>OZ023269.1:129262808-130490308 GCA_964006375.1 Tillus elongatus
TACAGCCTAAATACTATCGTACCGTGGGTGTCGACAAGGAGGAAAGAGGCAACTTGTTAATTCTGGACTTGAAGGTTCGGAGGAGAAGGAAACACATGTGCCGGCAAGAAATTCCACAACTTGGAAGTCCTCGGGACAAAAGAGCGGGCATAACAAGATGTTCTATGTCTGGTGACCTGGACAGTAAAAGGGTGCATTCGCTCTGTTCCCCTGGTAGATCTGTTTGGGGCAGCAGGTGGAGGAACTATAGAAGAAAGCTCCTCTGAGCAGTGCCCGTGCAGATATCTATAAAAGAGAGAGAGAGAGGTCACCAACGGCACGTCGGTGGGCAAGGGTTGGCAGCTTTGGGTAAGGGTAGGGTCACCGATGAGACATATAGCTCTCTTCTAAATGGAGTCCAGGATAGCGAGTGTAGCAGCGGCACCCCAGATGTGGGAGCAGTATGCGAGGTTTGGTCTTTTTTGTGAAGTATATAAGGTATAGAGATTAGCTGGTGAAAAGTATTTGCGAGCCTGGAAGAGGAAACCTAATTTCTTAGCAGCCGCTTCTGCAATTAATGTGACATGTTGGGAGATTGAGATTTCGATCCACAGAAATGCCAACAAGTGAAAAGGACTCATTACTTTGAATAACTTGGTTGTTCATTGTGATGGGTCTAGGGCTGGTGTATCTCTTATAAGAAAGAAAGCAAGACTGAGATTTGATGGGGTTGAATTGTACCAGATTTCTATTTCTCCAGTCTAATATTTTTTGGAGATCCACGGAGACAGAACCCTCCATGAGTCTGCGATCCTCATCTAATTGCGCTAAAGAGACAGGCTTGGAATATTGTATATTTGAGTGGAGGGTGCTGTCGTCCGCACAACTGTGAACTGGGTTGGATGTGCTAGAGAGGAGGTCACTGATGTGGAGGAGAAACAAAGTAGGGGCTAAAGCTGAACCTTGAGGAACTCCTGCATTAATTGGATACAGTTTAGAGGAATGGGCATCCACGACAACAGAAATGCTTCGGTTGGAGAGGAAATTTGCTGTCCAGGTACAGAGTTTTAGTGGTAGGCCATAGGCCGGAAGTTTATTAAGCAGCGCTGTGTGCCAGACCTGGTCAAATGCTTTGGATATGTCTAGAGCGACAATCTGGGATTCATTGTGTAGTTCCATAGACTTGTTCCAAGAATGGGTGACAAGGAAAAGGAGGTCGGCAGTTGATGTGCGCTGACGGAATCCATACTGCTTGTCGTGCATTAAACTGTGTTTTTCAAGAAATTTTAGTAATTTGGTGTTTATATACTTTTCCATCACTTTAGAGACAACTGAAAGGAGATAAACAGGCCTGTAGTTGCTAGGAAGCGGTTTGGATCCTTTCTTGGGGACGGGTTGTACTGGAGCAGTTTTCCAGTTACTGGGGAATATGCCTCTATTGTAAGATGTCTGAAACAGACGAGTCAGTACAGGAGCAGGTTCTGGTGCGCATTTTTTGAGAACAATTGCTGGGATCTCGTCAAGGCCATAGGCTTTCCTGGTATTAAGAGAAGAGAGCATCTTTCGTACCTTTTTAGTTTTGAAAATGATATCAGTCATTTTATGCGCCACATTGGGGACTGTTGGTGGTTGAACATTTGGAGGTGGGTTGAGAGTAGAATTGCCGGCGAACAACGAGGCAAAAAGTTCAGCCTTGCCCAGGGCGGTAGAAACCATTTCATCCCCTGAAACAAGAGGTGGGAACGTGCTCTTGCAGAAATTATTCCCAATAGATTTAGCAAGAGTCCAGAAGGGTTTGCTGCCGTTGGAGCTTAAGAGGACTTTGTTTTCGATGTGGTTATTAAACGAGTTTTTTGCCTCAGAAAGAATGTGGACATAGCGGTTTCTTGCGTCGTTAAATGCTTGACGGTTTTCTTGACTTGGATTGTGTAGAAGCGTTTTGTGAGCTTTGACCTTTTCAAGTCTGGCTTTGTCACAGGATTTAGAGAACCAGGCAAAAGCCCTGAAGAGGTTTTCTGTGTACGTGGAATAAATAATTCCGTGCCAGCTTGGATAATTTCGGTGACGTTTTGTAAGATATCAGAGGCGTCAGGATGAGGGAAGCAGACATACGCCCATGGAAATGAGGAAAAGTAATCCCGCATTTCGTCCCAGTTCGCGGAGTTGTAGTGTCAAACGATACGTGGGTGTGATGACTGTGTGACCTCGGGTTGCATTGCGCAGGAAGCAGTGACCATGCCGTGGCGACCAAAGGGGGCGGTGACTGATATCTTATAGCATTCCTTTACTATAACGTAAAGGAAAAGTCCACTACCACTTCCTTGGCTCCGATTAGTCGCCTCATACGACAGGCAGGAGTTACCATGGGCCTCAGTTTTCAATTACAAGCAATTTTAATTTCTCCAAATTATTTGACTGAGTACCTTTGAGGTGCCTTTGTGCAAAGGTGTCATCTTGCGGAATGGGTGACGATCTGCTTTTGGGGATGCGAGCTCTCCTGAGCCACCAAACTTTTCGTATACATGTGAATGGTGCATACTCTGCTCCCCGACCTGTCGTGAGTGGTGTTCCCCAAGGCTCAGTCCTCAGCCCCTGCTGCGCATGTGTCCAGGCAAATTGTCCCCTGTACATGATCTGTAAGTTTTTTCACCATATCAATCCTCAGTGTGCTAAACTTGTATACACTCCCTACATTAGACCACTAATGGAGTACTGTGGGTCAGCCTGGTACCCAGAACTATCAAGAGGCTGTGACCAACTGGAAAGAGAGCAGCAAGCCGACTTCCTTATGGCATTCTCAGGCCTAGCTACAGGATTAGGTTACAAATATGGGGTATGAATGAATTTGTTGAGAGACGTGAACGAGGTGACCTGATTTTCATGTGTCTTATCTTGCATGGTTTTACAGGAATACCATTGGACACCCTGTTTACCTGTAATTCTGATAGTCATCTCTATAGGCACGAATACAAACTTTCCGGAGAGGCATTCAGCGTTTGTTGTCAGCAAAATTTCCTCCCGAATCGAGTATTTGGCAGTTGGAACAGTCTGCCTTCTCCAGTAGTGAGCGCATCCTCTGTGAATACCTTTAAAAGACAATATGACTTAACTTATTCTTTAAGTTTTGTTTGATTTTGTAGGTTTGGTGTATTTTCTGACTTGTGCTATGTTCTGGTTATGCACACCTAGCTATTTCAAACACGGACTCCATAGGACTTATTCTTTGTCCATATCTGTATGTAATTATATTAATAAACTATAAAATAAACTATCCAGCACGTCACCGGAGGACGTCAAGCATTTGCTGCAACAGAGTATAAAGATAGGCACGACGCAGTTGCTAAAATACTTTATCAAGAACTGGCTCTGAAACTGGGACTTTTAAATCTTAGTAAGGTGTCCTACTATAGATACACTCCTGAGCCTGTTCTAGGATACAGGTTGTACTGGGATCGGGCCGTGCTCACAGACCAACAAGTTGCTCACAACAGGCCAGATATAATAATAGTGGATAAGTCCTGCAACCAAGTGACGCTGATTGATGTAGCCATTCCGAATACAAATAATATAGAGATAAAGTACAACGAGAATATCATTAACAACAGAGACCTCGGGATACAAGTAAAGAGACAGTGGAGGGCAGATAGTGTCCGAGTGATTCCAATAGTCATGTCGTCAACTGGTGTGGTTCCTAATTATCTTCGAGAGAACATCAAGAGACTGGGCCTTGAAGAGCACCGCAGAAGGCGGTAATACTTGCAACTGCCCACCCTATGCGGAGATTCCTGGGAAATGAGGATGTGTCGCGTTGTCATTCAGGACCTGATAACTTGGCAAGGGATCCATCTGAGCTCAGTCCTTTTGGTATCTGAGATAATAATAATATTTAAATAATACGTTTAAATAGCAGGATTACTGGATGACAACCAGGACTCTTTTGGTAGTAAATATTATTAAAAATGAATATTGCAATACTCACAGCAAAGCAAGCAGTTTCTCCGGGAGAAATAAATTGTATGTGTCCTGATACAGCATTTTCCGATACACCTGATTCAAACCATTTCAGATTTAATTCATTACAAGCTGTATTAACAGCAAATCTGGCTTCAAAATTGTCAACACAACTCAATACTAAGTCCACTGGTCCTCCACTTATGCTACAATGCCTGCAATGAATGTCACATAAAAATTATGTAGTGACACTAATTTCACAATATTTGTTTCCAATGTAATAAATACCAACTGCAAAAAGATTAATCCATATTTTGACAACTGTTATTTAAAAGTAATATTTTCTTCACAAAAAAAGTTTAATAATTGTGTGTTTTTATATAGGAAAAATTCTGAACAAGATTTTTTAATCATTAGGAAACTTACATTAAAACACTCATAAATCCTTTGAAATTGATCGCTGTAGTAATGTTATTATTATAACATTCAACTTCAACATCAGGGTTGACACTTGCCAAAGTTTGTCTAGCAGCTTCAACTTTACTCATTCCAGCTTGGTGAGGTACATAAAATAATCTATTCATATTAGCTAATTCTACTTTATCATAGTCGAATAAAACAAGCTTGCCAATTCCACAACGTGTAAGCATTTCTGCTGTAACACTTCCTACACCTCCAACTCCAACAATAGCTACAGTAAAATTTCTAATATCTTCATAGTTTTGAACAATACCCATACGTTTTAATGCCATTAAGCGACTAAAAACAAATATACAGAAATGTTACCTTTCAAACTCATACCTCCAATATTTAATTAAGAATCAGTGATAACTTTGCAATCTAGTTTACTTTCGAAAGAGTACCAAACTGTCGAGACTAAATAACAACAGTAACCATAATTGAAACATTCTTAAACATATTTAAAAGGATTAAACAATGTAAGTTGACAAAAAACTTAAAGTTAAAAAACATAGGAGTTAATGTTACCTGTAAGGGTTTGTGTCTACAACTTCAGAAGACATTTTTTTTCTTCTGTGAGTTAAAAGCTCGAGTGTCTTCTCCATCCTATCGACTGTTTCTCTTATATTTTTTAAACTCATTAAAAAATACTTTTACACTTCAGAAACTGAAAAACATATGGAAAATTGGAACTGGAACAATACATAGATCTACAATCTACAGCAAAATCTGTCAAAGTCAAAATAAGTCAGTTTGTTTGGAAGTGTTGTCAGTTGTCATTATTCACTACTACCACAGCATATATATAAAACTTTCTATGGTGTGCTACTAGTACTGTCATTTATGTCAATGTCATCTGTCAAGTAACGCAGTGAAAATAAGGCATATTCGCTCAACCCACTTGATAGTGCATATACGTGGATTGGTTTTCTTCTGTTAGCTTTTAATTAGGCAAACTGATGTTATGCAAGATCGGGTTGGGCAGAATCCTGATTAAACTGCACCTCAGCCAGGTCTTCTATATCGTTAAACAAAACTTTGTTTGACGTCATACACTCGTTTTTAAGGCATAGAAGCAGGTGCAGTTTAATCAGAATCCTGCACCGACATCAGTTTGCCTAATGAAAAGCTAAAGGAAAACTTAGGGCCATGCACTATCTTGTGGGTTTTGCGAATATGCTACAACAACGAAACTACTACAAAATTATACATGAAATAGGTGGCAAATGCGCCTGTCTTCCTTTCCATACTAACATCTTAATGACGTCATTGTAATAAAATTAATACCTAATATTAAAAATTGCTGTTATGATAAATATGTTTTTAAAATAGCATCAGATTATTGAAAGCCAGCGATATAATATGTCGGAAGGCTAAAGTAGACGTTAAAAATGTGAAGAATTATGCCTCATTTTTATATACAAAGCTCTTTATTTAATTGAAGGTGACTGGTCTTATGTATGTGTATGAAACAATGCAACACGTAAATCACTTGTAACCTGTAACAAGTCTCAAAAACAAAAATTTCAACTTCTATTATTCCTTCTTCTTTTATCGGTGTACCTGGTCTTTGTCTTTTATATTTCATGGTTTTCATTCTTCAATTTTAAATTTATTTAATATGTTTAGAAATAATAGAAAGAATATTTGCTACTTAATAAGCCGTGTATGTCAAGAATGCTTCATTTGACGTAGAAGAGCTTGTCGTGAAGGTTAATTATTAATAGCTATTTTATGTGAATTTTTATGAAAAAAAATCACTATTAGAGATGAGGTATCGATGGTGAGACTTTGCAAAAACTTTTCAAATGAGAGCGAGCTAGGACCTCTGAAACCCATATCCCGGGTCAGTTTCAATTTGTTTATTTATTTATTTGTTTCAATGTTTATATATATATATATATATATATATATATATATATATATATATATATATATATATATATATATATATATATATATATATATATATATATATGTATTTGTGTGTGTGTGTGTGTATCCAACCGATAACTCAAAAAGTAATTAAACGATTTGGATGAATCTCGGCAAGTACCTTTATTTTATTAATAGCTTGAATGAGTTCCTTAGCCAGGAAAATCGAATAAGGTTTTCCGGGAAAATTTTGAGTTTTCTTCCGAAAAAAATTTTTATCTCCAAAAATTACAAAGCTATTTTAGTTAAATTTGGTGGATATGTTACCTTGGGAAAGGCCTTAGAGCGTACCAAAGTTCAACTTTCTACGTTTATAGAAAATTGAGTTATTCAATTTGGAACTTTTAATGAAAATTCACTACCAGAACGCACTTGCTGAGTCTCGAACTTTTTATTTATCAAACTTTGATTAAAAAATATCATTATTATTTATTAATATTATACTATGCCTATAATATGTATACGCAGTATCTCATGTTTGACAGTTGATAATAATGGACCGCTATCCCATACATTTATTAAAATTCCTGTTAATGATTTCTACTAATAGGTAGGTATAGTAATATATATTTAATAAAGAGTTTAAACAGATTTAAAAAATACATAATATAGGTACCACTGCTAAGCATATAAATACACACACACATATATATATATATATATATATATATATATATATATATATATATATATATATATATATATATATATATATATACTGTGAATATAAAATAAACGTCATGTTTGTAACTAAAACATAAAATGTGAATGAGTTACACATATGACTATTATACCTTATAACTACTTAAAAGTAAACAACTTTTTACATTCTTATAATGAGGTGAAATTAAAATGTGAAACCTGTGTATACCTTAAAGTAGAAAGAGAAGATTTTATTACGAATATTTTTCAGTATTAAAACTGGTATAATATAAGTATGTGTACCTGTAAAGATATACATGAATATTTAAATACCTACCTATTATAGGTATTCAAATATTTTACAAAAAATAACACTGATCTTAAACGGGGACACAATTTAATATATTCCATTCCTGCAGTATTGATAATCGCAAGTGATAGTATTAAATGCAAGATAAAATGACACCAATTAAAATTAATTGTTTAATCTTCCGGATAATAACCCATTTCATAAAAATACGAAATGTAATGGTTTACAGGTACGTGAAATCAGCTTACTGCTTAATATTTTAAGTATATATAATATTATTATTTCTATATTTTTGTGTCATTCAAAACTTACAAAAATGGTGTATACTCTCCATTTTGAATTTAATGAGACATGCGCTGTGAAATTTGAAAAGTCAAGAATACTTTAGTCAGTAAAAAGTTAAAAACTCGAGTGTATTGTAATAATAGTGAGGCATAGTCAGAGTATAGTTTTCATCATAGTTAAAAATGTCAAAAATTAAACTTCCTAATTAATTTTGTGTCTATAAGTGTTTTACAATTTTTATATACATAGAATTGTAACTTAGCGACAAAATGACGTAACGAGAGTTATTCGATTTTGATTTCTGATTATTTCCATTGGTGGGAGATGACAAGTCAAAAGATTTCAAATCACTTAAACTACTATAACTTAATTTGCAAGTTTGCCACTGGCCGTTTTATTTTTTTAAAACCATATGTTACCTTTTAGCATACCGCCTAACCTGATGCCTGCGTTTACAAGGAAGCAAGAGCCGAGTTCAAGCGTTCATCTGTTGAATAAGCAAATGCAATTCAGCAAATCTTATTAACGCTTGACTGAGTTGACCATAGGCGCATTAACAGATGAGTTTAAGCAGTCATCTGCTGACTACCGATACATTTCAGCGGTTGGAGTCTGATGACGGCACTGATTGTCATTTCGCTTTGACAAATCGGCAACAGTTCACTTCCAGCGGAAATTCAGCTCGACTGATAAACGCATACGTTGACGCAACTATTCAACTGTTGGTGCCTGGTGAACTCAGCCATTGTCTCATTGGGCGAGTTCCCTAGGCGCCAGCGGCTGCCAGCGCTGCATTGTTATGTCAAAAAATGTTGACAATATTGATATTCATCAATATTTTTTGATATAACAATGCAGCTGCTGGCAGCTTCTGGTGCCTGGTGAACTCGCCCATTCTTCATGAACTGCTGGATAACGATTATTTGATATTTTGTATTTATTTCTTCAAAAACATCCCCAATTAAATTTTTGACATGTAAACAAGAAGCGGCTATATTTGATGGCGTTCAGAAGAGGCCCGAGATGGGTTAAGCTTTTGTAAGGAGTGTCTCCTTTCCCTGGACTTCTGTCGAGTATGCAATTTGATGTCGTTTTTCCTTCCTCCATACCAAATGAAATATCGTTGCTTTAAATGATTCTCAGTAACCTCACAGAATGTATCAATAATCTAAACTATATTACAAATTGCCGCACTTCGTTCGGCAATGAAAAATTTATGTAGGAACCATTCATTGTACCAGAATATTTAATGCACTCATCAATTCAGAGGACAATAAAACTGCATAGAAAAACGCAAAACCGTGTTATTAATTTTCAGCTGTTCGTGAATACGAGACAATGGCAGAGTTCACCAGGCGCCAGCGCTGCCAGCAGCTGCATTGTTATGTCAAAAAAATGTTGACAAAACGTTGACATTCGACAACATTTTTTGACATAACAATGCAGCTACTGACGCCTGGTGAACTCGCCCAATGGTCCAGGCGCTAACAGTCGATTAGTGGTGTCTACTTATGTGTTCACTAGTCCTGCTTAGTTTCTGCTGGAACTAAACTGTTGCTGGTTTGTCAAAGCGAAAAGACAGACACAATGTCACAAAATAGCACTTGAAGTCAACAGTGAGTTTATCAGTCTCCAACTTCTGCAATTTATCGGTAGTCAGCATATAAGCGCTTAAACTCAACTGTTGGCGCCTGGTAAACTTAGGATTTCTAAAACGGATATGATAATCATCTGGAGTGTAAATGGATATTTTTATTTATTTTTTATTTCAACAACACACCACGAGGGCTTGCAGCCTAAATACTATCGTACCGTGGGTGTCGACAAGGAGGAAAGAGGCAACTTGTTAATTCTGGACTTGAAGGTTTGGAGGTTCGGAGGAGAAGGAAAAACATATGCCGGTAAGGAATTCCACAACTTGGAAGTCCTCGGGACAAAAGAGCGGGCATAACAGGATGTTCTATGTCTGGTGACCTGGACAGTAAAATGGTGCATTCGCTCTGTTCCCCTGGTAGATCTGTTGGGGGCAGCAGGTGGAGGAACTATGGAAGAAAACTCCTCTGAGCACTGCCCGTGCAGATATCTATAAAAGAGAGAGAGAGGTCACCAACGGTACATCGGTGGGCAAGGGATGGCAGCCTTTGGGTGAGGGTAGGGTCACCAATGAGACGTATAGCTCTCTTCTGAATGGAGTCCAGGATAGCGAGTGTAGAAGCGGCAGCAGCACCCCAGATTACATAATCCTAGTAATAGGGCTAGTTCACCAGGCGCCAGCTGCATTGTTATGTCAAAAAATGTTGACGTTCGTCAACATTTTTTGACATAACAATGCAACTGCTGACAGTTGCAGGCGCTTGGTGAACTCGGCCTATATCGCGCAATTTTAAAGTGACAGACCACTGTCAAAATACCTCTTGAAGTTAAAATTTGGCTAGTACATCAGGCACGGGTTGCTGCCAGCAACTGCATTGTTATCTCAAAAAATGTTGACAAAATGTCAACATTTTTTGACATAACAATGCAGCTGCTGGCAGCAGCCGGCGCTTGGTGAACTCGTCTATTGCGTTCATCAGATTTCCAACCGCTGAATTGCATTGGTAATCAACAGATGATTATACTCAGCTGTTGGCACTTTTTTAACGCAGTCACTGTTTTTAAGAGAAAATCTTACCTAAATTTTTATGTAGCATCATCTACAATGAAAATGGAGAATGAAAAGGTTTATAAGTTAACGGTTCCTTTACAAAAATATCAATGGAAGATCATTTAACGTAACAATTTACAAATATGACTATTTGTACATATATAAACAATAAATATTTACATGCCGAATAAAATATAGGATATTATATCAAAAGTAATTTTGTTTGTCTATATATATATATATATATATATATATATATATATATATATATATATATATATATATATATATATATATATATATATATATATATATATATATATATATATATATATATATATATATATGACTATGAAATGACTAGAGTGAAATTTTTATACTTACGGATACTATCGGGAATTTATAAGTTACTAAAACTTTAAAAGTCAAGAAAACATATAGGTACCTAGTTACGTTATGGAATTCAATATTTTATAATTTTTGTAAGGGTATTTACCCTCTGACATCCGCAGTGGCGGATTTGCAGTCTTGGCCGCCTTAGGCCCCAGGCCATATAGTAAGTACCAGCCGCCCCTTTCTCAGCACCCATCATATAGACTACATACTGAATTTAATTTATCTCCAACATTATATACATATGCATCATATCTATATTTTATACATAAAACGTGCGAAAGTGATTTAGTTAGATTATTGTTATACGATGCGGTACAGACTGCGCCGTGCAGTGCGGCCGCCATACGCCATAATGTGTTTTTTGTCACGATTGGCCGCCCTAGGCCCGGGCCTACTGAGCTTTAGGGCAAATCCGCCACTGGACATCCGAAATAAGTATTAAACTTCCCCATTCGTCGTAATCCAAAAATTATTTTGTAACAATCTAATTACATCACATTAAATTCGGGCTCACTTCACGTATCTTATTAATTTCTCTATTTACGTCAGCATAAAAATTCAGAAGTTCCCGCCATCATCAATAACCTTGCGATGCAGGTTATAGCTATAGCGGTTCGGGTACTAGTTACTAGTACTACAGGTATGGATGTAAATTAGTGTTATGGATACTGGAACTGGACTTTTGAACTGAAGTATTAAATAAAAATAGCTAAATTGTGCATTGTTCTGCCTACTTGAATTTCATATCAGTTACTCATTTATATATTCATATAGAACATTAAAACGAGAAAAGGAAAATCATCCAGTCATGGAGGTAAGCTATCCTTATATTTACTATTTTCCTTTAATAGTGTATTATTATTTTTAAAATGTAGGTAATTTTCAAACCAATATGTGTTTATATGACATTGCATGTTTTGTTTTTGCAGTTAGAGGTTTGTACGCCTTCAAATAGAACACTTTGTAAAATAAGTGTTAGTAACAGTGCCACTATCAAAGATGTCAAACAGAAAATATCTTCGTCAGCGAAAATTACAGTTTCTAGACAATCAGTGCGGAAAGAAGCTAGAGGAAAAGACTTGAGAGACGATTTGAGTTTGGCAAGCTTAGAGATAAGGAATGGTTCAAAAATCTATGTCAAAGATCTTGGACCACAAATACCATGGAGTTTAGTTTTTCTTGCGGAATATATGGGCCCCCTACTTATTTATTTGTTAGTATTTTATAAACCTCATTGGTTTTATAATGCTACAGTAGAAAAACAAGTCACTCGTCCAGCACTTTTCGAGTAAGTATGTTTTAAGTTTTATAGTAAAGTTAATAATTAAGTATTCATAAAAGCCTTATGTAGGCAGAATTTATATTGTCAGGCAAGTAATTGCACAATTTTGAACACAAATTTTATTTGCTTCCCTTTGTTATTAGAGCAATAATGCTTTGAATGCATGTTTTTTTGTTCAATTTGTATGGTATAAAGCTTCTCCATTTTGTCATTTATAAAAATAATATGATATTGTATTGTAGATTCTTAAGTGCTGACATTAATCTTGGATAATAACAAATATCCGGTGTTAAAGACACCTCTCTAGTAAACAATTAATTCGGGTGGAATTGGAGCGCAGAGTGAACGCCAGAAGATGTGCACTGTTGCCAGATGAGTATTACCAAGGGTCATTTTAAATATAGAAGGAAATCAAGGGGTGAACAAATGTTTTTATAATGTAAATAAATTTTAATATGGCGTCATCTATATACATCGATATTTGACATATATAGCGGAAAGCAGTAGGGAAACGGAAATGTAAAAAGTTAATTTTCAGCCATGGTGGTCCAGGGGGAAAAACGTGGGCCTCTGGACCCAAAGGTACTGGGTTCAATCCTAGATTTGCCCTCTCCTCCCTTATTAAGTACATAAGTAACATCAACAGAGGTTGGGTTATTCTGATTGAGCAAGGTAATCTGCACGTTTCGCCCTTTCCAGGGGGCGTAAAGCCGTCGGTCCCGTGCCTATGCGATGTTGGGCGCGTTAAAGACCCAAATTTCCCGGACAGCGAGCCGAATGAATCACTTTAGTAAAGTCGATGAAGCAATTTCCGTTGCGAATTGCCCATGATAAATACAACTGCATATGCTAATAGCAAACGGTATTCAGTAAATTTTTTTAAGTCGAAATGTTTCATGGTAATGAAGCAATTTCTACTGACAACTGTCGATGATAAACAAAACCAAGAAAATGGCTCCAAATGGGCTTCCCTTTGAAGTGTTTGTTTATTGTGACTTTTCAAAATAATATATTATATACCGTCTGCTATTAGCACATACAGTTGTATTTATCATTGGCAATTTGCAGTGGAAATTGCTTCATTCACTTTTCATACTCATTTAACGTTGGAAACTAAAATATAAACAAACACTTCGAAGGGAAGCCCATTTGGAGCCATTTTCTCGGTTATGTTGATTATCGACAGTTGTGAGTAGAAATTACTTCATTACCATGAAACATTGCGACTTTTCAAAATAATATATTGGATACCGTTTGCTATTAGCATATACGGTTGGATTCTGGCCACAATTTGCAACGGAAATTGCTTCATTGACTTTATTAAAGTGATTCATTGAGCTGGCTGTCCGGGAAATTTGGGTCTTTAACGTGCCCAACATCGCATGAGCACGGGACCGACGGCTTTACGCCCCCTGGGAAGAGCGGAACGTGCAGATTACCTTGCTCAATCAGAATGGCACAACCTCTGTTGATGTTACTTATGTACTTAAAAAGGGAGGAGAGGGGAAATATAGGATTGAACCCAGTACCCTTGGGTCCAGAAGCCCACGTTTTTCCCCCTGGACCACCATGGCTGAAAATTAACTTTTTACATTTCCGTTTCCCTACTGCTTTCCGCTATATATGTCAAATATCGATTTATATAGATGATGCCATATTAAAATTTATTTACATTATAAAAACATTTGTTCACCCCTTGATTTCCTTCTATATTTAAAATGACCCTTGGTAATACTCATCTGGCAACAGTGCACATCTTCCGGCGTTCACTCTGCGCTCCAATTCCACCTGAATTGTGTGTTTACTAGAGAGGTGTCTTCAACACGGGATTACCAAACCCTAAACTTTACTCAGATGCTTTTTAGTGAATTTTTATTAGAAAAAATTCACTAATAGAGAGGTATCGATAGTGAGACTGCAAAAATTTGTTTAAATGAAGGCGAACTAGGACCCCTAGAACCCATATCCAGGGTCAGTTTCAATTTTTATACGTTTATATATATTATATATATATATATATATATATATATATATATATATATATATATATATATATATATATATATATAATAGCTTGGATGAGTTCGTTAGCCAGTCTGATCAGGCCAGTTTTTCCTGAAAAAAAAAAAGCTTTTCCGAAAAAAATTGGTATCTCAAAAAATTAACAAGCTATTTTGATGAAATTTGGTAGGAAAGACCTTAATGCATACCAAAATTCAACTTTCTAGGTTAATGGGAAATTGGGTTATTCAAATGTGAAGCATTTAATGAAAATTCACTACCATAATGCACTTGCTGCGTCCCAAACTTTTAATTATTATTTTATTTTGAACGTAAGTAGCCTATAAAGATTTGACGTAAGGCTTTGCTTTGGTAGTAAATAAATTCCATGTTTGAAAAAGTTTTTGATGTATTGCAATCTGCCAAATCCATTGATTTACTTAAAATGTACCCAGATTTTATCGTAAAGGTTATTTGCATTTTGCATTTAACTGTTGAAAAATTTTACGTATCTAATACAGTTCACGGTGTGCCAGAATATAATATTTTAATAAATGTAATTAAAAAACTCTAAAATGCTTTGGTTAGGCATAAGAAGCCTTTCCAAAAAAGTGACACCACAGAAAATTGTAATACTCTCTTTTTACTTTCCACTGTTGGAACATTGTCTCTTGCCATCAACAGTCAATAATTAAATGCAAATTACTTTTAGATAATAGAATTTATGTAAATTGTAAATGCTAAAGGTTGAAATACATAAAGAAACACATTTTCTAGGTGTCATTTATTTATTAAAACTGTTTTCACCAAAGCATTGTTTTTCCTTATTTTCAAACCTAACATAAAGGCCTGGTATGCAGCATTTCTTATCAAATTTTCATTGCATAAGTGATTTAATAACTTATATCTATGCATGAATACCACATACACAACATCAACAAAAACTTGAAACATTATTCAGGTTATGATACATTACTTGGATTTAAAAAAGCCTGGACGCAGCAAGTGCGTTATGGTAGTGAAATGATCTGGCACAAAATATTTTATTATAACTTTTTTTTTTTGTAACATAGAAATCTAAATTATGGTGTATAGTTTACTTTTTATATCGCAAACCTACCTACCAAATTTGGTTATCCTAGCTTTTTTATTTTTTGAGATAAAAAATTTTTTTCGAATGAAAACTCAAAATTTTCCCTAGATTCTTAATCATTTCTGTACTGATATTATCATGAACTACTTTTGTTTTTCCCTCGGGGCTCGTCCGCGGCCTTGCCGCCCCGATAGCACTGCAACCTTTGGTTGATTGTGCATACCCTTAGTCTAACTCCACCAATTCCAAAATCACTGTGCCTTGAACTAGTCTGCACAGCGATTGGTAGGGTGAAGTTTTATATTGTTCTGTCTCCGGTCTAGACTGACCTTAGATCAGTTGTCTTTTGCGGTTTAGTGCTTTACACTCGCACAAGATGTGCTGGGCTGATTTCTCCCCCTCGCCGCAGAGTCTGCATGCGAGGGCCCCTTCGAACCGCCCCATTTAATGTAGGTGTTTCTTGACGGCCATGTGTCCTGTCAAGAGACCTGTTGTGTTTCTGAGCTGTCCTCTGCTAAGATTTAGCAGCTCCACAGCTCTCTTTGAACTGGGTCTGTCGTCAACTATTGACTTCCCACGTCTGAGCCCTGGTCAGTCCACCCTGTAACACCTTGTGTTGGTTTCTGACCCAGGACTTAATGGCTCCCCTGGCAGTGCTCTTTGTCACGGCCAGAGCCGGTTCTGGTCCCATAAATGGTTCTGCTGACCCTCTCTTCGTGAGACTGTCAGCTTCTTCATTGCATTTGACCCCGGAGTAACCCGCCACCCAGATGAGGGTCACCTTATTCTGCCCGACCAGGTCGCTCGTCTCGTCTGGGCACTCACTCACCAGCCAGGAATTTACCAGTGGGCTACTTAGTGCCTTAAGGGCTGCCTGGCTGTCTGTGGCTATGAGGATCCGCTTGTTGGTGTAGCTCCTCCTCTTGTTCTCCCGCACACAGTGCAGGATGGCATACATTTTGGATCATGACCTACTGCTTTTCTCTGCTTAAATCTTTTGACTACTTCTCTCAGTTCTTCCATTGTAATTTCTTCTGCATCATCCCCTGTCTGGTGTCCATCTTCTAATGACACTGGTTTTACATTAGTTCTTTCGTCTACTTTTATATCTCTGTTGCTGTTCTGTTCTACGTCACTTACTTCATTATGTATAACAACATTGTCCAATCTACATTATCGAATGTTTTGTTACACATCTATAAGAGTAATAAACGTATCTATTCTTCTCATTTATAATGTATAAGTAATAAAAGAGTATAAGTATAAGTATCCAATCGTGCTTCTTTAGTTCCTACGTATTTTCATCCAGGCAACTCTTAGAAGAAGTTTCCCTTCTGTAAGTCGATCCATTTCTTTCATTTCCAATGTCTTTTATGTATTTGCAAATTTCATTTTTCGTAAATACAAATTATTTTTAGTAGCATTTACAAAGGTTTTCTTTGGCAATACTTATATTTACGGCATTATACAATTTTTTTTTTTTTCCGTAAATGCCACATAATTAATTATTAACAATATCGCAAAGCTATTTTCTTTCGTGGTACTTATTATAATTAATATTTATTTAATAGCATTAACATTTTCTTTTAATTCACCAATTACACGCCTTATTTTTCGTAAATACAAAACGAATAATTATTGATATTATTACAAAGAACTTTTTCATAGTATATGGTATAATTAAAAAGCATTTTCACGTATTTTC
This sequence comes from Tillus elongatus, assembly GCA_964006375.1. Taxonomy (NCBI): domain Eukaryota; kingdom Metazoa; phylum Arthropoda; class Insecta; order Coleoptera; family Cleridae; genus Tillus; species Tillus elongatus. The sequence goes on from OZ023269.1 coordinate 129,279,491, forward strand.
AAATTTAAATTTTCGAGAATACACGAAATAAAGCAGAATTATATTAATACATTTTAGCATATTCCTAGCGTTAAGGAATATTCACGTTAATACATACAAACCGCCTTATTTTAAAGGAAACTGCCACAAGTAATATAATATTACAAAATAATTATTTAGCATTTTATAGTGGACGTGGGCGTGGAGCAACAACCTGAGCTTCAATCCTGAGAAGTGCAATTTTCTCATTCTTGGCACCTTCTATAATGTTCAACAGGTCCGCAGTCTTCAACTGTCTGTGCTGCTTGGGTCTGATGCCTTGTCCCATTCGGATAATCCCAGAAATTTGGGATTGATACTGGATGGGAACCTGCAGTTCTCCAGACATGTGGACCATCTCTGCCGCTCTGCGTTCTATAGACTGCGACACCTGTATCAGTACTGTGATTGTCTTCCTCAAGATACACATAAACTTTTGGTGAACTCACTAATCCTGTCACTGTTCACGTATGGTGATTATGTGTATGGTCCTTGCCTGACGCGTCTGGACGGGTACCGTATCCAGAAGGTGCAGAATTGGTGTGTGAGATTTGTTCTCCACGTACCCCGTTTTTCTCACGTTATGCCGTACATGCGGGCACTGGACTGGCTGAACATGCAAGAAAGGAGACTTGTTCACTATGCCACCTTAGTAATCAAGGTTGTTCGGGAAAGGAAACCTGATTACTTATATGACTGTGTCAGCCTTCGAACTGATGTACATGACAGACTCCTGCGAGGCACGAGTTACTTGACTGTTCCTATACATAGAGCTGCAAGTTTTAAAAGATCCTTTTCTTATTTAATATCTTACCTATTCAATTATCTGCATAGAAAGGGTATAGCTTCCCTTTCAATAAGGGCTGTAAAATATGCCTTGGGACAGAGTCTGTTAGCTGGGACACATGAACTTGATATTACTCTGTTTTAATTTTTTTCTGTAGCTGGATATGTTGAAAAACAGTTCGCTGAACATGTCCATTTGTACTGTGAGTGCAATAAATATTGTTATTATTGTTATTATATTATTATATTAAAAACACTATGTAAAACAATTATACTGCTGCATTTAACGGATGTCTCTGTGAATGTACTCAAAGTGCTGATTAATTAAAACAGTAACATACAGTGATATACGATTTCACTAAACAACTCGTATATTTATTCATTATAATTAAAAACTCTTTACATAAAAATTTCATGCAGTTATAATAATTTTTCACCGTATTAATTATCATTTAGTTGATAAATTATTGATTACCTTTAGAGTTAAGCATTTATTTCAAGGACTGATTATTATTCTATTAATTGCAAATTTTATCCATCTATTACCTATAAAAAAATACCCTTATTACCCTGTAATCAAAATTCAACAGAAAACCTCCTTTACAGCTATTAATACATTACATGAGCTTTCGTGAAAGGTCTCCTATAAGATTTACCCGAATTCCAGAAACAATCTTGCCAAATTTAACCCCAGCTTCACTCATTTTCAATTTATCAGAAACCCCTAATTTCCAAAACATGTCAGAGGCATCAATTACCCAAATCTGCCAGGCTTCAGCCATGATCCCCGAATACAGTGGTGGACAAAAACAATTAGCATATTTCCCGAATCAATGCCGCACTTATATCCTATGTTACAAAAGACAAGGCGACACACCTGACGACTTACATTGTAACAGAATGATAATTGAATTCATCAAAACCAAAATCAGAGGTGAAGCTCGAGATATACTTATGAAACTAGACGACATTTCCAAAATATTTTACTCCTTATTGTAAATTGCAATTTGAAACTTCAAATTTAATATAATTTTCACTTTTAATTCGAAATTATTAAGAAATGTTATTTAATTTTTAAACTTGATATGGAATTATGCATAATTTTTAATTTAAGCTTGATATTTTAAGTGTTTTAAGGCATAACGATCGTGTGCTTTTGTTACATTATTTGTATTTGCAGCATACCAATGATAATGTGGAGTTTTCACTATTCCAAACGTGTTCTGGAAACCATATTTGTTCATCGTTTTTCACATGGTACAATGCCACTACGCAACTTATTCAAGAACTGTGGATATTATTGGGGTTTCGCTTTATATATAGCGTATCACGTAAACCATCCTTTGTTTACCACACCATGTCAGTTAATCAGATTCATCGGAATAGCCATCTTTACGGTAAGGTTTTGAATTTAAAATATCAAAGGAAAAGGGGAACAAGAGTGAATGTTGAGAATTATCATGTGATAAGTTGGTTGACTGTTGTTATTTGGTAGAGCATAAGTAGAGGAACTGCTGAGATTGGGAATGTTCAATGACAGAAAGTGTCTGCAGTATGTAGAACTTGTTACCAGTGTAAATGCGCCTTTTTGAGTTAATAAATAAAGAATATTGAAAAAAGTGAAAGTAGTACCTTCCAACATTTTGGCTACACACATTTTAAATTATTAAATCCAAATAAGTGGCTGCCCAAAATGTTTGAATAATAAGTTATATAAAAATAAATGAAATATGCTACAGCTCTAATTTTTTTTTAGGTCTGTGAGTTTGGAAATCTGAGCATTCACTTACTGCTTCGTGATTTGAGACCACCTGGTTCAAAGGAACGTAAAATACCATATCCAAATAGTAATATACTTACATCTCTGTTCAACTATGTTTCTTGTCCCAACTACACTTATGAAGTCGGTGCTTGGATTGGATTTACAATTGCAACTAGTTGCTTACCTGGTAAGGCTAATTTTTTTTTATTAAAAAGACAAATGTGTTCAAGAAAAATATAATTCAGGGCTTTTGAATTAAACCGTAGACCGGTTCTAATTGTTGTGAGAATGCATCTAGCCTTACATACTTTGTCCCTATATTATAGTAACTTTTTGCCTCGTTGTTCGCCGGCAATTCTACTCTCAACCCACCTCCAAATGTTCAATCACCAACAATCCCGAATGTCGTGCATAAAATGACAGATATCGTTTTCAAAACTAAAACGGTACGAAAGATGCTCTCTTCCCTTAATACCAGGAAAGCCTCTGGCCTTGACGAGATCCCAGCAATTGTTCTCAAAAAATTCGCACCAGAACTTGCTCCTGTTCTGACTCGTCTGTTTCAGACATCTTACAATAGAGGCATATTCCCTAGTAACTGGAAAACTGCTCGAGTACAACCTGTCCCCAAGAAAGGATACAAAGTGCTTCCTAGCAACTACAGGCCTATTTCTTTCCTCTTCAGTCGTCTCTAAAGTGATGGAAAAGTATATAAACACCGAATTACTAAAATTTCTTGAAAAACACAGTCTAATCCACGACAGGCAACATGAATTCCGTCAGCGTAGATCAACTGCCGACCTCCTTTCCTTTGTCACCCATTCTTGGAGCAAATCTATGGAACTACATGGTGAATCCCAGATTGTCTCTAAACATATCCAAAACATACGACCAGGTCTGGCACGCAGCGCTGCTTCATAAACTTCCGGCCTATGGCCTACCACGCAGTGCTATCGGGGCAGCAACGCCTCGGACGAGCCGTGAGGGAGAAAAAGAAAATGGCCTACCATCAAAATTCTGTACCTGAACAGCAAATTTCCTCTCCAACCGGAGCATTTCTGTTGTGGATGGCCATTCCTCTAAACTGTATCCAATTAATGCAGGAGTCTCTCAAGGTTCAGCTTCAGTCCCTAATTTGTTTCTTCTCCACATCAATGACCTCCTCTCTAGCACATCCAACTCAGTTCACAGTTACGCGGATGACAGCACCCTCCACTCAAATATACAATATTCTAAGCCTGTCTCTTTAGCCCAACTAGATGAGGGTCGCAGTCTCATGGAGGGTTCTGTCTCTGTGGATCTCCAAAAAATATTAGACTGTGGAAGTAGAAATCTCTTACACTCCAACTCCACCAAATCTTAGTCTTGCTTTCTTTCTCATAAGAGATACACCAGCCCTAGACCCATCACAATGAACAACCAAGTTATTCAAAGTAATGAGTCCTTTTCACATATTATAACTTTTTTTTCTTGTAACATAGAAATCTAAATTTTGGTGTGTAGTTTACTTTTTATATCGTAAACCTACCTACCAAATTTGGTTATCATAGATTTTTTATTTTTTGAGATAAAATTTTTTTTCGAATGAAAACCCAAAATTTTTTCGGAAAACCTCGTCCAATTTTCCTGACTAACGAACTTATCCAAGCCATTTACAAAAGGAGGGTACATACCAAATTTTATCAAAATCGGCATATTATTTTTGAGTTATCGGTGTGATACACACACACACACACACACACACATATATATATATATATATATATATATATATATATATATATATATATATATATATATATATATATATATATATATATATATATATATATATATATATATATATATATATATATATATATATATATATATATATATATATATATATATATATATATATATATATATATATATATATATATATATATATATACATACAAAAATTGAAACTGACCCGGATATGGGTTTTAGGGGTCCTAGTTCGAGCTCATTAACAAAAAATTTTTCAAAATTGAAAAGTCGGGATCTCCCCATTAGTGAATTTTTTTCTACGAAAATTCACTAAAAGGTAGTTATATGCTGCCCACCAGCATCGAAAAACTAAGATAGTACGATAATTAGTTGGTGTCTCCTTCAGACCACCCACACTCTCAAGATAACGCAGGTACTTCGCCGAAGATGTGCTCTAGATAAGCACCGAAAGTGATGAGGTAATTCAACAGTCAGTCACCGCTGTAAAACACTGAACATCAGAGGTAGCGCTGTTGTTACTCCACTGATGGCTATGAGCCAACCGAGGGAGAGCCAGCTTTGCACAAGCTTAAGTAACCACCTGGGTTTGTTCGTCGCGTCGACGTCCCTGCTGGCGATCTTCTCTCTGTCCTTTAGTTACCCATCCACATCCATGTGTATGAGAGAGATGCAGAGATACATGTTTTTTGCGCCAGTTTCTGCAGAGACTCCATCGAGGCCTGGCATTTCCAACCATTCTGTTCGACCAGTATCTGTCAAATATACTTTATTGCCTGACGGTGGCGCTTGCTTTATCGGCATTTCTTTCAGTTGTCAACTTGTCTAATTAATTTCCGACTTTATGACTCTTGAAATCTTTGTTAATATTTCCAACTCTGGTTTCTAATATTCTAGATGATATTATTGCGTCATTACGGAGTTGTTTATTTCAATAAATATTCATCTCTGTAACGATATTCTCTTGCTTGTAGATTTCCAATTTACAAACATTTAAAATTCCTATGTACCAAAGTGAGGCGAGTGTGGATCTGGGGTAGCGAATAAAATTTATTCTGCATAAAGTCACCTAATTCAATGCTTAATGATGACTCATCATTAATTAAGTACGTTGTGCTACTGAGGTTTCCCAGATGTTATTGTTAAGTCCGTAAGAGCATCATGGGAGCGAAAAAGTGACCGTAAGATTCTATATCTCAGAAATTGGAATTTTTCTTTTACAAATGATAATACTATTCAGAGAAACGGAATCTTGTAAAGCTATGAAAAGTTTTTCTTTTTTTTTTATTAATAATATTGTTTGTCAGTTGTACCTGGCAGATTAAGTTAGCGAAGTGGATGCGTCGCAATTTTTTTTTCTCCCTCAAAGCTCATCCGCGGCTTTTCCGCCCCGATAGCACTGCAGCCCTTGGCCTGTTGTGCATGCCCTTAGGCTCTTCACTCCAGCCATTCCAAAATCACTGTGCCTTGAACCAGTCTGCAGAGCAATTGGTAGGGTGAAGTTTTATAATGCTCTGTCTCCGATCTAGACTGACCGTACATCAATTGTTTTTTGCGGTCCAGAGCTTTACACTCGCACAAGATGTGCCGGGCTGATTCCTCCCCCTCGCTGCAGAGCCTGCATGCGAGGTCCCCGTCGAACCGCTCCATTTTATGCGGGTGTTTCTTGACGGCCATGTGTCCAGTCAAGAGACCTGTTATATTTCTGAGCTGTCCCCTGCTAAAATTTAGCAGCTCCACATATCTCTTTGAACTAGGTTCGTCAATTATTTACTTCCCATGTTTGAGCTCTGGACAGTCTGCCCAGTACACCTTGTGTTGGTTTCTGACCCAGGACTCCCTTGGCAGTGCTCTGTGTCACGCCAAGAGCCGGTTCTGGTCCCATATGGTTCTGCTGACCCTCTCTTCGCGAGACTGTTAGCTTCTTCATTGCCTTTGGCCCCCCATTGACCCGGCACCCAGATGAGGGTGACCTCATTCTGCCTAGCCTGGTCGCACTTCTCGTCTCGGCACATGCGTCGCAATACTAAAATTTTGAAATCTTGCATTTAACCTTAAAATTGTTCACTGGTAATGATACAATTTTGTTAATTTAAAATAGATTTAAACCAAATAACAATTATGGATAAAACACGAAGAGAAACAAACATATACACGCTATGGTTGCACTGATTTTGCCTGCTTACAAATAATGTCAATTATCCCTGCTTGCCTCGCGATAAGTGAATAAGTCATGACGTAAACTCTAGGACTGCCCGTATTGCGTTAACCTTTTAATCTTAGATTTAATTGCCAATAACAATCCACATCGATGGCCACCACAGTATTGCTTGGATATTGTAACATCTTGTGGAAGCAAAGATAACATACTCTCTCAATGAATTTGGTATTATGTTCGGACAGTATTTCAGTCTCATTAACGCGCTCATAACAATCATTAATGAGCATGAGATTCTCAAATAAAGCAGCAGAAAATCTATTTATACTGACCCCAAACTCGCTATTTCGAAAGATTCGAGTAGGGTCATCAATTCAGCTGAAATTGTTTTTTAATTTCTTATTTTTAGTAATAGAAATTAATAGATGTTTTGTTTTTAGCTGGGCTCTTTACTGTGGCTGGTTTCTATCAGATGGCAGTTTGGGCTCTAGGTAAACATAAAAATTACGTCAAAGAATTCAAAGACTATCCAAGGAAGAGGAAGGCTATCGTGCCTTTTTTACTATAAGTTCTGGAATTTTGTAACATTCCACTTATGGTTAAGAGTTTGAATTAAGTTCAGTCAATATCTTGCCATTTAACCCGAATTGTTCACACATTAATTGCTAACTCCTTATATTATTTTATGTTATGATTTGTTTTGTGCAATTTTCTCATATATATTTGAGTTTTTTTTTCTATTTTTTAGGTTTCATAAATATTAAATATAACTATAAAGCTAATATTATGTATTTATGCATCTCAGCACCATTTCAACAGGTACCTCAGATAATATATTGCAATATTCATGTATTCTAAAGTTAATCGATAGTAAACTATGGTTTAAAGTTTTTGTTAATTATGTTTAAGGGCATTAGTTTTTTTTTTACACTATTGTTACTATTTTATAAATATGTTTTGTTTATTTGTTTATTCCGTTCTTCTGTTTTGTTTCACTTTATATATAGGGATTGTCTAACTTATGGGATTTGTTCTGTGTAGGTTTTTTTGTATAATAAATTATCTAAAGGAGTATAAATTGTTTTATTTTTTCATTTAAATTTTACCAAGTTTATACAATTTTCTTTAAAATCATGTATGGATCAAACCGGTTAAGAAAATGAAATGTGTGTGTACTTGAGTATAAAAGTGGCCAGACACTGACTTTACATGTTTTAAATTTAAGACACGGAGCAGCAATAGTGCCTTTAAAATTGGAGTGGACCTTTAAGACAAAGAAAAGCTATTGAATAATTGGGCCGAAAACATTGTGGTAAGTGAATTTAAGTTTTTTCGTAAAGTTTCTTCTCCTGCTGAGACAAAGAACGGCACTGAATATCACTGTGGGACTCTCAACGTGGATCAGCCGCTTGGGATACTAAACATAAACTCTTAAAGTGTCTGTAAAAAGATCGAGCTTCTGGATTTCTATTTGTGTTCGTTGAAGTATCCTGAAGTGATTTGTATGATGGAAACCTGGTTGACCAAGCAAGCAGTTTGTTCATGGAACAGAAAGCTATCCAGGAGGGCGTCACATAGAGGTGGAAATATATTTTAATATTATTTAAACTTATAATTAAAAACATTTATATGAAAATTCGCTACCAGAAATTAGAGTAATTTTTTATGTAGTTAAGTATGTCACATAGAAATGGTAACCGTTGACATTGAAATCATCACTTCACATGTTTATAAAAACAACATACGTAAGTTTGCTGATTGCAGCTTGCAAAACTATATGACTTAATTTACAGTATTGAGAAATCTAGTTCACATAACTTTATATATAGAGGTGTTGGTAAATATTACGAAGACTTTTTGCTTGTTAATTATGTAAGAATTATTATTATTGAAAAGAGATTTGGTTTTAAATTCATTCGTTAAACTTTTAATGTCAGAGATTTTTTAGATAATTTTTAGAATGGTTTGATAGTTGTTAAGAGAAATTTTTACTATTCATTTTATTATTAAATTAGATCGTTACCATGTCTGTATTATCCAATTTATAAAAGTTATCCAAAATTATCCTCCGCTCCTTAAACACAGTTAGCGTTCTGAAAGTTGAACGAGCTATTTTTGTAGACGCAATATGGTTGGGGGTGGTGTTATTATTTTAGCTAGAAGTGACCTAGATTTTGTAGGGTTAAATGTAAGGAATGTTTCTCTGAGTGAACAATTGTTTGAGACAGCCTTCGCAACCGTGTTATATAATAAAGTTTCGGTAAATGTAGGTTGTATTTTTCGCACTAAACCGAAGTATGCATCTGCCCTGTCACGATATAAAACATGTATTTTGGCAGGTTAGAAGAAGTTTTTATCCAATTAAATGACAAGGGAGCTCTTGCATTTGTATGTGGTGATTATAATTTAATTTTTTTAGATAAATACAGTGCGGATGTTGTGAGGTTGCAAGATTTAATGACTTCTTATGGTTTCTTTGCCTGTTTTAGTCAGATTTCGTGAAGACAGGGTGCCTCGGTATCTTGTATTGATCACATATTTTGCAATGTACACTTGGCCGACATTAAGACTGAAACATTGACAAATACAATAGATCATAACACGCAGTTATTATCGTATGGTGTCCCGGCTATTGATTAGACTCCTGTTGAATATGTGTATAAAAGGTCATTCAGTCAGGAGAATATATCCCATTTTGTGTATCTTTTGAATAGTGCATCCTGGGACCTGGGCTATCAGGAACCATTGACGACAAAAAAAATTGATGTTTTTTTCTCTGAGTTTGATGTCTTGTTACAGATTGCGTTTCTGGTTGTCACAAATAGATCCATGCCCGGCAAGATTGCTCTTAAACCATGGATATCAGCGGAGCTTGTAAGAGAGGCCTGTTTGCTTCGTGATTTTCCACTTCTACTCGATACGGTTACGGATCTGCAATGTAATGAGTTGTATAATAGTCTAAAGAAACAGCACGGTGTTAGGTTAAAAGACGCCAAGAAAAAATACTATGAAAAGACTTTAAACCGAAATAAAGCTATGTGGGAAGCATATAAAGAAAATGTCATTGTGGGGAAGATGAACAGCAAGGCGTTTTCTGCCTGGTGACGGAGTCATTTTGACAGTCTCAATGCACACTTTGTCGACTCTGTCTATCTGACAAAAAACTGTGACATAAATTGTGCATTGAAAAATAGCACTAAGCCGTAATATGTTTTTATATCCTGTCTCAGAGGACGATATATTAGGGATCATAAAATTAGTTGCAGTTAAAAATTCGTCAGGAATAGATGAAATACCATGTAGTCTTCTTGGCAGGGTTGCTCATCTTTTGGTGGCTCCACTAACTTACCTTATAAATGTGTCATTTGAAATTAGTTGTTTTCCTGAGCGTCTGATGGCGGCCATTATCATCTCTCTCTTTAAGAAAGGAGATCCACGTCTTTTGGACAACTACAGGGCGATTGCGCTGCCTTCGGTTTTTTCTAAGATCTTTGAGAAGACATTTCTGCTAAGACTCAGGTCCTTTTTTGGAGAGATACAATTTGTTGTCTCTGTGCCAATTTGGCTTTCGTAGGCGGCTGTCAACTCAGGATGCCCTACTTAGCACTTATCTAACAGTCTTGGATTACATAAATAGTGGGTCAAAATCCGCCAGGCTGTTCTTTGACATTTCAAAAGGGTTTGATGCGGTTAACCATGCCCTTTTATTGCAAAAATTGGAGCATTATGACATAAGAGGAAATGCATATTTCTGGCTGAAAAACTACCTTTCTGGGAGAAGTCAGGATACGACAGGCAGGTAATGCTTATATGTCTGGATTTTCAGTCCTGTTGAGCGGCATGCTGCAGGGCAGCATATTGGACCCTGTTTTGTTTCCAATTTTTCATAACGATATTGTTGATAATCCTCTCACAATACCTGGTCCCTTCTAGAAATATCATTCCAAAGTGTTTACTGTTACCAAAACACTACAACTGACCATAGAAGTAACAAAGTCCATAAACTCAATTCTCATTTACAAATGTGACACTGCCCCCCTCTTATATTCGATCGTCCCGGTCGAATTCTGACATTTCTTGGTATGGTGTAAGTCTGTGCATATGGACCACCTTCATCTTGCTCTTCGGGCTCCTCTGAATGCGATATACAACGTCATTGATCCTTTTGACCACCTTATAAGGACCTTTCCATAATTTCTATAGTTTCGGTGACCGTCCTTTGTGTCATACTGGATTGTAGAACCACACACGATCTTGACACATGTATTTCATAAGTAGGAGCCCACACAACTGAGCCATATTCAAGTCGGGCCCTAACCAAACTAAAGAGCAGGAGGAGGGTGTCAGTCTGTGAGAAATTTTTTCTGTTTCTTATCAGAAGCCCAAGAGTTTTGTAAGCAGAATTGACCATCAAAAACAATTCCAAGGTCCCTAACTGTCCCGGGGCTATCAAGTGGAAGCCCTCTTATATTGTACCCGAAAGTAATTGCGTGCTTATTTCGAGTAAAGGACATCACACAACACTTGAAAACATTCATAGAAAGACCACTCCGACACCATTAATCAAGGATCTGAAGACAGTTCTGGAGCTGCAAACAGTCATCAACACTCGAAATATTTGCGAAAATCTTAATATCATCTGCATACATTAAAAAAGGAACATGCAAAACATGTTTAACTGGGTCAATAAATATATTAAACAGTAATGGACCAAGTATGGAACCCTGCGGCACTCCCGAAGTTATGTGATAGGTGTTAGATTTGAAGCCCCAAACCTCAACAAATTGCCTCCTTCCATCCAGGTGAGATCTGAATAAACCAAGCAAGCCCTCAGAGAATCCGATAGCCCTCATCCTGTCAATTAGAACAGAATGATTTAGACAATCGAAGGCCTTAGATAGATCAGTATACACAACATCAACCTGTGAAGAGCGGTCGAGAGCGGACGCAATGAACTGTCCCTGGAATGAAACCATGCTGAGAAATAGAGAGTCTGTTTTTGATGTGAAACAGTATTCACCGAAAAAGGCAGGCCTCGAAAATCTTACAGAAGACACATAGTATGGCTATTGGTCGATAGTTTGATGGATCACCACTATCCCTCGCCTTGAAGACAGGGAGAACTCGTGACAGCTTCCAAATCGCGGGGAATGTTCCAGATCTAAGAATCAATTTAAAAATTTTATTATGTGGAGTCAAGAAAGCGTATAAGCAGTCGCACACCAAGAAGCCAGGAACTAGATCAGGTCCACAGGACATGTTAGCCTTAATTCTCTTAACAGCTGTAATAATTTCATCATATATAATATGAAGATACTCGATAAATTCATTGGTTGAATTTAAATAATACTCTACAAGTAGATAATCAAGAAGCCACTGTAATTCTTTACGAGTTTCTGCCGTTAATGGATTGTTCTGTTATTCCAACTTTTTATCATTTGGCTGATTTTATTTTATTTATTAGTTTTATTGGATTTTGTGGATGTGGATTTAATTGGTTTTTATGGAGAATAAGAAAAATACAATGATTTTGCTCTAAATAAGTATTATTGTTTTTTAAGTCTTGATAGAACACATTTCATACACATACACAAAAACTTTACACTCCTAAAAGGGTCCTAGTAAATAAAAGTGAAGGCATAAATCGTTTTTTAACGCTACCTATACAGGGGTGCATATTGAACTAGACAATTTAAAACTAAAAAAACAATATCACATTCAATTCTTTTTATAATAAAAAAAAGTATATTTTCATATAGGTAAAAAAATAATATATAAAAAAAAAACTTTCAATATTTTGTGTTAATTGACAGCAGACACACCTGCCTAAATTATTAGATGATATAAAAAGAAGAAACTAGTTACAAAAATAAACAAAAACTTAACGACAGAACGAATAATTAGAAGCAAGAATATAAAAACAAAATAAATTATTAATGGGCAAAAATGAGACCTCATCAGACACGAAGGCAAACTAAACATAATTAACAAATAAAGTCTGGCAAGACTAGACAGATTATTTTGAATTAAAAAAAAGTTTTACCCAGAGCAATCGCTAACTTGATCACCCAATGGTTTATAATAAGAAAATTAAATTATATCATTTTTTTCTTGCCACTACGAAAATAGCAACCATGTAATTTAAAAAACACAAACGAAATTGTTTTTTTTTTTAATCGAACAAATACAAGTTGAATTACGCAAGTATTATAAAAAAACCAATATAAACTGTAATTTATCTCAAACTAGAAGAAAACTGAAATATGTGAATAACAATAGTAATTTATTTATTTATGCACTAGGCATTTTTAGTAGTCTCGTTCATCAGAGCTTACGTATTATTCAATTAGAACAATGAATCTTTGCATTCCATAACCATAAAGCAAGATTTGTTACATTCCGTTTCATCAAGTGATAACAGGTTTTGACGCAACTCTTCACAATATGTACAGGCTGAGTATTATAAATGATAACCCCCTTTTATTTTCGTTATTTCTAGGCGAATTGATTCGTTCAAAAACTTATTTTGAACAATTTTCAACGTAGTTTCTGAATCTGCTATCGCTTTTCAAGAATTTTGAAAAATATATGAAGTGTAACAAAAAATATTTTTTAAAAATGGAACACGCTGTATTTTTAGTGAATTTTTATTTAAAAAAATTCACTAATAGAGAGGTATCGATGGTGAGACTTTGCAAAAATTCTTTCAAATGAGTGCGAACTAGGACCCCTAGAACCCATATCCGGGGTCAGTTTCAATTTTTATATGTTATATATATATATATATATATATATATATATATATATATATATATATATATATATATATATATATATATATATATATATATATGTATCCGTCTGATAACTCAAACAATAATTAACCGATTTCGATGAAACTTGGCAAGTGGTTTTCTTTTATTAATGGCTTGGATGAGTTCGTTGGCCAGAAAAATCGGACGGGGTTTTCCAGGAAAATTTTGAGTTTTCTTTCGAAAAAAACTTTTTTCTCCGAAAGTAACAAAGCTGTTTTATTGAAATTTACTATATATGTTTCCTTGGGAGAGATCTTACTACGTACTGAAATTCAACTTTCTAAGTTTATAAAAAATTGAGTTATTCAAATTCTAAAATTTTCTTTCGAACATTTTTTTTTCTCCGAAAATTACAAAGTTATTTTAATGAAATTTGGTAGATATCTTGCGTTAGGAGAGACCTTACTACACACCAAAATTAAACTCTAAGTTTATAGAAAATTGAGTTATTCAAATTTGAAGCTTTTAAATTTAACATGAAATTTTTACCACAGAAATCGTAGAAACGACGTAACGATTTTCACGTCTCTAGTATCAGGATCACATGAGAGGATAGGCAGTGGCAGTGTTTAAGTTTTTTTTAGTATAGTGTATAATGCGTCTGGCGATCGCTTCAGGTCGGTATTGGTATTGGCACATGAATAAGATCTAATATCGCTTGCGTCCAAAAGAAAAATCATGGAAGTTATGCGATTACGTGCCTAATGGACAGTAGTCAGTTTTAATCAACAATACCCATCCCTTTCTTTTAAGTTAAAGGCAAGAATTTTAGGCTGTTATTGTATTCTAATTTTAAGAATTTAAATAATGAAGGGAAATATTTATATAATTATATAGTGATAAAACAAATTATTACGATATTCACTCTATATAATTATAATATGAACCGTTTCGTTAAATGTGGCTTCTTCAGAAACAAAAGTAAAATGCATGTAGTAATTAACTACAGATGCAAATATTAATTTGTTTTATTATTTACGTTTGAATTGCATTTACATCAGAGATTATTAGTGAATTTTTATTTTAAAAAAATCACTATTAGAGAGGGATCGATGGTGAGACTTTGCAAAAAAGTTTTCAAATGAGCGCGAACTAGAACCCCTAGAACCCATATCCGGTGTCAGTTTCAATTTTTATGTTATATATATATATATATATATATATATATATATATATATATATATATATATATATATATATATATATGTATCCGTCTGATAACTTAAAAAATAATTAACTGATTTCAATGAATAATGGATTGGATGAGTTCGTTATCCAGGAAATTTTTTTCTTCAAAAATTACAAAGTTGTTTTAATGAAATTTGGTGAATATCTTGCCCTCTGAAAGACCTTACTACATACCAAAATTAAACTTTCTAAGTTTATATAAAATTGAGTTATTCAAATTTGAAGCATTTAATAAGAATTCACTACCATAACGCACTTGCTGCGTCCAGAGTTTTTTATATATTATAATTTGTCGTTTTTTTTCTGATTACAAAAATATATAGTTATAGCACATTTGGATAAGCAGTTTTTAAGTTATGATGAAATATGTGAAACGACAAATCTGTTTACATGTTACTCAATAATATATGAAGTAGCCTTTGAAAACAAAATTTTAATTTTGTATACAAACGTCAAACTATTAGTTTATCCTAAAAATATGATTTATCAATAATTAGTTAATTATTATACAAATTAGCTAAGATATCTATTCAATGATTATCACAACAAAATATATAACGAAACCATACATAAAAGTATCAACCTTACAAAAATTAGAAAATAATATAAAGATTTACATTGTATCTTCTACATAACTTCCGCTGTTTTCTAAGCATTTGAAACATCGCCGTGAAAAATTTGTTTGCACATCTTCAAATACCGCTGCAAAATTGTTTAAAATAAGTTTTTGAACGGATCAATTCGCCCAGAAATAACGAACATTAAAAGGGGTTACCATTTATAATACTCACCCTATACATATAGATATGCTAATGCTTGCTTTTAAACTAAAATGATTAAATCGTGTCAGTAAACATGTCACATTTCTCAAATGTGAACTCAAGAGCAGCTTTGTTATTTTTGCTGTTATAAAGTCAGTTATTAACGTTGGTTGAGTTTTGAAAGAAACAAAATACAATACAATTTACAATCTCATTTGAGACATGAGATGGTAAACACAATTTTAAGGAGGTATAGCAGCAAAATAGGATAATGGCATCTTATATAGGGTGGCGCATTGAAAACGAAACAGACCGATTTGCATCCAGAGAATTTTTTTTAAGAAACGCTGAAAAACATCAATTTTAGAATTGAGGGGGACATGTTTTGACATAAAACTCAACTTTGTCACATCAACCCCTTAAGGGTGGTGATAACAACCCTTATATTTTAAATAGGGAACATGGGTTTAGTGTTACATAATTTGAAAGCTTTTTCTTTTCTGAATTCAGCACACTTCATTTTTTTGGAAGTTTTATCAACTCGTTTAAAAATTAAAAATTATTTACAGTTGAAGATGCAAAAACGCATTTCACTCATTCCGATAAGAAATGTGCTGATAGTCCATGTTTTGTTGGTTTGTAAACAAAAAATTGACTTTCAGAACATTTCTTATCGGAATGAGAGAAATGCGGTTTATTATTTCAGTTTATCGGTCGGTTTGATACTTGATAGTACTACCGAAAATTAAGTTCACAATGGTGTATTCTGTAGAAGAAAGAGTTGAAATAATTAATCTTTTTTTAAAAAACGATGACTGTGCCAACCGTACCCCAATTTGTTTAATGAACGACATCCGAACAGACATGTTAACAGAAAATACATTTTGGAGTTAGTTGCAAAGTTTCGACAAATTGGTTCAGTAGCCAACAAAAAACGGGATCCTGAACGTGAATTTCCAGTTAGAAATGAGACTACTGAGATTTGAAGTTTTAGGACAAATTGCTGCAGAGCACGAGAAAATTGGCCACTGTTTCATACATGAAAAGAAGAACTATTCAGCGAATATTGAAGCATCATAAATTTCACCTGTATAAAATTCATCTTGTACAACAACTGAATGAAGATGATTTTGATCAGCGGCTGAAGTTTTGTGAAGTTATGACTGCACGAATAGCTGATAACGGGAACTTTCTGTTCAATATCGGTTTTTCAGACGAGTGTACGTTTTTATTAAACTCTACAGTCAATCGTCATAATTGTCGTTATTGAGCAGATAAGAAATTTTCACAAACTCCACAGAAATTGATTGTCTGGACTGGCATTTTTGGAGACCGTTTAATCGGACCAATTTTTCTTGATGGCAATTTGAGTGGTGAAACGTATTTGGAGTTACTAGACGATATCGTTTACCCTCTACTAATTGACATTGTTGAAAATGATGATCGCTATCAAGAAAATCAATTAGTGTTTCAACAAGATGGAGCTCCTCCGCATTTTTCACAACCTGTTAGGGAGTTTTTGAACAGAGAGTTTCCAGGACAATGGATTGGGCGTAGAGGTGCTATTGAGTGGTCCCCTAGATTACCGGATTTAACTCCTTTAGAATTATTTCTATGCGGCCATTTAAGGAGTAGAATTTACGCAACAGAACCGGAGTCTGGAAGAATTACGACACATTGTTGAAGAATGCTGTCTAATAACTCCAAAAATGCTCCAGAATGTCAGAGCTCGTTTTGAACAAAATTTGTACTTTTGTATGGAAGCTGGTGGTCAACAATTTGAACACTTACTTAACTGAATAAACATTTTTGAACGTTTGGTTTTTTTTTTTAATGAAAAATTAACTAATTAGTGCATTTCTTATCACAATGAATGAAATACGTTCTTACAACTCCAACTGTGAATTATTTTTAAACGAGTAGATAAAACTTCCAAAAAAATTAGTGTTCTGAATTCAGAAAAGAAAGAGCTTTCAAATGATGTAACCCCCTACCCATGTTCCCTATTTAAAATATAAGGGTTGTTGTCACCACCCTTAAGGGGTGACAATGTTGAGTTTTATATCAAAACATGTCCCCCTCAATATATTGAAGTATTTCAGCTTTTCTTAAAAAAAAAAATTCCTTGGGTGCAAATCGGTCTGTTTCGTTTTCAATGCGCCATCCTGTATAGATCCGGCTAAGCTGTTTTTTCACATTGACTGTATATCTTGTTTACTGCTCAGCACCGTTATTCACTCCTGGTCCCTTAACATTTTCGGGGGTTGTTTTCAAGATTTTTTTTGCTGTTTATGCATCAAAGTGGGGTTCTAAGCACGTTTCTGAACAAAAATTTCGACAAGTCCACCATGAGATCATCTGTGAATCCACTAAAACTTTAAATGAGCACTAAATCATATTTAATTTTTTTTATGCTTGGATTCCATGTGACGCATCAGCCATTGCTTCCTCGGAACCCCATAATCACAAATGTTACATCTGAAAGGTTCTTTTTCAGCATGGTTGGCTGCAATGTGAAGTATCAGACTCTTCCTCCTCACACAACTAAAATCACATAAACTGCACAGAATAGGTTTATCTTTTTCACTGTGTTCAGACGTTATATGTTGCAACAAATTGCTTCTTTTTGTGGCTACATGAGAACATAAGCTGCATTTGAAAAGTTTTTTCTCTGTATGCTTATTTTTCATGTGCATTTTAAGATGCGTTTTTCTTACAGCACCATAATCACAAAGTTCACATTTGAACTGTCTTACATCAGAGTGTTTTGACCTTGTGTGCTGTAATAACACTGTTCTATAGGCAGTACCGTAATCACATAAGGTGCATTTAAATGGTCTCTCATTAGAGTGGTGCATCATAATGTGCACCGTTAAGCTCCTTTTTCGACAAGCTTTGTAGTCACATAATTCACACTCAAAAGGTCTTTCAGCTGTGTGTTTTGCCATGTGTAGCCTAAAAAGATGGTGATATTTAGTTATATAATCACACAAATTACATCGAAACGGGGGTTTTAGGCTGTGTATTAACATGTGCGATGATAAAAGCAATTTATTTGTAGTACCATAGTTGCAAGAGCCACAATTAAATGGTTTATTTTTGTTATGTTTAAACGACATGTGCTGTGTTAGACAGGATGATCGGGTAGACACATATGCACATAAGTCACACCTAAAAAGTTTTAGATTGGGATGATTTGTTGTGATATGTAGAGAGAGGTCTGTCTTATTAGTAGCTCCATAACCACATGTATTACATTTAAACAGTCCCTCTTGACCATGCTTAGTCAACATGTGTTGAGATATTATAATTTTCTCTACAGAACAATAATCGCACAGATCACATTTAAAGGGCTTGAAATCTCCAATTGATTCCTCTTTAACATCACTTCTGAGTAAATCAGTTTCAAATGTCTCGTGCTTTAAGTTTTCAAGTCTCTCTAGCACCTGGTGTTGCGGAATGGGGTTGTGATCATTTTCTTCCTGTTTAGGAATTAAATGCGGTCTGTAGGTAGCAGTCGACTCAAAAACATCTCCACATTTATCGTCTTCCTTTAAATAATCAAAAACCTCTTCCTGCTTTAGTTCCATGATTAACTTTCACAGATGGGGATTCTTTTGTCTTATACTTTTTACACAGTATCAAGACCGCTTTTTATAAACTCTAATTAACAAATTACTAAACTCACTATTTTTTATTTATATATTTAAAAAATCAAAAATGAATTCAGTTTATTGCATCTTTTTCTTCTAACAGTTCGCCAACTAATTAGGGGGCATTGAAATGTAACCTTAAACTGAAAAGGAACACAAATTATTTATTTATTTATACGGTTAATAACATTTAAGTAAATATATACTGAATATTTGCTTCTGAAATTTATTAGAACTCAGTCAGGTAAATTGCTGCCATTGCTGGTATAAGAAATGAACAGCTGATTTTAAACTAGACATGTGTAACACTGCGCAGCGTTGCGCAATTGCGCCAACTCAGTTTACTGCGCCGGATGTGTTAACACACTTCTTCAAAATATGTTGGCGCACAGCGCAGGACCGGGAAATTCGAAATGTGTTAAGGTGTTGTGTTGCCAGGCGTCACTTTCAAAAACATACATAATATAAATATAACAATTCATTTAAAATATATAACCTACTTTTGTTAAAGCATTATCTATTTAATATTACTGAATAATCGGTCATTACTAGTCACAGTCGTAACATGGATTATAGTATTTTTCATGTAAGATGGGTACTGTGACAGTTCTAAGTGTCAAAGGGAATTATACATTATTCAATGGCAGTAAGACGCATTACTTGTTTCTATAATTAACTATGGTTTTGTGCCTTAATACCATTGAATTAAAGGTTAATTTCCTTTGACATTTAGAACTGTCATAGTACCTATCTTACGTGAAACATATTATACAAACTGACTGAAAAAAACACCACACAACTTTTTAATTGCATACTTATTACATATCAAGAATATGCTGCATACCTATTAAATATAAGATAGAAGTTTAATGATGAATTATGAGGTTATGAAATATTTATTTAGTTTAATAAAAATAAATATTACCACAATATATAACCATTTATATTTTTATATTGCGTTTCGCTGCTCACTCGAAGCGTTTCATTTTCTGCGCCTTGGCGCAATTTTGAGTTGACGCAATGAGCCGGCGCAGTAAACTGCGCCTGAGTTACTGAGTTAACGCAAGGAATTTTGCTGAGTTACTCATGTCTATTTTAAACAGAAAGAGATGACGCATAAAAGGTGTTACTGTCTTTGTCCTACTTATTGTCCTTATAGCAATTTAACTGTACTCATTACAAATGACCCTTATCTCTGTGTAGACGTGACAGAGATACCTATTGCTATTATTGTCTATCTCACTGATGATAAATGTGCCTCAGAGAATCGATATTGAAAGCACAGCCGGATCCCTTCCAGTTCAAGGTTTTTTTTTGTTCCCTTAGGGCTCGTCCGCGGCCTTGCCGCCCCGATAGCACTGCAACTTTTGGTTGATTGTGCATACCCTTAGTCTTACTCCACCCATTCCAAAATCACTGTGCCTTGAACTAGTCTGCACAGCGATTGGTAGGGTAAAGTTTTATATTGCTCTGTCTCCGGTCTAGACTGACCGTAGATCAGTTGTATTTTGCGGTCCAGAGCTTTACACTCGCACAATATGTGCTGGGCTGATTCGTCCCCCTCGCCGCAGAGTCTGCATGCGAGGTCCCCTTCGAACCACCCCATTTTATGCAGGTGTTTCTTGACGGCCATGTGTCCCGTCAAGAGACCTGTTGTGTTTCTGAGCTGTCCTCTGCTAAGATTTAGCAGCTCCACAGCTCTCTTTGAACTGGGCCCGTCAATTATTGACTTCCCATGTCTGAGCCCTGAACAGTCCGCCCAGTACACCTTGTGTTGGTTTCTGACCCAGGACTTAATGGCTCCCCTGACAGTGCTCTTTGACACGCCCAGAGCCGGTTCTCGTCCCATAAATGGTTCTGCTGACCCTCTCTTCGCGAGACTGTCAGCTTCTTCATTGCCTTTGACCCCCGAGTGACCCGGCACCCAGATGAGGGTCACCTCATTCTACCCAGCCAGGTCGCTCGTCTCGTCTCGGCACTCACTCACCAGCCAGAAATTTACCCGTGCCAGTCAAGGTTACACTTCAATGTTAGAAGGTGAGGAGGCAGCTCATAATCTGTCTGGCTTTGGATCATGTTATGTCCTCTATTTTTTACTCTTCTGGTTTATAGTCACTCATTTATTATTTCTAAATGGCAATACCAAGGATGGTATGCTTAAGGTTTCAAACAGATGTCATAGTTATAAAGCTATAATTTGAGTGGCTGAAGAGGTTTTCTGTGTACGTGGAATAAATAATTCCATGCCAGCTTGGATAAGTTCGGGGACGTTTTGTGAGATATCAGAGGGGTCAGGATGAGAGAAGCAGACAGACGCCCATGGAAATGAGGAAAAGTAATCCCGCATTTCGTCCCAGTTCGCGGAGTTGTGCCAAACGATACGTGGGTGTGATGACTGTGTGACCTGGGATTGCATTGCGCAGGAAGCAGTGACCATGCCGTGGTCCGAGCGACCAAGTGGGGCGGTGACTGATGTCTTATAGCATTCAGGTTTTGTAGTAAAGAGGAGATCCAAGGGATTTGGGCTGTATGTTGGGATGCGAGGAAAGTAAGTAAGTTGCTGAACCATATTGGCTGAAGAATTGCTGACTGCAAAAGCATTCGCTGCTCTCCCCTGTCGATCGGTTTTTGAAGATCCTAGCAATTTATTATTATAGACATTGAAGTCACCAAGAATAGTGACCTCGGCGGAAGGATATTCAGAAATCAGATGGTCGGTTTTTTCAGAAAGGTAGTCGAAGAGCTGGAAAAAGTTGTTGTCAGAAGGTGACCGGTAAATGCAATTTATTAGCAGCCCTGAGAGAGAGTTTCAACCAAAGTATGTCTTTTCTTCCAGCTTCTAAATTGGGGAGTCTGGTGCAGGGTAGATGCTACGGACGTATGCGCACACACCTCCATGCAATCTTAAGGAAGTAAGGAGCTCATATCCCAGGAAATTAAGGTGACTAGTGGCTGTTTTTGCACTGATTTGGGTTTCAATGAGGAAGAGGAGTTGGGGCCTATTAGCCTGGAGATAATGGTGGCCGGAGTTCAGGTTAGAATTTAGGCCACACATATTTGAGGATATGTTAAATCTTGATGCCGGTGCTCCCTGCACACCCCTCTACCGGAGAACCGAATGGAGGGGTATTTTATCTCTGGAATCTTTTGTTTAAGGAGGAGCCATCATCATTTTTGTTCGTAAGGAAAACCGACTCATATACCAAAATCCGGAAAAGTCCGTTGGGACTTCAGCGGCCCCTGGATGTAACGGGTGGTACCTCCTCAGGCGTGAAAAAAATCCTTTACTATCACGTAAAGGAAAAGTCCACTACCACCTACCTATTCTTCAGCAATTGGCTTTCTACGGCGGACCTCCAAATGCTTTAGATGTACCGATACAATATATGCAATCTACAATGCATTTGTGGTACCTAAATTAGAATATGCAAGTACATGTTGGTCTCCCTTATATGGTTGTTGAGTCAATGCTGGAATCGATCTGGTGTAGATTCCTCAAATACTCAAAAGCTTTCGTGAGAGTGGAAGCTACCCTAAGCAAGAATATTTTGTTGGCAGATTTCAATATGAGTTCACTAGCTGACAGATCTCTTGCAAAAATAACATTGATTTTTAAACTAATTTATGGCTACATTGATTCACCTAATCTGTTACAACAGCTAACTTTTTATGTCCCATCTCCTGGTCCTAGTTTACGATCCTATCCTACATTCTGCCTACTAATTCCTAGAACAAATGCTCTAATAAGATCACCTTTATACGCAAGTATGGAAGAGTGCAGTAGGATCTCTGTTGATATCCTCATGCCTGGTAACATAAAGACTTTTATAGCTGCTGTTATGACGATCTAGTAGAATGTGACTATAACATGATTCTTGTTTCCTTTTTTTAGAGCTGTTAGAATAAGCTGTTTTTTTCTGTTTGTTTTATACTGTTATATATATATATATATATATATATATATATATATATATATATATATATATATATATATATATATATATATATATAATATGAAGATGCTCTCTCTGTTTAATAAATAAATATATTTATTGGTTGAATTCGTGGCTTGAAACTGTCGGCCGAACGCTACTTCGGTCGACAGTTCGTTCGGCCGATAACTCGTTTAGTCGACACTACAATAGAGCGGCGATTCGAGCTAGAATACCGCTTTTTTTCAGTAGTTGTCTCGTCGACTGGGTACAACGTTGTTTTCATTGTATAAAACCTAATATTGATCTCTGCTTCATATTTAGTTGCAAAATATCACATATAAGCGAAATTGAAATAATAATGCGAGTTTATATGCGCGCGGGGCAATACGCACTCTTTATATGTTTAAAATGGCTTACCTAATTGCATAGCAATATTTTGAGGTTTAGTTGTTTTGATTTTTGTTTTGCTTTAATATAACATATTGTAAAAAAAATATGTTTAAGTTATTAGATACACATAAACACACTTATGAGTAATTAATTGTTATATATGTAAATATGTATGATACTCAATCCTGACTCACCTTAATGAAAAGGTAATTTTCCAATAAAAAATTCGATTGATATAAGATTTATTCCATATTTTAATTACAAAAATGTGATTTAAAGTGAAGCCACATATTATTAATAAGTATTTATTTTCTTATTTTCAAGAAAGTTATCTTTGATGGCGTCTACCTTTTCACACTTTATAATGCATAGTTGCACAATTGTTTGAAAATTATGGTTGAGGGCAGAAGGTTAGGTACTTCTTTTTTTATAAATGTATATAGGCAATGAAGAAAAAATCATTGGAAATTGAATATGTGGTCATGCTATTAAAGTTATTTGTGTAAAAAAAAATATGTCGAGTTAGATATAAATAAATATACTTATGGATAAATCGTTTTTAAAGAAGATATAAATAGTCGTAAGCCTGAAGTACAATGTCTACATTCAAAGAAAGTATGGAGAATGACATGCAGTTGTTATCGTCGTAAAAAAATCGAATGATATGTTAAACCTTACCTTACCTATCTCCCTCTACGAAGCCACTATCGCTAGAGGGGTGGAACCTACCATTTGTGGCTGGATCGGAAGCATGCTCTACAATCAGACCGTTATCACCTCGCTGCAGGGGGAGGTGGTCGGCTTCAGGGCTGCGAGGGGTTGCCCTCAGGGGGGGGTTCTATCCTTCCCTGCTGTGGTCTCTCTTTGTGGATGATTTGCTGGCTATCCTCGGACTGTGGGAGGTTGAGGTCCATGCGTATGTCATAATGGTTAGGGGCAAATATGAGGAGGAACTAGTAAGTACTCTTCAGGAGACACTAAATGTAGTGAATGATTGGTGCCGAAGGGAACAGATGTCTGTGAACGCCCGCAAAACGCTCATTGTCCCATTTACCAGAAGAAGAAGGTTGGACAAATTAAAACCACCCATTCTTATGGGGGAAACGATTCCATTTTCGGAACAAGTAAAATATCTGGGGGTCACCCTAGATAAGAAGCTCAACTGGGACATACAGTTAGAGAATGTAATCTGCAGAGCTAAACTGTCTCTGTGGACATGCCAGAGAATCTGTGGAAACAACTGGGGAACAAACCCCCAACAGGTGTACTGGCTCTATGTAGTGGTTATCAGAGCAATGATAACATATGGAGCCATAGTTTGGTGGCCTAAGGCACTTCGTGGTATCGCGAGGGCCAAACTGGCTCATCTACAGAGACAAGCTTAACTGATGATAACGGGAGCGATAATCACTGCACCATCAGCCGTTCTGGAGGTCCTCCTTAATATTCCACCTCTTCACATATGGTTAGAGAGGGTGGCGAGGTGGACAACATACAGTCTAAAACAAACGGCCGACAGTATGCCGAAGGAAATCAGTCTGGGAGGGTCCGGACTCCTCGATAACATTGAGGGTCACGGGATTCTGGGAATGGTCTCAGACTTGATGCCTACAAAGATCAGTAGAGATCTGTCTTTCAAGACCGTCCTCCCGGAAAGTGAGGACTGGGAGCGAAATCAAACGACCCTATTGAGAGCCGATCTCTGCTGGTACTCTGACGGCTCCAAAACCAATATGGGAGTAGGAGCCGGCGCATATGGGGGCAGCACCGATGCTAGACTAACAGCTAGCCTCGGCAAGTACGCAACCATACACCAGGCAGAAGTGTATGCCATCGAGATGTGTGCAAGGGAAAGTATAAAAAACCAGTGCACACACAAATCGATAAAGATATATGCAGATAGCCAAGCTGCAATAAAGGCTCTTGGTTCCTACCGGTGTAATTCAAAAACGGTGGAGTTGTAAATCTGCCCTAAACGAACTTGGCAGCTGTAATGAGGTGTCGCTGGTCTGGATACCGGGTCACTCGGACCATGATGGCAATGCTGCGGCCGACGCGCTTGCCAGGAGTGGTGCCCAGAGAGACTTTGTCGGACCAGAACCGGTGCTGGGGATAACATCATGCACAGAAAAACGCACCTTAAAGACCTGGACAGAAAGAATGACAATCCAGTATTGGCAAAATATTCCAGGATTAGCTCACTCTAAGACCTTCATAAATGGCCTGTCTGAGTCAAGGGCTAAAAAAAAGAGTTGCGGGCTATCGGGGCGGCAAGGCCGCGGACGAGCCCTGAGGGAACAAAAAAAAAGGGCTAAAAAACTTCTAGAGTTAAACAGACAACAACTGAGTACTCTAGTCGGCCTGTATACAGGACACTGCCGCTTGTGTCACCACATGCACCGTATTGGAGTCGGTAAGGAGACCGAGTGCCGGCTGTGTATGGATAGTGACGAGACCACAGAGCACGTACTGTGTTCCTGTCCGGCGGCGGACAGGACTAGATACCTGCGCTTTGGCATAATAAAGCTTGCTCCGGAGGATCTGGATCAACTTTCGCCCACAAAGATTATCGACCTCTGCAGGAGGCTGGCTTTGTTGGGCGAAATATAGACAACTAGGTGTGAGTCACAATAGACCTTATGGTAGAGGTGGAGGGACCGGTATGGCACACTCGATATCAAACCTAACCTAACCTATCGTCGCAAAAAAATCGAATGATAGGTATGTCTTATTCCATTTTTTTATTAAAACAATTGGATTACAAGAAAAACCAGATTTTAATAAACTTTATATTTTTAGTGAATTTTTATTTTAAAAAAAATCACTAATAGAGAGGTATCAATGGCGAGATTTTGCAAAATTATTTTCAAATGAGCGCCAACAAGAACCCATAGAACCCATATCCGGGGTCAGTTTTGATTTTTATATGTATGTATGTATGTATCTATATATATATATATATATATATATATATATATATATATATATATATATATATATATATATATATATATATATATATATATATATATATATATATATATATATATATATATATATATATATATATATGCATCAAACCGATTACTCAAAAAATAATTAACCGATTTCGATGAAACTCGGCAAGTGCCTTTCTTTTATTAATGGATTGAATGAGTTCGTTAGCCAGGAAAATGGGACAAGGTTTTCCCGGAAAATTTTGAGTTTTCTTTAGAAAGAATATTTTTTCTACAAAAATTACAAAGCCATTTCAATGAAATTTTGTGTGTATGTTGTTTTGGGTAAGTCCTTACAACGTACGAAAATTTAACTTTCTAAGTTTATAGAAAATTGAGTTATTTAAATTTTGAGTTTTTTTTCGCAAAAAAATGTTTTCTTCGAAAATTACAAAGCTTATTTAATGAAATTTGGTGAGTATGTTTCTTTGAAAAAGGTCTTACTATATACCAAAATTCAACTTTCTAGGTTTATAGAAAGTTGAGTTATTCAAATTTGAAGCATTTCATACAAATTCACTACCATAACGCACTTGCTGCGTCCCGAACTTTTCTTCTTTTATTGCAAATTTTTTTACAAAAGCGCTCTTTTACATTATTTTTTAATGCCTTTATCGGCGGCAAATTTATTTTTCTTTTTTTTTTAAATAATGAACAAAATAAACTAGGAAAAAGTTGTCTTTTATATTATTTTTTAATGCTTATTTGCTGCAAATATATTTTTCAAAATTTTAATTGAGGGCGAAAGGTTACGTATATATCTCTTTTAAATAATGTACATAATAAACAAGGAAAGACTGTTCTACATTTTTAATTGCAAAACGCACTTGCTATGTTAAACCTTTTTTGTTATTGAAAGTAGATAACTCTTATTAGGTGCCTTTTATTATTTTTTCAAATATCAGAAAAAATCTGTTAGTTTGGTAATTTAGTTTGCTTTAAAATAGTTTTATAAATCCAAAACAAGGTTCTTTTAACTTAATCATAGGTATACTATATCAACACGCAAAGGTGTTAAGCAAATTGCCTATTGCATAAACTTCAACGCTCACAGGATGAAATATACTCGACCAGTATGTTATTGTACATCCCCCTAAATGAATTGGTGTATGCAAGGGTTGCATACATGTAGGAGCTGTCGGTCGAACAATCTGCACTCGTTGAATTTCGTTAATTGAATTGGTGTATGCAGAGGTTACATACATGTAGGAGCTGTCGGTCGAACAATACGCACTCGTTGAATTGGTGTATGCAGGGGTTGCATACATGTAGGAGCTGTCGGTCAAATACACACTTGTTGAATTTCGTTAATTGAATTGGTGTATGCAGGGGTTGCATACATGTAGAAGCTGTCGGTCGAACAATACACACTGGTTGAATTTCGTTAATTGAATTGGTGTATGCTGGGGTTGCATACATGTAGGAGCTGTCGGTCGAACAATACGCACTCTTTGAATTTTGTTAATTGAATTGGTGTATGCAGGGGTTGCATACATGTAGGAGCTGTCGGTCGAACAATACGCACTCGTTGAATTTCATTAATTGAATTGGTGTATGCTGGGGTTGCATACATGTAGGAGCTGTCGGTCGAACAATACGCACTCTTTGAATTTTGTTAATTGAATTGGTGTATGCTGGGGTTGCATACATGTAGGAGCTGTCGGTCGAACAATACACACTCGTTGAATTTCGTTAAATGAATTGGTGTATGCTGGGGTTGCATACATGTAGGAGCTGTCAGTCGAACAATACACACTCGTTGAATTTCTTTAAATGAATTGGTGTATGCTGGGGTTGCATACATGTAGGAGCTGTCGGTCGAACAATACGCACTCGTTGAATTTTGTTAATTGAATTGGTGTATGCATGGGTTGCATACATGTAGCAGCTGTCGGTCGAACAATACACACTCGTTGAATTTTGTTAATTGAATTGGTGTGTGCAGGGGTTGCATACATGTAGAAGCTGTCGGTCGAACAATAGGCACTCTTTGAATTTTGTTAATTGAATTGGTGTATGCAGGGGTTGCATACATGTAGGAGCTGTCGGTCGAACAATACGCACTCGTTGAATTTCATTAATTGAATTGGTGTATGCTGGGGTTGCATACATGTAGGAGCTGTCGGTCGAACAATATGCACTCTTTGAATTTTGTTAATTGAATTGGTGTATGCTGGGGTTGCATACATGTAGGAGCTGTCGGTCGAACAATATGCACTCTTTGAATTTTGTTAATTGAATTGGTGTATGCTGGGGTTGCATACATGTAGGAGCTGTCGGTCGAACAATATGCACTCTTTGAATTTTGTTAATTGAATTGGTGTATGCTGGGGTTGCATACATGTAGGAGCTGTCGGTCGAACAATATGCACTCTTTGAATTTTGTTAATTGAATTGGTGTATGCTGGGGTTGCATACATGTAGGAGCTGTCGGTCGAACAATATGCACTCTTTGAATTTTGTTAATTGAATTGGTGTATGCTGGGGTTGCATACATGTAGGAGCTGTCGGTCGAACAATACACACTCGTTGAATTTCGTTAAATGAATTGGTGTATGCTGGGGTTGCATACATGTAGGAGCTGTCAGTCGAACAATACACACTCGTTGAATTTCTTTAAATGAATTGTTGTATGCTGGGGTTGCATACATGTAAGAGCTGTCGGTCGAACAATACGCACTCGTTGAATTTTGTTAATTGAATTGGTGTATGCATGGGTTGCATACATGTAGCAGCTGTCGGTCGAACAATACGCACTCGTTGAATTTTGTTAATTGAATTGGTGTATGCATGGGTTGCATACATGTAGGAGCTGTCGGTCGAACAATATGCACTCGTTGAATTTTGTTAATTGAATTGGTGTATGCATGGGTTGCATACATGTAGGAGCTGTCGGTCGAACAATACGCACTCGTTGAATTTTGTTAATTGAATTGGTGTATGCATGGGTTGCATACATGTAGCAGCTGTCGGTCGAACAATACGCACTCGTTGAATTTTGTTAAATGAATTGGTGTATGCTGGGGTTGCATACATGTAGGAGCTGTCAGTCGAACAATACACACTCGTTGAATTTCTTTAAATGAATTGGTGTATGCTGGGGTTGCATACATGTAGGAGCTGTCGGTCGAACAATATGCACTCATTGAATTTCGTTAAATGAATTGGTGTATGCTGGGGTTGCATACATGTAGGAGCTGTCGGTCGAACAATACGCACTCGTTGAATTTCTTTAAATGAATTGGTGTATGCTGGGGTTGCATACATGTAGGAGCTGTCGGTCGAACAATATGCACTCTTTGAATTTTGTTAATTGAATTGGTGTATGCTGGGGTTGCATACATGTAGGAGCTGTCGGTCGAACAATACACACTCGTTGAATTTCGTTAATTGAATTGGTGTATGCTGGGGTTGCATACATGTAGGAGCTGTCAGTCGAACAATACACACTCGTTGAATTTCTTTAAATGAATTGGTGTATGCTGGGGTTGCATACATGTAGGAGCTGTCGGTTGAACAATACGCACTCGTTGAATTTCGTTAATTGAATTGGTGTATGCTGGGGTTGCATACATGTAGGAGCTGTCAGTCGAACAATACACACTCGTTGAATTTCTTTAAATGAATTGGTGTATGCTGGGGTTGCATACATGTAGGAGCTGTCGGTCGAACAATACGCACTCGTTGAATTTTGTTAATTGAATTGGTGTATGCATGGGTTGCATACATGTAGCAGCTGTCGGTCGAACAATACACACTCGTTGAATTTTGTTAATTGAATTGGTGTGTGCAGGGGTTGCATACATGTAGGAGCTGTCGGTCGAACAATAGGCACTCTTTGAATTTTGTTAATTGAATTGGTGTATGCAGGGGTTGCATACATGTAGGAGCTGTCGGTCGAACAATACGCACTCGTTGAATTTCTTTAAATGAATTGGTGTATGCTGGGGTTGCATACATGTAGGAGCTGTCGGTCGAACAATATGCACTCTTTGAATTTTGTTAATTGAATTGGTGTATGCTGGGGTTGCATACATGTAGGAGCTGTCGGTCGAACAATATGCACTCTTTGAATTTTGTTAATTGAATTGGTGTATGCTGGGGTTGCATACATGTAGGAGCTGTCGGTCGAACAATATGCACTCTTTGAATTTTGTTAATTGAATTGGTGTATGCTGGGGTTGCATACATGTAGGAGCTGTCGGTCGAACAATATGCACTCTTTGAATTTTGTTAATTGAATTGGTGTATGCTGGGGTTGCATACATGTAGGAGCTGTCGGTCGAACAATACACACTCGTTGAATTTCGTTAAATGAATTGGTGTATGCTGGGGTTGCATACATGTAGGAGCTGTCAGTCGAACAATACACACTCGTTGAATTTCTTTAAATGAATTGTTGTATGCTGGGGTTGCATACATGTAAGAGCTGTCGGTCGAACAATACGCACTCGTTGAATTTTGTTAATTGAATTGGTGTATGCATGGGTTGCATACATGTAGCAGCTGTCGGTCGAACAATACGCACTCGTTGAATTTTGTTAATTGAATTGGTGTATGCATGGGTTGCATACATGTAGGAGCTGTCGGTCGAACAATACGCACTCGTTGAATTTTGTTAATTGAATTGGTGTATGCATGGGTTGCATACATGTAGCAGCTGTCGGTCGAACAATACGCACTCGTTGAATTTTGTTAAATGAATTGGTGTATGCTGGGGTTGCATACATGTAGGAGCTGTCGGTCGAACAATACGCACTCGTTGAATTTCTTTAAATGAATTGGTGTATGCTGGGGTTGCATACATGTAGGAGCTGTCGGTCGAACAATACGCACTCGTTGAATTTCTTTAAATGAATTGGTGTATGCTGGGGTTGCATACATGTAGGAGCTGTCGGTCGAACAATATGCACTCATTGAATTTCTTTAAATGAATTGGTGTATGCTGGGGTTGCATACATGTAGGAGCTGTCGGTCGAACAATACGCACTCGTTGAATTTCTTTAAATGAATTGGTGTATGCTGGGGTTGCATACATGTAGGAGCTGTCGGTCGAACAATACACACTCGTTGAATTTCTTTAAATGAATTGGTGTATGCTGGGGTTGCATACATGTAGGAGCTGTCGGTCGAACAATACGCACTCGTTGAATTTTGTTAATTGAATTGGTGTATGCATGGGTTGCATACATGTAGCAGCTGTCGGTCGAACAATACACACTCGTTGAATTTTGTTAATTGAATTGGTGTGTGCAGGGGTTGCATACATGTAGGAGCTGTCGGTCGAACAATAGGCACTCTTTGAATTTTGTTAATTGAATTGGTGTATGCAGGGGTTGCATACATGTAGGAGCTGTCGGTCGAACAATACGCACTCGTTGAATTTCATTAATTGAATTGGTGTATGCTGGGGTTGCATACATGTAGGAGCTGTCGGTCGAACAATATGCACTCTTTGAATTTTGTTAATTGAATTGGTGTATGCTGGGGTTGCATACATGTAGGAGCTGTCGGTCGAACAATATGCACTCTTTGAATTTTGTTAATTGAATTGGTGTATGCTGGGGTTGCATACATGTAGGAGCTGTCGGTCGAACAATACACACTCGTTGAATTTCGTTAAATGAATTGGTGTATGCTGGGGTTGCATACATGTAGGAGCTGTCAGTCGAACAATACACACTCGTTGAATTTCTTTAAATGAATTGGTGTATGCTGGGGTTGCATACATGTAAGAGCTGTCGGTCGAACAATACGCACTCGTTGAATTTTGTTAATTGAATTGGTGTATGCATGGGTTGCATACATGTAGCAGCTGTCGGTCGAACAATATGCACTCTTTGAATTTTGTTAATTGAATTGGTGTATGCTGGGGTTGCATACATGTAGGAGCTGTCGGTCGAACAATACGCACTCGTTGAATTTCTTTAAATGAATTGGTGTATGCTGGGGTTGCATACATGTAGGAGCTGTCGGTCGAACAATACGCACTCGTTGAATTTCTTTAAATGAATTGGTGTATGCTGGGGTTGCATACATGTAGGAGCTGTCGGTCGAACAATATGCACTCATTGAATTTCTTTAAATGAATTGGTGTATGCTGGGGTTGCATACATGTAGGAGCTGTCGGTCGAACAATACGCACTCGTTGAATTTCTTTAAATGAATTGGTGTATGCTGGGGTTGCATACATGTAGGAGCTGTCGGTCGAACAATATGCACTCATTGAATTTCGTTAAATGAATTGGTGTATGCTGGGGTTGCATACATGTAGGAGCTGTCGGTCGAACAATACGCACTCGTTGAATTTCTTTAAATGAATTGGTGTATGCTGGGGTTGCATACATGTAGGAGCTGTCGGTCGAACAATATGCACTCATTGAATTTTGTTAATTGAATTGGTGTATGCTGGGGTTGCATACATGTAGGAGCTGTCGGTCGAACAATACGCACTCGTTGAATTTCATTAATTGAATTGGTGTATGCTGGGGTTGCATACATGTAGGAGCTGTCGGTCGAACAATACGCACTCATTGAATTTTGTTAATTGAATTGGTGTATGCATGGGTTGCATACATGTAGCAGCTGTCGGTCGAACAATACGCACTCTTTGAATTTCGTTAAATGAATTGGTGTATGCTGGGGTTGCATACATGTAGGAGCTGTCGGTCGAACAATACGCACTCATTGAATTTTGTTAATTGAATTGGTGTATGCATGGGTTGCATACATGTAGCAGCTGTCGGTCGAACAATACGCACTCGTTGAATTTCTTTAAATGAATTGGTGTATGCTGGGGTTGCATACATGTAGGAGCTGTCGGTCGAACAATATGCACTCATTGAATTTCGTTAATTGAATTGGTGTATGCTGGGGTTGCATACATGTAGGAGCTGTCGGTCGAACAATATGCACTCATTGAATTTCGTTAAATGAATTGGTGTATGCTGGGGTTGCATACATGTAGGAGCTGTCAGTCGAACAATACACACTCATTGAATTTTGTTAATTGAATTGGTGTATGCATGGGTTGCATACATGTAGCAGCTGTCGGTTGAACAATATGCACTCGTTGAATTTCATTAATTGAATTGGTGTATGCTGGGGTTGCATACATGAGGAGCTGTTGGTCGAACAATAGGCACTTGTTGAATTTCGTTAATAATCTACAAGTAGATAATCAAGATATCACTGTAATTCTTTACGAGTTTCTTTTGTTAATGGATTGTTCTGTTATTACAACTTTTTATCATTTGGTTGATTTTATTTTATTTATTAGTTTTATTGGATTTTGTGGATCTTGGAAAAAGAATTGGTTTTAATGGAGAATAAGAAAAATACAATGATTTTGCTCTAAATAATTATTATTGTTTTTCAAGTCTTGATAGAACACATTTCATACACATACTCAAAAACTTTACACTCCTAAAAGGGTCCTAGTAAATAAAAGTGAAGGCACAAATCTTTTTTTAACACTACCTATACATGGGTGCATATTGAACTAGACAATTCAAAACTAAAAAAACAATATAACATTCAACATATCACTTAATTCTTTTTTATAATAAAAAAAATGTATATTTTCATATAGGTAGAAAAATAATTAAAAAAAAAAAAAACTTTTACTATTTCGTATTAAATTGACAGCAGACACACCTGCCTAAATTGAGATGATTTTAATAAAAGTAAACTAGTTAAAAAAATAAACGAAAACTTAACGACAGAATGAATAATTAGAAGCAACAATATAAAAACAAAATAAATTATTAATGGACAAAATAAAATCACATTCGAAAATATTAAACTGAACCTGAAATTTCATGAAAACAAGGAAACATATTCCACCAATCATTTGGTGGAATATGTTCTGATCAGACACAAAGGCAAACTAAAAATAATTAACAAATGTTTTGTTTTAAGACAAGTCTGGTAAGACTAGACAAATCTATTTTGAATTTTTAAAAAAAGTTTCACTCGGAGCCATCGTTAACTTAATCACCGGTTTATAATAATAAGAAAATTTGATTACACATTTTTTCCTTGCCACTATGAAAATAGCAACTATGTAATTTAAAAACACAAATTAGGTTTAATTAAACAAGCATTAGAAAAAACAAATATAAAGTGGGCCCGAAGAACTAAAGTGTAAATTGTCTCGTCCTAGAAAAAACCGAAATATGATGAATAGGAATAACAATAGTAATTTATTTATTTATGCACTAGGCATTTTTAGTAGTCTTGTTCTTCAGAGCTTACGTGTTATTCAATTCGAACAATGAATCTTTGCATTGCATAACCATAAAGCAAGATTTGTTACATTCAGTTTCATCAAGTGATAACAGGTTTTGACGTAACTCATCACAATATGTACATATAGATATGCTAATGCTTGTTTTTAAACCAAAATTATTAAATCATGTCACATTTCTCAAATGTGAACTCAAGAGCAGCTTGTTTGTCATTTTTGCTGTGATGAAGTCAGTTTTTAACATTGGTTGAGCTTTGCACATTAAAAAAATACATTTTGATTTTTACAAGAAGTCGGCTTGATCTTTTAAGAGAAAGGAAGTAATTAGCTTGACGATTGATTTCAACCAGGAATTCTCTTCCACGGAAATAGACAAAGAAACCAAATACCTTACAATTTCCAATTTCATTTGAGAAAACGTTTAGAATTTTAAATTAAAAGTGTAATTCGAGATCGACACTTAAAACCCTCAATAGTGTGATAAAATGTCAAAGCTTAAATGACATTTTTAATGTCACCACGGTTTAATTGACATTTGCAACAGTCATAAATTTAACCTAACATTTTATAACTGTCAAAAATGCTTATTTGACAGCCTATAATTACCGTCAATGAGACTTATTGACTTTTAATTTTAATTAATTGAGTGAAATTAGTTATGGATATATTTTAAAACACAATCCATTGGGACAGCAATATCTGAAATAAATATATGCACTTGAGAAAAAAGGAAACTTGAAACCCTGAACTATAGGCGAGGGACGTATGTGGTGAGAGGAAGAGAGAATTTGAACCTCAACGGAAACAGACGTTAGCTAGAGTCACAGCCTGGCGCTTATCGAGTAAACACCCTTTAGTTTCGGTGGCTAAACATTATCTTAAAAAGGGGTGATAATATTCTTTCTGTTATCTGTACTACCTCATAATAATTGTCAGTGATTGTTTAAAGTAATTTAAACGGTTTGAGTTTAAATAAACGTCGTATTTAGCATAAAAACGCGAGTTAAGTTGTGGTAGGCAGAGAAAATAGCTCCTTGAAAAGTTGACGCAACTGATCAAGTGTGGAAGTCACACGAAATGAAAAGAAGTGGTGGTGATAAGGCTTTGATAATTATTCAGATATCATATTTACCACAGCAGATTTAACCTCACTTTGGAATCCATTATTTCTGTGACGTCACACTGTATGTTTCGAGTTACGAAATAAGAGCCTGCAAACAAGTTGAATGATTGGAAAATATCCTGGACTAAAAGTGTGTACGTAATAGAAAGTAAATATAGAGAACTCTTGAATCATGTTAAAGCAACCAAAAGGAAAATATGGGGGAAAATCGCAGATAAATACAACCCATTAAAGTGTTACGATGTAGCGATGATTGGGAGGTGGAGCAAATAATTTACCCATTAGTACAGCAATTAAATATTACTTGCATAGATATCAAACTTATAATACAATACATGAAGTTCATACTAGTATCGGTCATGATGGTCGAAACTGAACGGAAAGAGTTGCAAAGTAAATTAAATATAATAACCTTCAAAGAGAAACTATAATGTTATAAGTAATTATATGCAAAGCGTGCTCTTTTGATCTCTATCATGTGTCAACAGAGTTACCTTTGGTCATGTTTAAGTTCATAAGAACTTGACTTTATTTAGCGATATGTTCAATGAGCGAGAAAGCAGCAGTGTCTGTTTGATTATTTTCACTTCACCGATATATGACTCATATTCCTGTGAAAGTCACTAACTGTATATTCACAAACTAAGAACATCAGCATCTGAGCCAGTTGTATCATAATACGGAAATATATTTATATTGAGATACCAAGATTTAACTTGGACTTTATTGCAAACGCAACGAGTAACTTTTGGCAGGGATATGACACATAAGTTATATTAGTTGAATTATTATATATAAATTTAATTTGCCGGACTTAAATGAGTGGCAAATGTAACAACAGAGCATTAATTTAATTAAATGTGAGAAAGAGACAAAAGGCTTGATGAATTAAGTAATATTTTGAATGAAATACCCAAATAAAATCACTAATTTGTTTATATTGTAACATACCTTTACAGTTCTTGTTAAATTTCATACATATTACTGCACCTCTGTACCTAAATTATCAAAGTCAACTTAAAACTATATAAAATCACAATAACAATATAACCCTGGATATAAATAATATAGGTGTGCTTATTCCCTTTCTTTCAAACAAGAAAAAATGAAAAAAATCTATACAAATATTACATATAAACTAAGACAATGACTTATAAGTCCAAATGGAACTTTTAATGTAACAAAACCATAGAAAGACATTTTTTCTCTATTAATTGACACTTAAAACTGTCAATTAGACCTAACCGGCCGAGCAATCCTCAATTAAGCCCAACTGAGAACTATAAAAAGACAATAAGCCGTAACTTACCATTTGTTTGGTCAGTTTAGGTTAAATAACAGTTAAATGTGTCAATTATAGAAAAATTCAGCCCTAGCAATTCTATAGGTTTATATAATATACATTTATGGCAACATTTACATCAGATAAAATTATCTCACAACTAAATTAATAAACTCATACATATAAATACAATAAATAAAAGCTGTTAACTTTTAGACAATAAATTACAAAAAATAAATTGCTGCCAAGGTAATTTTCAGAGGATGTTGCAGCAAATGAATCAACACTGTTAATAGGTACCATATATTTACTCCAACTTCTGCAAAGCGCTACTTCAACCGGTGCCACCATAGGGTAAACTACCCAGTGATTGGCCTTTTCTAAATTAGCAGTCAGTTATTGGCCGTTGAACCAAAAGATGCATTAGTAAGATTTCATTCACTTTATTATTGTATTTGTGGAGATGTGCACAATCTGACAACACTACTTGATATTCGGCAACAAACGCGTCACTCGTCCTCCCGCCAGTTTAACACATGTGAAGGTTATAAAGTGGTGAACCGACCAGGCTGTATTCATCGAGAATATATTGTGTGATCCGACAAGAGAGTGCTCCTACTCGTAAGTTATTTATCTAGCTGTAGACATACTATACCTATAAATATGATTAATTCAGTGCTTCTCTAATGAACATTTTTGATGATATTCTGTCGAACTGTAATGATATAACCTCAAATTTTCCATAAAAGTGGGGGCCAATCACTAAACATTATGTTGAACGTTTCATTTAGTGATTGGCCACACGGCCAATCACTGAATTGTTCAAGTAATGTAGGAAATTCATTGTTTGGTTCGTTTTCCATCCAAATATAACATAAGAAGCCACTTATCGACGAATCTGGCTAATAATTGCCGCGTATCTAGTTGCTGGCCGGGGGCCAATAACTAGATTTCATAAAAGGCCAATCACTGAAGAAACATTACTTATTTCAGGTCAAAACGATGCCAAAAATTATTCTAGGAGAGAAATATCACAAGAAATATACAGAGAATAACTTACAAAAAGCTCTTGATGATATTAAGAATGGAATACCTATAAGAGAAGTATCAAGACGTTACAAAATTCCGAGGGCTACTTTGCAGTTCAGGAAAAATCAAAGTTATGTGAAACCTGGGTTTGGCCCCAACCCAGTTCTCTCTAGTGATGAAGAGCAAACATTGGTAACCTGGATCTTTGAGAACCACAAGCGTGGATTTCCTCGCCGCAAAGAAGATGTCCAAGAATCAGTAAAAGAGTTTCTGGACCAAAATCCGAGAGAGAATCCCTTCGTCAATAATCGTCCAGGTGAGACATGGTATAGGGCTTTTCTCAGAAGGAACCCAAGAATTTCGGAGCGTACAGGTGAAGCTGTGACAGCAGCAAGCGCAAACGTATCAGATGCAGATATAAAGAAATGGTTCAAAGAAATAGATACCTACTTGACATCAAAAGGATACAAGGAAATTCTGAGCGATCCGAATAGAATAATGAACGCTGATGAAACATGTTTCAACGTGTGCCCTAAAAGTAGTAAAGTGCTTGCTCCAAAAGGGACACGTAATGTGTATGAGGTGGAGCATGCTTCTTCTAAGGCCACGTTAACAGTAATGTTCACTTTCACAGCCTCTGGCCAAGTGACACCGCCTATGATCGTGTATCCTTATAAAAGGCTCCCCTCAAATATTGCAATGTCTGTGCCCTCAGGATGGGGGATTGGCCTTTCAGACACTGGTTGGATGAAAATTGACGTCATGTGTGACTATATAGAGAATATTCTACATCCTCATCTGAAGAATATCGATACGATTTTCCCTGTAATTCTCTTCTTAGACGGTCACAGTACTCATCTCTCATATAAACTTAGTTCCCTATGTGTAAAACTTCAAATTATATTAATTTGCTTGTATCCCAACGCTACTCGAATCATGCAACCCGCGGATGTCGCGGCGTTCAAGCCAATAAAAAATGGCTGGAAAAAAGCCATAATTGAGTGGAGAAGAAATCATCCGTTAGAGACGCTGACTAAGGAACATTTCGCTCCCGTTCTCGAACTTGTAGTACAACGTTGTGCTAAGAGTGACACAATCAAGAATGGATTCCGTGCTTCTGGACTTTATCCTTGGAATCCAGACGCGATCGATTCTTCAAAATGTCTCGGAGGTCAGAACAAACCATCTAAATCAACAAATAGGAATATGGATGGTACATATTTGAGCTACAAAGATTTTGCAAATATTGTTGGATGTGAATTATTGGATGAATTTTCCTCGCGTAAGCAGAAGTGTGAG
The DNA here is from genome assembly GCA_964006375.1 of Tillus elongatus. NCBI lineage: Eukaryota > Metazoa > Arthropoda > Insecta > Coleoptera > Cleridae > Tillus > Tillus elongatus. Next base: position 129,318,683 of record OZ023269.1, read on the forward strand.
AATGATTCAAGTGAGAAGGCTCTCCTTTATGAGCTATGGAGAAATTTTGCGCCATTAGGAGAGGAATTTTATCAAGGAGTTGAACATTCTCACTCAAATCAACCGTTAGCAAAAAGCGTTATCATAGAAGAGCTGGGAGAAATTACGACTAACGAAGAAAACAACTGCTTTTCAATTGATATAACTGATATTCCTATTCTGTTTGTGACAGATGAAACTCAAAATCATGTTGATTCTGCAGAAGATATAATAAGTCAAAATGAAACGCAAGCCAAGTTATTGACAGAATGTGAGGGATGTTTGGGAAATTATCCTGAAACAGGGGTGAAGTTAAACGCAAACATTCCAGATAGTTCAATTCCTCTGGACAAAACATTGTGGTATGCGAAAACACCTACCAGGAAGGGAAAAAGACAGAGTGAAAAAATACCATTCGCAATTACTTCAACGCAATGGCGCAAGCAGAAATCAGAAGCAGACGATGCAAAAAGACAGAAACTCATTGAAAAAGAAGAGAGAAAGAAGCAAAGACTCCAAAAACAGATTGATAAAAGAACGACTGGGGTCACTAGACGTGCAAGCAAGAATGGCAAGAACACCAAAATTTCTAATAGCTGTTCGAAAGAAACGGAAACAAACGAAGATAATGTTGGTACGAAACAGATTTTGAGAAATTGTGACCTAAATTTAACGAGCTGTGAGGTAATTGATATTCAAAACGTTGGAGCAAATGTCGTTGATAGAAACAGCAAGTCAGAAGATCAGACTAGGATCATCGCAACTGAGCATTCCGCATCCTGGGAAGAAAAAAATGAGAATAGCATTACAAACTACAGAAAAAATGATTATGCGAAAGAGAATATTCTGTCAACAGCTGACATTAGAAGAAGCTCACCAAAGGAGAATTTTGAACAATTTGAGGAGGAAACACACGAAGAAGAGCTGGAACGAGAGAAAAAAGGTATCGAAAAAGTCAAGAAATGGCTCTTCACGGAGACAAATTCAGAAGTTAAATTGAGTTTCACAAAACAGACATTATATCAAGGGTTATGTTACTGCTGTACCAAAAATTTTAGTTCTCAAAACTGTGGAGTGAAATGTTATTCATGCAGACGTGTTTACCATGCCTCATGCATCCAACGACTCAACTTACACAAATCGACCTCCAGTATATTTACCTGTCAAACTTGTTTGAGGAATCAAAAATATGCATGGAAAGAATAAGCCTGATAGATTGGAATCAAAGGAAGAGAAATGCGTTTTGTTACTCATACATTTTGTGTTAATTTTTGTATAATATGAAATGTGATAGAGTTTCAGTTTTTCTTTTGGTATTTGTGCTTAATAAAGTTTATTTTGAATTTGAAGAACTGGCTTCATTAGTTATTTAGTTATTCCCGCTCGTTTACATGCAGTGGCCAATAACTGAAGCTTCTGAGGGCCAATGACTGAGTCAGCTCGGCCAATGACTAGCTCTCAATATCTAGAAAACTAATTAATTAATTTTGCGAAATTCATTAACAGATGAGTCAATCTATCGTACTTCTCGAAGAGGTTGATCTACAACCTATCAAAAAAACACGGCGTCATCGCAATTACTGCCCTTAGTTGAATATAAGGAGCAGCGGAATCTAATTTCGAAAATAGGAGGCCAATCACTGGGTAGTTTACCCTACAATATTTCTTTCAAAGTAGCTGCTAAATTATTCAAAATCACCATCATATTTTCTTGGTACACAGCCATTTTACCAACAGATTATTAGACTAGAAATTAACTCGAATGGCGAGCTGAATGACTATAAAAACCAATGTTACAAACTTCTTCCTAACTCTTTGTTTTTTATTAATGACATTTTATACACTGCACCCTTGGGATACCTCATCACTGGACTGCTGACTCCAACGACACTGGTGGTTGTTGTTACTGCCTCTTAGGTTTTGTTCTAATTCTAACAGTTGTCCCATGAAATTCAGGTTGGGCGATATTATTGGTCTCACTGCTTTCACCATCTTATAGGCTTCCACCATCGATATCTGCATATATTTCATTATATATGCGATTGCTATTGTTGCACTCCTCGAAACGCCTGCCTGGCAATGCACCAGTACCCTTGAACCATTCTTCCTCGCTTCCTCTGAAAAACAAAAGAAAATTATTCATATTAATCAGACTACTCATTGTGTTACTTATAGGTATACTGTCATTATTTTAATAATAATAATGCTTTATTTGTTTCATACAAGATGTCTACATTACCCATAATTTGTGTTGAAATTGTCAAAACAGTATCAAAATAACAACAGAAAATGTTATATAAATTAAAGTAAAATAGAATAAAAGAGACTAAAATTTTGGGGCTATGACTACTAGTGATGGGTCGTTATTTAACAATCTGTTATGTTTTAACGGTTGCCGAGCCGCAACGGTAACCACCTGTTATGGATATATAAAAATAACAGGTACAAAATAACGCTTTACACTAAACTAGAATTCGGACTCGTATCTGTTTTTTTTCCACTGCAACTAGCTTCGATGAATATACATCGGTTTTCATCGGTAACCGTTAATTTAAAGGGATGAATGGACATGAGACTGAGAATGCTAAATATGTATGGGTATGCTATGCAGTATAGAGCGGACTTTACTTCATAACATATTACATAACACTTAACACGTTATTTATACTAATGTGCTCGCTCTCGCTCACAGCTTTGGGAACGTAGGATACTATCCATCGACTATCCAGTTTAACGGTTATTATTAAATAACGGTAACAGGTTCAACTACTAATAGAAAATAACCGTTCTGCCCATCACTAATGACTTTGCGGTGCTATCGGGGCGGCAAGGCCGCGGACGAGCCCTGAGGGAACAAAAAAAAAAAAAAAAAAATCACTAATGACTACAGACTATAGTGCGGAATTTTAAAATGACAGACAAATGTCACAAATTTCTGCTTAAAGTCAACAACGTTCATAAGACCGCTGAACTGTACCAACAGTCAACAGATGAGTGCTTAAACTCAACTGTTGGTGTCTGCAGTGGTGAATGCAGCCATTAACACAATAAACTGATTAACTCATTTAAAATGTAGACAAAGGTTTGATGTTACTTAACTCTTTTTTAAAGAAAAGGTTTACTTTGAATTACATATTATTTCCTTTATAAAAACATTTATTCAAAAAGTTTCCAAAATCTTTGCAAGGTTCAAATTGCATATTAATAAACATCAAGTCCGCTCATTGTTTTCAATTACAACAGAAAATTTGCGTTTACTTACTGGAAATAACTGGATTAAGCAAAATTATCGAAACCACTGACCTTGTTTAAATTCTAAAATGGTTACATTACCTTACAATAAATAAAAATATTCATTTTGACAGTCAAAGATTATTTTAATGAACTCCATACATAACATGAACAGTTTACATTAGTTTTCATTTCAAAATAATGATTAAATTTTACAACTGTTTTATCACCCCATATTAACATTATAAATGTTCTAAGCATTTATGGCTTAAAAATAAAACAAACACGGAAAATGTTTTTAAACTTTTATTGCAAGTTTTTAAAGGAAAAAACGAACAATAAATTCTTTACTGTCAAAGTGCTGTAAATAGTATCGTTGCTAATAAAGCCAGGGGCGGCTCCTCAATAAGTGCGCCCATGCTCTATTTTAATAAATTTTTATTTACTCTTTTACTTCCTGCATTCCACAACAAAATTAGTACATTGAGGATCGCAGAGAGTCGGCAGTCATTAATACAGAATCAGAATAAGTATAGTGTTAATCGTTACAGACGTTATATACATACATATCCATATAAAATATTCGGGCGGCGGTGTGTATTTTTCGGCGCTCTCACGAAATGCGATACTTCAGTGCGAAATGATCGCCGAATCTTGATGATCTTCGTCGAAAACGACCGAATAAGCTATCTGTTGTGCGCTATAAAATTACACACTTCCAGTTTGCAGTGAACTTTCGGCAGAGCGTGTGTACCTACCTACCTACTACCTAGCAATTTTTGTCTTCGCGTCGGATTGATTTTTAATTGTTGTTGTTTACATGTTCTAACAAGACAATTATTAATATTATGATGGTTACTACTTCGGGTTGCTTTAAAAGTGGACAAAATAATTGTGATACTATGATTAATTCAGTGGATATTTTAAATTTAAACTTTTTAAGTGACTTTTTAACTTCTATAACGTATAACTAACTAGAGGGAAACTTGGTAAGTAGTTAATAATTATTAAGTTTAGTAAGTAGGTTTCTTATACACAATAAGCCAAAGGTTGCAGTGCTATCGGGGCGGCAAAGCCGCGGACGAGCCCTGAGGGAGGAAAAAAAGTAGGTTTCTTTATAGTACATTTTCGGGAAAAAAATAGGCGAGCCCTTCATTTTTAGTGAATTTTTATTTTACAAAATTCACTAATAAAGAGGTATCGATGGAGAGACTTTACAAAAATTTTTCCAAATGAGCGCGAACTAGGACCCCTAGAATCCATCTCTGGGGTCAGTTTCAATTTATATATATATATATATATATATATATATATATATATATATATATATATATATATATATATATATATATATATATATATATATATATATATATATATCCAACCGATAACTCAAAAAATAAGATTTCGATAAAACTCGGCAACTGCCTTTATTTTGTTAATGGCTTGGATGAGTTCGTTAGTCAGGAAAATCGGATAACATTTTCGGGGAAAATTTTGAGTTTTGTTTTAAAAAAATCATTTTCTCCGAAAATTACAAAGGTATTTTAATGAAATTTTATGGATATGTTGCCTTGTAAAACATCTTTTTTTTCCCTCCCTCAGGGCTCGTCCGCAGCCTTTCCGCCCCGATAGCACTGCAACCTTTGGTTGATTGTGCATAACCTTAGTCTTACTGCACCCATTCCAAAATCACGGTGCCTTGAACTAGTCTGCACAGCGATTGGTAGGGTGACCTTACTACACACTAAAATTTAACTTTCTACATTTTTAGAAAATTGAGTTATTCAAATTTTGAGTTTTCTTTTGAAAAAAAAAAAAAACAATTTCTCCGAAAACTACAAAGTTATTTTGACGAAATTTGGTGGATATGTTGCCCTGGGTAAGACCCTACTATACACAAAAATTCAACTTTCTAAGTTCGTAGAAACTTGAGTTATTCAAATTTGAAACATTTAATAAAAATTTACTACCATAACGCACTTGCTGCGTCCAGAACTTTTTTCTTGCGCACCCCCAATGCATTAAGGCACGAGCCGCTCCTGAATAAAGCGTTTTTGTAAGTTATAAAACCTATTAAAAATATTCATCAGTAAATCATAATTTAATAATTATTTTATTAACCAAATACAAAAAGTACTTTCAATATTTGATGACATTTGTCACCATATTGTCACATTCAATATTTTTTTGAGCATTTGCTTAGACATGATATGCAGACAGTTATTATCATACAAGGAGAAATACAAAATTCCGCATGCTAAATTAATTAAACACTTCCTTGACAACAAGAAAAACAAATAAACATGATGTAATCGATAAACAAGCAAACATTTTTATGCAGTATAGATAAAAACCATAATTTCTGAGTGATAAAAATTTTCCTTCTCTTGATAGATGCTGGCCTATTAATTTTTTAATGGCAACATGAAGTTATAAGATTAACAAAAATATGTTAAATGACTTGCCTTGGTTAATATTATAACCAATATACTGCTCTGTTCTTCACTCCGAGGGCTTTAAATATTCCAATAAATTCAGCTTGCTTACAAACTTAATAGCGTTTTTAACATTTAATGATTTTTGAGGTAATAAAACTTCATAGTGCAATAATGTGTCAAGAGCAAAGCACACTACTGAAATAATTATTTTACGAAACAGGTTAGGTTGTCATGACAGTTTCACTGTGCTTATTTTCAAACTTTACTGTTTATAATTTATAATATAGAAACAGGAGCACAGACCAATATTAGTGGCAATCTGGCATACCCTTTTTACATTTAAAATATTGATTGTCAGTACATTAAAGAGAGTGAATTAATTAAAACTAAATAAATATTAATTTGGTTGAAGACAATACAATACCTTATGTCAAAAGCAAGGGCACTTACTATTATACAATTTCAAAAACAAAATCTATCCTGAACAAAACTATTCTCATTTTATGTTAATTTTCTGTGGTTTTATAACAATATATGACTTTCAAATTTTTACATTCAAAAGTAGGCCAATATTATTAGTTGATATGGAATGTCGAAAATGTGCTACATTAAAGAATGAAAGTGTTCTAATAATTTGTTTGTTATATTGTACTCATATAACCTTACTTTTCAGAGAATATTATTCTTATTTCCCTGAAAAAGGGTTTATTCTGGTTTGAATACAATATACAATACAGCGTATGCAACCAAAAATACAAAGACGAAATGCTTGGTATCGACGTTTTCGACCAATGGGAAACCATAGGAAGGTGCAATGTAATTTCAGTGCTGCAAGTGATACGTGTGTGTGTGTTTAAATACCATGCAATGAATTTGAGTAACGGAATTCAACTGCTTTTACGGCCAGCAGGAGCAACAGGCGAGATCTTTTAACGGCAGGGCTTTTCTAACTAGGGAAGGGAAGCAAATGAGTCACTCTTAAAATAAATCTGTTAGTGACGCACCCCATGGGTTTTAGTTATTTTGAAATGTACGTTATTTATAGAAATAGAAATGTTAGGAAACGAAACGTTGGAAATAGGTATACGTACGTCCGCTTTATTAACGGTCATATTTTTAATATTTTAGAAAAACTGGGAGCTCTTATATAACCACAATAGATCTTTGTATTTTTTAAAGGTCGTTTTATTTTTACAATTGATGGTAGATATTGCCTATATATTTTAAACTTTGGAGATTTTAAAAAGAGATAATTAAAATCATAATTTTACGCAGCCTTACCTTCCGCTCTTCTAAAAAGTGCGTTATGGTAGTGAATTTTCATAGAAATGATCTGGCACAAAATATTTTATTATAACTTTTTTTTCTTATAACATAGATATCTAAATTTTGGTGTATAGTTTACTTTTTATATCGTAAACCTACCTATCAAATTTGGTTATCATAGATTTTTTATTTTTTAAGATAAAATTTTTTTTCAAATGAAAACTCAAAATTTTTCCAGAAAACCTCGTCCGATTTTTCTGACTAACGAACTTATTAAAGCCATTTACAAAAGGAAGGCACATGCCAAATTATATCAAAATCTGCCTATTATTCTTTGAGATAAAATTTTTTTCGAATGAAAACTCAAAATTTTCCCGGAAAACCTCGTCCGATTTTCCTTACTAACAAACTTGTCAAAGCCATTTACAAAAGGAAGGTACATGCCAAATTTTATTAAAATCGGCTTATTACTTTTTGAGATAAGAATTTTTTTCGAATAAAAACTCAAAATTTTCCCGGAAAACCTCATCCGATTTTCCTGACTAACGAACTTATCCAAGCCATTTACAAAAGAAAGGTACATACCAAATTTTATTAAAATCGGCTTATTAATTTTTGAGATAAGAATTTTTTTCGAATGAAAACTCAAAATTTTCCCGGAAAACCTCATCCGATTTTCCTGACTAACGAACTTATCCAAGCCATTTACAAAAGAAAGGTACATGCCAAATTTTATCAAAATCGGCCTATTATTTTTTGAGTTATCGGTGTGATACATATATATATATATATATATATATATATATATATATATATATATATATATATATATATATATATATATATATATATATATAAACATATAAAAATTGAAACTGACCCCGGATATGGGTTCTAGGGGTCCTAGATCGCGCTCATTTGCAAAAAATTTTTCAAAATTCAAAAGTCGGGATCTTCCCATTAGTGAATTTTTTCTACGAAAATTCACTAAAATAAATGTTTTCAAACAATCAAAGGTTCTTCGTTATTTTAACAGCTAGGTGTATTAAATGAAGATATACGGTTTTTCTGATAGCTATCAATCAATGAAAAAACAATTACCTAGTTACTACACTTTTCCGATTCATTCAAATGAAATGTGCAACATTTGTATTAGTTTCGTTTCTAAGTAAATGCCCCTATGTAACTGATTTATACAGGGTGGCGCATTGAAAACGAAACAGACCGATTTGCGTCCAAAGAAACTTTTTTTAAGAAACGCTGAAACACGTAAATTTTAATATTGAGGGGGACATGTTTTGACATAAGACTCAACTTTGTCACATCAACCCCTTAAGGGTGGTGATAACAACCCTTATATTTTAAATAGAAAACATGGGTCCAGTGTTACATCATTTGAAAGCTCTTTCTTTTCTGAATTCAGCACACAAATTTTTTATCAACTCATTTAAAAATTATTCGCAGTTGAGAATGCAAAAACGCATTTCACTCATTCCGATAAGAAATGTACTAATAGTCAATGTTTTGTTGGTTTGTAAACAAAAAATTGACTATCAGAACATTTCTTATCGGAATGAGAGAAATGCGGTTTATTATTTCAGTTTATCGGTCGGTTTGATACTTGATAGTACTACCGAAAATTAATTTCACAATGGTGTATTCTGTAGAAGAAAGAGTTGAAATAATTACTCTTTTTTTCAAAAAACGATGACTGTGCCAACCGTATCGCAAATTTGTTTAATGAACGACATCCGAACAGACATGTTAACAGAAAATACATTTTGGAGTTAGTTGCAAAGAAAGCGGTTCAGTAACCAACAAAAAAAAACGGGATCCTGAACGTGAATTTCCGGTTAGAAATGAGACTACTGAGAGTGAAGTTTTAGGATAAATTGCTGCAGACCCAACTTTGAGCACGAGAAAATTGGCCACTGTTTCAAACATCAAAAGAACTATTCAGCGAATATTGAAGCATCATAAACAACTGAATGAAGCTGATTTTGATCAGCGGCTGGAGTTTTGTGAAGTTATGACTGCACGAATAGCTGATAACGGGAACTTTCTGTTCAATATCTGTTTTTCAGACGAGTGTATGTTTTTATTAAACTCTACAGTCAATCGTCATAATTGTCGTTATTGGGCAGATAATAATCCAAGAAATTTTCACGAAGTCCACACTCAAACTCCACAGAAATTGAATGCCTGGACTGACATTTTTGGAGACCGTTTAATCGGACCAATTTTTCTTGATGGCAATTTGAGTGGCGAAACGTATATGGAGTTACTATAAGATATCGTTTACCCTCTATTAATTGACATTGTTGAAAATGATGATCGCTATCAAGGAAATCAATTAGTGTTTTAACAAGATGGAGCTCCTCCGCATTTCTCACAACGTGTTAGGGAGTTTTTGAACAGAGAATTTCCAGAGCAATGTATTGGACGTAAAGGTGCTATTGAGTGGCCCCCTAGATCACCGAATTTAACTCCTTTAGACTTCTTTCTATGGGGCCATTTAAAGAGTAGAATTTACGCAACAGAATCGGATTCTCTGGAAGAATTACGACGACGCATTGTTAAAGAATGCCGTCTAATAATTCCACAAATGCTCCAGAATGTCAGAGCTCGTTTTGAACAAAATTTGTACTTTTGTATAGAAGCTGGTGGTCAACAATTTGAACACTTACTTAACTAAATAAACATTTTTGAACGTTTGGTTTTGTTTTTTAGTTTTTCTTAACGAAAAATTGACTAATTAGTGCATTTCTTACCACAATGAATAAAATACGTTCTTGCAACTCCAACCGTGAATAATTTTTAAACGAGTTGATAAAACTTTCAAAAAAATTTGTGTGCTGAATTCAGAAAAGAAAGAGCTTTCAAATGTAACACTCGATCCATGTTCCCTATTTAAAATATAAGGGTTGTTATCACCACCATTAAGGGGTTGATGTGACAAAGTTGAGTTTTATGTCAAAACATGTCCCCCTCAATATTAAAATTGACGTGTTTTAGCCTTTCTTAAAAAAAATCGGCAAATCGGTCTGTTTCGTTTTCAATGCGCCACCCTATTATATATATATATATATATATATATATATATATATATATATATATATATATATATATATATATATATATATATATATATATATATATATATATATATATATATATATATATTGAAAGTGACTCTGGGTATGGGTTCTACAGGGTCTAGTTCGCGCTCATTTGAAGATTTTTTTTCAAAATTCAAAGTCGAGATCTCATTAGTGAATTTTTTAAAGAAAAATTACTAAAATGACGTGACAACAAAACAGCAAACAACAAATAAAAGTAATGCAAGCATAAAATTACAATACGGTAGAGGTACAACTCATATCAAAGGGCTCGCCATGACTCATTACTTGGGGTAATGGCAAGCGGGGTAATATGAAACACTAGTTCCAGTGGCTGGGTAGACATAATATACCTATACTATACTAGGACTTCAAAATATAAAGAGAAGAATTAAAATTGTAATAGGGCATTGTGTGATTCTAAAGAGGTGCAGTAGCATTTATGAAGGGGATTCCGTTCGTGCCCATATGCAATGGTAAATTGTGGTTCCTGTGCTTGCATACGATTGCCGGGATAAAGGTATGAGTCACAGGGAGTTTCTGCTGGAACACTTTAGAACAATAAACGGACATCGGTGTTGCCAGATGCAATAAACATTCTCAAACTTGAAGCAATATGTTTAACGAACCCTTAAAACATAAAGTATGTGTATTCAGATTTTTAAGAACATGATATTTTACACGAAATAATATAGGTATAAGTAAACATCAGATAAGTACACTTTGAGAACCCAAATCACCACAACACATTTTTAAAGACCCCACTATCGTTTCACTAACAAAGTTAGCGTCACCAGAGGAAAAAAATTCGAAACGTTCGTCAAGTCGTTAAAAAACGTGTTGTGGTGATTTGGGTTCTCCAAATGTATATTAGTGCCCATCACAGGTTCATCAGAGAAATAATGTGAATAAGAGCTAAATTTGTAAGGGTGTCGACTCTGGGTTCATTACAAAAGCTGTCGCTATCGAAACCAGAGGCCTCTAAAGGTGAGCCTCCGGTATTCGGGCATAGAAAACTAAGGAGGGGATAACAATTCCTGCTTGTAGCAATTATGCGGGCCACCACAAGTTCCCTTTGAAGTGATGGGCAAATCTGGAAAGCCAAGATCATTCAAACATGCTGCTAGTGTGTTGTCAGTTTATTAGAGGCACCAAAAAAATGCGTAAATGGAGACGTCACCCTTCAAAGAATGCTTATTTGGAGAATTTGTTCCAAAATGTAAAGCCTTCTTGAAAAGAAATGGACACCTAAGAAAGTTTTACCATTCGTTGACAATGCTCCGTCACATTCAGTTGTTGGTGAAAAACTAGTGATCATTATTCAACTTTAAGTGAATTTTCGTAGAAAAAATTCACCAATGGGGAGATCCCGACTTTTGAATTTTGAAAATTTTTTTGCAAATGAGCGCGAACTAGGACCCCTAGAACCCATATCCGGGGTCAGTTTCAATTTTTATATGATATGTATGTATATATATATATATATATATATATATATATATATATATATATATATATATATATATATATATATATATATATATATATATATATATATATATATATATTTATATATATATATATATATATATATATATATATATATATATATATATATATATATATATATAGGACCGATTTTGATAAAATTTTGCACATACCTTCATTTTGTAAATGGCTTGGATAAGTTCGTTAGTCAGGAAAATAGGACGAGGTTTTATGAGAAAATTTTAAGTTTTCATTCGAAAAAAATTTATATCTCCGGAATTTACAAAGTAAGGGCAACCAAATTTGGTATGCCGGTTCATATCGTAGGTAAGCTACCTACCAAAATTTAGCTCTATAGGTTAAAGGACAAAAAAGTTACAGGCAATTAAAGAATAATAAATTTGGGTTTTCCCCAAAACGTCAGTCTCGATTTAAAATGTCAAAATTGGTAATATTTAGGCAATGAACCTGAAATTAATATGAGCTATGGAAAGAAAATGTCTCAAGAAGAATGCTTTACAAAGCCCGAACTCTTAGTTTCAATCGTCATTGTCCTTCATTTTACTAAAATATTCCCAGGAAATTAATTTAAAATATACCCTTTCTCTGATACTTTGGCAGTAGTGTTGGCTATAGAGTTTATCGTTTAATGGTATATCATTTTTGTCAAATTTTTGTAAAAAATCATTAAAGCTCAATATATCCGTTATTATGCAAGTTACGAAAAAAAGGTATACATTATAGGGTGTCTTGAGCTACATCCTAAAATATTTCTACAATTACAGGCTGGCCCATAAGTCGTTGGTGATTCAAATTTCTTTTTTTTTTTAAATCGAACACGCCCTATGTTATTGCATTTTTGAATTTTCCATCGAAATAAAATACATCTTTGTAAGAAAAGAAATTCGGGACGCAGCAAGTGCGTTATGGTAGCGAATTTTTTGATTAAATGCTTCAAATTTGAATAGCTCAATTTGCTATTAACCTATAAGGTTGACCAGGAAACCAGTTTTTTCGGGAACAATTTAAGTTTACTTTCGGAAATTTTTGTAAATTTTCAAACAATAAAGTTATTTTGATGAAACATGGCACATTGTTTCCACTATATAGATTGATGTCTGCTTTCTTTAAAAAACATGTCTGCTATTAAAAACATTTTTATGAAAATTCACTACCATAACGCACTTGCTGCGTCCAGAAGTTTTTATAAAGTAGCTACACTGTATTTTCGGACTTAAGTTTACTTTTCTAACCGGTTTGGTATTTAGTTTCCCAATTCGAACAGTTTCTGTGTAGATCCTCGTATGATTCAGAAACAACTTTGATGGCATATTTTTCTTCAAACTTTCAATGACAATTTCATCAGTGACAAAACATCGAATTTATTATTGTATATATTGATAAGATTCAATGCTATTTAATTATTTTTCTAGTTACCAAGATGAGTTACTCTATTCAAAACACGAACTTTTATGGGAAAAGAGGTCATGTTGTAAAATGATAACCTATTTAAACAATTAAAGAACTTATAAAACGATGATATCCTTGATTTTAAGTTGCATATTATCTATAATGGAAAACAAATAAAAATAATGTTAACAACAATACTCTCTGTATCACTTACATGTTGGTCTGAGTCATATTATTATTTACATACTTAAGATCCACTTATAACATCCACAAAAAGCCTAACCTCTAGTGCGATATTAAAAAAAATCAATTGTTCATTGTGAAGAAATATATTCTGTTATTTGTTCTTTAAAGTCGGCATATTTCCGCGACTATGGCCAATCACCGACGCCAGGGAGCAGTTTCACCTCACTATCCTGGAAATTTAGCCGAACCCTTGCCTTTCTGTAAAGAGGGTAGGGATTTTTAACGTGCCCAACATCGCATGGACGCGGGACAGACGGCTTTACGCCCCATCCGAAGGGCGGAACGTGCAGACATTCAACTTGCTCAAATAAAATGTCACAACCTCGGTTGATGTTAATTGTACATGCAGTATGTACTGAAAAAGTGAAAGGAGAGCCCTGGGATCGAACCCAGTACCCTTCGGTTCAGAGGCACACGTTTTTACCTCTGGACCACCGAGGCCTTCAAGAAATATAACAAATATTTATTAAAAGTTTTAAGGTATTAGGCGTTTATAAAAACTTTAAGCAGAATATTTAAACTTATCCGTATATTTAGAAACAAATAAATCATTTTCACTCTTTTCCCACTTTGAATTCGTAAATTATGAAGCCAAATTTAAAAAACACGCTAGCTTTATACACAAATTACTTTCCCATTTCAATCTTAGAAAGGCCCCAGCGCAGTAAGTTCGTTATGATAGCGAATTTTCATTAAACGCATTAAATTTTAATTATTCCTTATCTTAGGAACTTTAATTTTGGTAGATCTCTATTAGAACAACATGTATGCCAAATTTCATCTAAACAGCTTTGTTATTTTTGGAGATACAAACCTCTGAGTAAAGATTGGAACCTGTGGTGAGCACTGATAAGTACAATTTGGAGAACACGATTCATTACAACAATACAAAACAGTTTTAAGACCTGACGATCGTTTCGCTACCAAAGTTGGCGTAAAGTTTGGAGTCATCAGAGGAATGCATTAACTTCATTTTATTTATTTTTATAATTTTTTAATAGAAATAGAACAAACTTGTTGTGAAAAAAAAAGCCGGGTCCGATCGTGTTGCTTAACGAACTCTTCCAAGCTATTACCTAAAGAAAGGCAAATGCCAAGTTCCATCCAAACCGGTGAATAATTTTTCAAGGTATCGTTTGGATATATACATACATACATACATACAATATATATATATATATATATATATATATATATATATATATATATATATATATATATAACACTTGGTTTTCGGGTTTGACCGCGTGTAGAGTTTATTAAAACACGACGTTTCTGCTCCTGAGGTGCAGCCATTTTCAAGAGGATAAGTAAATATGAAATGAAGTCCTAAGACTGCAATCTGTCTACTACCTAAATCTCACTGAAGATCGTTTCTAAGGTGTCAGGTGTTCAACCCTAAAACTGAGAGATGACATAAGTTTCCGAAGTCTTACGATCGATGAAATCACTCTCTTTGCGAGCTTTCTTTATGAAAATTTGCTAAAAATTGTGATAAATCATTAGATAGATATTTTAAATGACGAAGTTTAAAGTCTTACCATCGATATCTCGTTTTCGAATTTTCGTAATGAACATTCGCTAGATATGTGAGTGTTTGTGCTATATGGCAACGCCGGATTCAGCCAACGGCCCTCAAACAGTCCCATACAACAGTCTCCGCTTGATATTACAATGATGACGATGAGTAATGGCTTGCTGACTCAAAACTTTTGGCAAGGCCGTTAGCCGGCAGTCGTTACCCGAATCAAACGAATATATCCGACAAATTTACACACCATTCACAAGAACTATCATTTTATGTCACGTCTAAAACAATAAGCTTTCTCTTATGCACTGTTGTCAAATCTGTGTTTATGTAACACCAAGACAAGTGTACAATTTCAACATTTTCCGGTATTTTATTTCGCATAAAACAACATATTACAATGCAAAATACAATCTATTTGCAACACACTTTAATAACATTGTGAACTAAAAAAAGCCTGGACGCAGCAAGTGCGTTATGGTAGTGAATTTTCAGAAATGATCTGGCACAAAATATTTTATTATTACTTTTTTCTTGTAACATAGAAATCTAAATTTCGGTATGTAGTTTACTTTTTATATCGAAAACCTACCTACCAAATTTGGTTATCATAGCTTTTTTACTTTTTGAGATAAAAAAATTTTTCGAATGAAAACTCAAAATTTTCCCGGAAAACCTCGTCCGATTTTCCTGACTAACAAACTTATTCAAGCCATTCACAAAAGGAAGGTACACGCCAAATTGTATCAAAATCGGCCCATTATTTTTTGAGTTATCGGTGTGGTACATGTCTATACAGGCTGGCGCATCGAAAACGAAACAGACCGATTTGCGTCCAGAGAAATTTTTTTTTTAAGAAACGCTTAAACGTCAATTTGAATATTGAGGGGGACATGTTTTGACATAAAACTCAACTTTGTCACATTAACCCCTTAAGGGTGGTGATAACAACCCTTATATTTTAAATAGGGAACATGGGTCGAGTGTTACATCATTTGAAAGCTCTTTCTTTTCTGAATTCAGCACACAAATTTTTTTGGAAGTTTTATCAGCTCGTTTAAAAATTATTCACAGTTGGAGTTGCAAGAACGTATTTCATTCATTGTGATAAGAAATGCAGTAATTAGTCAATTTTTCGTTAAAAAAAAACTAAAAAACAAAACCAAACGTTCAAAAATGTTTATTCAGTTAAGTAAGTGTTCAAATTGTTGACCACCAGCTTCAATACAAAAGTACAAATTTTGTTCAAAACGACCTCTGACATTCTGGAGCATTTGTGGAGTTATTAGACGGCATTCTTCAACAATGCGTATATATAGATATATATATATATATATATATATATATATATATATATATATATATATATATATATATATATATATATATATATAAATTGAAACTGACCCCGGATATGGGTTCTAGGGGTCCTAGTTTGCGTTCATTCGCAATTTTTTTTTCAAAATTCAAAAGTCGTAATCTCCCCATTAGTGAATTTTTTCTACGAAAATTCACTAAAAAAAATTAGATGGCCACAGAATGTTTCACGTAGACTATGAAGCCACCATAAAACACGTTTTAAAATAATAAAATGCTCAAAGGCGCGATGTAAAATATGGTGAACACCACTAACGTTTTATTTATTATCAACTACGTACACAATTTTTCCTATCACTGAAAATCTATCACAAACGTGGGGGAAAATGCTTTGCTTTCCGGTATTGTGGATTTGTATCAAACAAATAATGGAAAACAGAAATACAGTTTTAATTATGTGGCTAAAAGGACAGCAGTCAGCAAGCTAATGGGCGAGTTCATCAGGCGCCAGCGCTGCCAGCAGTTCCAGTGTTATGTCAAAAAATGTTGACATCTGTCAACATTTTTTTAACATAAGAATGGAGCTGCTGGCAGCTACTGACGTCTGGTGGACTCGCCCAATGATATAGTGTATAAGCTGGTCAAAGAGTCGATGGAAAACTGGTGTAAAACAAATAGACAATATTACAATAGAAGTTATGGGCAAATAAATATCTCAAAACAGAGGCAATGGAGTATTGGGAATAAGAATGGTTTAGTTTTGCAACCAAATCATAAATTCGTATGTCCTTATGCATCCAACTTTGCTTAAAATTATACCACATATTGGCGAGCATAACGACTTAAGATTCTACTATACAACCGTTACCAGAATCAAATTAAACCATGGCTATTTTCCAGCTCAGTTGCATATATATATATATATATATATATATATATATATATATATATATATATATATATATATATATATATATATATATATATATATATATATATATATATATATATATATATATATATGTATGTATGTATGTATGTATGTCAGTATTGCCCATGTGACAATCTTGATAATTTAATATTTGAGTGGTCTTAGTACGACGTTTTACTGACACCAATACAAAAACTAACCAGAAATTCGTCTAGTTATATAAATTTGACAACACCACAACCGTAATATACTTTCCAGGACATAGTCATTTATTATAATTCGCGCATAGTATTACTACACGTCCTTATCTAGCTTTCCATTATACTATTATAGTAACTATACTGTATTATGTTGTAGTTTCCGCTTTAACAGTGGTTTAATATAGCTACTGCTGGCTTTAATTTCACTGCTTGTACACTACACAGACACACTGTGTGTATATCTCGAATATTTCACGCGACAACCTTTTGTTTTCAGGCACCTCATCACGACTGAATACATGAAAACGGAATGCTGATATTCAAGCAGATAGCTCAGTTATCACGCATACAAGGGTCGATATACGGTATAAGCAGTCATAAATTATATATTTAACAATAAAAAATAATCAGGATTGTGAAAAATGCAGTTCTAAACAGAAATTGAAAGAAGTTGGTTAAATATACTGGTTTTTAAGAACCAAATCGTTTTTGTCACATACAATTAGGTCTGGAATGAATGCCTGGTGTTGTATTTTAAACGACCATTTGAAAAAAGATATCCCAAACTTATTTGAGGATAGATGGCCCTTTAGCAACAGGCGTTATGTGGTAGCAGCACGATGTCGCACCTGCCCATAATACGGTTGCCGTTACAAACTACCTAAATGTATTTATTTATTTATTTATTTATTAGAACTGCTCCATAGATCTCTATACTCTATATCGGAAATAGTCAAAAGACAAAAACAGCGTATCAACGTTGAAATTTAAAATTAAAATATTCGTCCACAGAATACAAAGAATGCTATCTAAAAAACGACTTCAAAGTAAGCTTAAATTGGCCGAGGCTGCTCAAATGTTTGACGCTCTCACGTAAATAATTATATAAGCGTATTGCAGTGTTGCGAGGTGCCCGATCAATCTGCTCGATCCTATAAGAGGGAACATACAAATCTTTAGCCTGTCTTGTTTCATACGCTGTAATATTACCGCAGGTACTAAATTTTGCAATATTTTTTCTGACATAACAAAGCGCCTCGAGCATATATAGGCACGTCACTGTTAGAATGCCATACCGTATAAATAATGGTCTACAAGATGCGGAAGAGGGCAGGCCAAAGATGGTGCGGACAATTCTCTTCTGCATCAACAGAACCCTCCCCAGATGCACACAGCCGCCCCAACATAGCAAACCATATGCCAGGAGACAGTTGACACTACCATAGTAGCATGTCAACAACGCCTGAGCACTCAAGGAATCCCTCAGCTGCAACAACGCATAATTCCTGGATGCAAAAGAGGCCACCACATGGTCAATATGGACACCATATGATCATTTAGAATCCAGATGGAGCCCCAAAAACTTTACAGGCGTGCCCTGTCTTATTGAACCGTTATCAGACCTCACATATAGGCTCAGATTCAGATGCACGCCCACCGAAGAAAAAAGAAGCGTTTCAGTCCTCCGCGTGTTAAGAACCAGACCATTTCGCGAACACCAGGCTGACACCTGAGACACACACACACACATTAGCTGCAGCACCATGCTCTTCAAAACTTTTCCCTGAGATTGCAGCCATGGTGTCATCTGCGTACAAAGTTAAGTGGTATTGTGGGAAATTATAAACAATATCGTTAAGAAAAAATTTAAACAAAACAGCGCCCAATATGCTGCCCTGCGGCAGGCCACTCGACACGGCTGAAAATCCAGACATATAGTTCTTACCTGCCTGCCGCATCCTGACTTCTCCCAGAAAGGTAGCTTTTCAGCCATAAATATGCACTTCCTCTTATGCCATAATGCTCCAATTTTTGCAATAAAAGTGCATGGTTGACCGCATCAAACGCTTTTGAAATGTCGAAAAACAGCCCGGCGGATTTAGACCCACTATTTATGTAATCCAAGACTGTCAGGTAAGTGCTAAGTACGGCATCCTAAGTTGACAGCTGCCCACGAATGCCAAATTGGCACGGAGACAGCAAATTGTATCTCTTCAAAGAGGACCCGAGGCTTAGCATAAATGACTTTTCAAAGATCTTAGAAAAAACCGAAAGCAGCGCAATCGCCCTGTAGTTGTCCAAAAGACGTGGATCTCCCTTCTTAAAGAGAGAGACAACAATGGCCGCCTTCAGACGCCCAGGAAAAAAGACCGACTTCAAATGACACATTTATAAGGTAAGTTAGTGGAACCACCAAAAGATGAGCAACCCCGCCAAGAAGACTACATGGTATTTAATCTGTTCCTGATGATTTTTTAACTGCAACTAATTTTATGATCTCTAATACATCGTCGTCTGAGACAGGATATGAAAACATAGAATAGGGATTAGAGCTATTTTTCAATGCACAATTTATATCACAGTTTTTTGTCAGATACTTAATAGAGTCGACAAAGTGCGCATTGAGACTGTCAACAATCATATTAGGATCTGTCATAACGACACCGTCACCAGACAGAATACTCAGATTTGCCGCCTCGCTTAAATATAACCTACCCAATGATCGCATCAAATGGACCTTCTAAGTGGCTAGCGCGATCACCGGATTTAACACTGAATGATATTTCATGCACTTCAACAGTGTCACATTCTGACTTGCAATAGGCAGAGGGGTCTGATTATTCTGATTGCTTCCACCTATTTTTCAAAATATTCCTTCCAGCATTCTCACAAATTCCTTTAATTTTGGTAAAAGTAATTGCTCTATATGTGCAAAAATTTATGTAAATCAAAAAATATTTTCTGACAAATCTTCTATTTTCGCTGGCCAATGAACTGATTTTGACTTTTCACTATAATATGTGTTACATAAATACGTAGGATAGCTGTTGATTAAATGTGTACAAAGAATGTCTGATGATGTAAAACACTGGCTATCTGTGATGAATAAAAATAAGATACTCTGAAGAAGATTGCTTGGTATTCGTATATTTTTTCCATTTCTGCAAATAGCCTGACCATTGAGGAAGAACTTTGCCCGTTATTATGAATGATAACACAAGAAATAAAGCAAATCAAAACGTCTAGAGTTCTGGCTTATCAGCGTTAAAGACTAATTAAAGAAAGACGCCAATAATAGATAAAGGTTACAGTTCACTTAATTTGTTTGATGGAAATAAATCCATTAAAAATATTAAAAGGCGAAGAGGTTTATAGTTGATGCTTTATTTCTAACACATATCAGAAACTTGTGCCTTGGTAATAACTTAAAAAGCAAATATGTAACGCTAAGTGAACGAAGCAGCAATAATATTAAAAGAAAATAAGAGAAGGCACTTATTATTATTGAAATATTAAAATGCAAATAAGAATTTTAATAA
This sequence comes from Tillus elongatus, assembly GCA_964006375.1. NCBI lineage: Eukaryota > Metazoa > Arthropoda > Insecta > Coleoptera > Cleridae > Tillus > Tillus elongatus. The sequence goes on from OZ023269.1 coordinate 129,339,198, forward strand.
CATTAAGATCATGGGTCTGGTAACAGTATTTTAATTCGAAAACGTCAACTTGCCCAGGTGTTTTTTTCTCTCTCAGGGCTCGTCCGCGTTTTGCCGCCCCGATAGCACTGCAGCCTTTGCTTATTGTGCATTGCGCAGGTGTTGAACCAACAAAAACTACCCCAACCCTTGGTTAAATAATGAAGCACTTACAAAATTGAAAATATTTCTTAAAAGTCAACTAAATTTTTTTTAATAACGGCAGAAAAGATGAGTTACTTGACATCTGAAATATTAAAGAACAAAAAGCTAGCAAATGCCACTCTGAATTCCTGGAGTTTACGATGTCGTGTTGTTGTCGCAACCTTGACTCTCTCGTCTCCAGCAGTTTATTCAATTCATTGTGGCCTCTGCACTTCTTCAATTTGACCACAATTTCCTCTTAGTCTGCGTCTCTCCTTTTTTCCATTTTGTCATACTGGTCCTTTTTTTCTTCCTTAAGAGTTCGTCCGCGTCTTTGCCGCCCCGATAGCACCGCAGCTTTTGGCTTATTGTGCATACCCTTTGTCTTACCTACTCCACCCATTCCAAAATCACTATCCCTTGAACTAGTCTACACAGCAATTGGTAGGGTGAAGTTTTATATGGCTCTGTCTCCGGTCTAGGCTGTCCGTAGATTAGTTGTCTTTTGCGGTCCAGAGCTTTACACTCGCACAAGATGTGCCGGGCTGATACCTCCCCCTCGCTACAGAGTCTGCATGCCAGGTCTCTCACGAACCGCCCCATTTTATGCAGGTGTTTCTTGACGGCCATGTGTCCCGTCAAGAGTCCTGTTATGTTCCTGAGCTGCCCTCTCCTAAGATTTCGCAGCTCCACAGCTCTCTTTGAACTGGGTTCCCCAATTACTGACTTCCCATGTCTGAGCCCTGGACAGTCTGCCCAGTACATACTCGTCCTACTGAGCGACCAATTTCTAACAATGTGAAAACATTTTGAGAAACTGGGTGTGCTACGGACGTGTTTAGGTCTGCGCATCTTAAAAACCCAGGTTCTACTGAAAATATTGCTGCTGTTATTGAAAGCGTGACCGAAGCCGAAATTTATCGATCCCACGTCGTGATGTACGAAAAACTCATCGAAAATTACCTCAAGAAGATCAAGTTTTGCAAGAACTCTCGTGAATGACCATTGAATGTTGTTATATTCCATACATAATAGCAAGTTCCAAAGAAAATAATGAAATAAAAAATTCATCGAAATCTAAATTTGAAGTGTGTTTTAGTTAACTTTACTTTCCAAAGCACCAATTGGGTAAGTATATAATAGGAATATAAGGTACTTGAGTATAATGCGCCTATCCCTTCAATCCAACCAATTATCTTCATTATATGAAAAATAGTTTCCAATACACCTTATCCAGGTCTACAAAGGCATTAAACGTGCCTGTATTTTTCTCAAGCCTCACTTTATCCTATTGTTTTTGCTGGCACGGCTTCTCTAGTGACTTGACCAGTTCTTGGTGTTTGGTGTAGCCCAGGGCTCAGTCTTTGGTCTTTTGCTTTTCAATATACTTGTAAATGATGTGACAGATGGTTTTCACTATATCTCGTGTTTATGCGGGCGACTTTAAGATGTTCGTTGAAGCTGATAGCGTGGACGACTGTCGCGGTCTGGAGGAGGCTTGGAAATCATTAAAGCTGTGGCCAGGCCGCAACACGCTTTATTTGAATGCGGGGAAATGTGTAATGCCGTATACCTTTAGGACAGCCAGAACTGATTTTGAGTATGTTTTGTACGACACTGTGCTCTTGCGAGCTAGGAGTTGATTATGATTGAAAGCTGTCGTTCATTGACGATTTATGTATGGATGCAATAAAAACTATGGGTTTTGTGGTGTGAAACTGTCGTGAATTTTCGAGTGCAGACCCACTTGTATTTCTTAGTTATGCCTTGTTGAAGCCTAAGCTCGAATAAGCGTTTTCCATTTGGTCACATTATTACGGTACACATGTAGCAAGTTATAGAGCAAATTTTGCGTCGCTTTATGAAGTGTTTAGGCTTTAAGATTGATTGAGCGTATCCTCCTGTTGTGTATCCACATGATTTGCTTATGCTTATGTTCTCATTCTCGATTTTAGATCAAAGACGCCAATATTTACTAGTTTTACTTATATTTGGTGTAATGAATAACACAAATGACTGCACTGACATATTAAAATTAGTAATTTTTTTGTTTGCAGCGAAGGAATACCACCACCACCAAATTTTCTCCATTGCATCGTAAGCTGATTCTATGTACAAAGTTTGACATATTTTGTGATACATTTTTTTTCAACATTCAAAAGTCGGGATCTCCTTATTAGTGAATTTTTTCTACGAAAATTCACTAATAACAATTAAATAAATAATGTATTATAATACATTATTTTTTAGTATCTCAAACAAAATAAGCCTAGAAACACATTCATTTTTTTATGTGGAAACAGATGATAAAACTTTTTTTTAATGAGGAAACCAAATGAATAACGCAAGAAAAATGTAATAATTAAATCAAATGTGATTGGAATAAAATGCAACAGGTGCAGTTACCCAATGTTCACAATGTTTCATTCGACAGGTGTGATATATGTATAATGTATCGACTAATAAAGCAAAGCTGACTCATCTAGACACTCCAAAAAAAGGCCCTTTGAGATAAAGCTATGTTGACATTCAATAATGAGGCAACTAACAGTGACTAATAATTATTATAACATACATTATCTGATAAAGTTGTGAAACTTATGATCTCCTTTTTTGTTTAGAAACTATAATTACATACTTTATCGAAGCTACCTTGTAATTAAATATAAATCAAGATCAGAATAGAACAGTGAACTTTAATATAAACATCACCTTATTTATAATTTTGACTTTGCCGAAATTATTTCTTTCAGTCAGATCACTTCTGAACTCTGTAAAATTTTTTGATAGTTCTAAGAAAATTATTTTCGGTCAGGCGACTTTAAAGTTACTAGATTAGACTGGGTTTGCCGAAAGGCTGCAGGTGGATAAACTAACGAAGCAATTTCTGAGAAGCAATGTGCCGTGTAGTACCATTAGAAGGAATAGAGCTCTCAATACGTTCGTGACTTTTTGAATTTCCAGTCTCATCACAGAGACGGCAGCACTGCTCCTGTCAACAAGCATCTCTCAGTTGACTCCTGTCAATTTTGAACAAGCTGCGTCATTTAGTTTGTGTTAGATAGCCATTCAAAGCAGACAACCTCTTGAGTTATAACGAAAATGGAAAAAAGTGAACTTCGTGTGCTCATCAAACATTATTTTTTTGCGGAAAAAAACACCACTCAAACCAAGGCTAAGCTTGATAAACACTATGGGGACTCTGCACCTTCAATTTCCATGGTAAAAAAGTGGTTTACTGAATTTTGTTGCGGCTGTACAAGCACAAATGACGCCGAACGTTCTGCACGCCCAGCTGAGGTCGCTACACCCGAAAAAAATCAGGATATGGTGTTGGCCAATCGGAGATTGAAAGTGCGGGAGATTGTGGAAGCCATAGGCATATCACATGGCTCAGTGGTTTCGATTTTGCATGATCACTTGGGTATGAGAAAGCTACCCGCAAGATGGGTGCCGCGTTTGCTCACAATCGACCACAAACGCAATCGTGTGGCAACTTCGAAGAAGTATTTGGCGTTGTTCAACCGCAATAGGGACGAGTTTTTGCGCCGTTTCGTAACCGTGGACGAAACAAGGATTCACCACAACACACCAGAGACTAAACAGCAGTCAAAACAGTGGGTTTCTCCGTGCGAATCGACGCTGAAGAAGGCCAAGGTGGGTTTGTCAGCCAATAAAGTCATGGCGACCATTTTTTTTAGATGCACGCGGTATAATACACATTGATTTCCTTCAAAAGAGAAGAACAATCAATGGCGAATATTATATCAACTTATTGGACCGATTCAATGACGATTTCAAGAAAAAACGACCGCATTTGGCCAAGAAGAAAGTTCTTTTCGATCAAGACAATGGAAGGGTGCACACATGTGTAGTCTTCATGGCGAAATTGCATAAATTGGGCTACGAATTGCTGCCTCATCCGCCCTATTCTTCGGATTTAGCTCATAGTGACAATTTCTTGTTTCCAAACTTAAAGAAATGGCTCGGCGGAAACAGTTTTAACTCCAATGATGAAATCATCTCACAAACGAATATCTATTTTGAGGACCTAGACAAATCTTATTTTTTGAAGGGATAAAAAAAATGTAGAAACGTTGGATGAAGTGTATAGAGCGCAAAGGGGACTATGGTGAGAAATAAAATGATTTTTTGTCAAAAAATCTGTGTTTCATTCAAAAAGGCACGGACATTGACCCGCCCTCGTATTTTTTGATTCAATATAAGTAAAAATGACAGTGACAGATTAATCTTATATAAAGCGAAGTACTAGTTTCTGAAAGGAAAGTCAAAAACGACAGAGTAGTGGTCTGACATGATGTCGTTGAGAAAGTGCCGTGAAAAGTGATACCCGACAGAAGATCATTAATATACAAAATGAAGAAATGGGGGCCATAACAGAACCTTGTAGAACACCTATGTCAACTGCTAATTTTGTTATGAGACACCACCAACAATCAAATGTAAATGGGATTCCTGGGAAAACTTGATAGCCATAAACAAAAATTTGTGGGCATTTAGGCATTTATACGTTAGAAGTTTATTTAAAAAAGTCATATACAAAACCTGATTAAATGAATTATATATTAATACCCAAAGAAAAAGCATGACCTTTTTCAAATGTTTCAAGAACAAAATTTCTAATATCTTTATTAACCAGGATCCGATTTCCGCGAAAGAAAAATAAAGACATTTCCTGGATTTCAAGTCAAATCTGGCAGTTACAAATAACATCGGAATTTGAGTCAAAATTTAGCATAATTTCAGGATACGGTTAATTTGATTTTTTGTATACTCAAGTTATTCATTCCACTTCGCGGCCTCTGTGGCTGAGTTGGGAAGTTCACTGAAACTCTGAGTTCGGTGGTTCGAGACTCACCGGCAGAGTAAGATTTTTCAATCACTTCTGTCGTTGGGATCGAGCTAAGGTGGAGGTTAGGTTAGTGTAGATTAGCAGAAAGGGCCACAATGGCCGAATTGTTAGTAAGCATCTTGCCTTTACTTTTGAGGTTGCACTTCAGACGATTTAATTTTTTTTAATGCAGCCTCCCGAGTACTTTTTGAGTTTTGTGTGTTTTTTAATCTATATCAAGACACTATTTTTTTCTAATGGCAAACATTAAATCCAAAAAGCACTACCATAAAAAAACGGCAGTGTATTGTAGCACCTGGCAAGAACTGAAATGTGAAGCGACTTCTAAAAAACAAAAAGTACCAAATTTTAATTATGTTATAGAAAACCGGAGTATCAAAGAAATAATGGTCTTGGAACTGTTTTATATTACATGCAAAACGCTTTGGGAAACGTGCAAGATTCTGTATTAGGTTTCATTTCAAGTAATTATAAAAGCAATAAAACTACAATTTCAAATCACTGCTCCATTATAGAGGCAATAATGTTTGAAATGACATCAATGCACACAATCCAATGCGTTTTATTGCGGTTTGTAAATAGCTTAAAATTTATCACTGACCGATCCGTATTAGGTAGAACACACACATTTTGAAAATGAAATAATTAGGTTCGTTTAATGGAGTTCATTTTTTATTATTGTACCGATAGTAAATGGTAATTACAAAATATACAAGAAAAGACGTATTAATAATAAGTACAGTTTGGAAAACCCAATTCAACCCTTCGATGATGCTAACTTTGTTAGCGAAACGATCGTCGGGTCTAAAAATTATATTGTGATGAACTGGGTTCTCTAAACTGTACTTATCAGTGCTCATCACAGGTTCCAAACATTCACCCATTTAAAATATGTATTATTAGCTATAGAAGAAAATCGCTAAAGATCTTGTAATGACTTAGCCAGACACCATATTTCTGAAAGCTCACTTCGCAGAAATCTCACAAAGTATCAACTTTATCACTAAAAAATCATGTTAGTACAAGAACTTTCAACAATCAGAGGGTAGAATCTTGTGAAATGATGCGAACAAAACCCGAATTTTGAAAATAAAATTTCGTTTTCAGAAGTGGAACTGTAGGTTATTTTGAGGTTGGAAGGTTTGATGGCATTTCCGATGTGACAGAAAGTTAGTTTTATGTTTGACGTTTATGAAATGGGTCGCTTTTCGCTTGAACAAAGTTGGAAAATATTAAAAACTCCTTTCCAAAGTGGTGAGTCTTCTACTCAAATTGTAAGAAATTTACGAAAAAAATTTGACAAAAAGGATGTGTGAAAAACGCAGTTTGTGGATCAATTTGTGAAGCGAGTTCGTGAAACTGGATCGTTATTGGATAAAACAACCCGTGTACGTACTCGTCCAGTGCGCTCAACCGAAATCATCGCTGCTGTTGCTCAGAGTGTGCGTGAACAACCATCAACATCAACTCGTCATCGTTCTCAAGAATTGAACATTTCACGTACTTCTTTAAGAAGAATGTTGCATAAAGATCTCGGTATGAATGCGTACAAAGTTCAATTAGTGCAAGATCTGAAGCCGCATGACCATCCGATGCGTTTTCGGTTTGCTAAATGGGCCAAAGACCGCTTGACCGAAGATGAGCATTTTTACCGAAAAATCATATTTTCAAATGAAACTCATTTCCACCTCGGAGGATACGTCAATAAGCAAAATTGTCGTATCTGGAGCTCAGAAAATCCAGACGTCATCGTGGAAAAACTAATGCATCCACAACGATTGACTGCCTGGTGCGGATTTTGGTCTGGTTGCATTATTGGGCCATTTTTCTTCGAAAATGAGTAAGGAAACGCCGTTACGGTGAATAGCGATCGCTACCGCGCCATGCTAAAAGATTTTTTGCTTCCCAAAATTGAAGAGTATGACATAGACGACATTTGGTTTCAACAGGACGGAGCAACGTGCCACACAGCCAACGTAACAATCGATCTTTTGCGCACTGTTTTCAAAAATCACAATCAGCCGAAATGCTGATGTCAATTGGCCACCTCGAAGCTGCGATTTAACTCCGATGGACCTTTTTTTGTGGGGGAGCCGTTAAGGACAAGTGTTACGCTAACCATCCAGAGACGATTAACGACTTAAAACCTGAAATCGAAGTTGCCATTGACGAAATAGAGGCCCAAACAATCAAAAATATACTGAAAAATTGGACTGATCGAATGGGGTATTGTAAGGCTAGCCGTGGCAGTCATTTGAATGAAGTTGTTTTCCATTCCTGAATGGACAGGTTCAATCTTTCTAATAAACTCATAACTTTGAAAAAATATTCATTAGTTTTTTTATATAGCCGATTCAAGTTCCAAATCTTAAGTGGCCCACCCTTTATGTATATATATATATATATATATATATATATATATATATATATATATATATATATATATATATATATATATATATATATATATAACATGCTGAGCTGGACCTGTACATGTATGCAGTGTAGACAACTCCTTATATACCAAATAAGCAATCGCGTAACATGATTCTAATCTTGAGGAAACCCAAAATCCCACAGACAAACGATTAATAATAGTTAATGACTTTAATGGTGTTGAAAATAAACAAAACCAGATTATAAACGATTGATGTAATATGGAGTTTACGTTGCCTTGAAGAAAACAAAGCCGCTAATGTTTTTCCAAGAAAATCTACATTACAGACTAAACCAGAGATGAGAGATGATTTAATGATTCATAAAACTTACCAATAAAGTCATAGGCTTCTTCAAAATACTGTTTGAGGTTCTGGTGTCCAGAATCGGATGCAGGTATTTGTTTGTATATGATATCACAGGATTCGTGGTACCCTGGTAGTTGTGAGGTTACGTTTAGAACACATGTGGTACCCAGGTGTTTGAGAGAGGTCAAGTCTGCTGCATCCTTGCTGTTACCTATGTACAGATGCGGTAGGACTCTAGAAGCGGGGTGGGAATCGATGTCTGCTAAGGCTGGACACGATGCGGAAGTGCTCAGCCCTTTAGAAGACAGCCCAGCGACCAATGTGTCTTCGCAGAACTCCTTGTGTTTACGGTGGAATTCTCTGTGACCTCCTGTAACAAATGATGACTCATCTTAATGTGCGAAGTAGTCAGCCGGCACGAGAAAGTTACGTGCAAGACAAGAAAGTTGCGATGTAGACAGTTTTATTTGTTTTACCTAGATCTGGTTGTAAAAATTGTATCAACCAGTAAAACGTACATGATAAAAGCACAACATATTATGCCGTGATAAAAGTATGCACGCAGTAAGTACATTATGGTGGCGAATAAAAAATAAATAGCTAAACATTGCATAATCCTAAAAAAAAATTACAACGCAAATCACTATTAACATTTTTTCAATATGAAGCTGCTAAATATAACTAATTTTTGTGCACCACTACGTTGAAACTTATTATTTATGGCAAATTACTTGATGAGGCGGAATTTTCTAAAGAAATGGAAACTGGAATTTAGGTTTAACTGACATTTTAAGATGATTCTTTGACACTTGAACGTTTTGGAAAAAATCATTCACCAAACTATGCTATATAGAAACAGTAGTTTCTTTGTATAGTATTCTCTTATAACTGTAAGCAACAAATAAACTAATAACTAATTTTCATAACAAAATTCAAATTTTAATAACTAAATTTATTATTGACCTAGGAGCTTTAATTTTGTCACACAATAATATCTTTATCAAGGCAATACGTGTACCGAATTTCATTAAAATAACATTGTTATTTTCATGGATATTTTTTAAAAACAAACCCTTATTTTAACGGATTCTAAATATGAATCCTAGGGGCTAAAAACAACTTCAAATTCTAGTAGCCTAATTTCCTATTCTCTTAAGGCAACCGATGGACCATATTTTATTAAAATAATAATAAATCAAGGAGCGGCATAAGAAAATTACCAATGAACAATCCAAGATGTCCAATGAGAAGAAATATGAGTTTCTATGTCGGTGTAAATAGTGTAAATAATAGATAAAATGATCGAGAATAGAATACATATTAGCGATTGATTTAATTTATCCAAATATTATAATTTAATTTATCCAAATATTAGAGACAAAAAAGACCGCATGTATGTTGCGATGACTTATTTTGGAACCATTTCAGAAAACATTTCAAAAATTTTAAATACCTGTACCAAGACAAAGGTAGCTTTCAAATACACGTGATTTGCTATTTAGGACGAAAGAAAAATCTTGTTTCTTGACAAAAGCTGGAGTTTATAAATTAGCTTGTACACATTGTAACGCAATCTACATACGTCAAACTTCTAGAGATGTTAACACCCGATACCAAGAACATATTTCTGCATTTAGAAACAACTACGCTGACAAATCTACATTTGCAAAACATATTATTGACACCAAACATAAACCTGCAGTAAATAACCGCATACAACCACTACATTTTTGTAATGACAAACGTAAACTGGACTTTTTTGAAGCTTTAGAAGTCAAAAAGCACACACACGACAATAGCTACCTTTTTTAAATGAGCAAACTGATTTAATGAATTACCCTTTCTTGGATATTCTTCTTCCTAATTAAATAAGTCAAAGAAAATAAATTTAACTATTCTTTCAAAAAAGTTGTAATAAGATAATGAGTTGATGTATGTCGATGCTTTCGTTGTATAGAGACTGTTTTATTACCGTTATTGTTTAGTTATTTTATAGTTCTATTTTTATGTTAAATATTGACATACATCACGTAGACATTTTGAAAGCCTACTCCGTCATCTGTGTTTCATTTTATTTTCAATTTGATTAATTTTTTGATCAAAACATCATAACATAGCAACATATCTTTATTTGTAGTTGTCATGATTTCGTACTAATTCAATTATCTGTCTGAGAATGCTGTCAAGCAGCGAAACTAGTCACAGAATCGTTAAAAACATCCGAGAACATCTAGAATTCATAAGGGCCCTTTGCTCCAGTTAGCTTACGCGCTGGCTATGCCCTTCACCTACAGAAACGAAAACCAACAGTGAAGCCAGAGAAGTAGTCTCCAAGTCTGTATGTAGTAAAAAAATAGATGTTTCTCCGAAAATAATAAGTATATTTTGATAAAATTTGGTACGCTGTTGCCCTAATGGAGGGTTTATTATATTATATTATGTATTATAAATTTAAGTTTCTAAGTTGATGAAAAATAGAGTTATAAAAAATTGAACAATTTTTGTACTTGTAATTCGCATTTATGCACTAGTTGCACTGGAACTTTTTTGTTACTACATCAAAATTGAGACGCAAATAATGTTTATAAAAAAATCAGGTTTGGCAACGTCGATTCTATTTTGTTTATCTATGATTTATAACGCTGACGTAACGAGAATCGGACACAAGCACCCAAACCGCGGGTTCAACCTCTCTGTTAATAGTGTTGTAGACATGACTTTTAAACAGATTATTAATTCAAGAAAAATATCAAGGTCATCTCATCTTAAATCCGATGGAAAACACAATCTGTGACACATAACCATGCATTACCGGGTGTATAAATCATAAACATTATAGCTTGAGGATATTTTATCTGTGTATTAGTAATGTAAATTTATTACACTAGGTTTAACAGCCTCATTATTTGGGACTTTTAAAGCATTCTTTAAAGATTGCATTTTACCACATGAAACTAAAATTTAAAAAAAGAGGTAGGTCAACGTTTTGATACAGTTAATGGCTGATGCGTTCACCAGACGCAAACCGTCGAGTTTAGGCGTTCATCTGTTAATTGTTACAATTCAACGGTTGGGAATGTTATGAACGCATTGTCGAGTTCAAGTAGTGATATTTGTCTGTTATTTAAAAAAAGGTTTTCTCTTTATGAAAATTCGCTTTAAAATACAGCAAATCAAATGTATGGAGTGTTGTAATATATGTTGTAATGAATTTTTTTTTATTTCAACAACACAGCACGAGGGCTCACATCCTAAATACTATCGTACCGTGGGTGTCGACAAGGAAGAAAGAGGCAACTTGTTAATTCTGGACTTGAAGGTTGGGAGGTTCGGAGGAGAAGGAAAAACATGTGCCGGCAAGGAATTCCACAACTTGGAAGTCCTCGAGACAAAAGAGCGGGCATACCAAAATGTTCTATGTCTGGTGTCCGGGACAGTAAAAGGGTGCATTCGCTCTGTTCCCCTGGTAGCAGGTGAAGGAACTATGGAAGAAAGCTCCTCTGAGCAGTGCCCGTGCAGATATGTATAAAATAGAGAGGTCACCAACGGCACGTCAGTGGGCAAGGGATGGCAACCTTTGGGTGAGGGTAGGGTCACCGATGAAACGTATAGCTCTCTTCTGAATGGAGTCTAGGATAGCGAGTGTAGAAGCGGCAGCGTCACCCCAGATGTGGGAGTAGTATTCGAGGTTTGGCCTGATGTTTTTCCCCTCAGGGCTCGTCCGCGGCCCTGCCGCCCCGATAGCACTGCAACCTTTAATTGATTGTGCATACCCTTAGTCTTACTCCACCCATTCCAAAACCACTGTGCCTTGAACTAGTCTGCACAGCGATTGGTAGGGTGAAGTTTTATATTGCCCTGTCTCCGGTCTAGACTGACCGTAGATCAGTTGTCTTTTGCTGTGAAGTATATAAGGTATAGCGATTAGCTGGTGAAAAGTATTTGCGAGCCCGGAAGAGGAAACCTAATAGATAAAGACGAGATATACAGATAAAAGTATACTAGAAGACAAACTTTGTTGGACTGAACTAGCAACCTATTCAATTTTTAAACAAAAAAGCCCATCGGCTTTCAATTTCTCACAACTCGTTTTCGTACTTCTGGTACACAAGAAAAAGCTATGTTAGTAGCCAGCATCCGAGACAGGAAAGCAAAAGCAGAAGAATTTATTCAAGATAAATATTAAAATTCCAATTTCCTTTATTTTAAATATGAATATGTAACGAAATCTCAAAACTAGGGCTGAAATATCAAGTTTAGCCCTTACCTTATCTTTAACATCCCGTGAGATGGAGTGAATAAATTAAATGGGACGCCGGTTCGAAGCGGAAGTCGCGGTAACCAGCAATCTCCCTACTTTAGCTAACCAACCAGTAGCAAGGGTTCTATGGTTATGGTTATTGTGTAAAAACAAGTTGACAGCATCTGTGTTTATTCTCTCTCCTCTCTGATAGGTCTCCTCTCATAAAAGAAGGATTCGTCATTCCTTGCATCCCTCATGAGTCATCGACTATTAAATAAAATACAGGGTATACAGTACTTATCCCTAACCCCTAAACAATTAGGGGTTGCACTATATGAATCACAGCTATTCAAAATGTATGTTTGGATAATTTTTATTCTATTATTATTAAGTAGTCTGCACCAGTTTTTTTTAAAAATATGAGTCATAAGCTAATTTGAAATGCAGATATGTTTTATTTATTATTCATCATATGTATTTTAAATTCCATTACATACCCCTTATGTTATTTAGTTACATACTCATTGTGTTCTAATTCAAATGCAGTATGGCATATATTTTAATTATTTCTGACCTACTAATTAAGAACAGGTACAGAAAAACACCTGTAGCATTTAAATATAATTATGGCGGCGACTGCGACGTTCTTTTTGTTTGGTATTGTCATCATTGCCAAATTTGTTACTATTTGCTGTCCGTACAGTAAGTATTAGCGCAGTCCAAATTACTTTAAACCGATAGGTGTATAATGTTCTAAGAGTATGAAAATAGCCTACAAGAATCTAATGAACATTAAAAAACTCTGGACGCACCAAGTGCGTTATGGAAGTGAATTTCCATAAAAAAATTTAATAGCAAATATGTCTCTCTAATGCAAGCAGACATCAATCTGGTTACCGGTATAGCCTATATAGTAAAAACAATGTACCATATTTTATCAAAATAATTTATTGTTTGAAAATGTACAAAAACTTTTCGAAAATAAACTTAAGATGTTTCCAAGAAAACTGGTTTCCTAGTCAACAAACCTTAGGTTAATAGCAAATTGAGTTATTGAAATTTGAAGCTTTTAATGGAAATTTGCTACGAAAACGCACTTACTGCGTCTCGAGTTTTTTCTTACACATGCATCATACGTCTATAAAAATAGCAAAAGTGCAATAAAATAAGAGTGTTCGATTTTTTTTTAATAGGGATCACCAACGACTTATGGTCCATCCTATGATTGTCAAAATAATGTTATAAGATGCAGCTCAAGACACCCTCTAATTAACGTATACAATTTTTTCTCGTATCTTGTATAATAATAATTATATTGAGCTTTACCATAGAAATGCGTCACCCTGTACATATGTAAACAGATAAAAACTGAATGTAAACCCGGATATGGATTATAGGGGGTCTGGTTTCGGCTCGTTTGAAGAAACCTCTTTAAAATTCAAAAGTCGCAGTCTCCTCATTAACGAATTTTTTCTACGAAAATTAGCTAAAAATTATAGACCGTTATATCATTAACTTAACAAAACTACCGCCAAAACATTAGAGAAAAAGGGCTCATTTGAAATGAATTTTCTGAAAATATTTTAGTAAAATGACGGTTGAAGCTGAAACTTAAGGGTTTGCAGAACACCCTTCTTGCGACATTTTCTTTACATAATACGTATTTGTTTCAGGTTCTTTGCCTAAATGTTGCCAATGTTGACGGTTCAAATCGCGACTTTCGACATTTTGGGGAAAACCCTTTTTTTTCTTTATATGCCCATAACTTTTTTGTCTTTAAACTTAAAGACCTAAATTTCACCATTTATGATACAAACACGCGTACCAAATTTGGTTGCCCTTTGTTATTTCCAGAGATTTAATATTTTCCGAAAGAAAACACAAAATTTTCCGGTAAAACCTGCGCAGATTTTCCTGGCTAACGAACTTATCCAAGCCACTTGCAAAAGAAAGGTACTCAGAAACAAGATCGGCCCATTATTTCTTGAGTTATCGGATACATGCACACATTTTTACGTCAAATCAAAATGTCAAAAATTTTGTGTTGTAATTAATATCAGTATTTTGGAAGAATTTTCTGGTTTAAGAGGGGGTCATTGTAAAATGAGAGCTGAATATTTAGAGTGATAGTCCAACTGTTAGTGGCAGAAAGGAAGTTTAAAATTATTGAATATTTAACAAAATTGTAAATGTGACAGTAGCAAGATTTGGCAGCTCCCTTTAGGCAAGTCAGTATTCAAAATTGTGTTTATTGCAAGCACAAGCCCTAGGCTTATTTGTGAAACACATTGTAAAATTATGAACTAATAAATATACTATACATACATACAATACATATACATATACATATACATATATATATATATATACATATATATATATATATATATATATATATATATATATATATATATATATATATATATATATATATATATAGAGAGAGAGAGAGAGAGAGAAATTATGCCTAAGTAAGACAAAAATATGTGAAAACCGCAGTCATAATTGATATTTTAGTACGCAATAACATTTTTATGAATGAAATCAATTTTAAATTTTCTAGCCTTAACTAAATTGGAGTAGCTATTCAACTTTTTTAAAAAAGTCCGGACGCAGCAAGTGTGTTATGGTAGTGAATTTTCATAGAAATTATCTGGCACCAAATATTTTATTATAACTTTTTTTTCTTGTTAACATAGAAATCTAAATTGTATAGTTTACTTTTTATATCGTAAAAACCTACCTACCAAATTTGGTGCGATACATACATACATATATACATATATATATATATATATATATATATATATATATATATATATATATATATATATATATATATATATATATATATATATATATAAACAAACATATAAAAATTGAAACTGACCCCGGATATGGATTCTAGGACTCCTAGTTCGGGCTCATTTGCAATTCGGGATCTCCCCATTAGTGAATGTTTTCTACGAAAAGTCACTAAAATCATATTGATCGATATTTTTTAAACCACGCTAATTAAAGCTACCCAATATACTAATAATGTTATCCATTACTATCCCAGGATTATTGATTAAGTAGTAATGTTGCCAACTACAGAGAACATGGCTGAATTCGGTCAGTATGAATGGTCTAATTATCAAGAGATTAGATCCTGTTAATTGTAGAATTATTCATTCAGTAATATTGAAATTAAAATAAACGTAAAGTGAACAACATTGTACGGGCATGAGTCATATAGTCAGGATTTACCATTAGCATCTGAAAACGGGATGTGTAATAAACATTTAAACTACATGTATATTGTACCTACTGTAGGTCAAATGTCACTTTAACAGTTACGCATTTTTTATAAGTCACCATATGAGTTACTGCTTGAAAATTTACATAAATACTGTAAATAAAAGCGATTCAGCCTACTACAAGGTACTATAGAAATACAGGTGGCGCAAAAGAAGGTTCCCCATTTTAAAGTAAAATATAGTTTTTTGTTGGTTGAACACCTGTTCCCACTTTTTGTTTCAGAATAAAGAGTTAGGATTTTTGAAAACCATTTGTAAAAGTGAAAATGGTCTCCAATTAACGGACATTAATTTTCGGCACTACAAAACTACAGAAAATCTACTTTACAAGTTTCAAACTAAATATCTGCTTTCGTTATCTTTTTCCCCCGTTTTAAACGGTATACATACTTTTGCGCCCACCTGTATTCAGAATATAACAAAAAATGCATCAAACAATCTTAAATTTATTATAATTAAAATTTATATCGAAAGATATTCAGGTCAAGTGGTTTTCTAATCATAAAGATATATTAAAACCATCACAGAACATCTTATCAAACAAATTTTAATGAAATTAACTGCAAATTCCATGATGTTGGGACATTTAGTGCAGTTCTGCAACGTCGTTTCATGTCTACGAGAGGAAGAGTAATTAAATAATTCAAATTTATGTAATTTTAAGACATTCACATCAGTTTTATGGATACTGGAGGTTGTAATTATGTTTCTAATTTCCGGAAGCGTTTGGAAATGTGGCGTGTGTGTCTTCTTTCATGGCTGCGGTCGTCAGACCATTCGTACATTTTTTCTGGCTTGCAAATGTGACGTACCTACGTGTAGTCGATTATCCGAAGTAATTAAAACAGTCAATGAACACGATCACCACATCAATTTTACTAAATGGTCAACCAGAGTAGAAGCTGACGTACCTTGGAATTATTATTATGAATGATTGTAAATGTGGCAAAAAACTGAGAAGGAAGAACACAACGGTAATACAAGCATTCTATCGATAAAATACTTTCTAATCAAAAACGATTTTACTAGAAACTGAAGAAGGGGTGCACAAAGTCATAAGTGTGGAATATTATAATGTTTGGTGAGGAGATCTGAATCTTGAATGGCAGGATATAAAGAAAATGGAAACTTTTGAAAAGTGCACATGGAGAAAAATGACGGTGACAAGGTTCACCAATAAAAATTAAAGAAAATAAACAAAATGTGCTAGAAGTAGCGATGGTAGAGAGTTGGTTAATGAAAGACATAGAGGAAGAAGTCAAAATTTATTTCTAAGGTACGATAACCATCAGACATATGCCTGGAAAAAAGAGAAGATGCAAATAAAAAGAAAAGCTTCTGGAAAATGCGATATAAGAAATAAAAAAAATTGAGACACAGTCATGCGATGAGGCGACATCGCCTGTAGACTGTGATGATGGCTAAACCCGAGTTAATATCTAATTAATAGAATAAACAGAACTAAATATTATACATGTTTGATGCATTTACAACAACTTTTTCAAAAGAATTCAGCAGGAATTATAGTATTCGCTAGTTCGCTACCATAATGCACTTGCTGCGTCCGGACTTTTAAGTCGTATTTACATGTTAGCACTACTTTCTACACTACTAATACTATAATAACTACCAACAAAAACAATAATAGTAATAATAACGAATGTTATGTTATTCGGAGAATGATATGTGTAATGTTTAACACCACGACTTAAGATAGTTGTTATTACTATTATTACATGCAATAAAGTCAACAGTTGTATTAAAATAGAATGCTTAGGCCAAGAAGATTTATTGTCCAAGCAAAAACTACTTGAAATGAATGCTGTAAGCTGGAACAAAGCAATAGGTGGTAAAATAACAAGAATATTTGCCAATTTTCAGGAAAAAAGGTACCTTCAGGTCTTGTTTTTAATTTTTATTGTTATTGTTACTGCTATTGACTATTACCGTTATTTTACCTATAGAAATTGCTCACCAAGCAAGAATTCATTTTGACAAAACAAAAGAGGAGTTTTTCTACAGACACTTGCTAATAAAAAGGTCTGCTTTCATGATAATAATAATCGTTATTAATGAAAAATATACGGGAATCACCAAATTTAAATTTTAACTCCGATCTAACAAGGCCTGTTAACATAAAAAAGCTCCGCTTAACATTTTCCAGCAAACTTTCGTATACAATTTCGCAAAGACTAGATCGTGACCTCAAGACTAAATGAACGCAAATTAAAATGAATCCACAAAATTCAGAATTTTTGCTTGAGATGCGTTTTCTTTGAGTGCATAGCCAGCTACATTTATAGACACTGTAGAATGTATAAAATAAGAAAAACACTTGGTAAAATACCACAGGGCATACTTTAGTAGGCTCACACACAACACACAATGTTTCGGTCTCATGACCATTCTCCCTTTAAACTAAAGAGAAACTTAAAACTATGGATACGTTCTTATTTTATATTCTTTTAACAAATGTCAAAAATGGGGGGCTTGTTGTTACCTCTAAAAATTATGACGAGATCAGAAAATGCACGTGAGTACGTTCTTTTTTTAAATAACTTTGGCGATAGGCTACCTACATAGCTCATCCATATTTTTCAAGCTTTAATAATTAAATAACAAGTTTTTGTAAAATTCGCAACCATACCGCACTTTTTCAATCAGGATGTAAAAATGTATTGTAATTTAAAATTAATTATAGCACAATATGACATTCTTTGAAGACTAAGAGGTAAAAGAAAAAACTAAATATAAAACTGAGGTGTTTTTTTAATCCTGGTCACGTGCACATGTTTCACCACTGCAAAAAAGAGACCATTCTAGCGCTAATCATCTTTATCTAGGGGTGAAAAAGATACCAATAAATAACTTCTAAAACCATTTAGTGACAAGTTCAGGTTCAACAGGTATCCAAAGTTTCTAAATTGAATTTAATCAAAAGACACGAAAACAGTTATCAATCTTGTAAGAAAACACTCGTACCAGGGGATATATCTCGTTTTAAATGGAGAATGTATATAAATACCATATGTTCTTACGATGATACAGCATTATAGCTATTTTCAGTAGCACATCAAAACCTTAGTCATTCCCCAGGAAGGAAAACAATGACTTTAAATGGTGTAACGACATTTGTCCAACATGTCACTCTTCTTAGTCAGATCAATTATCTCACCGATTAACTTTTATCTGCTTCGTATTTTAAACAATATTCTTTATTTACGTTTTGTACGGCCTAACAAATGATAACTTATGACCTCAAGTCTTAAAATAATGTAAGTTTGAATCAAAACTCTTCAAATTAAAATATTGAAAATAGAAAACTATGTTTACTCATGATTTTAAGACCCGCTGAATCGACCTTTTACAGTTTTATTCTCCATCAAGCTTTGCTATTCACTATCTGATCTTAGAAATGCACAATAAGCCAAAGGTTGCAGTGCTATTGAGGTGGCAAGGTAGCGGGCGAGTCCTGGGGCAGGAAAAAAAGGGCCCGTGGAGATATCTATAAAAGATAGAGGTCACCAACGGCACGTCGGTGGGCAAGGGATGGCAGCCTTTGGTGGGGGTAGGGTCACCGATGAGACGTGTAGCTCTCTTCTGAATGGAGTCCCCAGGATAGCGAGTGTAGAAGCGGCAGCGGCACCCCAGATGTGGGAGCAGTATTCGAGGTTTGTCCTTATTTGTGAAGTATATAAGGTATAGAGATTAGCTGGTGAAAAGTATTTACTTGATGTCTAAATTAATTAGGCTAAATAAATATTAAGATATGCCAACAAATATGGAGGCACTACATATTATCTGGGTAATGTTTTAAGACTAGACTAAGAAAATATAAATCTAAATACAATTACACCGAAGATTATGATAAAATTTACAAAAAAATATATAACATATGCTTAAAATAAATGAATCATTGTTTTAAACATATAATTTAGATCGCCTGATATAGATATGAATATGACAAACACAATTTCTAGGGAATTTTCATAATGTCCGACAACAGGCAGGTGTAATTGACTGACTCAAAACAGGGCCTACCCCAAATGTTGTAATAAACCATGCATGAGAAACATTTCCGGTTTTAACTCATTCTAAACATTGACACTGTTTACAGACAAACTTTCTATCCCTTATAGTCTACCTCTCTCTCTCACACTGCAAATTAAATATATTACTCATGACCATAATGTATACATAACGTTGTACAAAAGAAACCATTAAACATATGAAATTGTACCAATTTAACTGTCAAATAACATCACACCATATTGCACAACTTGTGGCATATAAGAGACTGGTGTTTTTTGGTGCAAATTTACGTTAAAAATGATGGAAAAGGTGCAGCAAATTTGTGGAGTGATTTCACGAAAATTTAACAGTATTTGGATTTAGCTAAAATTCATCAGCTTATATCGACGAGTCTCCAACGAACTTTCAATTTTACAAAATTGAAAGAAATACAGAGTGTTAAAATGAGAATTCGATTTTTCTTTGATAGCCAGAAAAGTAGTTGATGTATTATCTTGAAAATTGGTGCAGATAAATTATTTTACAGTGATAAAAAACTAATGCCCAATCTGGCTCTAGCCGACAGAGTGCGCTGCTTGAGTACCATTCAATGCTTAAAAATAGTCCCACGTTTTTATTAGCGTAGCTACGAAACTTTTAATTAGAAAATAGTATTCTCTTGTATATTCATAACAAAAAAGATATACCTACTTGTTTAATGGCGCTAACATAAACCGCTTTCAAAATATTTGCCATTGTAATTTTTTGAAAGAGATAATACAAATGTGTGATGTAGTAATATTTACATATTTTAGAAGCGATATCGTCTAGAGAAGTTCAGTTGGTCCAGCGAGTGAAGACCGAAGCTTGAAAACAAGATGAGAAGCAGGTAAAGAATGTAATGATGGTCAGATTCTTTAGTCAATTTTTTAGCTAAGCATTAGGGATCATTTGAAAGCCAGAAAATGGATATTTAATCTGCAGTGCAGAATATCATATATACCTACGAAATGTCTGCCATATAAACAGAATAATAATAATTTAATAAAAAATCCAGCTTCTGACACATAAAACTTGAAAAAAATTTATCAACTTTATACATTTTGAAAGATATGTAAACCAAATTATAACATTGTTTAAAATGCGAAGTAATAACATAAATATAAGAGGAATACGAATGTCATTATGATTTCCTTTGGCTCGGCAGCTCAGTAAATAAAATATGAAGGACGTTTACGAGTTTCTTTGATGTTAAATTTAGAAAGTAATATAGAAATTCTCAAAAGAGGGACTTTCTATTTATTTGTCGAGGGTTCAGTTCTAGAGAATACAATGAACTCGTTCTATGTATCAACTTTAATAGGAATATTAAACATAATTAAAAAAAGATATCTTAAAGGTGATTCAGAGTGACACGTAATACAAAAAAAGTTAAAATTCAGGTAAAATTGTTTGATAAAAAGTGCAAAATCGTGGTAATTCGGCATACATTCTTCATAACACAATTTTGTTTTTTTTTTTAATTAAAAAAATAACTTACTAAACATTTATTACTAATTACCAACATATCACAAAAATCTTACACAAAATAATTTCTACGGAAACACTAAAAACATTTATGTGAAAACTTTTTAAATTCAACCACTATTTGAGACTGTATACGGCAGCTCGATTTTTTCGTAGCAATACAAACAAAAAGCTCTCTGAATGCGTCATTTCCATGGGACTCCGCTACCTATTGGTAAAAACGCCGTACCACAGGTTGTGATATGTGCCAAAAACGTGAAAAGTTGCAAAACAATTGAAATAACTCAAGAACGATGAACGATATCAAATTTTTTTCCTTACAAACATGCATTATAATTCGATTGAAAATACAAAAATGCAACATAAGGGATGTTATATTAAAAAAAGTGCGTATTACCAAGGACTTATGGGCCACCTGTGATTGTCTAACAAACCTTTGTGAATCCAGAGGAATAGGTCTGTATTTATCGAACTAATATTACCTAATGGATTTGAGCTATAGGTACTAGGCAAAAATAAGATCGCTTTGTTAGTCAGTCTAGGGTCTGAACCGCGGGAACTAAATAATAAATCTATTCGATTTTTTTATAACCGAGATGACACATTAAAATAAAATTCGTTGTATCAAAAATAATCATTTCCAGTCTCAGTTGCTTGTCCAAACAAAATATATCACACCTATGACTCAAGTTGGCAAAATGACAATATTTTGCCCAGTCTCTATTAAGACATTCACATTAGAAAAATGTTAACACGTTTATTCGCCATTTTAATATAGGGATTCCTAAAATGTTGTCTAAACTATGCACTTCCATAAAAGGTTTCACATACTGAAGAACAAAGATTTTTTCATATATATATATATATATATATATATATATATATATATATATATATATATATATATATATATATATATATATACCACGAGGGCTTACCGCCTAAATACTATCGTACCGTAGGTGTCGACAAGGAGGAAAGAGTCAACTTGTTAATTCTGGACTTAAAGGTTTGGAGGTTCGGAGGAGAAGGAAAAACATGTGCCGGCAAGGAATTCCACAACTTGGAAGCCCTCGGGACAAAAGAGCAGGCATAACAACATGTTCTATGTCTGGTGACCTGGACAGTAAAAGGGTGCATTCGGTCTGTTCCCCTGGTAGATCTGTTGGGGGCAGCAGGTGGAGTAACTATGGAAGAAAGCTCCTATGAGCAGTGCCCGTGCAGATATCTATGAGAGGGGGGGGGGTCACCAACAGCACGTCGGTGGGTAAGGGATGGCAGCCTTTGGGTGAGGGTAGGGTGACCGATGAGACGTATAGCTCTATTCTGAATGGAGTCCAGGATAGCGAGTATAGAAGCGGCAGCGGCACCCCAGATGTGGGAGCAGTATTCGAGGTTTGGCTTTATTTGTAAAGTATATAAGGTATAGAGATTAGCTGCTGAAAAGTATTTGCGAGCCCGGGAGAGGAAACCTAATTTCTTAGCAGCCGCTTTTGCAATTGATGTGACCGGGTGGTGCCAATTGATGTGACCGGGTGGTGCCAATTGATGTGACCGGGTGGTGCCAATTGAGATTTCGATCCACAGAAATGCCAACAAGTGAAAAGGACTCATTACTTTGAATAACTTGGTTGTTCATTGTGATGGGTCTAGGGCTGGTGTATCTCTTATGAGATAGAAAGCAATACAGATTTGGTGGAATTAAATTGTACAAGGTTTCTACTTCGCCAGTCTAATATTTTTTGGAGATCCACAGAGACAGAGCCCTCCATGAGTCTGCGATCCTCATCTAATTGGGCTAAAGAGACAGGCTTAGAATATTGTATATTTGAGTGGAGGGTGCCGTCGTCCGCGTAAGTGTGAACTGGGTTGGATGTGCTAGAGAGGAGGCCATTGATGTGGAGAAGAAACAGAGTAGGGGCGAACGCTGAACCTTGAGGGACTCCTGTATTAATTGGATACAGTTTAGAGGAATGGCCATCCACGACAACAGAAATGCTCCGATTGGAGAGGAAATTTGCTGTCCAGGTACAGAGTTTTAGTGGTAGGCCATAGGCCGGAAGTTTATTAAACAGCGCTGCGTGCCAGACCTGGTTGAATGCTTTGGATATGTCTAGAGCGACAATCTGGGATTCACCGTGTAGTTCCATAGACTTGTTCCAAGAATGGGTGACAAAGGAAGGAGGTCGGCAGTTGATCTGCGCTGACGGAATCCATACTGCCTGTCGTGGATTAGACTGTTTTTCAAGAAATTTTAGTAATTCGGTGTTTATATACTTTTCCATCACTTTAGAGACGACTGAAAGGAGTAAATGCTAGTAAGCGCTTTGCATCCTTTCTTGGGGACGCGTTGTACTCGAGCAGTTTTCCAGTTAGTAGGGAATATGCCTCTATTGTAAGATGTCTGAAACAGACGAGTCAGGACAGGAGCAAGTTCTGGTGCGCATTTTTTGAGAACAATTGCTGGGATCTCGTCGAAGGCTAGCGGCTTTGGTATTAAGAGAAGAGAGCATATTTCGTACCTTTTTAGTTTTGAAAATGATATCCGTCATTTTATGCGCGAGATTGGGGACTGTTGGTGGTTGAACATTTGGAGGTGGGTTGAGAGTATAATTGCGGGCGAACAACGAGGCAAAAAGTTCAGGCTTGCCCAGGGCGGTAGAAACAATTTCATCCCCTGAAACAAAAGGTGGGAACGTGCTCTTCCAGAAATTATTCCCAATAGATTTAGCAAGAGTCCAGAAGGGTTTGCTGCCGTTCAGGTATAATAAACACGGAAATGGAAATTGTAACTCACAACATAAGTACCGCCTCTTTCACTAGACTTGGTAAACTTTAATAATTATCTTTCGTGTTTGCACTGAAAACGATAAGCCAGCACACAATTCAAAAAAAATAGACGGAATTTAAAGAAAAAATCAGTCATCTTAGTTTTTCTTAAGGATCAGTGTGATTTGGGATCATGTCATCTTCAAGTTAATCATATAAAAAAAAATTACACTTTAAATACGATAATTGTAACAAAGAAAACAATATCAGTCACCTTAAAAAAATATTAAAACGGCGTTTTTAATTAACTTTACGTTTATAATTACAATAAATTTAACTACATTTAATAATGAAACAATTAAAAATATCTTTAGGCAATCGATATATGAAGTAACATTTAAATATCACAATAAGCTTATTATCAAAAGTGCCTTTAAGATATTTTTATCTAAATTATCTTATTAATGACCGTGAAATGCTTAGATTTTGGCACTGATAACTGGGTGACAAATCCTCGAATATTTTTAAAATAAAGTTTCAAAACAAAATATAACATTAATATTTTATCAACCATATAAACATTTAGTCAACCTAGCATAATCGTATTGGAATTTTTAAAAATAGTATTAAATCCGTCGTACCCTTTTCAGTTAATTTTAAACTCGCCTAGACTGAAACATACTATCTTCGCAACCACAATTCTGGCAACAGTTTTTTCAATTTGTAGTTTCCGTAATTCTTCAACTGGCTTAGTTTTCTACAGGTGCTCCGTGTGGTCTGTTTCTTCATTTTAGGACGAGGATGAGATGGAGCGGTAACTCACCCCTCGTTAGATGGAGTGGATAAATTACTTATCTAATTGTTTTCTTTAATAAAACTTAGAAAATTTCGTTTTGAGTAAAGCTCTTAGACAGTTTTTGGAAACAAACCTACTTAGATTTGCACTTTATCCAGCATTTTCACATAAATCTGTCGCGAAATTGATCATTTTGATTTCGCAGAAGAAAGAAGAATGACGTTAACTACATGCTTTGCGAAAATTTATAAAAAAACTGAAAAACTGCACGAAGAGTGAAATATTTCCCTAAGTATAAATTCTCCAAGAGACACCGTACAAACGTTCAAACGAAGTAAGCATGTTCGTTCCTGTATAAGATCTCAGAAACACTTTCTGCCCTAGAATTGAAAAATATCATTCCCGGAGTTGCAGTTATAGTTATAATACAAAAAAAAAATGCTAGGATATTTCATCAGTAAAATAAAATACACGGAAATATTTGCCAGAATATGAAAATAAGAATAAGAGGGTAGATTTTGTGCAGCTGGACTGGTTGGTTAGAAAGTGGAATAACTCAGGTCAGCTCAGGCACCCGACGAAGTCTTGAGATGCTCAAATTATGTGATAAAAAGGTATTTGTCGTATACATCTGCAGAAAAATGTTTCTCCGCGTTAATAAGATTGAGAGTTTGGCTCAGATGAGACAAGAGTGCATCGGAGCATTCTGATAAGCGAAGAAAATCTTTTGAAGAAATTTCGAAACAGAAATTTGGCATTGCTGTGATGTTTCCATAGTTTTTATTTTGTTATATGTGTGTATTAGGTTGGCTTGGAACTTTACGTTCATTGCCCACAGAAATCTATATTAAAACCGACAAAAACCTAAAAATAAAGGGGCTTAACCTGTTTGGCTACAATTCTAAATCGAATCAGGTGAAATTTATCGAAATATACTCGAAGACAGCAACAATATCCTACACTTCTAAGCGTTTTAAAGAAAAATATGTACAATTACATGACTTTGCGTACTAAAGAGATATTTTAATGAAACTTTAACAAAACTTATTCTAATGGGATGAAAACAAGGGATACTCGCTTTTCTCCAAGGTGCTCCATCATGGCATTTTAAGCACATAAAGAAAAGACCGTACAACTAAATAGGTTGGGTCAAAACATTAGGAAAAACTGTAGGTGCCTTAATTAACCTTAACTAAAATATTTTCGAATGTATTAAGCAGTCTTAGGATGACATTTTTACACATTCTAACATATATATTTTGTTATGTGAAATATCTTTAATTCTTTTTTATTATTAATATTTCTGTAATTGTTTCTTGAATTATTTTATATTTTAATACAATGGGTTTTATAAACTTTGTGTACATTTGTATTATCTTTGTAATTTGACAAATTACCCTCCTTCCATAACAAAGTCCTTGTCATTAAGAATCTGCACTGCCAGGCTAGGACTATACAGACTAGCCTGCAATGGTAGACTGAAGATCAACCCAGGCTTCAGGGGCCACTGCAAAATTCAGGAGATTGTGAAGGAACCCATGCTTTAAATGAGGTCAGACTTCGCGAGCCCGCTAATGTGCAGGGAAAACTACTTTACAGTGGAAATCCCCGACCGCGAGGCATGGCGGGAGGAGACGCCGGGCATACCACGGGACGCGCTCGTCTGGTTCACGGACGGATCCGGCGGTATGCGTGGGACGGGGGCAGGTGTTTATTCGGAAAGACCGAGGGTAAGTACTAGTATTTCCCTCGGAGCCCATGCAACGATCTTCCAGGTTGAAATGTACGCCATTCTGCACTGTGTGCGAGAGAACAAGACGAGGGGCTACACCAACAAGCGGATCCTCATAGCCACAGACAGCCCTTAAGGCACTAAGTAGCCCACGGGTAAATTTCTGGCTGGTGAGTGAGTGCCGAGCGACCTGGCTGGGCAGAATGAGGTGACCCTCACCTGGGTGCCGGTCACTCGGGGGTCAAAGGCAATGAAGAAGCTGACAGTCTCGCGAAGAGAGGGTCAGCAGAACCATTTATGGGACCAGAACCCGCTCTGTGCGTGACAAAGAGCACTGCCAGGGGAGCCCTGGGTCAGAAACCAACACAAGGTGTACTGGGCGGACTGTTCAGGGCTCAGACATGGGAAGTCAATAATTGACGGACCCAGTTCAAAGAGAGCTGTGGAGCTGCTAAATCTTAGCAGAGGACAGCTCAGAAACACAACAGGTCTCTTGACGGGACACATGGCCGTCAAGAAACACCTGCATACAATGGGGAGGTTCGAAGGGGACTTCGCATGTAGACTCTGCGGCGAGGGGGAGGAAGCAGCCCAGCACATCTTGTGCGAGTGTAAAGCTCTGGACAGCAAAAGACAACTGATCTACGGTCAGTCTAGACCGGAGACAGAGCAATGTAAAACTTCACCCTACCAATCGCTGTGCAGACTAGTTCAATGCACAGTGATTTTGGAATGAGTATGCACAATCAACCAAAGGTTGCAGTGCTATTAGGACGGCGGCGGACGAGCTCTGAGGAAAAAAAAAGATCTGCACTTGTAATAGTAATCGAACGCATTTCCATCAAGTATCCGCCCTCAAAATATCACAAATGCATTTTATTACCCGTTCCCAATTTTGAAAATTGAATGATAACAGGCATAGTAATACCTCTTTACAATTTTTTAGATTGTATGACGATAAGGTTAAGAAAAAATGTAATTCATCTCGCATATAAAAGCGCTAAAATATTCCTATAGTGGATGACTCACTTTCAGAACCCGCGGTATTCAGTGCGATTATATTAATATTAAAATCTGTGGTCATTTTACTTTCAAATAGCGATTGTTGCATTAAACAATGAATTCATATAGGTAAATATGCTTTCGATGCTGTAGAAAAACGATATATGTAAACGCTAGCTACTTAGTTCAGACTAAAAAAATAATAATTAAGGACATGTGTAAGCAGTTTGAAACCAATGGAAGGACGAAATATGACCTTCCAGACATAACTATGAAAACAGATAAATATGAGCTTTTTGTAGGTAAATTTGGTAAGCGGAAAACGCAATCATACTTTTTATTGCTTCTCTTTGTTTTCTTTACGACCTATAGAAATTTTTTATATGCTGATAACTTTATATGAGAGTAATTATTTAGAAAAGAAAACTTCCTGGGCGCAGCAAGTGCGTTATGGTAGCGAATTTTCATTAAATTTGCATAACTCAAGTTTCTATAAACCCACAAAGTTGAGTTTTGGTATGTAGTACGGTATTTACGTGGGCAACATACCAACAAAATTTCGTCAAAATAACTTTTTATTTTTGAGATACCAATTTTTTTTCGGAAAAATTATATATATATATATATATACATATATATATATATATATATATATATATATATATATATATATATATAATTGGGTCTTGTTTCATTGGCTTACTTTATATATATATATATATATATATATATATATATATATATATATATATATATATATATATATATACAAAACTCTGCGACCAGAGTTTGTTACAACTCGACGTTTCGGTTTCTGTTTTAAAGCCATTTTCAAGAGATGATGGAAATATAAAAACCGAAGGACTGCCGCTTGATGGTCTTGTATTATTGATAGTGGGACTTCTATATTTTTTAGGCAACTAAATTATAAATTTATGTAAGATTGAATAATATGGATTTACCAAAATTATTGGTGGCAAGAATAACAGTGTTTACCCAATTAGATTTTCCAAGAAAATTTGGAGGTGACAGTATCAAATATTTTTGGGGCTTTTATTTGATAAGTACACTTGGAGAACCCAAATTACCATAACACATTTTAAAAGACCTGGCGATCGTTTCACTAACCAAGTTAGCGTCATCAGAGGATGAAACATTCTGTCATCCTCTGATGACGCTAACTTGGTTAGTGAAACGATCGTCAGGTCTTTTAAAATGTGTTGTGGTGATTTGGGTTCTTCACTTAGCTTTTATTTGGGCATTTATGTTAAAAATCGTATCTTTTAGGTGCATATATATTGTATAATTCGTGCGTTCAATATATATTACTATCAATATTACATAAAAAGACTCCTTTTATAAAGACAAATATGTTTCACTCACTGACTGGCTGATTCCTGCGCTCAAACACCCAGCCGAAACTATTATTTAAGTTAAAAACACACACACACACATATATATATATATATATATATATATATATATATATATATATATATATATATATATATATACACGAAAATTTAAGCGGCCCTAAATATGACTTCGAGCACACGATAGTTATATGTAACAGTATGTTGTGCTTCTAAGGACTCGCGTTCATTTGCAAATTTAAGTCGTGACGCTTTAAATACCTTTTTTTTTCATTGAAAATTCGCTAAAAACACAATTAAAAATTAGATAAAATGTTAGCGTCACAACTCTCTTTTTCATAATTAAGTAAAGAAATCATCCCCTATTCGCCTTCTAAAAGCCAGGGGCAAACTATATATTATATAACGTTAAGAAAGCTGTAAAAATTAAAAATTATAACAGCTGGGATATTATTTTGTGCGAGATCTCCTTACAGGCTTTCAGTCACTTGGTTTGTAATACCTATCAAACTTTAGAGTAAAATAAATAAACATAGGAGTAAAATTATGTTAAAGGTCGATGATTTTGTACATAATCATAATAAAAAGGCATTAAAACCAGTATAAAAACAATTAAAAGTATAAAAAAATCAAGATAAGAGTTAACTTATAGTATCAAAGATGAGCCTAAGATGCTACGGGTAAAGAGAGTAAAAAAGCTTACTATTCTGTTGCTGCATCGGCCTGAACCGGAGAACCAGACAAGTATTTGGCCTCTTGATCCTCATTATCACTGATTGTAACTTAACGAACTAAATAAAACAGTCTTTTCTAACATAAAATGTGCACAGAAAACTGAGCAACACGTTGCTTAAGTTCCCCTAGGACGTCGCACGTTGCACTGACAAAGTTTAATGCCGACCCGAAAGAGAGAACAACATTCAAACACTCGCTGAGAATGCCGACTAAAGTGGAGGGGGAACTGGATGCGTCATCTATATGTCCATTTAATGTTTATATCCTGCGTCATGTTTCTCAACTGTTCGCTTGTACAGACTGAAGGACGAATTCCCTCGTCTAGATATGCAACGTTACTTCCCGAACTTTAATTTTTGCGTGTGCATTTGTTGTTGGAGACCTTAGAGAAACCCTTGCTTGTCTACAAGATGAGTAATAAGCAACAATGACAAGATAAAAGTCATTATGACTAAGCTGTGACTGATTTTAAATAAGCTAATGCGTTTTGCACAATTTTAAATATCAAAATGTCACTCTGGATCTGGTATCTTATTGCTTAGTGCCACAACTAAACATAAAAGATTTATCATAATATTGCGATTTGTTGATTAAAATATGGCAATATTAGTGAATTTTCCTTAAAAAAATTCACTAATCCCGACTTTTGAATTTTGAAAACATATTTTCAAATGAGGCTAATTAGCCCCCCTAGAACACATATCCGGGGTCAGTTTCGATTTATATATATATATATATATATATATATATATATATATATATATATATATATATATATATATATATATATATATATATATATATATGTATGTATCACGCCGATAACTCAAAAAATAATGGGCCGATTTTGATTAAATTTGGTGAATACGTTCCTTTTGCAAGTGGCTTGGATAAGTTCGTTAGCCAGAAAAATCGGCCCAGTTTTTCCCGGAAAATGTTGTGTTTTATTTCTAAAAAAATTTATATCTCCGGAAATAACAAAGTGATGGCAACCAAATTTGGTACACGGGTTTATACAATTATATGTAAATTACCTACAAAAATTTAGCTCTGTAGGTCAAAAGACAAAAAAGTTATAGGCATTTAAAGAAAAATAAATTGGGGGTTTCCTCAAAACGTCAAAGTTGCGATTTAAAACGTCAAAATTGGCAACATTTAGGCAAAGAACTTGAATCTAGTCCTAATTTCAAGCGTCATTGTCCTTCATTTTACTAAAATGTTTCCAGACAATTCATTTCAAATAGACCCTTTCTCTGATGCTTGTCAGTAAACTTAGCTATAGAGTTTATCGTTTAATGATATATAATTTTTGTCGAATTTTCTTAAAAAATCAATAAAGCTCAATATATCCGTTATTATACAAGATATGAAAAACAAATTTATACATTAATTATAGGGTGTCTTCAGCTACATCTTAAAAAATATTTCTACAATCACAGGATGGCCCATAAGTCGTTGGTGATAAAATTTATTTTTTAGTCGAACACGCCTTATGTTATTGCATTTTTGCATTTTTCCATCGAAATAGAATGCATGTTTGTAAGAAAAGAAACTCTGGACGCAGCAAGTGCGTTATGGTAGCGAATTATGATCATATGCTTCACATTTGAATAGCTCAATTTGCTTTTAACCTATAAGGTCGACCAAGAAACGAGTTTTTTCGGGAACACTTTAAGTTTACTTTCGGAAATGTTTGCACATTTTCAAACAATAAAGTTATTTTGATAAAACATGGAAGATTGTTTTTATTATATAGGTTATACTGGTAACCAAATTTGATGCCTGCTGTCTTAAAAAAGCACACATATTTGCCATTAAAACATTTTTATGAAAATTCACTACCATAACGCACTTGCTGCGTCCAGACTTTTTTTAGATCCAGGAAACGTGACATACGAAACTTTCAAATCCAAATGGTTGGTAAAAAATTAACAACTAATCTCCATTTGTTGAGAATTTTCGTTAATAAAATCGCAAAATTCAAAACTTAAAATACCATTTTCTAATAAACGCGAATTTCAGCTCTGCGCAAGACATATCCCGATTAGGGTTGTCACAAATTAAAAGTCGAAAATACTCTTTTTCTTATCGTTTTCTTTCATTTTTTCTTTTTTTTTTTGTCCTAAAAACCACTTTTTTGTCGATAAAACATATTGTCGCTAGAGAAAATTTCATCTATATAATCTCCGTTTGAACATCTAAGCGACCCAGAAAACGTTTTGAACGATTTGAAGCTAAATTTTTCAGTATAGAATAAAAAGCACATATGATACACTACAGAGAACAAAAGAGAGTTGTGTATTAAATAAAATCAAAAAGTTTAAAAAATACAAAACTTTTACAAAACAAAAACTTTTCTGTGTCCAAAACATTTATCCCAGCTATCCAAAGAAACATTTGCTAACGTTAATTAAAATTTATAAGATACTTTGCTAATGTGTGTTTTTTGTTTCTTTAACGTCGGTCTATTTCCGCGACTATCACTAATCATCGACGCCAGAGAGAGCAGTTTCACCTCACTGTCCTGGAAATTTTGCCGAACCCCTGCCTTTCTGTACGAATGGTAGGGATATTTAACATGCCCAACATTGCTTGGACACGAGACCGATTGCTTTACGCCCCCTCCGAAGGGCGGAACATGCAGACATTTAATTGGCTCAAAAACAATGCCACAACCTCGGTTGATATTAATGTTACAGTAGGTACTGAAAAAGTGAAAAGAGGACCCTGGGATCGAACCCAATACCCTTCGGTTCAGAGGCAGACGTTCTTATCACGACACCATCGAGATTCTTACTTTGGCAATAAAATCCTCTCTCTCTCTCTCTCTCTCTCTCTCTCTCTCTCTCTCTCTCTCTATATATATATATATATATATATATATATATATATATATATATATATATATATATATATATATATATATATATATATATATATATATATATATATATACATTTTTTAATTTCTTTAATAACAACCAACTTAGATATGAAAATCTGTGAGGAACGCCTAAGAGGGATTGGCGCCTAGATATGGATGAGTGGATATTTTTCTTGAAAAGCAATAGAGGGTTATGATTCAACAGATGAATCACCCAAATTGAAAGGGGTGGAGATTTTTAATACTTAATCACATATCAGGAACTACCTAATGACACATTTAGTCAGGCCATGTGAATAACAATGAGATTATTAGAAACAGAAAATCTTTCTTCGAATGAAGTAAACACCAAAAGTAACACTACAACTTTACTATAGAAATAAATTAAAGATGCTTCGCATCCAACGTTGCCAAACTGAATACCTATTTCACGTATTTTTGTGATGTTATTAAAACCATATAAAGTTCATTTGAAGCAATTTTATCTTGTAACTCGAGAAACCTCTCAATATTAACGAGCTTGGCAAAAACTGCGACAAGGGTCGTTATTCAACATTTTTTAAATTCATTAAAAATGTATTTATATCGCGATTTCATTATGATTGGTCGTTGTTTTAAAATTAGAAGGCTAAAACCTAAAATGTTAAATTACAGTTTTTAAGCCTATTTTAAAACATACTTTACATAGCGATTGGTTAATTGATAACTAAATTACAAAAAAGCATCTTGAACTTTCTGTTATTTTAGTGAATTTTTATTTTAAAAAAAATTTGTGAATTTTTATTAAAAAAAATTCACTAATAGAGAGGTATCGACGGTGAGACTTTGCAAACATTTTTTTAAATGAGCGCGAACTAGGACCCCTAGAACCCATATCCGGGGCCAGTTTCAATATATATATATATATATATATATATATATATATATATATATATATATATATATATATATATATATATATATATAGGATGGCGGATTGAAAACGAAACAGACCGATTTGCGCCCAGAGAATTTTTTTAAGAAGCGCTGAAACACGTCAATTTTAATATTGAGGGGGACATGTTGTAACATAAAACTCAACTATGTCACATCAACCCCTTAAGGGTGGTACTACCGAAAATTAATTTCACAATGGTGTATTCTGTAGAAGAAAGGGTTGAAATAATTACTCTTTTTTGATCGGCGGCTGGAGTTATGACTGCACGAATAGCTGATAACGAGAACTTTCTGTTCAATATCTGTTTTTCAGACGAGTGGGCGACTAGTCCGATTCTCCTGGCCAACCAACCATTTCGAGTTATTTACCCATCTACCAGAATATAATTTTTCACAAAAACTTTTTCGACGTTACAAAAAAAAAATTAATGAAAATTTGCAAACAATTTTTTTAGAAGATCCGTAAACATATTTTTTTACAACTTATTAAACATTTATCATTAATTACCAAAATTTCACAAACAATGATTTACACGAAGCCCAAAAAAACTTCTGCGAAAACTGGCTACATATCTTTTTACACAAAATTTTGCAAAAAGAATACATAAAATTTAAATTATATATCTA
Organism: Tillus elongatus; assembly: GCA_964006375.1. Lineage (NCBI taxonomy): Eukaryota > Metazoa > Arthropoda > Insecta > Coleoptera > Cleridae > Tillus > Tillus elongatus. Next base: position 129,372,910 of record OZ023269.1, read on the forward strand.
ATCTGTAATTAAAATTGAAAGAAAAATAATTTGTTTGCACGAAAATCCCTAAAAACCTTATTTTCGATCAATTTAGTTTAAAAAATGTTCCATACAAAAATTCGCAACAAACGTTTCTTCAAAGGAAATTCATTAAACTCATTTATAGGAAAATTTACTATTAAAAGAACATTTTGTACAAGAAAATTAACTAATAGAAATAGAAATAAATTAAATAAATTAAAAAATATTCAAAATCTGATCTAGAACTAGATACTTTTTCTGTGGCTTCACAGAGAAAATTCTTTTGCTTGTGGATGCTGTAAAAATTGAGTCCGGTTGTAGAGAAGAAAGTAACCTCTTCTCATGTCACAAATCTCCACGTCTATGTTAACTGTGGCACGGTATTACCAACTAAGAAACATTACAACAAGAAAAGCTACTATTAAACTTGAATTAAAAGTCTTATAAGTGCTTATCTTTCATTTTCAACAAAAAGTTGCTAAAAAATATATTGGAATTACACAATCTGATCAGATAACGTTCAAATGTAATCAAAGACGAAAAAATAACCTTTTTTCGTCTGTGATTCCATTTGAACGTTATCTGATCAGATTGTTAAAAAAAGTTTAAAAAAAATCCAGTCAACGGTGAGATTTGAACCCATGTCCCTACGCTCATTAATCGGGAATACTAACCATGAGACCACGTAAGCGTTCTGACAAACTGCAATGACGAAAGGGAGATAACCGATAATGGTCCTAAGTTATTAGTTGTAATATATAAGGTCTTTAGAGGCAGATTTTGCAGTTATTTTAACAAATGAGAAGTGTAGCATAAATTTAAAACATTCTAATATACATTTTATGCACTATTTACCATTTATAAATTACAATACTTATACTGATAATCACGTTTCAAATCTCTAGTTTGACATTTACAGGAAAAAAATTATAACATTCTCAAAGTAATCTTTCTGGTACTTCTTGAACCTTTTGCGCCATGAAAAGATAAACGTTGTCTGTAATATTTAATAGATTTTGTTTAACACATATAATATTTTGGTATTGCGTCTTCTCTGACTTTTAGTGGCACTAAAATTTTGCTTCATTAAGTGCCTATAACGTTTTTTCCTTTCAACATAGAGACCTAAATTTTGGTGCAGCGTTTAACTTTTACAACATTAACCAAGTTGCCAAATGTGGTTGCCATAGCTTTGTTATTTCCGGAGATATGAATTTTTTTCCAGAAGAAAACCTAAACTTTTCCCAGAAAAACTGGTCAGATTTTCCTGGCTAACGAATTTATCCAAGCCACTTGCAAAAAGAATTTACTAACCAAATTTTATCAAAATCGGTCCTTTAGTTTTTGAGTTATCAGTGTGATACACACTGAAGAAATTTTTTCAAAATTCGAAAGTCGAGATCTCCTCATTAGTTTTTTTTTCCAAGAAAATTCACTAACAAGATATGGCATCTACCAACTAAAATAATTGTATAAAAAAAAAAACCACAACAAAGATTTCAAACAGGAAATACACCACAAAATTTATAACCCACTCAACAATGTGTGTTTTGTGTGTTTTGTTTCTTTAACGTCGGCCTATTTCCGCGACTATGGCCAATCACCGACGCCAGGGAGCAGTTTCACCTCACTATCCTGGAAATTTTGCCGAACCCCTGCCTTTCTGTAAGGAGGGTAGGGATCTTTAACGTGCCCAACATCGCATGGACACGGGACAGACAGCTTTACGCCCCCTCCGAATGGCGGAACCTGCAGACATTCAACTTGCTCAAATACAATGCCAGAACCTCGGTTGATGTTAATTTTACAGTTTGTACTGAAAAAGTGAAAGAAGTACCCCGGGATCGAACCCAGTACCATTCGGTTCAAAGGCACACCTTCTTACCTCTGAACCACCGAGGTTCTCCCCACTCAACAATGTACAATTTAAAAACTATTTAACAGAATAAAATGAACTATGAAGTATAATCGAAACAAATATATAAATGGATATACAAACAGAATTACGTTCAGTACTATGCGTAACTGTGAGAATTAAATTGGCAGAAATTGGTAAATCTGTGGTAATCAGTCCGAGTAATCAAAACAAAGATGACTCAAACACTGTTTATATTCCGTTTATAAGTTACAAACCTACATTTAATATACTTTTTCAAACGATCACGTTCTGTACAAACAGATGGTTTTAAAACTCTAATAGGTGGGAATCAACACACAAGTTGATTGACATTATATAAATAAATAAATAATTGCAAATGTGACTCACAGCAAAATACATAATACCACCCCTTTATCTATGTGTACATAGTCTTTATCAGAACTACAATTTACACATGTATATACTAAAAAAATAGTTGCAGATACTGTATATGAGTAACTAGTTAAATAATTTTATCTGAAGTGGACAAGCAGTGCAGTGAGTAATGAGAAAACGGTACACTAAAAGTGTATACAGCCAATATATGAACTTTTGTGTTGTTTGTTTGTGTTGTTAATAGTTAACATTGCTGTATATTATTTATTCTGTTTCTTCACTAATTGTTATTTCTAGGTATCAACAATTAAAAAAGGTGACACAATAATGAACGAAGGAAAATATTTCAGGTTTCAGACAATTTCATTCCTAGTAAATCAACCACAAAAGTGATTAGGAAGAAATTAACAGTAATAATAATAATAATAAACATCTAATTAGAATATGAGATAGAAAACATTAATCATTGATCAAAACAAAACGTAACAATGTAATAATTGTAAATACTAAATGCATAGCGACCTTCAGAAAATAATGTCCACAATCTAGAATCATTACTAATAGATGTTGCCAGCTTAACAGACAAAAAACCACAAAGTAAATGCATTATTTATAGTTGAAGGATACCTCATCTAACGATCTTAATATACATACTAAATTTATTAGTAGATTGTATTATAACATTTTATTTGTTCAACTTAAATCGATTTCAAAGTCAGTTTTTGACACTGTCAATTCTGGCCAAACGATTCCCTGGTTTCGTTATTTGGATGATACTTTCGCAGTTTTTAACACAAACATTTGCAGAACAGAAGATTTTATTGCCAAATTAAACAATAAATTTGATTCTACAAAATTTAACCACGAATTAGAAATTAATAATAAATTACCCTTTCTAGATGTACTAATTATCAAAAATAAAGACTTTAAACAAAAATATCTATTGGAATTAGATTCAAAGAAAATTTAGCACACTTAAGATACGGTACTGTAGACAGGCACCACTCTAAGGCCTCAATCTGCCTACTCCTTAGAGCGGTGGACAAAGGTGGGTTGGGTTGTTATAGCTCGATTACGGGCCCTCAATCTGCCTACTCCCCAAATCTCGCCGGAGATCGTCTGTAAGGTCTCAGTGTGTTCAACCCTAGGCCTCAGAGAGATCTGGGTTCTCCAAGTGTGCTTATCAGTGCTCATCAATCTTCACTTAGATTCCTTGCTATATTAAGTACTAAGAAATGCATTTTTACACGGGTCTAAGAACATGGTACATAAACTTATTACGTCCCATCCGAAGAGTGGAATGCGCATCCATTTCTTTTTAGGTATTAGACAAGATATGTTGTCTTCTGTATTATACTGTCTTTTGGGAAACTATAACCAATATTAAAATACTAATATAAAAACGATAAAAGGACAAATTTTACGTATCAATCCACGAAACAGTAAAAACTGCAAGATCTGTCAACATTGCATCACCATCAAAGACAATCCAAACCAGCAGGTTGTATCTTAAATGCCAAAGTGATTCAGCTATAAATGACTGGTTTGTAATTCAAAGAATACCTTCCTTACGATTTATAATAATAATAATAATAATAATAATAAATCCTCCGAAAAAAAAACGCCATGACGTCAGCTGCCGTGATTGGGGTATAATAGGACAAAATATAAATAAAACATATATCAAGACGATATTAACGATTTCTTACTTGACATTTTCAGTTACATTTAGGGCAAAAGGAAATATGTATAAAAAATAGTTTTCAAAATTGTCTGCCCGGCAAAAAAGACCAGTACGACTTTAAATAACTTTAGAAATATTCCAAAGTCAAATAGTTGGTTTTATTTACAGAGGCCATAAAAAATTAAGAAACTGGTCATTTCTAGCTACAGCGACCAAAACGCCCCTTTAAAAATCTGTAAAAAGGCTTTTTATACTAATTAGTATAAAATGATAAAAGGAATGTTGTGTTTTCTAAATAAAATAGCAAAAGGGGACGCCCCAAAGATGGATCCTTGCAGGACACCCTAAACAGTTTGAAAATCATCATCACATCATTAAAATCTAAGGACTATATCGCCTGTCGTCGCAACCATGATTTTTTGCCTGCAGCAGCTATCTTTATTATCTTCTGCCAGGTTTTCCAGAAGTTTCCGCCATCCCCCCCCCCCCCTCTTTTTTTAAGGTACGTGTCCTTTAAAGAATGTTACGTGTCCTTTAAAGAATATCGAAAAATTGTTATGTCTCAAAATATAATCAATACATTTTGTCTTCCTCCCTCAAATTCCTACAACAAACATCTTTCTTCTCTCAGTTCTAGCACACTTTTGTCTAGTTGGAAAATATCATTTTTTCAAACATTTGAAAAACCAAACTCAAACACCAGACGGCGTATTAAAGCAACACGCAAAATAGAAACTCAAATAATAAAAAAGTTCGGGACGCAGCAAATTGGTTATGTTAGTGGATTTTTATTAAATGCTTTAAATTTGAATAACTTCAATTTGCTATAAACTTAAAAAGTTGAATTTTGGTATGTAGTAAGATCTTTCTCAAGGCAACATATCCACCAAATTTGATTAAAATAACTTTGTAATTTTCGGAGAAAAAATGTTTTTCGAAATAAAATCCAAAATTTGAATAACTCAATTTTCTATGAACTTAGAAAGTTGAATTTTGGTAAGTGGTAAGGTCTTTCCTAAGGCAATATATCCACCAAATTTCATTAAAATAACTTTGTAATTTTAGGAGAAAAAAATTTTTTTTTGAAAGAAAACTCAAAATTTTCCCTGAAAACCTTGTCCGATTTTCCGAACTCGTCCAAGCCATTAATAAAAGAAAGGCACTTGCCGAGTTTCATCGAAATCGGTTAGTTATTTTTTGAGTTATCGGTTAGGGCAAGAACAAACAACCAGATATGCTATTCAAATTGAATTAAGTCTTAAAAGTTTTATACTCCTCTTTATTAAATTATTTTGTATACAAAAACTCGCTAAAAAATTCACCGAAATAAGAACAATCTGATTAGATAACGGTAAAGTGAAATGAGACTAAGAAAAAATTGATAAAATGTAAAGTCACTAACTAGGATTAGAACTCGTCACATAGGACTTGATTATCTTATGTACAGGGCTTAACCTACTCGGCCACGGTCGACATGACAGATGTATGCACTAGCAGGTATATCCGGTAGTATGTTAATTGTCTAACGTCTTTACTATTTACAACAAACAATTTTATTTATAATGTTTTTTTTTCACATTTTAACGAAATGAAGGAAAATTACGACTTAGACACAGATCTAGGAGCTTATTAGTCGTATTTTTCACTCACATTCGTACCTCTACCATAATTATCAATTTTGACGTTTTAACTTTCTTAAATGAGATTTAATTAATTAAAAATTAATTTACCACAAATTTTTTTGTCTTTAAACATAGAGATCTGAATTTTGGTACATGTGATAGTCTTTATGACAGAAACCAGCGTACCAAATTTGGTTACCCTTACTTTGTTATTTAAGGAGATATAAGTTGTTGTCGAAAAAAAAACAAAGTTTTCCGGGAAAACCTGGGCCGATTTTCCTGGATAACGAACTTGTCCAAGCCACTTGCAAAAGGACAGTATGTACCAAATGGGATCAAAATCGGTGTGACACATACATACATACATACATACAACTGACCCTGGATATGTGTTCTGGGGGGGCTAGTTCGCTCTCATTTAAAGAAATTTGTTTCAAAATTCAAAAGTCGGGATCTCGTTAAGAATTATTTTTTGAACGAAAATGCACTATAAGACAAGTTACACCGATAAAAAGACGAAAATATTGTGCTAGAAGAGATGAGAGAAGAACGATGCCTGGTGAAAGAAACTGAGAGAAGGCGAAATTTGCTAGACATATTCTGAGGCACAATAGCATAATGACAACGTTGTTTGAAAAAAAAGAAGTAGACCAAAAGGAAAACATTTGCAAGACTTGGCTCATTTGATGAAGTGCGGAAGCTACAATAAAATGAAAAAGTCTGCTGGAGATAGAGTCATGGCTGCAATGACCAGGCGACATCGCCTTTAAACTGTGATAATGTTTGAATATAATCCTAACAGTTGCCAAAATATTTTTAAATAGATAAATAATCTTGCCCTTTTTATTTGGATTTTTTGTGGTAAGTATTTATAATTTGCTTCAACATCTTACTGCAGGGTTCAAATATAATATCGATTTTCAGGATTCCAGAATCAGGTTATAGTATTTTCTGTATGCCAGGCAAACTAATGACTAATACTAGCGTTATAGATCAAAGTTCAAACTATTTATTTTATAAATCAACAAAAACTTCCAACTGAACTTTTGCAATAAGGCAATAATAATAACTCAAGCAGGAAATGCTCGGCAGATAGATAGTAGATGTTCAGGAAGAACCCGGATGTTTGACCCAGTTTTCCGCCGTTAATATTATGCAGGGTTCTAAAAGGTCTCTTTACTACGTTTTCCAGCTTTCCACATATACCATTCTACGCGCTTACGACGGGAAAACTTGATCAATCAATACTTCGTGACTCAAAACATTTGTGAAAATTGCTCTAGTATATTCATCTTACTTTATATATCGATGCAGCACAATACAGGGGTTGATTTTCTTGTAATCTGGATTTTGTAAGGTGAAGAATTAACTTTGGAGGCGATCATGGAAGTGTTCGTGAGCAGAAGCAGAAGAAAACTTAAAATTTTACAAAATCGACAGTGTGCAAGTGAATATTATCTGACATTTAGCTATGTTTGGACTTTACTATGCTATAAATTGTGTTGTATGCAGATACAAGCTTCGCTTCTTTGTATTGCACAATGTATAATTAGTAAGCAAATATATAATAGTAATTAAAAATAGTAATAGTTTCCACACAGTTTTCATTTTGTGACAGTAGCAGAACAAGCTTAATAGATTTTCAACTTAAAAAGACTGTGACAGAAAGAATTCTTAAACAAAAAGCATAATAACCCCAAAAACCACAAAAATAATAACAGAGAGTTATGCGCCAGATACGTATTTCGACAACGAAGTTGTCTTCATCAGTAGCGGTCGCTAAACTAATTGTATGGGCAAAATTATCATATTTATATACCTAAACTATACCCTAAAATGATGCAGGGGGGTGGAAACTTGACGCACCTTTGTTGTAGTATATTGATTGATTTTCGGGGGTCTCTAATGTTTCTGTAATGGTTTCGTCGTATCAGTTTTCTAATAATTTCTGCATAAAACAGAAAACAATAACTGACCGAATAACTTAATTTTGTAAAAGATATCAAATTGTTATGAAAAGTGACTACCACGGTGCACTTACTCGCTTAGGACTCTTCTATATTCAATCGCAAAAGTTTCATGACGACATGAAAGCTATTAAAGTACAGTTTTTCAGTGTTCTATTAAATCTTCAAAAGCTTATTTAGCTGACATAAGTATGTAGTTACATTTATCAAAAACTACCCTCGCCGCCCTTGGAGCGGTGACTTTAAGACCTCATGAAATAAGTAAAATAGCTCCCAAAAAATAGCAGGCTACATAAAAAATTTGAACTTTTTTAAATATATTTCAACAACACACCACGAGGGCTTACAGCCTAAATACTATCGTACCGTCGGTGTCGACAAGGAGGAAAGAGGCAACTTGTTAATTCTGGACTTGAAGGTTTGGAGGTTCGGATGAGAAGGAAAAACATGTTCCGGCAAGGAATTCCACAACTCGGAAGTCCGCGGGACAAAAGAGCGGGAATAACAAGATGTTCTATGTCTGGTGACTTGGATAGTAAAAGGGTGCATTCGCTCTGTTCCCCTGGTAGATCTGTTGGGGGAACTATGGAAGAAAGCTCCTCTGAGCAGTGCCCGTGCAGATATCTATAAAAGAGATAGAGAGAAAGCTCACCAACGGCGCGTCGGTGGGCAAGGGATGGCAGCCTTGGGTAAGGGTGGGGTCACCGATGAGACGTATGCAGTCCAGGATAGCAAGCGTAGAAGCGGCAACGGCACCCCAGATGTGGGAGCAGTATTCGAGGTTTGGCCTTATTTGTGAAGTATATAAGGTATAGAGATTAGCTGGTGAAAAGTATTTGCGAGCACGGAAGAGGAAACCTAATTTTTTAGCAGCCGCTTCTGCAATTGATGTGACATGTTGGTGCCAATTGAGATTTCGATCCACAGAAATGCCAACAAGTGAAAAGGACTCATTACGTTGAATAACTTGGTTGTTCATTGTGATGGGTCTAGGGCTGGTGTATCTCTTATGAGATAGAAAGCAAGATTGAGATTTGGTGGAGTTGAATTGTACAAGATTTCTACTTCCCCAGTCTAATATTTTTTGGAGATCTACAGAGACAGAACCCTCCATGAGTCTGCGATCCTCATCTAATTGGACTAAAGAGACAGGCTTAGAATATTGTATATTTGACTGGAGGGTGCTCTCGTCCGCATAACTGTAAACTGGGTAACCAACAATAACTTCTTTTCAAATAAAAAACGCCAAAATTTCTGTACCTAAAAATCATGGATTTTGGAAATATTTAGATAAATTGAATAATCATGTTTATATAAAAGTGAAGGTTTAATATCCTGGCTATTGTGGAAACGTTGATGGAAGGAAGAAGTTTTAGAAGACCTTCCAACAAAATCGTGTTAATACAGTCACAAGTAAAGGTTTTTAATTTCTGAAACGTCTGGGTTAGACATATTTCCAAGGTAAAAAAGAACAGAACAAGGCTATACTCCAGACTGAATTTATTTAGTAAAAGCCCTACGCGTTTCGGCCCATATATCTGGCCATCTTCAGGGGCTTCCTAAAACATTACAAAAGGTGGTTGTGTCAGAAAAGAAGAGAGAGAAAAGAAGTGTTTGCCCCTTCCCGTTCTCTTCAGATATTCGGCTTTTAACTGTCCTCCATTTCAAATGGGAAATTTTTATTTGTATTGCAGTTTGTCCATTGCTGTGCTTTGAGGTTTTAATGCTTCTAATTCTGCCTTCACCCATCTAGTGCAAGAAAACAAAAGCGACAGTCGATGAAAACAGCCAGTATGATATATTTCTTGTAAAGTTCAGTTCCTGTTATAAAAAAATAAAAAACAGAACGTAAGTATGTTTGGCCATTTTGGTTTTATTCTTTATAGGTATCATAGGTTTAACTCGTGTTTTTCTCTGAAAGTTCTGCTCTGGTTGTGCAGCCTGCCCTGACAGCTTCTCTATCTATTTGTTTAAAGACCTTAGATTGTGGTGTGTCAGTGTACTTTTAAACTTAATTTACACGGGTTTCTACCTGTTTTTTGCAATTTTACTGCTTTTGCATTATTGTTTTTTGCTGCTTGGACGTGCCTTGACCAAGTTTTGGACAATTTGATGTTTTTAATTTCTCGACTTTTAGCTTTTAGCTTTTATTTGATTAATGTAACTGTTGTAGAGCATGTTAGCGTGGACTTTAGCTTCTGTTTAGACTTTGCTTGTAAGACTGTTTAGAATTTTGTAACGGCTTGTGTCGTGTGATCCTTGCCGACCTACCAGAAACTTTTTTTCTGACACAACCACCTTTTATAATGTTTCAGGAAGCCCCTGAAGATGGCCAGATATATGGGCCGAAACGCGTAGGACTTTTACTAAATAAATTCAGTCTGGAGTAGAGCCTTGTTATGTTCTTTTTAGTGAATTTTTATTTAAAAAAATTCACTAAGAGAGAGGTATCGATGGTGAGACTTTGCAAAAAATTTTTCAAATGAGCGCGATTTAGGACCCCTAGAACCCATATCCGGGGTCAGTTTCAATTTTTATATGTTTATATATATATATATATATATATATATATATATATATATATATATATATATATATATATATATATATATATGTATCCGTCTGATAACTCAAAAAATAATTAACCGATTTCAATGAAACTCGGCAAGTGCCTTTATTTTATTAATGGCTTGGATGAGTTCGTTAGGCAAGAAAATCGGACGGGTTTTTCAGGGAAAATTGAGTTTTCTTTCAAAAAAAAATTTTTTTCTCCGAAAATAACAAAGCTGTTTTAATGAAATTTACTATTTATGTTGCCTTGGGAGAGGACTTACTAAATACCAAAATTCAACTTTCTCAGTTTATAGAAAATTGAGTTATTCAAATTTTCTTTTGTAACAATTTTTGTTCTCCAAAAATTACAAAGTTATTTTAATGAAATTTGGTGGATATCTTGTCCTAGGAAATACCTTGCTACCTACCAAAATTAAACTTTCTAAGATTATAGAAAACTGAGTTAATCAAATTTTTATAGCTCACTGCAGTGTTAAAATCAATGGTATTTTCCTCACTATTTTAAACACGTGGGTCGGGGACTGACCGAATTCATTCCCAGTTGCTATTGACCTACTCATATTCTCTGAATATGTTAGAAACGTGGTATCTACTTCATTTCAAGTCACTATTAACAGACTATTTATGAAATCAAATAAGTAAATTAAATCGATTGTCATAAAATATGTAGTGTATTAAGACTAAGGGAAAAAGAAATAAAACATATATAACTGTGCACATTTTGATTATATTTTAGGGTGTGCGGCGCACACCTAGCTCACTAGGAGAAATCGCCACTGCTTGAGAGAGGTATTGTCACAGCATAATATCTTATTAAAGTTCATTTGTAAATAGGTTTAATTTTTATATGTTATATATATATATATATATATATATATATATATATATATATATATATATATATATATATATATATATATATATATATATATATATATATATATATGTATGTATCCGTCTCATAACTCAAAAAATAATTAACCGATTTCGATGAAACTTGGCAAGTGCCTTTCTTTTATTAATGGCTTGGATGAGTTCGTTATCCAGAAAAATCGGACGGGGTTTCCCGGAAAAATTTTGAGTTTTATTTCGAAAAAAAATTTTTTCTTCGAAAGTAACAAAGCTGTTTTAATGAAATTTACTACATATGTTGCCTCAGAAGAGATCTTACTACGTACCAAAATTCAACTTTCTAAATTTAGAGAAAATTGAGTTATTCAATTTTTTTTTTTACCTTGGAAAAAGCTTTTTAAGACAGATTGTATAATTTTAGTCATAAATAAATAATAATAATAATAATAATAATAAAAAAATAGTCATGCACTAGAGATCCATATACGACTAAGCCTAAGCAATCTACAATCAACCCTCGTATCAAAAGCGTCACTGCAGTAATTCGATAACTATCTTCCACAAACTATAAATTCCTTTTCAGGTATTTTCAGAACATCGTGAAATGCTTTTAGAATGATTCATTGAAAACACCCAAATATGTTATTATAGGAAAAAGCATGTGTTTTCAACAAGAATAGAATCCAGCATGGATTACAAAGTGTCCAGTAATAATTTAAACTGCCTCATTTTCTTCGTACGATGATTTAGCTAACAGACAACGTATCTAATTACTCATTCTTCTGTAATTTAAATAATAATATGAGAACAGGATGACAACAATGTTTGGTAAACATTTACAAATGTACTCTGATTCATATTTAGTAATAATCTGGCATTAATCACCGATTCTAATCGTTACTACACCCCCTAAGAGTTCAACAGAAAAGCAGATGGCAGTTATAGACAGATACTTGTGGTTTTAATGTATTAATCACTGTTTCTGGCTTAAAATGGTAGTAAATACTTGCTGTAAGTTAAGTGTGTGTGAGTGTGTGACCCTGATGACACAAAAAGATATCAAAAAACTTTATTGCGCCATGTTTTTTTAATCAAATGTAAGTGATTAGTCACTTAACATTTTAAATGGTGCAAACTGTACTTAAAAGTTTGCAAGGATATTTCTCTTTGAAGTATGACGTAGTTTGCACTGATTTATTTCTTATGCAGATAAATAATATTTATAAACCAGAACAATATACCATTAAAATAAGAATTACGACGAAATAAGAGCATTATGATAGCAAATTTTCATAAAAGCATGACTTCCTTTAGGAAAATTAAGCCATTGAGTTAATTAACTTAATTCAAGGGTATTTTTATACCTGCAAACTAAGTTTCGTTACAATAATTTAATTATTTTCTAAAAAACAAAAACTAATCTTCAGAAAAACCGACTAGATTGAGGGCGGAAACGAATCCGTCCAAGTTATAAACTCAAGGAAAACACTTGCCATTTTAAATTAAAATCAGTATTTTGTTTAGTTATCGCAACCGTGCATACCTAAGGAATTTAATTTGCCTTATTTAAAGAATTTTTTTACGTCTTAACAATAAGATTTTACCAGAAGCGTTTTTTTTTCTACGAAAATTCGCTAATGCAATAATAACAATTGTTAAAATCAAAAGTTCACCAGCTATAGCCAAAATGTTATTAACATAATAAAAGCAATTTTTTTAATGTGTCTGAATTTAATATACAAAATATGCATTTACCGGCTTTCTTTCTGTGAATTTTCGAAATAAATCACTAATGAGCTGATCGCGCCTTTTGAATTTTGAAAAAATTGTTAAATGAGTGCGAAATAGGCCACTGGAACTCATATCCATGTTCAGTTTTAGACTTTATACGTCTATATATGTATATAGAGGTGTGCCAATTAAAACTTCCCATATAAAATATCGGAATAAAAAAATAATTTAATAGCAAATATATGTTTCTCTAATGCAAGCAGGCATCGATCTGGTTACCGGTATAACCTATATAGTAGAAACAACGCAACGTTTTCGAAAATAAACTTTAAATGTTTCCGAGAAAACTCGTTTTCTAACCGACGAACCTTAGGTTAATAGCAAATTGAGTTATTGAATTTTGAAGCATTCAATGCAAATTCGCTACCAAAACGCACTTACTGCGTCTCGATTTTTTTACAAACAGGCATCATATTTCGATGAAAAATGCAAAATTTAGGTATTACCAACGACTTATGGGCCACCTATGATTGTCCCATATTTTATCAAAATAACTTATTGTTATTATATATATATATATATATATATATATATATATATATATATATATATATATATATATATATATATATATTGTTATATATATATATATATATATATATATATATATATATATATATATATATATATATATATATATATATATATATATATATTGTTATTGTTTGAAAACCTACAAAAATGTACCGAAAATAAACTAAAAATGTTTCTGAGAAAACTGGTTTTCTAGCCAACAAACCTTGGGTTAAAAAGCAAATTGAAGGTAAGGCTAGATGCATTCTCACAACAATTAGAACCGTAGACCGGTTTCGCTGTAATTAGAGCTCGTTAGTACGGCATACTAATTGTAGCGAAAATACACCTATAAAGTAATACGGCTATGGTAGCCAGACTTCCAACATTAAATGAGTGATAAGGCACGAAGCAACGTGCTGCCATCTATACTACGTGGTTCCGCAACTAGGTGACGGCACGTTGCTTCGTGTCTTACCACTCATTTAGTGTTGGAAGGCTGGCTAGCATAGCCGTATTACTTTATAGGTGTATTTTCGCTGCAATTAGTATGCCGTACTGACGAGCTCTAATTAGTGCAAAACCGGTCTACGGTTCTAATTGTTGTGAGAATGCATCTAGCCTTACATACTTTGTCCCTATATTAGGGTAGAAATGGATCAAGGCTGACAATTTACTAAATTGTTAGTTGGTTGTATACAGTCTCTATTTTTTAACACTTTGTGTTATTTGAAGCTGGCGTGACAACATACTACTTGGTTTCGCAACTAGGTGGTGGCACGTTAGTTCGTGTTTCACCACTCACTTACACCATAAAACAGTTTTGGATCCATAATACCTGAATCACAAAACTTGAAATTTGTTGGTTACGAACATTCAAGATGAGTCCATCTCCTAAATTCATGTTGTGCCATGTATGTCTCCAAACACATTTTTTACAATAGCAAGTATCTACTATGAGTACAATTATTACCCACCTCACTAACCTATTCTTGGGTCCGGTCCACAATTTCAACCACAAATATTTCTTAGGCTATAAGTTTACAATATATCCAGAGATATACAGTATGCAAATGTCAGGTTATATAACAGATGTCAGCTGTTGTTGGCCATTATAGAATTGTATTGTAACTTTAGAAATTCAATACTAGATATCCCAAATGCGACACATAGCGATAGAGTTTCTGTATGCCAAGGGCGGCTCCTCAATAAGTGAGCCCGTGCGCGCGCACTGCCGCCTGCCGTGGAAAAAATAAAATTTTTGCCATGCTATATTTACAGAATTTTTTATTTACTTTTTTACCTCCTGCATCCAATAAACAAAATTAGTATATCGAGGATCGCAGAGAGGCGGCAGCGATCAATACAGAATACAGAAAGTGTTAATCGTTGCAGACGTTATATACATCCATATCAATATAAAGCATCTGGCGGCGGTCTGTATTTTTCGGCGCTCTCAGGAAGTGCGATACTTCAGTGCGAAATGATCGCCGAATTTGGATGATCTTCATCGAAAACGACCAAATAAGCAATCGGTTGTGCGCTATAAAATTACACACTTCCAGTTTGTAGTGGACTTTTGGCAGAGCATGTGTGTGTACCTACTACCTAGTAATTTTCGTCTTTCGGATTGATTTTAAATTAGATCATTTCGTTGTTGTTTACATGTTACATGACAAATATTATTGTTATGATGGTTACTACTTCGGGTTGCTTAATAAGTGGACAAAATAATTGTGATACTGTGATTAATTCAGTGGATATTTTAAAATGAAAGGTTAACTTTTTAAGGGACTTTTTAACTACTATAACGTACAACTAACTAGAGGAAAACTTGGTAAGTAGTTAATAATTATTAAGTTTAGTAAGTAGGTTTCTTTATAATACATTTTCGAGGAAAAAATAGGCGAGCCCTTCATTTTTAGTGAATTTTTTATTTAAAAAATTTACTAATAAAGAGGTATCGATGGAGACTTTGCAAAAATGTTTTCAAATGAGCGCGAACTAGGACCTCTAGAACCCATATCCGGGGTCAGTTTCAATTTTTATATGTTTATATATATACAACCGATAACTCAAAAAATAAGCAACTGATTTCGATTAAACTCGCCAAGTGCCTTTCTTTTATTAATGGCTTGGATGAGTTCGTTAGTCAGAAAAATCGGATAACGTTTTCCGGGAAAATTTTAAGTTTTGTCCCAAAAAAATCTTTTTCTCAGAAAAACCTAAGGTATTTTAATGAAATTTGGTGGATATGTTGCCTTGTAAAAGACCTTACTACACACTAAAATTCAACTTTCTACATTTTTAGAAAATTGAGTTATTCAAATTTTGAGTTTTCTTTTGAAAAAACATTTTTTCTCCGAAAATTACAAAGTTATTTTGATGAAATTTGGTGGATATGTTGCCCTGGGTAAGACCCTACTACACACCAAAATTAAACTTTCTAAGTTCGTAGAAACTTGAGTTATTCAAATTTGAAACATTTAATAAAAATTTACTATCATAACGCACTTGCTGCGTCCCGACCTTTTTTTTCTTGCGCACCCCCAATCCATAAGGCACGAGCCGCTACTGCTGTATGCTAATAGTCTGTGATCCACAGAGTATGTTCAATAGCATGAACAAATTATAAGCAAGCGAAAACTATGTGAAAATTGGAACCTGTGATGAGCACTGATAAGTACACTTGGAGAACCCAAATCACCACAACACATTTTAAAAGACCTGACGATCGTTTCACTAACCAAGTTAGCGTCATCAGAGGATGAAACATTCTTTATCCTTTGATGACGCTAACTTGGTTAGTGAAACGATCGCCAGGTCTTTAAAATGTGTTGTGGTGATTTGGGTGTTCTCTAAGTGTACTTAACAAGCGAAAGCTGCTTTGTGCCATATATGGCATGGTATGCGATAAGGGGTTAAGTGTATTGCATTTTTGAAAGTACCAATCCAAGTTCAACTTTAATTTTTTCAAATATTGAAATTTTGACAAGATATCAAGTTCACACACTTCCATCAAAATATGATCGGATTTTGTTGTGTTGTTTATTTACTATATATTTGTAAAGTGTTAGTGAATGCGAACTAAAATCACATGAGTGATGTCTAGCTAATTACTCTAATGATTAATATAAATACCGCTTAATATGAATCAATGGACGCAGAAGCGTTAGAATTACCGAATCATTTCCTATTTACTCGTTGGTCTGCAAATAACAATGTTGTGAATAACTATAATTAAATTAGTGATGGACTTTCTGTCATTTAATCATCAATTACTTGGAAGACTTCGCAGTTTTACTAAGTAATGACAGTTTGATATCCTTAAATGGATTTTTAGAGAAAAGTTTTCTACGGGGTCGTCACAGAAAAAGTGACGAAAGTTTTCAATATTTGTATCAACGCATGGCGGGTTAAATTTAAGCTTAAAAACCAATTGCATACGTTCGTTGGCCAACCTAAATGAAGGAGTTTCTCTACAGAAAATCCATTTTTTTTTGAAAATGTACCTTTGTAACTACTGTTGACACTGTTTTCCAAAAACTTTACAAATAAACTGCCTTTGTTAAGGTTAGAATGCACTAAAATGAGATTTTTGTGCATACTAAAAAGCTATATTTTGTAAGATCTTGAATAACATTTTTGTTGTTGTTTACGATGGTTTTATAAGCCTGAATAGAGACAGTGGACTAAAATATTTTTATAATAAATAATTTAAAAAAATTCGAGACGCAGCAAGTGCGCTATGGTAGCGAATTTTCATTAAATGCTTCAAATTTGTATAACTCAATTTGCTATAAACCTAGAAAGTTGAGTTTTGGTACGTAGTAAGGTATTTATTAGGGCAACATACCAACAAAATTTGATCAAAATGACTATGTCATTTTTTGAGCTAAAAATTTTTTTTCGAAAAATTATATGTATTTTTTTATAGAAAAGCTGGTCGAATAGGGCTTGCTAACGAACTCTTTCAAGCCATTAATAAAAGAAAGATTCTTGCAGAGTTTCATGAAAATCGGTGAATAACTTTTTGAGTTATCGTGTGGATCCACACACAGATATATATATATATATATATATATATATATATATATATATATATATATATATATATATATATATATATATATATATATATATATATATATATATATATATATATATATATAACCATATTGTTCATAATTGTTCTCAAACAATGCGCACCAAAACTTCTCCTGTCCCGACTCGCCTGTTTCAAACATCTTACAATAGAGGCATATTCCCTAGTAACTGGAAAACTGCTCGAGTACAACCCGTCCCCAAGAAAGGATCCAAAGCGATTCCTGGCAACTACAGGCCTATTTCTCTCCTTTCAGTCGTCTCTAAAGTGATCGAAAAGTATATAAACACCGAATTACTAAAATTTCTTGAAAAACACAGTATAATCCACGACAGGCAGTATGGTTTCCGTCAGCGCAGATCAACTGCCGACCTTCTTTCCTTTGTCATCCATTCTTGGAGCAAGTCTATGGAACTACACGGCAATTCCCAGATTGTCGCTCTAGACATATCCAAAGCATTCGACCAGGTCTGGCACGCAGCGCTGCTTAATAAACTTCCGGCGTATGGCCTACCACCAAAACTCTGTACCTGGACAGCAAATTTTCTCTCCAACCGGAGCATTTCTGTTGTCGTGGATGGCTATTCCTCTAAACTGTATCCAACAGCACCCTCCACTCAAATATGCAATATTTTAAGTCTGTCTCTTTAGCCCAATTAGATGAGGAACGCAGACTCATGGAGGGTTCTGTCTCTGCCGCTGCCGCTTCTACACTCGCTATCCTGGACTCCATACGTCTCATCGGTGACCCCACCCTCACCCAAGGCTGCCATCCCTTTCCCACCGACGCGCCGTTGGTGAGCTCTCTCTCTCTCTCTCTTTTATAGATATCTGCACGGACACTGCTCAGAGGAGCTTTCTTCCGTAGTTCCTCCACCTGCTGCCCCCAACAGATCTACCAGGGGAACAGAGCGAATGCACTCTTTTACTGTCCAGGTCACCAGACATAGAACATCTTGTTATGCCCGCTCTTTTGTCCCGAGGACTTCCAAGTTGTGGAATTCCTTGCCGGCACATATTTTTCCTTCTCCCCCGAACCTCCAAACCTTCAAGTCTAGAATTAACAAGTTGCCTCTTTCCTCCTTGTAGACACCCACGGTACGATAGTATTTAGGCTGTGAGCCCTCGTGGTGTGTTGTTGAAATAATATATATAAATCCAAACGGACCTTGGTTTCGGATTCTAGGGGCCAAATTCGCGCTCATTTGAAAACATTTTTGCATAGTCTCATCATCGATATCTCTAAGGTCGAATTTTTTTAAATAAAAATTAGCTAAAATCATATCAGTGTAAGATTTGAAAGCGTGTAAAATAATTTATTAAATTCGTTCATCCTTTTTGAGGAAATAGGCCATTTTTTATTTCAAAAACTAACGTGCTCCAAAAAAGCAAAATATGTCTTGTGATAACGCAAGAATGGGGGGCACTACTTTTTGCGTCAAAAGTTATCTCCCTCACAAGAAAATTTGACGTGTTTCAAATATTTTCCTGGCAGTTATGGCTGCCAGATCGTTTCAATGAGCCATCCTATATATAAGAAGTACTTGAGTCCATAATTTGTTAAAAGTCAACGTTTAGGCTCCTATTTTGAAGTAATTTTCAAGGGGTTAAGGAAATGCAAGGACTTCTAATGTCTTAATGTACCTACTCCCTAAAGCCGCAGACAATAGTAGGTTGAAGGTTGGGAAATTTCACGGCCACAGTAGAAGACCGTAGTTATTGTTGTTTGATTACAGGACCTCAATCTGCGCAATCTCCAAATTTCTCTGTAGTAGTAAGGTTATAGCATTGGAGGAAGTTAAAAACTATATTCAAATATAACATCAACTACATCTTTAAATGCCTCTAACACAATTCGTACCAACTAGAAGCGGTTACAAATATGAACACTGCAGAAAAGTTATTGATTTCAACGTCATACTCCAATTAAAATAGATTATTGATCGATTTTATAGTTTTGCCATCCTAACAGAATTTACTGTCATTTAATATCTCCGCAAATAAAACCAATATAGCACTGTTGGTTAGCCGTTGGTTTAAGAATAAACACAAACTACGTCTGGACGCAGCAAGTGCGTTATGGTAGTGAATTTTCATTAAAATGTTTTTAATGGCAAATAGGTCTTTCGTTTAAAAAATGTTCCATTAATTGAATAATTTTTCATACAGAAATTCGCAACAGATGTTTCTTCACAGAAAATTCATTAAATTAATTTATAAGAAAATTCGATATTAAAAGAACATTTTGTACAAGAAATTTTAGTTAATAGAAATAAATTAAATAAATTAAAAGATATTCAAAGTCTAATCTATATACAGAACTAGATACTTTTTCTGTGGCTTCACAGAGAAAATTCTTTTGCGTGTGGATACTGTAAAAATTGAATCCGGTTGTAGAGAAGAAAACAACCTTTTCTGATGTCACAAATTTTTACGTCTATGTTAACTGTGGAACGGTTTTACCAACTAAGGGCAACAATAGCTGCTATTAAACTTGAATTAAAAATCTTAAAAGTGCTTATCTTTCATTTTTAACAAAAAGTCGCTAAAAAATATTGGAATTACACAATCTGATCAGATAACGTTAAAATTGAATCAAAGACGAAAAAGAGTAAAAAAAGGTTGAAAGAAAAATTCAGTCAGCGTAAGATTCGAACCGGCGTCCCTTCGCTCATCAGCAATGCATCTAACAATTACACCACTGTAAGCCTTCTATCAGACTCTGCAATGAAAGGTAGATAACCGATAATGGTCTTAAGTTATTTATTTGTAATATGTAAGGTCTTTAGAGGCAGATTTTAACACATGAAAAGTGTAGCGTAAATCTAAAACATTCTAATATACATTTTATGCAATATTTACCATTTATAAACCAGAATACTTATACTAATTGTCACGTTTCAAATCTCCAGTTTGACATTCACAGGAGACAACTTATAAAAATTTTTCAAAGTAGTCTTTCTGGTACTTCTTGAACTTTTTGCGCTATGAAAAGATAAACGTTGTCTGTAATATTTAATAGATTTTTTTAAATACATACAATATTTTGGTATTGCGTCTTCTCTAACTTTTAGTGGCACTAAAATTTTGCTTTATTTAGTGCCTATAACCTTTTTTCTTTCAACTTTTCACCAGCTTGCCAAATTTGGTTGCCAGAGCGTTGTTATTTAATATGTTTTTTTTTCCACACAAAAAAAACTAAAATTTTCCCCGAAAAACTGTTCCGGTTTTCCTGGATAACGAACTTATCCAAGCCACTTGCAAAAATAATTTACTCACCAAATTTGTCTCATTCTTAGAACTGCTTTCCCCTAGAAACTTTGGAGAAGGATGTCTCATTCTTATAACTGCTTTCCCCTAGAAGTAGCCAATATGCTGTATGCTTTTTTAGAGACATGGTTTATCCACAGCATAGGAAGACTGTTCCTTATGCTGTGGTTTATCTTTGACATAATTGCTTACCCCTAAAAAAGTCCTCTGGGGAGATATAAGGTTGCTTTTCAAACATATTCGAAGAGCGGAATGGTCTGAATACAGTTTTATATGGTGCTTACCCCATTTTGTTGCTGTACATGTTTTAAACTAAAGCTGAAGTTTAAAAGGGGTGATGATGTTTTAATTGCTGGTTAACTTATATTTTTATTGGGAAAAAAAGAATAATCAGTGATAGGCTGATATCACACGCACTGATCGCTACAGCCACAATGTTTTACGGTATAACTGAAGGAACTGGCAGAATAAGGTTAGGAGACGTCAGTATATTCTAAGAATATAGGCTAACAGGCTGATAGACTGATAGGCTGATATCAAACACACTGATTCATAAAGCCAAAATGTTTTATGGTATAACTGAAGAAACTGGGTGGAATAAGGTAACGTCAATATATTCTGAAACATAATAACTTTCCAACAACAATACTTCAAGGAAACATAATAGAATAGTTTGTTTTTTATCGCTGTGTTATTAAGTACACTTTGAGAACCCAAATCACAACACATTTTTTTTAAAGACTTGGCGATCGTTTTACTAACAAGGTCATCAGAGGAGGAAAAATTCTGTTAGTGAAACGATCGTCAGGTCTTTAAAAAGATGTGTTGTGGTGATTTGGGTTCTCCACGTGTACTTATCAGTGCTCATCACAGGTTCAACTCTTTACTTAGCGCTATGTTGTGTTTTCTTGATCAATTCTGACGATAACTGATTTAAAGAGACATATCTGAATTTTTTTTACGGCATTAGCTTTATCTATCATTTAATATTAATAAATAACAATATGGTTTCTTTGTATAAAAATTTAATGAAATCATTTTATTAGCACGATGTCAATTAATGGAAAATTCCAGTCCAGGCGTGTGTAAGCGAAATTCAAGTGTTTGAGATTAAAAATGTTAATTACCTTGGATAAAAAAAGCGCTGAGGACTGGCAATTATCTTAACAGGGCGTTAAATTATAAAACTCTGCGAAACGTGAGATTGTTCCGTCTGCAAAGACTAAGAACGTGATGCTGTAGGGTAAGCAGCTCATTTTCCGCGGACATTTGAACCACAGTTAAAAACACGGTTAATATTTTACACTTCTCAAGTCGAGCCTAGTGTTGGCTTTTGTTGACTTAGTGTTTCAAAACATGGGCTTCAATACTTTTACACTAGAAGCTCATTAAAACAGTGAATCCAGGACACTCTTGTAAAACAAATCCATCGCCACTACTGTAAAGAAACTTTTAAAAGCGAGCAGGATCATTTATTTATGATATAGTTTATGAAAGGCAAAGCCTATGTGTCTGTAAGCATCATGAACTTGATTGTTGTGCCACAAAATTGATGTTTACTAGCTTCTTGAATAGTTGGAGCTTATATGTCTTTAAAAATATGTCTGTGTGATGCCATTCCAAAGCTTATATGCTCTAGGAACGAAGATTCGTACTGAACCGTACGAAATTGATAATTTGACATTAAAGGCATGTGCGATTAATGGCCGCAAGTGAAGGTACTAACGGATCAATTTCTAAGGAGCAATGTCGATAGTAATATCGATAGAAACTTTTCCCCTGTGGCCGAGAGAACTGGGATTGACTGTGATAGATAAATATCATATAAGGCGAACAGCTCGTTTCTAAAGACAATCTAGGAGGAACAAGGTTGTCTTTGCGGTACCACATGAGAACAATATTCCAACTGAGGACGTATCTATGCTTTATACAGCGTCAAAAGCTGCTGTGATGAAAACTTACCTTTAAACTTGAAACAAAAACCTAAGCTTCTTTGCTGCTGCTTTCGCAATATTGGAAACATGTAAGTGCCAGCAAAGATCATCATCATAGTTTCAAACGCAGTCCATATGATGGAAGTTTATTGACGAGTGCCGCATGCCAGATTCGATCGAATGCCTTAGAAATATCCAAGAAATTGCATGACCCCCTCCAAAATTTTTAAGACCAAAGCACCAAATATGAGTGACGTATGTCAGAATATCGCCATTAGATCGGTTTTGACGAAAGGATGTTTGATTTTTCTAAATATTTTATAAACAAGTTTCTCCATAACTTTAGAGAAAACTGATAATGGAAATTGGACGATAGTTCCTCACATCGGATTTGCAAACAAAACAACTACAAACGTAAGTAATAAACAGTTGTATTTACTTTCCTCTTATGTTGTACTCAAAAACGTACTTATGATGAAAAACTTAATGTGGTCGGACGGTAAAATTGTTGTAACTACAAATCTACATTAACTATGTTATTTATTATTAGGGGAGTATAAAAAACATTGTAAAATGTGATGAGGAAGTAGAAAACAACCAACAACATTTATTTTTTAATTACGCGGGCTTTTATTAGAAAGCTTAAAACAATATATGTACTAAATATCACAAGCCTTTTCAATTCTTAACTGCATTTAATATGTCACTTAAATTTCTCCGTCAAGAAACCCTTTAAGAAATACCATCATTTTTGAAAAATTTCTCCACCCAGAAAATGTGTAACCTGAAACATTTCTGCGCCAAAGCAAATTTTGGATAAACACGATTTTAAAGTCTAATAATTAATGATTGCTACAAGGTTAAATAGAAATAACAATAAAAAACTCTTAGTTATACAGTGTGTTTATTAACTAGCGTTTAAAAATCCAGTAGTGTATTCTGTGGTCAAAAATAAGTTTCTTTCGGTCATATGCACACATATGCTACTTCTGGCATTTTTACACGTGTTCGAGATTCAATTTTAAGAAGATCTATAGCATATATTTTGGCTGAAGGTAGCCATTTTCAGCATTTGTTATAATAAACCATAGTCCATAATTCCAGTATTAATTAATTAGTTTTTTGTTGTTTTAATTAATGTAACGAGTAAAAAAATTGTAGGTATCACCAACGACTTATGGGCCACCCTGTGATTGTCAAAATACTTTTATAAGATGCAACTCACGACACCCTATAAGTAACATGTACAATTTTTTTCTCGGATCTTGCATAATAATTATATTGAGCTTTACCGTAGAAATGCGTCACCCTGTATATATGTAAACAGAAAGTAAACCCGGATATGGATTCTAGGGGGCCTAGTTTGAACTTATTTGAAGAAATCTCTTTAGAATTCAAAAGCGGCGGTCTCCTCATGAACGAATTTTTTCTACGAAAATTAGCTAAAAATTATATACCGTTAAATCATAAACTTAACTAAAACTACTTCCAAAGCATCAGACAAACTGTCTATTTAAAAGGAATTTTCCGGAAATATTTTATTAAAATGAAGGGCAATGATGGTTGGAGCTGAAACTTAAGGGTTTGCAAAACACTCTTTACATAATCCGTATTTCTTTCAGGTTCTTTGCCTATATGTTGCCAATTTTGACGTTTCAATCGCGACTTTTTACGTTTAGAGGACAATCCAAAATAAGTAAATAATAAGACCCATCCTCTCTTATGCCGCCCCCGCCTGGAGTGGTGCCGCAAAAACGCACATCAAAAAATCACAGAGATTTCAAAACAAATGTCTAAGAATGATTCATAATAAAAATATATATACTAGAACTTCAGTTTTACACAACAGCGCTAAAATTTCATACATCAAACACCATCTGCAAAAAATATCCGAAAAGATCTATTGTACCGAACTAAGTAATAACATAATGAGTAAATTTAATTTGTATAAGCAAAATAACATTAACTTCACAGTTAAACACCGACTACCATGTCAGCACCTCAGATTCTATCAGAGTTAAGACCTTTTTTTCTCTCCATCATGGCTCGTCCGCGGCGTCGCCGCCCCGATAGCACTGCAACCTTTGGTTTATTGTGCATCCCCTTAGTCTTTTTACTCCACCCACTCCAAAATTACTGTGCCTTGAACTAGTCTGCACAGCGATTGGTAGGGTAAAGTTTTATAATGCTCTGTCTCTGGTCTAGACTGACCGTAGATCAGTTGTCTTTTGCGGTCCAGAGCTTTACACTCGCACAAGATGTGCTGGGCTGATTCCTCCCTCTCGCCGCAGAGTCTGCATGCCAGGTCCCCTTCGAACCGCCCCATTTTATGCAGGTGTTTCTTGACGGCCATGTCTCCCGTCAAGAGACCTGTTATGTTTCTGAGCTGTCCTCTGTTAAGATTTAGCAGCTCCACAGCTCTCTTTGAACTGGGTTCGTGAGATATTGACTTCCCATGTCTCAGCCCTGGACAGTCTGCCCAGTACACCTTGTGTTGGTTTCTGACCCAGGACTTAATGGCCCCCTGGCAGTGCTCTTCGTCACTCCCAGAGCCGGTTCTGGTCCCATAAATAGTTCTGCTGACCCTCTCTTAGCGATACTGTCAGCTTCTTCATTGCCTTTGACCCCCGAGTGACCCAGCACCCAGATGAGGGGACCTCATTCTGCCCAGCCAGGTCGCTCGTCTCGTCTTGGCACTCACTCACTAGCCAGGAATTTACCCGTGGGTCACTTAGGGCCTTAAGGGCTGCCTGGATGTCTGTGGCCATGAGGATCCACTTGTTGGTGTAGCCTCTCCTCTTGTTCTCCCGCACACAGTGCAGGATGGTGTACATTTCGGCCTGAAAGACTGTTACATGGACTCCGAAGGAAATACTATGACTTACCCTCGGTCCTTCCGCATAAACACCTGCTCCCGTCCCATGCTCCCGTGAACCAGACGAGCGCGTCCCGTGGTGTGCCCGGCGTCTCCTCCCGTCAAGCCTCCCGGTCGGGGATTTCCACTGTAAAGTTGTTTTCCCTGCACGTTCGCGGGCTCGCGAAGTCTGACCTCATTTCAAGCATGGGCTCCTTCACGATCTCCTGAATTTTGCAGTGGCCCCTGAAGCCTGGGTTGATCTTCAGTCTACCATTGCAGGCTAGTCTATATAGTCCTAGCCTGGCCTCCCCCGAGTTAAGACCTTAGTATGTTATTTGATACCCTAAGGACTTAACCAATCACTAGTTTAGCTCCCTTAAATATATTTAAGTTTACTACTATTTGGTTATTTATTCAAAGAAAAACTATAATACTCACACAAAAAACTCTCACATGAGTTTTAATTTTACCCTAAAATTTGATATAGTAACACAGGTTTTTTAAATGAATTTTTCCTGTCAAATTTATGTAATTTATTGTACCAATGTCTTAGATTAGATTTATATAAACATGTGTACCTATAAGTGTAGCTCATAAGTATTCCACAAATGTATAGATTATTATTATTATATGTAAAGTAAAGTATTATTGATATAGCTATATGTTAATCTGGAGCACTGTATATCAAAATATTTATCTGTACATATTGTATATATTCCCTGTAACATTAATAAAGTTTTGTTTGATTAAAAAAGGCACACGTTCTTACCACTGAACCACCGAGGCTCTAATCATTGCTGTTAATAAGATGGAAATAAATATGTATTAGTTACGTAATGCAGTTAGATCATTTTAAAAGCGCAATACGAAAACTGTAATGAGTACTAACATACGTTGGTACTAAAGCTAAAGTTAATTTAAACGCAAAACAATCAGTGCCATTAAATTTTATACTGGTCAGTTTTGCCATTGCCGTCATAACTGATAATTAGAAAAAATTGTGTGCATTAGATAATCTGTGCAGTAATATACGAGGGGTTATTTGTAATTGTATGTTTATTGCGTAGCCGCCCACCAAATTAAGGATTTAAAACTCATATTGCCGTAAATCCAATACTAGTGACTGGTCTCATTTTGTGCATCTCTTGTATAAAACCAGAGTTTTTTGTATTTTTTATTGTTATATTTTCTGTTCATTATGCTTAGTTATTATATATTGTATTCTGAAGATAATATACTATTTTTAAAGTCCTGTAAAAGGAAATTACTTCTGTTGGGCATTTAAATGAATAAATAAAAGTATGCTAGAAGAGGCAAAGAAGAAAGAATAAACTGAGACAATAAGGCAACATTTTTAAATACAATAACTTTTTGGCAAACAATATTTGGAAAACGAAAGACCCAGATTAAGGAAAACTTCCAGAAAACCTGACCCAACTGATGGAGACAGAGTTATGGCTGCAACGACAAGGCGACATCGCCCTTAAATTGTGATGATGATAATTCTTTAATGTTTAAATACGAGATAAAACTGTAAAAAGCTCAAATTTAGAATAAATATATCTGAATGACTCAACCAAAACGTTGACGAATTTAATGAAATTAGGCAAACTAATCTAGAACTTTAATGGTGATGTATCAACCGAGCCTGGTTATTTTTGCCATACCTTATATATATATATATATATATATATATATATATATATATATATATATATATATATATATATATATATATATATATATATATATATATATATATATATATATCTGAATCGTCAAAACATGAATAAATGTCAGCTAAAATTAAAATTTACACAATAAATAAATTACAAAATGGATATACGTACATATACCTTATTTGTTAAACACTCATAATGAACGTATTTAATAATAACAATAAAAAGCATGACCTTCCTAAACATTTACTTGCAAACGTCAATGTCAATGAGTCATTTTCAAGTAAAATTTACGTCAAAAGAAAGTAAATATAGGATATTATTAAATAAAACATATTATGTTTATTTACAACAACATTTATTCCAAACCGTGTAGCTTTTGCAAATTTTCCAGAAAATATTTAGTTTACACACATCCAATTAGATCAGATGAATGACAGCTACCAGCAATCAGCAGATTTCCCAGTTAATTTTACATTTGAAAGAATCACTGCTAATTTTCGAAGTTTTTTTATATTTCAACAACACACCACGCGGGCTTACAACCTAAATACTATCGTAACGTGGGTGTCGACAAGGAGGAAAGAGGCAACTTGTTAATTCTGGACTTGAAGGTTTGGAGGTTCGGGGGAGAAGGAAAAACATGTGCCGGCAAGGAATTCCACAACTTGGAAGTGCTCGGGACAAAAGAGCAGGCATAACAAGATGTTCTATGTCTGTGACCTGGACAGTAAAAGGGTGCATTCGCTCTGTTCCCCTGGTAGATCTGTTGGGGGCAGCAGGTGGAGGAACTATAAAAGAGAGCTCCTCTGAACAGTGCCAGTGCAGATATCTATAGAAGAGAGAGAGGTCACCAACGGCACGTCGGTGGGCAAGGGATGGCAGCCTTTGGGTGAGGGTAGGGTCACCGATGAGGCGTATAGCTCTCTTCTGAATGGAATCCAGGATATCGAGTGTAGAAGCGGCAGCAGTATTCGAGGTTTCGCCTTATTTGTGAAGTATATAAAGTATAGAGATTAGCTGGTGAAAAGTAATTGCGAGCCCGAAAGAGGAAATCTAATTTCTTAGCAGCCGCTTCTGCAATTGATGTGACATGTTGGTGCCAATTGAAATTTCGATCCACAGAAATGCCAGCAAGTGAAAAGGATTCATTACTTTGAATAACTTGGTTGTTCATTGCCATTTTAGGTCCTAAAATGTTTGAAAATATTATTAAGCTAAAATTGAAAGAACACTATTTTGGAGTGTAAAATAGCTGGGAAGTTCAAAGGGTGTAGAGGAAATATTGGAGGTGCTAATAACGGAAGATTGGTTGGATAAATTGTAAATTTGAAACACCGAAATTTTATAGCAAGAAATGTCAGTGTCAATACAAACAATTTTGATATGTTTCAGTTTAATATTTTAACCAAATCCCATCAATTCCAGCCACAAGTTTGTAATTTTTATGTAAGATGCACTGTATAATTATAATGCATATAAATAAATAAATAAATAAATAAGCAAGACTGAGATTTGGTGGGGTTGAACTGTACAAGATTTCTACTTCCCCAGTCTAATGTTTTTTGGAGATCCACGGAGACAGAGCCCTCCATGAGTATGCGATCCTCATCTAATTGGGCTAAAGTGACAAGCTGAGAATATTGTATATTTGAGTGGAGAGTGCTGTTGTCCGCGTAACTGTGAACTGGGTTGGATGTGCTAGAGAGGAGGTCATTGATGTGGAGAAGAAACAAAGTAGGGACTAAAGCTGAACCTTAAGGAACTCCTGCTTTAATTGGATACAGTTCACAGGAATGGCCATCCACGACAACAAAAATGCTCCGGTTGGAGAGGGAATTTGCTGTCCAGGTACAGTTTTGGCAGTAGGCCATAGGCCAGTAGTTTATTAAGCAGCGCTGCATGCCAGACCTGGTCGAATGCTTTGTATATGGAAATGAGCGCGAACTAGGCCCCCTAGAACCCATACCCAAGGTCAGTTTCAATTATATATATAGGGTAAACATTTTAATGAAAATTCACTTCCATAACGCACTTGCCGCGTCCAAACTTTTTTGTATTTAACTTACAGATCTAGATTTTGGTAAGTGAGTAAGTGGCTTCGTTTTGTAAGTGGCTTGGAGAAGGTACTCACCACATTTGATCAAAATCGGACCATTTTGTTTTGAGTTATCGTTGTGATACATACATACATATATACAAGTTGCCACCCCCATTCACAATTTATTGTAAATGGGTATACTACTAGTTAGTGCATCGTTAGTGCACAAAGAGTTTTCTTCAATAGTGCCTCAATACAGAGTACAGAAAACCACTGTGGGATATATATATATATATATATATATATATATATATATATATATATATAGGGTGGCGCATTGAAAAAATATACAGCCAATGTAAAAAAAACAGCTTAGCCGGATATATATATATATATATATATATATATATATATATATATATATATATATATATAGGGTGGCGCATTGAAAAGATATACAGCCAATGTGAAAAAACCGCTTAGCCGGATCTATACAGGATGGCGCATTGAAAACGAAACAGACCGATTTACGTCCAGAGAATATTTTTTTAAGAAACGCTGAAACACGTTAATTTTAATATTGAGGGGGACATGTTTTGACATAAAACTCAACTTTGTCACATCAACCCCTTAAGAATGGTGATAACAACCCTTATATTTTAAATAGGGAACATGGGTCGAGTGTTACATCATTTGTAAGCTCTTTCTTTTCTGAGTTCAGCACACAAATTTTTTTGGAAGTTTTACCAACTCGTTTAAAAATTATTCACAGTTGAAGTTGGAAAAACGCATTTCACTCATTTCGATAAGAAATGTGCTGATAGTCAATGTTTTGTTGGTTTGTAAACAAAAAATTAACTATCAGAACATTTCTTATCGGAATGAGAGAAATGCGGTTTATTATTTCAGTTTATCGGTCGGTTTGATACTTGATAGTACTACCGAAAATTAATTTAACTCTTTTTTTTTTTCAAAAACGATGACTGTGCCAACCGTACAGCAAATTTGTTTAATGAACGACATCCGAACAGACATGTTAACAGAAAATACATTTTGGAGTTAGTTACAAAGTTTCGACAAAGTGGTTCAGTAGCCAACAAAAAACGGGATCCTGAACGTGAATTTCCGGTTAGAAATGAGACAACTGAGATTGAAGCTTTAGGACAAATTGCTGCAGACCCAACTTTGAGCACGAGTTAATTGGCCCGTTTCAAACATCAAAAAAAGAACTATTCAGCGAATATTGAAGCATCATTAATTTCACCCGTACAAAATTTGTACTTTTGTATGGAAGCTGGTGGTCAACAATTTGAACACTTACGTTAACTAAATAAAGATTTTTGAACGTTTGGTTTTGTTTTTTAGTTTTTTTAACGAAAAATTGACTAATTAGTGCATTTCTTATCACAATGAATGAAATACGTTCTTGCAACTCCAACCGTGAACAATTTTTAAACGAGTTGATAAAACTTACAAAAAAATTAGTGTGCTGAATTCAGAAAAGAAAGAGCTTTCAAATGATGTAACACTCGACCCATGTTTCCTATTTAAAATATAAGGGTTGTTATCACCACACTTAAGGGGTTGATGTGACAAAGTTGAGTTTTATGTCAAAACATGTCCCCCTCAATATTAAAATTGATGTGTTTCAGCGTTTCTTGAAAAAAATATTCTCTGGACGCAAATCGGTCTGTTTCGTTTTCAATGCGCCAGCCTGTGTGTTCTAGGGGGCCTAGTTCGCGCTCATTTGAAGAATTTTTTTCAAAATTCAAAAGTAGCGATCTCATTAGTGAATTTTTAAAGAAAATTAACTAAAAGTCACACCAAGCCAGATGCTTCTGAAAAACCTGGCTCAATCGATGAGGAAACTAGGTACAATAAAATGAAAAAAAACTGGTGAAGACAAAGGGCCATGGTTGTAACGACATTGTCTTTAAAGTCTGATGGTGTCAGGGAAACTTGTTAATTGTGTGCATTTTATATCGAAGAAGTATATTTTCAACTTGGTTGACGAACTTTATGAACATTGCATTTTCGATTGACGTCATATTCACGGATATAAAACTGTAAACTGATCAAAATATAACGCAAACGCAAATAAGTAATTATTTAACTGGCATTATAGAGCTTAGTTTGTGTTGGCAACACTTGCTTAAATATGAATTTATGGCGACATTCATTTTCATTGCCCTGATAATGTTTTGTAAACTGAAATTGACTTGAGGTAGACAAAATAGTAACAGAAACACAGTGCTCATTGAATCGATTTTATTGTTTCTGAGAATTTCATTCTTACTTCTCAGTTTCATAAATCAATGAACATGTGTACCAAGAAACATGTGTGTTTCTGAACTGCAATTGTTTAAGAAACAATCACGTTCGCCTTTTGTTTTGTGCTTTTAAAACCAAGTAATGGTGAGTGGACCTCCCACAAATGCAGTCAAGTCTGGGAATACGAGATATCTTAACATATCGTTATTCAATATTTTTTAATGAAATAATTGATTTCATTACAAGCTTTAACATTTAATTAACATATACGGATGTGGGCAATATTAAACCAAAAATTTTAGGTTGTGCCTGACCTTTTTCCTAATAATGAAAATGGAAATGAACCTCGCCAGAATATTTGGTTCAAGCAAGGCCTAGCGCCTCCTCAATTTGGCGTAGAAATACCAGCATTCTTTGACCCTATATTCACTAAACGATGGATGGGAAGAAGGGGACAATTTATCGAGCCAGCACGTTTTCCAGATGTCACCCATTTTTCCAATCATGTTACTTGAAAATAATTTAAAAAATTAAATAGACCTGAGAATCTGGAAGATTTTCAATAGAGAATCATTAAGATTTTACTATAAGAAGGCATTAAACGTAGACTAAAATTATTTTTAAAAAAACAATGAAAGTAGAGCTTTTCACATATTTTAATTAAAAATCTTTTTTTATTTTAAAAAGTATTTTTGTACCAACATATGAACGATTAAAAAAATATTGTTAGATATTTTTATTAATGGCTTATAACTACAGAGACAGTCTCGCCACTATTTAGCCACATGTTCTGTTTTTTAGTGAATTTTCTTAAAGAAAATTCACTAATGAGGAGATCCCGACTTTTGAATTTTGAAAAAATTTCTTCAAACAAGCGCGAACTAGGCCCCCTAGAACCCATATCCAGGATCAGTTTCAATTTATATATTATATATATATATATATATATATATATATATATATATATATATATATATATATATATATATATATATATATATGTATCACACCGATAACTTAAAAAATAACGAGCAGATTTTGATTAAATTTGCTCAGTACCTTCCTTTTGTAAGTGGCTTGGATAAGTTCGTTATCCAGGAAAATTGGCTCAGGTTTTACGGGATTTTTTTTTCTTTCGGAGAAAATTTATATCTCCGGAAATAACAAAGTAAGGGCAACCAGATTTGGTACGCGAGTTTGGATTATAAAGGGTGAACCATTTACTAAAATTTAGGTCTGTAAGTTTAAAGTTATAGGCATTTAAAGAAAAAAAATAATTGTGGTTTTCCTCAAAACGCCAGAGTCGCGATTTGAAACGTCAAAATTGGCAAAATTTAGGCAAAGAACCTGAAAGAAATACGGATTATGTAAAGAGTGTTCTGCAAACCCTTAAGTTTCAGGTTCAACCATCATTGCCCTTTATTTTACTAAAATATTTCCAAAAAATTCATTTCAAATAGAACCTTTCTCTGATGCTTTGGCAATAGTTTTAGTTAAGGTTATGTTTAACGGTCTATAATTTTTAGCTAATTTTCGTAGAAATAAATTCACTAATAAGGAGACCGCGACTTCTGAATTTTAAAAAGATTTCTTCAAATGAGCGCAAACTAAACCCCTTAGAATCCATATCCGGGTTTACTTTCTGTTTACATATATACAGGTGACGTATTTCTACGGTAAAGCTCAATATAATTGTTATCATGCACGAGAAAAAATTGTATACGTTACTTATAGGGTGTCTTGAGCTGCATTTTATAAAATTATTTTGACAATCACAGTCTGGCCCATAAGTCGTTGGTGATACCTACAATTTTTTTGAACATTCCTTTTCATCAAAATATTATGCATGTTTGTAAAAAAAATCGAGACCCAGTAAGTGCGTTTTGGTAGCGAAATTTCATTAAATACTTCAAAATTCAGTAACTCAATTTGTTATTAATTAACCTGAGGTTCGTCGGCTAGGAAACGAGTTTTCTCGGAAACATTTTAAGTTTACTGCGTCCACACTTTCTTCACTGTGTAGATTTTGACAAGGACAGTCTTTCTTCTCTTTTTAATTTGCAGTTATTAGTCGAGAAACTGCATCTACTATTTTCACTATAAAAATATTTAGACTGACCGTATTACCAACAGATGGTACTGCTATATTGATCCCAGTATTGCGTTCTAATAGCCATTATCTGCATTATTTGTAAAAAAAATATAATATAAAACACATTATTTTAAGCTACTTAAACGCCATAGTAATTGTGTCACTTAGGCCATACAAGAAACAACAACGCCTTTATTTATAAAAAAATCAACTGCAGTAATTATTTCAGAAAAAAATAAAATCAAACAAACCAAAGTTTGAACTATTAGCAAGTACACTTAGAGAAACCCAAATCACCACAACACATTTTATAAAGACCTGACGATCGTTTCACTAACCAAGTTAGCGTCATCAGAGGATGAAACTTTGAACTATTAGATTAAAAATTGACGAAACTAATAAAGACAAAACCGTTCTTTGTCTTTTGAATCAGCTGAGCAAACGGGGCAATTATTTTAGTATAACGTTACAGCACTTTGCCACTTAAAGACAAAGCAACGACAACCGCGGTATTTATGGTTAAAAAAATACAGTCAATTATTACATAAAAAGTGAACAATAATAATCAAACCAAACAAAGCTGAAAGTATTCGATAGTAAATTCTTTAGTAAAATTAATAATGTTATGCAAAGGTCGTTCGATTTCATTTTCTATTCGGTGTAATAATATTGCGAGCATGCTTACACGCCGTATGTTTATAATGATTAATTATTATAGTTAATTGTTATTCAAAGGTAGTTCACATTGTAATTAACACCAAGTAGCAAGCCATGACTCATCATCCAACGTCCCTGTTGCCATTATTACAAAAACAGAGAATAGACAACTAATTGCAGTGTTGGACTAGCCCATTAGACTAGACATGGTTTTTAAGAGGTCTCGTCAGGGTCTCAGGAACTTAAAACGATGAAGATAATTATAAAAGAACTGGATATCAAATAATATTAGATAAATAACAAGACAAATGACCTGGCTATAAATATAATGTTAGGTTAGCATGCTGGCAACAAGGGCCCAGACCGAACTGTGAAAAATCTGGGCTTTAGAGATAATTATATTGCATCCAATAAAGGAACGTTTGAAAAAGCAAGATCCCGACCTCTTTAAATATCCAGATATATTTGAAAATGCATGGTTTACAATAGAAATCATGTAAAAACTTAGGGCCTACTAAATAATCATAATTAATGCTAATCTGAAGAGGTTGTTTTCTTCTCTACAACCGTATTCAATTTTTAAAGCATCCACACGCAACAGAATTTTCTCTGTGAAGCCACAGAAAAATTATCTAGT
Source organism: Tillus elongatus (assembly GCA_964006375.1). Classification (NCBI taxonomy): domain Eukaryota; kingdom Metazoa; phylum Arthropoda; class Insecta; order Coleoptera; family Cleridae; genus Tillus; species Tillus elongatus. The sequence goes on from OZ023269.1 coordinate 129,407,713, forward strand.
TCTGTATTTAGATCAGATTTTGAATATTTTTTAATTTATTTAATTAATTTCTATTAGCTAATTTTCTTGTACAAAATGTTCATTTAATAGCGAATTTTCTTCTAAATGAGTTTAATGAATGTTCTTTGAAGAAACATTTGTTGCGAATTTTTGTATGAAAAATTATTCAATTAATGGAACATTTTTTAAACGAAATTCAGCGAAAATAAGGTTTTAATGGATTTTCGTGCAAACAAATTATGTGATTTTCGATTTTAATTACAGATTAGGTATCTAATTTGAATTTTATGTATTTTTTTAACAAAATTTTGTGTAAAAAATATTTAGCCAAATTTGATGCCTGCTTTAATTAAAAGACATATTCGACATTAAAAACATTTTCATGAAAATTCACTACCATAACGCACTAGCTGCGTCCAGACTTTTTTGAAGTATCAGAAGCTATGAAAACTTCGGGATAGAAGGAATACATGTTTAAGAACCTGACTAAAAATAAAAATAAAACACTAAAATAATAAAATAATGACAAGCTGGTCGTAGATATAACTAGGAGACAGTAATGACGATTGGAATGCGAGACAAAATTGGGACTGATTAAATAATCATAATTTTTAGAAAGTCAAGAGAGACCACTAAAAGAATATGTATATTTTTAAACGGGCTTTCTTTTAATAAATTTAAATCATGATAATAATAATAAAAAAGTGAAATGGTAAGCCGAAGCAAATGCATTCACCACAAAGATGGGGTTACATATCTAAGTGAGCTAACGTTCAAAATTATGTAATTTTATTGTAAAAATGTTATTTAAAAGAGTAATAGCTATCCCTTAAAATACAAATTATTCTGCATTTTTTTTTTTAAAATATATTTCAACAACACACGAGTGCTTACAGCCTAAATACTATCGTACCGTGGGTGTCGACAAGGAGGAAAGAGGCAACTTGTTAATTCTGAACTTGAAGTTTGGAGGTTCGGAGGCGAAGGAAAAACATGTGCCGGCAAGGAATTCCACAACTTGGAAGTCCTCGGGGAAAAAGAGCGGGCATAACAAGATGTTCTATGTCTGGTGACCTGGACAGTAAAAGGGTGCATTCGCTCTGCTCCCCTGGTAGATCTGTTGGGGGCAGCAGGTGGAGGAACTATGGAAGAAAGCTCCTCTGAGCAGTGGCCGTGCAGATATCTATAAAAGAGAAAGAGGTCACCAACGGCACGTCAGTGGGCAAGGGATGGCAGCCTTTTGGTGAGGGATGAGACGCATAGCTCTCTTCTGAATGGAGTCCAGGATAGCGAGTGTAGAAGCGGCAGCGGCACCCCAGATGTGGGAGCAGTATTTGAGGTTTGGCCTTATTTGTGAAGTATATAAGGTATATAGATTAGCTGGTGAGAAGTATTTGCGAGCTCGGAAGAGAAAACCTAATTTCTTAGCAGCCGCTTCTTCAATTGATGTGACATGTTGGTGCCAATTGAGAATTCGATCCACAGAAATGCCAATAAATGAAAAGGACTCATTACTTTGAATAACTTGGTTGTTCATTGTGATGGGTCTAGGGCTGGTGTATCTCTAATGAGATAGAAAGCAAGACTGAGATTTGGTGGAGTTGAATTGTACAAGATCTGTTTAACATGTCCAGTTTCTCTGAATTTCTTCTCGATTTCACTCACAGTGGATTGGCTGATACGTGTATCTGGATATTTAGCATTAAACAAATTGCACACTTCTTGCTGTGTTCTGGTTTTATCACCGCATCCAACAATAATTTAATTTTCCATAGGCTGGGTTTCACTTAAATGTAAATAAAATTTTATTTGCGAAAAAATAATTTTCAACTAAATAATCTCTTTGAGATGGCATTATTAACGATGGAAGAAACTACAAATACAAAAACCTGAGTGTAATAAGTCACAGAAATGACATGGTGTACCCTTTAGACGAAGGTTTAAAAGCCTATGATTGGCGAAAGTGGTTATGACGTTTTCATGCAAACAAAAACATTCAGATTTTGCTTTAAGAGCTGCCCAATAAGGAATTTTTGCAGTGTTTATTATCGTTATCTCTGATAAGTGATTAAAATGACCGACTTTTAAGCATAATACAAATTCAATCAAGTATTTGTTTATTGTCACATTTGTTTTAATCCCACCCTGTTTCTCATGACAATAACGATAATCGAGTGCTGCGATGGGAATAATAGTCATATTCATATTTTATCAGTTCGAGATGAGATTAGCCACTAATACTAAGTAATTAATGCTGATGTCAGCTGTTATTGTTCCAGTTGAATAATTACAATCTTTAGACTCATTAATTAGAAAAAATACACCATAACTGATTTGATACGATTTTTTTATGTTAATTTGATCTATTTATAATTCTCTATAAAGAAGAAAACCAGGAACGTATATATTATAGGCACATCATTGCTTATAAAATAAATAATTCGTCACCCCCTGTATAATATAAGGTAGATACGAATGTCCATTCAGAATATTACACGATTTCAATTTTTTTTTTCGAAATATTTTCACTAGTTCACAAAAAAAATTAATCACTTTTAATTAAAATTAAAGTTTGGACAGCATTATTCAATTGGATATATTAAAGATAATCACCAGCAAAGCATCATATTTTCTAACTCCGCCCCTGCTCGAGCAACACTATACGCAGGAACTTATTTAACTGAATTTGGCAATATTGGCTACACTGTCGATGTGGTGCAGCCGTGTCGTATTATCACCTGATTTGCTGTTACCCGAATGTGCGCGGCAGATTTCGATACCTATGCAGCGGCAGCGCATCAGTTGTTAGTTGTGTCGTTGCGACTGTTTTACATAAGAGAGTTTGTCAGTTTTTTCAGGATTTTTTTTTGTTATTTTTACTTTTTTACATGATGCTTTACAATAGTCGGGCAAAAATTCACTTACAATATTAACTTTACAGTTGTCGACGACAGTCACAGATATTGTTGCATAGAACCTGGCTACTTTCCAAAGTTATAAAAAAAAGGCTGGGTGTACTACTTGCAAGGTCCTCGAACCCTCGGGTCTTTTCTGATTTGGGAATTATAGCATACTACTAGTTCTTTCAAATTTTGTTTAGAAAATTTAGAAAAAACATTAACAAATTTATCAGCACGTGATGTCTAGGCAAATCATTCCCAAAGTTCAGTGAGGATTCCGAGGGGGATTTAGTACAGCTACGGTCCTGGCAAATGTTACTACGGATATTTTCAAGGTGCCTTGATAGTGGCTTGGCTAATGCGCTTGTCTTGCTGCACTTCTCAAATGCGTTTGGCAGTGATAGTCATGAGTTGCTCTGTGCTCAACTAGAATATTATAGTTCTGATGCTCCCGCCCTGAATCTGATGCGTTCCTATTTAACTGACATATCAATGTCTCTTTTGTTTTAATTTCAACAACACACCACGAGGGCTGACAGCCTAAATACTATCGTACCGTGGGTGTCGACAAGGGGGAAAGGGGCAACTTGTTAATTCTGGACTTGAAGGTTTGGAGGTTCGGAGGAGAAGGAAAAACAAGTAGTTCCACAACTTGTAAGTCCTCGGAACAAAACAGCCGGCATAACAGGATGTGCTATGTCTGGTGACCTGGACACTAAAAGGGTGCATTCGCTCTGTTCCCCTGGTAGATCTGTTGGGGGCTTGGGGGCAGCAGGTGGAGGAACTATGGAGAAGAGCTCCTCTGAGCAGTGCCCGTGCAGATATCTATAAAAGAGAAAGAGAAAGAGAGAGAGAGAGAGAGAAAGAGAGAGAGGTCACCAACGGCACGTCGGTGGGCAAGGAATGGCAGCCTTTGTGTGAGGGCAGGGTCACCGATAGGACGTATAGCGAGTGCGGATAGCGAGTGTAGAAGCGGCAGCGGCACCCCAGATGTGGAAGCAGTATTCGAGGTTTGGCCTTATTTGTGAAGTATATAACGTATAGAGATTAGCTGGTGAAGAGTATTTGCGAGCCCGAAAGTGGAAACCTAATTTCTTAGCAGCCGCTTCTGCAATTGATGTGACATGTTGGTGCCAATTGAGATTTCGTTCCACAGAAATGCCAACAAGTTAAAAGGACTCATTACTTTAAATAACTTGGTTGTTCATTGTGATGGGTATAGGGCTGGTGGGCTGGTGTATCTCTTATGAGATAGAAAGCAAGACTAAGATTTGGTGGAGTTGAATTGTACAAGATTTCTACTTCCCCAGTCTCATACTTCTTGGAAATCCACAGAGACAGAACCGTCCATGAGTCTACGATCCTCATCTAATTGGGCTAGACAGGCTTAGAATATTGTATATTTGAGTGGAGGGTGCTGTCATCCGCGTAACTGTGAACTGGGTTTGGATGTGCTAGAAAAGAGGTCATTGATGTGGAGAAGAAACAAAGTAGGGGCTAAAGCTGAACCTTGAGGGACTTCTGCATTAATTGGATACAGTTTAGAGGAATGGCGATCCACGACAACAGAAATGCTCCGGTTGAAGAGGAAATTTGCTATCCAGGTACGGGGTTTTGGTGGTAGGCCATAGGCCGGAGGTTTATTAAGCAGCGCTGCGTGCCAGACCTGGTCGAATTCTTTGGATATGTCTAGAGTGACAATCTCGGATTCACCGTGTATTTCCATAGACTTGCTCCAAGAATGGGTGACAAAGAAAAGGAGGTCGGCAGTTGATCTGCGCTGAGGGAATCCATACTGCCTGTCGTGGATTAGACTGTGTATTTCAAGAAATTCTAGTAATTCGGTGTTTATATACTTTTCCATCATTTTAGTGACGACTGAAAGGAGATAAATATGCCTGTAGTTGCTAGGAAGCGCTTTGGATCCTTTCTTGGGAACGGGTTGTACTCGAGCAGTTTTCCAGTTACTAGAATATGCCTCTATTGTAATATGTCTGAAACAGACGAGTCAGGACAGGAGCAAGTTCTGGTGCGCATTTTTTGAGAACAATTGCTGGGATCTCGTCAAGACCAGAGGCTTTCCTGGTATTAAGAGAAGAGATCATCTTTCGTACCTTTTTAGTTTTTAAAATGATATTCGTCATTTTATGCGCGACATTGGGGACTGTTGGGAGGAAAGATGCAACTTGTTAATTCTGGACTTGAAGGTTTGGAGGTTCGGAGGAGAAGGAAAAACATGTGCCGGCAAGGATTTCCACAACTTGGAAGTCCTCGGGATAAAAGAGCGAGCATTCATGTTTACCATTACGAAATTAGACTTGCATACATCTTCTTGAAGTTCGTGCTCTGTTTCAGGGGCAAGTATATTCAAAATTACAGCTTCACATTTTGTTTTGCTTAATGTAAATTTAGGTTAAAAAATATTGTTATTAATTTTGCGGAGCATGTACTGGAATTAAAACTCAAGTTGTGGTTCGCAATATGGTACGCAAAAGTAGCTTCCTATGCTGTCGAAGTAAGATCTTTTTCACGAGGTTGCAAAAATTAGTTTTGATGAACCTGGTAAACTAGTCTGAATCTGATGTTTCTTAGATTTCACGTGTACTTTATTATTTGCACGGTCACCGTGAGCAACTGAAAACTCGGAACTGCACAGAATCTAACCCCGTCACCTTCAATGCTAACCTTCTTTAAAAACGGATAATCACTTTGCAACTCGCCGATGAACTTACAGCTTCTTTTGGGCATTTTGATAAAAGTATTATTCAACTTGCTAACTACTTATTAACATTAACATTTCATAATCCCGATACACATATAAGAATCCTGACTGTTACAAATGTCATTCACAACAGCACAACACCACTAAATACACTTTACATTTAAATTTAAAGTTTGTTTGTATTCATGTATGTTCCTCTATGGTTTGTATAGTATATCCTGCCATCTAGATGTTGTAACATGAACTTGATTAAGGTCTATAACCATCTGCAATCTTTAATTTATAGGTCAAAGATCTTGGATTTGTCCACAGAGAAATCTGCTCTGTGGATCATTGCCGTCGTGCATGAAATTTACGGACCACATTTTTCGGGCCAAAACATACAACCGGCTGGGACACACTTATATAACCGGGACAGTCCCGGTCAGACCGGGACGTCCGGCAAGTCTAATGATAGCCCACGGCATGTATACAATTAATAATACTAACAGTACCAAATATCGAAGCAAAATATCAATAACAATAAGCACGCCCAAAAATGATTGGCGATACGCAATTAAAAAGAAAAAATCCCAGACAACACAGAAACGGAAAACAATTACAAGTCAGATGTCTGTAGAACATTAACATCCATTAAATTCGTCTTTTTCACACCGCAGATGAGTCACATCATGTAAATAGAACACTGATTTCGTACGTCGGAATTCTACACGGTGATTTGGGTCCCACAATAATTCCGAGTTTAAAGTTTACGTGTGTATTCTTTTTTTATTTAGAGTCAATAACAACAGAGGTGGTTTACCTGAAAAAAATTAGAATTTGTCATTGGTATAATTGGCAACAGTAGAGATGTGAATAATCTTTGCAAATTGCCGTATTCATTAACAAACGACTACCTCTGATTTTTTTTATACGTTTACCAGTGGTGTCCCTTAGCAATTTAAAAATATTTTTTCTGTAATGGTTGTTAATTACCAAAATATTTCTCCTAAATGTCTTAAACAGTAAGTGAAGATTGAAACCTGTGATGAGCACTAATAAGTACACTTGGAAAACCCAAATCACAACAATTTAAAAAACTGACGATCGTTTTACTAACCAAGTTAGCGTCATCAGATGATAATTAATTATCAATTATTAGAATGATTCATCCTCTGATGACGCTAACTTGGTTAGTGAAACGATCGTAAGGTTTTTTAATGTGTTGTGGTGATTTGGGCTCTCCAAGTGTGCTTGTCTTAAACAGGCTGATATGTTTATCAACATATAATGTACATGTAGCTCCTCTGATGTGTTGTCACGTGTTGAGCGATGGATTCACACCATTGTTAGTGAATTTTCTTTAAAAAATCACTAATGAGGAGATCTCGACTTTTGAATTTTAAAACAATTTCTTCAAATGAGCGCGAACTAGGCCCCGTAGAACACATATTTCAGTTTCAATATATATATATATATATATATATATATATATATATATATATATATATATATATATATATATATATATATATATATATATATATATATATATATATATATATATCACACCGATAACTCAATAAGTAAAGGGTCGATTTTGATAAAATTTGGTGAGTAAATTATTTTTGCAAGTGGCTTGGATTCGTTAGCCAGGAAAATCGGACCAGATTTCCTGGATAATTTTAGGTTTTCTTCTGGAAAAAATTAATATCTTCGGAAATAACAAAGCTCTGGCAACGACATTTGGCAAGCTGGTTTATGTTGTAAAAACCAAACTCTAGGTCTCTATGTTGAAAGGAAAAAAGTTATAGGCACTTGATGAAGCAAACTTTTAGTGCCACTAAAAGTCAGAGAAGACGCAATACCAAAATATTGTATGTGTTAAACAAAATCTATTAAATATTACAGAAACGTTTATCTTTTCATGGCGCAAAAACCTTAAGAAGTACCAGAAAAACTACTTTGGTAATTTATAATTTTTCTCCTGTAAATGTCAAACTGGAGATTTGAAACGTGAAAATTAGTATAAGTATTGTGGTTTATGAATGGAGAATATTGCATAAAAGGTGTATTAGAATGATCTAGATTTATGCTACTCGTCTCCAATTATGAAAATCCTTTGAAACTGACCATGTAATAAGGAAGAAGAAGAATGGTGAAACGGAAAATGTTCCTTGCCCCAAATTTTGAAAAATTCCAACCGAAATATGGGTTTTGTTGACAAAGCAGACATGCTTTTTTTAAATTTCAACAACACACCACGAGGGTGGGTGTTGACAAGGAGGAAAGAGGCAACTTGTTAATTCTGGACTTAAAGGTTTGGAGGTTCGGAGGAGAAGGAAAACATGTGCCGGCAAGGAATTCCACAACTTGGAAGTTCTCGGGACAAAAGAGCGGGCGTAACAAGAAGTTCTATGTCTGGTGACCTGGACAGTAAAAGGGTGCATTCGCTTTGTTCCCCTGGTAGATCTGTTGGGGGCAGCAGGTGGGGGAACTATGGAGGAAAGCTCCTCTGAGCAGTGCCCGTGCAGATATCTATAAAAGAGAGAGAAGTCACCAACGGCACGTCGGTGGGCAAGGGATGGCAGCCTTTGGGTGAGGGTAGGGTCACCGATGAGACGTATAGCTCGTTGGCCTAAGATTTGTGAAGTATATAATGTATAGAGATTAGCTGGGGAAAAGTATTTGCGAGCCCGGAAGAGGAAACCTAATTTCTTAGCAGCCACTTCTGCAATTGATGTGACATGTTGGTGCCAATTAAGATTTCGATCCACAGAAATGCCAACAAGAGAAAAGGACTCATTACTTTGAATAACTTGGTTGTTCATTGTGATGGGTCTAGGGCTGGTGTATCTCTTATGATAAAGAAAGCAAGACTGAGATTTGGTGGGGTTGAATTGTACAAAATTTGTACTTCCCCAGTCTAATATTTTTTGGAGATCCACGGAGACAGAACCCTTTATGGGTCTGCGATCCTCATCTAATTCGGCTAATGAGACAGGCTTAGAATATTGTATATTTGAGTGGAGGGTGCTGTTGTCCGCGTAACTGTGAACTGGGTTGGATGTGTTAGAGAGGAGGTCATTGATGTGGAGTAGAAACAACGTAGGGGGTAAAGCTGAACCTTGAGGAACTCCTGCATTAATTGGATACAGTTTAGAGGAATGACCATCCACAACAGAAATGCTCCTGTTGGAGAGGAAATTTGCTGTTCAGGTACAAAGTTTTGGTGGTAGGCCATAGGCCGGAAGTTTATTAAGCAGCGCTGCGTGCCAGACCTGGTCGAATGCTTTGGATATGCTGAAGAAAATATACGAAATTGACAGAAAAAGAAAATGGTGGCCACGCATATTCTGGCATTTCATTGTTGTCAGTATAGTAAACGCTTTCATCATTTTTCAGCAGCGCTGTGGAGACAGCAATGGCACGAATCTGAAGGCGTTTCGCTTAGCAGTAGTAGCAGGATTGGTAGGTGGTGAGGGTGAGGCTTTAAAGAAAGGAAGACCAAATTTAGAGCAGAAAAATGTGAATCATTGTAAGCTAGTAGTACCAATAGAGAAGAGATGGGACCAGTCTGTACATACGCCAGTTTACGGAAATTCTCGACGATGTGGTCTAAGTAGTACCAGAAACCATCAAAGAGATTGAGATGGGCTTGTGATGTTTGTGGTGTCGCATTATGTCTTTTGACAATAAGTCTTGTTTCCGAAATTATAAAAAAAATAATTCTGTAGCTTAGTGGTATGTCTGATATGGCGCCTTTTTCGAAAACGAAATGGATAAATAAAAATTTTGAAAAAATACACATAACTTTTTTACTCATTGCGTAAGGATATACTTAAAAACCATATACAAGAAACGACTATTTCTAAATGGTGCCTGCAAAGGGATAACTAAATAATATTACCCTTCACAATACGTCACCGGCTGCGTTGTTTTTGTAGTTGCTGAATATAATAATGTAATAATAATAAAAAGTGTTGCTGGAGACGGATAATATTGGATACGATGACAAGAGGAGATCGCTTTTACACTGTGATAATGATGATGATACTTAGTTTAATTAGATAATATTACCCCTCATAATACGGCACTGGCTGTGCTCTTTTTGTAGTAACTGATTCTAGAGATATAGGAAAGGTTTCCGAGTTGGAAGTCAAAATTAGAACTCGTCACTTTGGTAGCTATAAATAAAAATAGCAAGTCGCATATACGGAGTATTAGTCACTGCTCTAAGTGTTTTACAAATAAACAAATCCTGCAACGTGTAAGTTCATTCCTGCTGGTTGTTTTTGTAAGCTACCTCCACTCGGCTTTATAAATATAAAAAAGTATATTCATATACAGGAAAATGTGTACCTATTTAAAGTGATGGATTCTATAGTGGGTAAAATATGTGTGTAAGGGACTCGGCAGAGCTGCTGCAAAGCTCATCTACAGCAGATCCAGCGAGAACCCGAGGGCCTGCATTTTTGTTAGGGAAGGGATAGAGTTTCTGCCTTTAATGAATTTCTGTTCCAGGGACCTGGCAACGATCAAAATCCGATGTGGAGGAGCGGATGGGCCGAGGGACAATACTGTCCCTTCAGCCTATCTGCCAGGGGACAGCCGGACCCTCCCCCACCCAACGAATTGAAGCAGCTGATGGTGGGTAGCAGAGCAGGTGGATGGCACACCATCATCGGCATGGATGCGAATGCGCACCATGAGTTGTGGGGTAGCTCGGACACACAAACTCTAGGGGTGAGGCACTTTTACAATTCTTTATGAAATTTAATTTAGATATATTGAATAGAGGTAATAAACCGACCTTCGTCAAAACACGGCGTGAGGAAGTTTTAGAACTAACAGTTTCCACCCAGTTTCTGGGTGACTTTGTTAAGAGCTGGGCTGTGTCTGGGGAAGTGAGTAGCTCTGACCACAGATACATCCGGTTTGAAATCGCCAAAGTCGAAAGACAAACGGTATGGTACCGGGACCCCCGCAAGGCAGACTGGGAAGCCTACAGGTCAGACCTAGCAGTGGAAATGCGGGGGGTTAAGAGTACCATAGACAATTCAATAGACCTCGAGATTGCGGCAGCCCAATTGCGAGACGCAATCACCTCGGCCTATAACGCCAAAATGAGGGCGTTCACCAAGAACGTCCCGTGGTGAAACGAGGACCTCAGGCAAAGGAGGACGCAGGTTCGTAAGCTGTTTAACGCGGCCAAAAGGTCGGGAGCATGGGATGAATATAGACAGGCCCTAACGACCAATAACACAAGACTGAGGGACGCCTAGAAGGAGTCGTGGAGGAGGCACTGCGAGGAAGTAGAAAACACATCCGAGAGTGCTCGACTACACGAGATCCTATCCAAGGGCACTCAGACCAACATAGGCCCCCTTAGAACATCGAGGCTTTACAAGCTCGGGGTAGGAAACTATATAAACATATATAAACATATAAAAACTGAAACTGACCCCGGATATGTGTTCTAGGGGGCTTCGTTCGCGCTCATTAGTGAATTTTTTAAAGAAAATTTAGTAATAAAACCACGAAGTCTTGTAATTCTTGTAATATGCCGTTGCATGATAAGTGTTTGTTAGAATATCACAAATAAGTATGTTGTTGATATGATAAAATACCTATAAAAAGCATTTAATCTAACTTTTTCAATATATTTGATAAAAAACTAACTGAATTTGAATGTGCATAATCATATCTTACAGAGCCCAAAGGTCGTTAATGACCCACATCAAATGTCAAATACTTGGACATGTATATTTTTTTCATAATTTATTTTAAAGGCACTATATTAAACAATTCCTATGGAAAAACTTATTTTTCACATAAAAAATAGTTCTGGGCGTTAATGGGTTACAAAAATAAAACTACTTAGTTTTCTCTCGTAAAAAAAATACCTTGTTTAGCGTCTTACAAAAAAAATAAAGCCACACCTTGCCTTAAGATCATATTAACCCAAAACAATAAGATAGAGGCACAGCTACAAAATTTAATAATATATTGCATGATATTGCGAATATCGCAAGCACAGCTGACTATACCCACATAAATTCCCGAAGAGAATCAATCCCAATCAACAAATTTTGTTTACGTAAACATATTTACGCTTCATTTAAGTAGAAAACGGTAAGCCAAATGTTATTTTATACTTTTTGCTACAAGAAAAAGCACGTGTCTCATACGAAAACAAAAATCCTATTTGAGATTATTTATAGTCTAACGAACACAAATAATTATAGCATATATGGGATTACAATCCGTGGCAAGGGAAAGGGTCACACATTTTACACGTGCTTTGCTTTTAATAAATACAAATCGATGAAAACTTTTAACTGGGTGATCTCATCAGATCATTGTTCTATTTTCCCTCTATAAGAAGGGGAATAAACTATGACTCAAACAGCTAATAGACTCATTATGACGTCATCCCTACTCGATGGTTACGAGATGTTTGTTAAGAGGAATCCACCCCCTCATCAACCAGAACATAGGAGTAAAATAACGCCATTATTTATAATAAAACCGATAGAATCAGTACAGTAAGATAAAAATCTACCAACATTTGTTAACACTTGTCTACTTGCTTAACCAAATTCTTTTTGCTAGCATTAAAAAATATGGGTTCAGGTTTTAGACCCTTTATTTTTTTATTTACTTTTCCTTCCTAGCAAATATTTGTAAGAAAAATTAGTGAGACTAGCACAAGAAATGCTTGCAAACGAGAACAAAGTAGGACCCCTAGAACCCAAACCCCAGCTCTATTTTAATTTATATAGGTGTATAAATACCAAAACATCAAATATACATTTTGTATAAAAAAATGAAAAATTTGGTATTATCGTATATTGAAAAGAAAATATTTTTCTTATGTTACTTTTTGTCACAACTTTGGCCATCGACGTATATAAAAATGTGTATATATATTTTCCAACTTTTATTAACTTTTTAAGTAGCCATTAAGAAAAAAATATGTTTGAAAACTAACTACCATGACGCACTGGCTGCATGACTTTTATTTAGCTACACAATGAAAAGACATCAAAGTTGCGATGACAAGGAGACGTCGCCTTGAAATTGTGATGATGATAACTTGAATTATGGAAGCACTAATTGACGTAGAAGGAAAAAATACAAAACACAAGTTCAAATCCCCCAGCGTCCTTTTTTGCTTGCATATAATTTTTGTATTAGTGAATTTTCTTTTTAAAAAATCACTAATGAAGAGACCCCGACTTTTGAATTTAGAAAAAATTTCTTCAAATGAGCGCGAACTAGGCCCCCTAGAACCCATACCCAGGGTCAGTTTCAATTTATTTATATATATATATATATATATATATATATATATATATATATATATATATATATATATATATATATATATGTATGTATGTATGTATGTATGTATTACACCGATAACTCAAAACATAAAGGGCCCATTTTGATCAAATTTGCTGAGTACCTTCCTTTTGTAAATGGCTTGGATAAGTTCGTTAGTCAGGAAAATTGGCCCAGGTTTTCCCGGAAAATGTTGTGTTTTCTTTCGGGACAAATGTATATCTCCGGAAATAACAAAGTAGGGGCAACCAGATTTCGTACGCGTGTTTGTATTATAAGGGGTGAACCATTTACAGGAAAATTGGCCCAGGTTTTCCCGGAAAATGTTGTGTTTTCTTTCGGGACAAATTTATATCTCCGGAAATAACAAAGTAGGGGCAACCAGATTTCGTACGCATGTTTGTATTATAAGGGGTGAATCATTTACCAAAATTCAGGTCGGCAAGTTTAGACGAAAAAGTTATAGGCATTTAAAGGGAAAAAAGTTGGGGTTTTCCTCAAAACGTCAAAGTCGCGATTTGAAAGGTGAAAATTGGCAACATCTAGGCAAAGAACCTCAAAGAAATACGGATTATGTAAAGAGTGTTCTACAAACCCTTAAGGTTCAGCTTCAACAATCATTGCCCTTTATTTTTTTAATGTATTTCAACAACACACCACGCGGTCTTACAGCCTAAATACTATCGTACCGTCAGTGTCGACAAGGAGGAAAGAGGCAACTTGTTAATTCTGGACTTGAAGGTTTGGAGGTTCGGAGAAGGAAAAACATGTGCCGGCAAGGAATTCCACAACTTGGAAGTCCTCGGGACAAAACAGCGGGCATAACAAGATGTTCTATGTCTGGTGACCTGGACAGTAAAAAGGTGCATTCGCTCTGTTCCCCTGGTAGATCTGTTGGGGGCAGCAGGTGGAGGAACTATGGAAGAAAGCTCCTCTGAGTACTGCTCGTGCAGATATCTATAAAAAAGAGAGAGAGAGAGAGGTCACCAACGGCACATCGGTCGGCAAGGGATGGCAGTCTTTGGGTGAGGGTAGGGTCAGCGATGAGATGTATAGCTCTCTTCTGAATGGAGTCCAGGATAGCAAGTGTAGAAGCGGCAGCGGCACCCCCGATGTGGGAGCAGTATTCGAGGTTTGGCCTTATTTGTGAAGTATATAAGGTATAGAGATTAGCTGGCGAAAAGTATTTGCGAGCCCGGAAGAGGAAACCTAATTTCTTAGCAGCCGCTTGTGCAATTGATGTGACATGTTGAGATTTCGATCCACAGAAATGTCAACAAGTGAAAAGGACTCATTACTTGGAATAACTTGGTTGTTCATTGTGATGGGTCTAGGGCTGCTGTATCTCTTATGAGAAAGAAAGCAAGACTAAGATTTGGTGGGGTTGAATTGTACAAGATTTCTACTTACCCAGTCTAATATTTTTTGGAGATCCAGGGAGACAGAACCCTCCATGAGTCTGCGATTCTCATCTCATTGGGCTAAAGAGACAGGCTTAGAATATTGTATATTTGAGTGGAGGGTGCTGTCGTCTGCGTAACTGTGAACTGGGTTGGATGTGCTAGAGAGGAGGTCATTAATGTAAAGAAGAAACAAAGTAGGGGCTAAAGCTGAACCTTGAGGAACTCCTGCATTAATTGGATACAGTTTAGAGGAATGGCCATCCACAACAGAAATGCTCCGGTTGGAAAGGAAATTTGCTGTCCAGGCACAGAGTTTCGGTGGTAGGCCGTAGGCCTGAAGTTTCTTAAGCAGCGCTGTGTGCCAGACCTGGTCGAATGCTTTTGATATGTCTAGAGCGTCAATCTGAGATTCACTGTGTAAATCCATAGACTTGTTACAAGAATGGGTGACAAAGGAAAGGAGGTCGGCAGTTGATCTGCGCTGACGGAATCCATACTGCCTGTCGTGTATTAGACTGCGTTTTTCAAGAAATTTTAGTAATTCTGTGTTTATATACTTTTCCATCACTTTAGAGACGACTGAAAGGAGATAAATAGGCCTGTAGTTGCTAGGAAACGCTTTGGATCCTTTCTTGGGGACGGGTTGTACTCGAGCAGTTTTCCAATTACTAGGGAATATGCCTCTATTGTAAGATGTCGGAAACAGACGAGTCAGGACAGGAGCAAGTTCTGGTGCGCATTTTTTGAGAAAAATTACTGGGATCTCGTCAAGGGAGCATCTTTCGTACCTTTTTAGTTTTGAAAATGATAGCCGTCATTTTATGTGCGATATTGGGGACTGTTGGTGGTTGAACATTTGGAGGTGGGTTGAGAGTAGAATTGCCGGCGAACAATGAGGCAAAAAGTTCAGCCTTGCCCAGGGCGGTAGAAACAATTTCATCCCCTGAAACAAGAGGTGGGAATCATGTGAAGTTGGATAAACTTGAAATCCGATCGGGTGTACCACAGGGTTCCCTTTTAGGTCCACAGTGTTTTTATTATATACTTCAAACGTTCAAACTTTAATTTTTTCGACCCACCCTAAGTCTGCACTCTGCACCGAGATGGCGACCCTGTCGTACACTCGTACATCTCACAATGTTCAGACACAGTTTCGCCTTTTATAACATCGACAGCCTGAAGAAAATTGAAAAAAATGTATTACGATTCTGTGATAACCGGAACCGTTAGCAGCGAAAAAAACATGCACTTGTGAATCCAGAGAAGAAGTCTCTACATCTGTATTTAGTAATTTTAAAGTCAACCATTGCGCAACTTTCTAATACGTAATTTTTTAAGGAACCCTCGTATATTCCTTGTTTGTTTTATTGTTATGCATCACCACAACAATAAAATCATGCAGTCTAGTAATTTGACAATAAATACTAAAAGATAATGTCTTACTTGTTATCTTGTTAAAAAAAACTAACATAAGTGTTAAAATAATAAACGTTAAACATCATCAATGTTTATGTCCCTTGTAATTTGCCTCTTGAAAATTATACCACCTTTTTGCTGAATCACTCAGTACAGTGGAAATTTATATTTATATTTCAGTCCGTGTATTTACGTCTTTTTGTTTTCGTTATAATTTCAACGATGACATCATGCAAAACTAACTTCACGTTTTCAATATGAGAATATTTAAATCACTTACTTTCCTTTATTTTACAATAAAAGAGAATTTACCTACAGTTATTGTGTGTATTTTCAATGAATTTCTTTGCAATATAGATAACTTTCTAATAAATTTGCCATTAATTAGAATTATTCATAATGTTAACTTAATGAATCATAATATATCGAATGCAATTCTGACAAACAAATAAAAATGCATTTACTGGTGGATTTTTATGGAACTAATGAATATCTAACCTATATAAACAATGTCCAATTTTAACGGCTTTAAAACTGCATGTATTTTTGATCTTCAAATATTAAGTAAAACGAAGAATACAAGAAATACTTACGATATTAAGTCAACAAAAAGTAAACATATAGAAAAAACTCACCTAGAAGGAGGAGAGGTTCCTTGTTATCTTCGACCAAAGCATTTAGAACCAGTAGCAAAGGGTGGGCCGTAGTAATCCTTTCTTTATCACATGTTGTATCATCATACACGATAACTTCACGAAACGCCCTCTTTTTCAACACTTCCTTCCCTTCGCGAGTAGTGGCAAGGTCTGCTAAAGTAGCCTTCCCTTGCTGGAGCCTTCTTCTATTAAATCTATCCGAACAGTTGATATTTATGGCTCCAGTGATATGATTCATGTTGTACGAAATAAACGATCTGCAATCAATGACAATAAACGATTTAGGGCCGCTTCTTGCCAGTTCCAGCTTCTTTTTGAAAGCATCAGGATCGATTGATTTGACGCTCTTGAGTACCAGTACCCTTTGGAGGGTGGTGGAGTCACCACAAGGGCTGGTTGGTAAGCTGACACTTGCGGCCTCCAGTTTGAATCGCTTTGGTGGGCTCAGGGTCAAATGCGAATGGTTCGACGGGGTCGGCGGACCGGGTTCGCTTATGCTCCTGTTCAAAGGAAGCTTCAAGCCGTCTCTCGGTCGGCTACTTTCGAGACAGACTGACATGGTTCTGCTGCTCTGCTGCCACAGTAAAGTCGGTAGAACGATGCGTCAGAAGCTATATCTGGAAGAGCTGAGAAAATATATTTTATTTTATGTTAGTGCCAAGTAAAGTACCTACTAATATGAAGCTAAATCTAAAGAGCCATTCAAAATACTCAAGAAATAATTAGTGATGATACCACTCTGTCTTAAGAGTACCCAAAGTGTTTGGTAATTAATCTGTTTAAATTACGGGTCACATTGACTAATTTATGCGTTCTTAATGTCACTTGTTTATATTATAAGTGTGTAAAGATAAATAATGACAAAATTAATCAATTAAGAACATTAGATCCCACTTAAATAAAATGACATAAAATAGTAGCTCAGCGGGTCGAATTCGCTATACAGAAATTCCGGGTTCTTCAAATCATCATCGCAATCTAAAAGCGACGTCGCCATATCATTACAACCGTGATTGTCTCTCTCCAACAGCTCTTTTCATTTCATTGCGGCTCTCGCACTTTATTAATTGGGCCAGGTTTACCCTGGGTTTTTCTCTTGGTCTATTTTTCCACTACTCTACAAGTATATGTCCCTTAAATAATGTTGAAAAAGTTATTGGTTGAGAATATGACCAATGATTTTCCTCCTCTCAATTTCCTTCAGCAAACATCACCTCACCTTCCACACTTTTATTCGTTTTTCTATAGGTATACCTTGCCTTTGTAATTTTTCTCTGGGTCGACATTTCAAAATTTTCTATTTTGTTTATGTCCTGCTTTCTCTTTCATACATTATAACATTCCATACGTATAATTTCATGAAGCTCTTCCTTAGGCTCAAGTTGAAATGAAATAAAAAGAGTTATTTTGTCTATTGAATCCTTGATTTGCCATCGCGATTCTTCTGTTATTTGCTATTATGTTTACCATTATCCATAATAACCTGGGTGGGCAGAATGAGGTCACCCTCATCTGGGTGCCGGGTCACTCGGGGGGTCAAAGGCAATGAAGAAGCTGACAGTCTCGCTAAGAGAGGGTCAGCAGAACCATTTATGGGACCAGAACCGGCTCTGGGCGTGACAAAGAGCACTGCCAGGGGAGAAATTAAGTCCTGGATCAGAAACCAACACAAGGTGTACTGGGCAGACTGTCCAGGGCTCAGAAATGGGAAGTCAATAATTGACGAACCCAGTTCAAAGAGAGCTGTGGAGCTGCTAAATCTTATCAGAGGACAGCTCAGAAACACAACAGGTCTCTTGACGGGACACATGGCCGTCAAGAAACACCTGCATAAAATGGTGAGGTTCGAGGGGGACCTCGCATGCAGATTCTGCGGCGATGGGGAGGAATCAGCCCAGCACATCTTGTGCGAGTGTAAAGCTCTGGACCGCAAAAGACAACTAATCTACGGTCAGTCTAGACCGGAGACAGAGCAATATAAAACTTCGCCCTACCAATCGCTGTGCAGACTGGTTCAAGGCACAGTGATTTTGGAATGGGTGGAGTGAAGGGACTAAGGGCAGGCACAATAAGCCAAGGGCTGCAGTGCTATCGGGGCGGCAAAGCCGCGGACGAGCCCTGAGGGCGAATAAAAATTATCCATAATAATAGTCCCAAGGTACGTGAACATATTTTCACTTGTTTAAGTTGTTTGGCTTTATCTCTTTCTCTGAACTTCCATTCACAAACGAGCTGTTTGCCTTATAGGAGATTTATCTGCCACGATCAATGCGCTGATTATATTTTCGTGGGTTCAACATTTTTAGAATAGTAATACTTTTAGTCTTTATAAATCAACTGGGCAGTTCTCCCGATTTATAATGTTTTGCAATAATTTAAAAATGTTCTTTGATTTTTCCCATCATTTTTAAGAAGTCTCACTGTTAATTCGTCAATACACTTGTCTAAGTTCCAATAAGGTTTTCTTAAATTCCTCTCTTCCCAGATCATTTGAGTTTATCTCCCATTTTAGCGAATTTTCGTGCTGATGACTTAAAAAATAATGGGACGATTTTACTGAAATTTAGGAAGTACTTTAGCCAGGAAAATCGGACCAGGTTTTCCAGGAAAATTTTGGGTTTTCTTTCGGAAAATTTTTGTCACTCCCAAAAATAACAAATCTATGGCAACCAGATTTTGTATGCAAGTTTCTTTTAACGCTCCACATACCAAAATTCAGATCTCTAAGTTAGAAGAAATAAAATATAAGCATTTAAGAAATAAAATTTGGGTGCCACTGGTGATCATAGAAACGCACAATACCAAAATATTTTGTATGGTTAACAAAATCTATTTAATATTACAGACAAAGATTTGGTTTTCTTGACGCAAAAAGGCCAAGTACAAGAAACATTCATTTAAAATTTCTATAGTTTTTCTTCTTAAAACGCGAAACTCACGATTTGAAACGTCAAAATTTGCGATTTTTAAACAAAGATTTTAAAACGAATGCTAGTATGTAGAATAAATGTGTTAACAAACCCTTTACAAGCCGTCACTGTCCTTGATATTACTAAAATAATTGCAGAAAATTAATTTTAATTAAATCCTTTCTCTGATGCTTTAGCAGTAGTTTAAGTTATAGAGTTTAATATAATTGATTTAATAGTCTAGTAGTTTTAGCGAATTTTCGTAGAAAAAATTCGCTAATGACATCCGAACTTTTGAATTTTTGTACTGTTCTGCCCTTAATTATGAAACTAAGTTTAAAAATGCTAATGCAGAAAGTGCGTTATGGTAATTAATAAGGTGCCCTGTATAAAATATTACACTGTCACTCTTTGGTTCCACTTAGAAGTGAGTTGTTCATTTTAAAGGAGATTCATCACTTTTTTTCTCTTTAACGTCGGTCTTTTTCCGCGACTATCGCCAATCACCGACGCCAGTGAGCAGTTTCACCTCACTGTCCTGGAAATTTTGCCGAACCCCTGTCTTTCTGTAAGGAGTGTAGGGATCTTTAACGTGCCAACATCGCATGAATACGGGACCGACGGCTTTACGCTCCCTCCAATGGGCGGAACGTGCAGACATTCAGCTTGATCAAATAAAATGCCAGAACCTCGGTTGGTGTTAATGCTACAGTCTGTACTGAAAAAGTGAAAGGAGAACGCTGGGATCTAACCCGGTACCCTTCAGTTCAGAGGCACACGTTCTTACCACTGAACCACCGAGGCTATGATCCATTACTTAAAAAACTCTCTACTAAACATCTCAGAAGAAAATCTGGCAAATTCGGCCTGTTCTATTGATACTTTTAACGAAAGAAATTGATTAGCCAGATCTTGTACTCGCAGTTTATTAAAAAATTAACATTTTGTGAAGAACATTAAAATTCATGATGTCTCCGAAACACAGAGGTTATGCCTTCAGTTAATGTGATTTTGCAAACCTAGCTTTAAAATCTATAATGCTTCCTTAGTCTGTTACTATATGTTGTATAATTTTGTGGTGAAAGAAAACATGGTCTAATTAAATAAATATGTATATATGTGTAAACAGTGATTCTGTGGTCGTCAACTGATAAAATAGTATTAATTCTTATATTGTTTGAGCCCTTGTTTGTTGACAATAAGGCGCCACCTCAGGCGGCATCCACCATTCTATTTGAATTTTTACCGAACAAACAGAGCAACAAGCTACCATCAAAATGGCTAGAAATAGCACCATTATTAATTGTTTTTGTGCATAATTATTATATTATTATGTATTTTATAGTGTTTTGCAAAGTAAATAATTTTAGTTATTACGTGCATTTTTTGTAATAAAAAACGGCCTTCAAATGAGCGCCAACTAGGCCCCCTAGAACACATATCCGGCATCAGTTTCAATTTTTATGTTTATATATTTGTGTGTCTATGTGAGAGTGTGTGTGTATGTATCACACCTAGAAGTCAAAAAGTAATGGGTCGATTTTAACAAATATTGGTGAGTAATTTCCTTTTACAAGTGGCTTGGATAAGTTCGTTAGCCAGGAAAATCGGACCAGTTTCTCCGGGAAAATTTTAGGTTTCGTTTTGAAAAAAAAATCATAACTCCGGAAATAACAAAGCAATGGTAGCAGGTTTGCATACTAAAAACCAAACTATACACGAAGATTAAGATCTCTAAATTAAAAGAAAAAAATCTATAGGCATTTAATGAAACAAAATTTTAGTGCCACTAAAAGTCAGAGAAAACGCAATATCAAAATATTGTGTTAAATAAAATAGATTAAATATTACAGACAATGTTTATTTTTTCATGGCGCAACAAGGTCAAGTTGTACAAGAAAAATTATTTTGAAAATTTAATAATTTTTCTCCTGTAAATGTCAAACTGAAGAATCGTGAAAATTAGTGTAACCACTGCGGTTTATGATTGATAAATATTGCATAAAATGTATACTAGAATGTTCTAGATTTATGCTACTCTTCTCATTTATTAAAATAGTTGCAAAATATGCCTCTAAAATAGACCTTACGTATTACGTATAAATAACTGAAGACCATTATGGGTTAGACGGCTGCCTAACGAGCGAAGGGCTGTGGATTCAAATCTCACTGTTGATTAAATTCCTCTTTCAACGTTTTTTCGTCTTTTATTAAATTTTAACGTTATCTGATCGGATTGTGTAATTACAATATTTTTTAGCGACTTTTTGTTGAGAAAATCACTAATGAAAGATAGGGACTTTCAAGACTTTTAATTCAAGTTTAATAGCTGCTGTTGTTTCCCTTAGTTGGTAAAACCGTTCCACAGTTAACATAGACGTAGAGACTTGTGACATCAGAAGAGGTTGTATTCTTCTCTACAACCGGATTCAATTTTCACAGTGTCGACAGGCAAAAGAATTCTCTCTATGAAGCCACAGAAAAAGTATCTACTTCTGTATTTGTTTCAGATTTTGAATATTTTTCGATTTGTTTAATTCATTTTTCTTAGCGAATTTTCTTGTACGAAATGTTCTTTTAATAGCGAATTTTCTTATAAATGAGTTTAATGAATTTTCTTTGAAGAAACATTGGTTTTAGCAAAACTTTGTGAAAAAAATATTTAGCCAGTTTTCGCAGAAATTTTTTTGTGCTTCCGTAGAAATAATTTTTTGTAAGATTTTTTGTGAAACTTTGATAATTAAATTTTCCAAACAATAAAGTTATTTTGATGAAATATGGTACATTGTTTCTACTGCATGGGTAACCAAATTTTATGGCTGCTTTCATTAAAAAAGACATATTTGCTATTAATTTTTATGAAAACGGACTACCATAATGCCCTTGCTGCATCCGGACCTTTATATTTGAGCGAAATCTTGGCAGTAGTCTAAAAACATACCCTTATTTTTTTGAATTTCGATCAGTCTTTGCTTTGAGATGTGCTTCTTTCTCTTACCCTGGGATGTTTTATTATGATAACATCTAAGGTACTTCTATTGTAACGTGGTTTGCCCTTCCCCTAGCTTTTCACTCCAGCGAAATAGGGGTCTTCCTGGGTTTTTGACATTTTTTTCCAGCAACATACTTGGAACCACCCCTGAGTGCGTAAACCACAAGACATATGTTGTGATTTCAACCTCCAAGAAAGTTAAAGGACCCAGGGTGAATAGAGGTGAAGAACGTGAAAGAGGCAGCTTATAGAGGTTCGACTAAGCTGTTTTTTTGCATTTTAGATTTATATTTCCTTTTTTGCATTTTAGATTTATATTTCCTTTTAATCTTCTTCCCCCGGCCAACACCCCTGGTTCCGCAGCATTCCTGAGGGTTGTTTTCAAAAAAATGTTCTGGTGGTCTATGCATCCAGGGGTGGATCTAAGCATGTTTTTAAGTGATGACCTCATCAGCTTTTTTAACAGCAAGTTTTCCTCTGTGAATTCAAAGCGTGTTTCTTAAACATATAGAAGGCTGTCCGACTTTATTTGCAAATTTACGGATCTTTAATAAAAATTCGCTCTCGTAACGTACTTACTGCGCCCGGATGTTACTCTATTTGTTTCGGAGTCGCTCTAATGTGTTTATACCCCCCTAGTGTTAACTTCTATACAATTACACCACTAAGCTAGTCCTAATGCAATAGCAACACTCACTAAGTAAGTTATCTCTCGATATCAAGTTAGTCACACGACTGACGACTGTCAACTGTTAGCACCCCCACACCCCCCGCAGCACTCTGGATAATTCAATCAGACACACAAAACAGCCCAACTTACAATTGACGAGGGGGGTTGATAGAGGTTGATTCATTGATAGAATGATTCAGTTAGGAACAGGGATAGATACAAATCACCAACGATTAATAAACTGTTATAGAACATCTCTTCTGGTATTCCCCAAGCGATAATTATTTATTTCCTACCTAACTAGTAGATTTATTATCTCGAATATATCATGTGGTAACAATTCGAGAGGCATGATGCAACGTTGTACTCAAATGTATGGCACATACCAAAGTAAAGATGTTTTTAGGTGCTGACCTCATCAGGTTTTTTAACAGCAAGTTTTCCTGTGATTTGACAAAGCATTCAATTGTCTAAATAATACTATACAAAGTATGTACGCAGCAAGTGGTAGCGAATTTTCATAAAAATATTTGTGTGTGTTTTTGTTTCTATAACGTCGGTCTATTTCCGCGACTATGGTCAATCACCGACTCCAGGGAGCAGTTTCACCACACTATCCTCAAACAAACTCTATAACTGAAACTACTACCAAAGCATCCGAGAAGGTCTATTTGAAATGAATTTTCTGTAATTATTTAAGTAAACTGAAGAAAACTGATGGTTGAAGCTGTAACTTAAGGCTTTGTAAAACACACTTATTACGAAATTTCTTCTACAAAAGCCGTATTTGTTTCAGGTTGTTCATCTAAAAATTGCAGATTGTTACGTTTGAAATCGCGACGTTTTAAGAAGAACTATAAAATTTTAAAAGTAGTTTTTTCGATATTTCTTGACCTTAGTGCGTGAAGAAATCTTTGTCTGTAATATATATTTTGTTATCCAAACAAAATATTTTGGTTTTAAGCGTTTCTTTGGTCATGAGTGGCACCCAAAATTTTTATCTTTACATGCTTATATTTTTTTCCTTTTAACTTATAGATCTCAATTTCGGCATGGAGGGGAAGTTTGATAGCTTTGTTATTTTCGTAGATACAAAAAATTTCCGAAAGAAAACTCAAAATTGACCCGGAAAAACTGATCCGATTTTCCTTCCTAACGAACTTATCCAAGCCACTTGCAAACGGAAGCTACTCCCCCAATTTTATCAAAATCGGCTCATTATTTTTTGAGTTATTATCAGTGTGATACATACATATATATATATATATATATATATATATATATATATATATATATATATATATATATATATATATATATATATATATATATATATATATATATACAGATCTCCCCATTAGTGAATTTATCACTATGTGAACACTGGAACCTGTAATGAGCACTGATAAGTACACTTGGAGAACCCAAATCACCACAAGACATATTTCACAGACCATACGATCGTTTCGCTGACGTCAGCGTCATCAGAGGATGAAAAATTCTAAAATTAAAATCAACCGATACTCTGTATTTATATCACACCTAGGTAACGAACTAATCCGAAGTAAAAATTGTAGTCGGCGACCATCGTTTGTCTATTGTGTCAATATTGAACGGACGAGGTCGAAGAACTACTTTAGTCTTCTGAGCTTTTATCTAATCTAAGGATAATGGGCTTAAAATGAAAGGAACCGAGATATTTAAGGACGCTACACGTTCTTTTTGATTTAGAAATTTCACTATGTGGATATTGGAGCAAGTAAAGAAAGCCGACATGCACATCTGGCAAACAGACCAATAACAGCCGCTCATCTTTTTCAAAAATCAAACCCAGTGTTTGGCTTAAAATGTTAACTTTAACAAAGGATGAATAATTCAACTTAAATTCTACATAAAAACAAGTATTTATATTGATTTTTAATTCTAGGTAAAAACAAGTATTTATATTGACGAAAAGGGATCTTTAAGTCGATAACCAAACGTAGAGCTTAGTATCTGTATAGACCGGCCGAGTTATTGACAATTATTTTATTATTCTGCCAGACAAATCAAGAGTGTTTAGCTGGTCAAATGCAAAGTGAAAATAAAGGGCTTGAATCTAAAGGTGCCGCACGGTTTAATGAAGTTTTGTTCTTAATCGACCTTGATATATACATCCTTTCAAAGGAATCAAGCAAAGTTTGATGTCACGTCATGTCTAACATTTTTGACAAGTTACAAATTTTCTTTGTCAATGTGGTGATTATTGTCCCATATATGTTGTGCCACACATGATTTGTCCACCGTAGCATATGGTAAATGTGCGAGATGTTCACGAAATCTGGTGGCTATGTTTCTCTTGGTTTGACCCACGTATTTAAGATTGCAATCTTTGCAACTTATGTCATAAATACCCGACATTTCAGTGGCTTTGTCTTTGTCTTTCGTATTACCCAACCAATTTTTTAAATTACTTTTCGTCGAAAAAGTCAAATGTAAATCGGCTTTCTTAAAAATACTTTCCAAACCCTTCGTGATGCGTGGTTCATAAGGTAAACACAACTGTTTTCTCTATTTTAAATTTCTTAAATGTCGTACATTCAAATATCATTTTCTTTGTTCTGTTTGTTAACCAATTGGTCCACTAAACTATCCGAATAACCGTTATATATCGCCACGTTTTTTATTGAATTTTTTGTTGTACGAAAAAATCGCTAAAACGTACTATTATACCTCTAGAACCATCACTATGAAGTAAGCTAAATTTTGATAAGAATAAATACCTATTTATAGACATTGCAACATAGGCAATCACAAAAGCAATGAAATATTTCAAAATTAACTATTACGTCTAAAATTTTACGACAGAAATATTAAAGGTGAATTATTTAAATAAAAACTACGATTTCGATAATAAAATACGTACCTAACATTTTTATTAGTTTAATTGTGCACCGGCAATAACAACTTGGTTCGCATCACGTAAAATTGTTAGAGTACAAATAACTTTAGATAAAGTCACCTGTATAATCGACTATATTTCATTAATTGATATAACACACTAGATAAAGGTTATATAAAAACTGTATATGCCTTCGAAGTTCGACATCCGTTAGGCAATATAAAAATATTATTAGTGTATTACGTAACAAACAATTATTCATAACTACCTTCCTTGCAGGTCTATTTCGACATTACTATACTTGCATAATAATTTATGCAAACAGCTTGAACAAAAAATACTTTGAACAATTAACTGACAAGTAACATTTTGATAACTCAGACTGATATTATTCTAACAATTGTTATATCTTTTGGACATAATGAAAATTGCGTTAAATGAAACAAAATGACTAATATCGATTAATTAAATAACAAATATATCGATGTATTATACGGCATCGTCTGGACTTGTAATCACTTTCAATTATCACAAAGTATGTATCCTTTTTTAAGCGAATTTTCATAGAAAAGATTGCCTTGGACTAGATCGCCGCTGTGAGATTTTCAAAAAAAAGTTTAATACCAAATAGAAGGAACATACTTCTATTTGGTAGAACTTTCTTCTGACAACAACTTTGTCCAGCTCTTTGACTACCTTTCTGAAAAAACCGACTATCTGATTTCTGAATATCCTTCCTCCGAGGTCACTATTCTTGGTGACTTCAATGTCCATAATAAGGAATGGCTAGGATATTCAAAAACCGATCCACAAGGGAGAGCAGCGGAGGCCTTTGCAGTCAGCAATTCTTTAGCCAATATGCTTCAGCAACCTACTTAATTTCCTCGTATCCCAACACACAGCTCAAATCCATTGGATCCCCTTCTTACTACACAACCTGAATGCTATAAGATATCAGTCACCGCCCCCCTTGGTCGCTAAGACCACGGCATGGTCACTGCTTCCTGCGCAATGCAACCCGAGGTCACACAGTCATCACACCCACGTATCGTTTGGCACTACAACTCCGCAAACTGGGACGAAATGCGGGATTACTTTTCCTCATTTCCATGTACGTGTGTCTGCTTCTCTCATCCTGACCCCTATGATATCTCACAAAACGTCACCAAAATTATCCAAGCTGGCATGGAATTATTTATCCCACGTACACAGAAAACCTCTGCAGCCACTCAAAAGCCCTGGATCTCTAAATCCTGCGACAAGGTCAGACTTGAAAAAGTCAAAGCTCACAAAACGCTTCTACACAATCCCAGCCAAGAAAATCGTCAAGCATTTAACGACGCAAGAAACCGCTATGTCCGCATTCTTTCTGAGGCAAAAAACTCGTTTAATAACCACATCAAAAACAAAGTCCTCTTAAGCTCCAACGGCGGCAAACCCTTCTGGACTCTTGCTAAATCTATCGGGAATAATTTCTGCAAAAGCACGATCCCACCTCTTGTCTCAGGGGATGAAATTGTTTCTACCGCCCTGGGCAAGGCTAAACTTTTTTGCTTCGTTGTTCGCCGGCAATTCTACTCTCAACCCACCTCCAAATGTTCAACCACCAACAATCCCCAATGTCGCGCATAAAATGACGGATATCATTTTCAAAACTAAAAGGGTACGAAAGATGCTCTCTTCTCTTAATACTAGGAAAGCCTCTGGCCTTGACGAGATCCCAGCAATTGTTCTCAAAAAATGCGCACCAGAGCTTGCTCCTGTCCTGACTCGTCTGTTTCAGATATCTTATAACAGGCATATTCCCTAGTAACTGGAAAACTGCTCGAGTACAACCCATCCCCAAGAAAGGATCCAAAGCGCTCCCCAGCAACTACAGGCCTATTTCTTTCCTTTCAGTCGCCTCTAAAGTGATGGAAAAGTATATAAACACCGAATTACTAAAATTTCTTGAAAAACACAGTCTAATCCACGACAGGCAGTATGGATTCCGTCAGCGCAGATCGACTGCCGACCTCCTTTCCTTTGTCACCCATTCTTGGAACAAGTCTATGGAACAACACGGTGAATCCCAGATTGTTGCTCTAGACATATCCAAAGCATTCGACCAGGTCTGGCACACAGCGCTGCTTAATAAACTTCCGGCCTATGGCCTACCACCAAAACTCTGTATGTGGACAGCAAATTTCCTCTCCAACAGGAGCATATCTGCTGTTGTGGATGGCCATTCCTCTAAACTGTATCCAATTCATGCAGGAGTTCCTCAAGGTTCAGCTTTAGCCCCTACTTTGTTTCTTCTCCACATCAATGACCTCCTCTCGAGCACATCCAACCCAGTTCACAGCTACGCGGACGACAGCACCCTCCATTCAAATATCCAATATTCTAAGCCTGTCTCTTTAGCCCAATTAGATGAGGATCGCAGACTCATGGAGGGTTCTGTCTCCGTGGATCTCCAAAAAAGATTAGACTGGGGAAGTAGAAGTCTTGTACAATTCAACCCCACCAAAACTAAGTCTTGCTTTCTTTCTCACAAGAGATACACCAGCCCTAGACCCATCACAATGAACAACCAAGTTATTCAAAGTAATGATTAATTTTCTCTTGTTGGCATTTCTGTGGATCGAAATCTTAATTGGCACCAACATGTCACATCAATTGCAGAAGCGGCTGCTAAGAAATTAGGTTTCCTCTTCCGGGCTCGCAAATACTTTTCACCAGCTGAACTCTATACCTTATATACTTCACAAATAAGGCCAAACCTCGAATACTGCTCCCACATCTGGTGTTCCGCTGCCGCTTCTACACTCGCTATCCTGAACTCCATTCAAAAGAGAGCTATACGTCTCATCGGTGACCCTACCCTCACCCAAAGGCTGCCATCCCTTGCCCACCGACGTGCCGTTGGTGACCTCTCTCTCTTTTATAGATATCTGCACGGGCACTGCTCAGAGGAGCTTTCCTCCATAGTTCCCCCACCTGCTGCCCCCAACAGATCTACCAGGGGAACAGAGCGAATGCACCCTTTTACTGTACAGGTCACCAGACATAGAACATCTTGTTATGCCCGCTCTTTTGTCCCGAGGACTTCCAAGTTGTGGAATTCCTTGCCGGCACATGTTTTTCCTTCTCCTCCGAACCTCCAAACCTTCAAGTCCAGAACTAACAAGCTGCCTCTTTCCTCCCTCGTAGTGTGTTGTTGTAATTTAAAAAAACCAAAAATAAACAAACTAACTAACCAAGGAACATATTTCTGCACTTAGAAATTACCACACTTACAAATATAATTTGCATTTTTTTTTATTTGAATTAAATTTGAATTGAATTTAAACCGATTTTGTATTGAAATTAAATTAAATTGAATTAAACTTTTTTTTTCGTATACAGGAGAGGGAAATGCTCATGCAGACCTCATTCACGGCCCCGTAGGTGCCGTGGGATATCGAGGTACTGTGAGACTGTACTCACTAAAACTCCCTCCCTGGGAGTACCGGACCTTGGTCCATACCTCCGTCGGAAAGAATTACACACAATGACTTTTTGGGTATGAATGTTTCCATTCTATTTTTGCCGCGGGGGCGTTAGCGGGTAAGTATAAGCTTTGGACGCTTATGCTTGCGTGGAAGTTGCTCATCGTAGTCGGTGGCACTACGGAGAAGAGCATTTGGGTGAGAAGCGGCTTTTGCGAACTGGGTTGTGGATAGTTGAGTTGTAAACTCAAGTCTCGAAGGCATTTTCAGATCAGAGTGAATCTGATTGTTTCGGACAAACCATGGCGCTCCGGTAACTATTCTCAGAATTTTGTTCTGGATGATTTAAAGCGTCTTGATGTGTGTTGCGGCCGCGGTGGCCCATGCAGGTGATGCATAGGTCAAGGCTGGCCGGATAATGACTTTGTACATGAGCAACTTATTGTTCATGGACAATTTGGAATTTCTATTTAGAAGTGGGAACAGCTTCGAGATGAACATCGAGGCTTTTCGTCGCGCATGTTGGACATGGGGTCGCCATGTTAAGTGTTTGTCGAGGAGAACCCCGAGGTATTTGGCGGAATCTTGCCAGGGGATTAGACGGTTGTCTAATGAAACGTGTTCGTGAGGTGTGTGTCTCCTCTTGGAAAATAGGACAGCTGAACATTTATCGGGGTTTATGGCTAGAAGGGATTTCCTATACCATGATTGCAGCTCGACTACGGCGGTCTGAAGTCGTTCGGTTATTATCTTCGGCTGAGTGGAGCCGCTGAGGATGGTAGTGTCGTCTGCGTACAGTGCGTATGTCACGTTTAGGGGGGCTGTCAGAATGTTAATTAAACTTGAATTGAAACTAAATACTAAATCGAAACTTAATTTTCCAGGGCCACCTAATTCATTTTACCTAACTTGAAACTAAATTGAAATTGGATTAGATTGACACTAAATTTAAACTGGATTGAAATTAAATCGAAATGGAATCGATTTTGAACTGAATAAAATCAAATTGAAACGAAATGAAATTAATTGAAATTCAAATTAAACGAATTCAATTTAAATTGAATTGAAATTGGATTGAAATTGAATTTAAATTCAATTTAAATTGAATTGAAATTGGATTGAAATTGAATGGAATTGAATTGCTAATTAAACTGAAATTGGAAGGAATTGATTTTCTAATTAAATTAAAATTGAATAGAAATGAAATTGGATTAAAATAGAATATAATCGAATTATAATTAAGTTAAAATTGAATTGAAATTGAATTGTATGTATAATCGAAATTGTTTGGCTGCGGCTAATTTAGCCATTCATTTTCAAAGCATTTACTGTCGTTCTCCTCAATATTTATACTGTTAAATTGAAAGCAAAACCACAACTTTATTTTGAAATTGAATTTAAATTGAATTTAAATTAAAATTGAATTGAAATGACATGACATTGAATTCAAATCTGAACTGAAATTGAATTAGCATCAAATTTGGATAAATTAAAATGTATTGAATTTGAATTGGAATTGAATTGAGAGAATTTCCATGTAAGGTAAATAATGTTTTTGAATTTTATCTAGAATTTTTCTTGTTTTCATAGAAATTTTTTTGTATAAAATGGTTCTTCCCGATTTTTATATCTTGGCCGATGTATTTTTCATCTAAATGGGTTGGAAACGTTCGATGGCCAGATAAAATAAACGAGTTTTTCCGATATCCACTAACCAAGCAATTTCTGAAAAGCAATATCGATATGACTTATGATTTGGGTCCAGAAATGGTTGAGGTACTAAAAAGGCACGGTTCAGTACTTAGGTCATTATTTGATGCTGTTGGAATGTAAATATGAATGTCTACGCCTATTTTATAGATTATAAAACACCGCAGTCAATGTATCAACATCACGTTCACGCACATAGATTATAAAAACCTTTTGATAAATTACAGCACGAGAAATTAATCGATATGCTCAAAATATCTGGTCCAGATTGGGATTGGATTATATAGCAAAACTGTGTTTGAGCCAAACAGCGGCTGGTCAGCATTTATGGTAAGCTATTGGATCAGATAACCATTAAGATGAGAGTACGTCAGGGTTGGGTACTCTCGCATTTATTCTTCAGTCTGTACCTGGAGAAATTTTTTTAATAAGGCTCTTGATAGAAAATCTGTATGCAGAATACGATTTAACTTTAATTTCAGAAAACGTTTGTATCTTGAAAATAGTTAAGATATTTTGATTTAATTTGATACATACGTTTCTACTATAGAAACTATACCAGTACCGAATTTAATGTTACTAAGTTAAAGATAAATAAAGTTTTTCAGTTCGATAAATTTTAAAAGAATTCAGCTACCATAACGCTCTTGCTGCATCATGACTTTGTTATAGTAGAACAGCTGCTGGGTGTATAGTGAAAACAGGTAAAATAATAGGCGTCAAGAAATTAGACTCAACGGTGTTTATACAATTTAATTATGTCTCTGACCTTCCAAACTTTTAATCAGCGTTTTTAGTGAATCAACTTATATAAATACAATTAGATATCAATAAACAACCGATAACCTAATAGTCGACAGCCTTGTTGGAAATTTTTAACACATTTGATAGTGCTTCTTGATATTTACAGAATGCAATAAAAGAATAATATGATATATATTTTTATCTAGACTAATCTAGTATAGATGCAGAAAAATGGTGAAGAAATCTCCACTTCAAATATTAAAAAAATAAACTCAGAACGCAGCAAGTGCGTTATGGTAGTGAATTTTCGTAAAAATGTTTTTAATAGCAAATATATCTTTTCTTTTAACAAAATCAGGCATGAAATTTGGTTACCAGTATAATCTATATAGTAGAAACAATGTACCATATTTCATCAAAATACCTTCATTGTTTGAAAAAGTGCAAACTTTTTCCGAAAATGAACTTAAAACTTTTTCGAAAAAACTGGTCCGATTTTTCTGGCCAACGAACCTCTTTAAGTTATTGACCCACCTACCAAAGTAAAATTATTTACAAAAACATTTTCGATAAAACTTTAAACAAATTCACAAAAATTCGCAAAAAATATTTTGAGAAAATCCGAACATTTTTTTTATAATAGCTTAAACATTTATCATTAATTACCAAAATTTCACAAAAAAATCTTACAAAAAATGATTTCTACGGAAGCACAAAAATTTTCTGGAAAAACTGGCTTAAAATTTTTTCAAAAAATTTTGCTAAAAGAACACATTAAATTGAAATTACAAAGCTAATCAGTAATTAAAATTGAAAATAAAATAATTTGTTTGCACGAAAAGCCATTAAAACATTATTTTCGACGATTTTCGTTTAAAAAATGTTCCATCAATAGAATAATTTTGTACACAAAAATTCTCAAATGTTTCTTCAAAGAATTTTTTTTATTTTTTAATTTCAACAACACACCACGAGGGCTTACAGCCTAAATACTATCGTACCGTGGGTGTCGACAAGGAGGAAAGAGGCAACTTGTTAATTCTGGACTTGAAGGTTTGGAGGTTCGGAGGAGAAGGAAAAACATGCGCCGGCAAGGAATTCCACAACTTGGAAGTCCTCGGGACAAAAGAGCGGGCATAACAAGATGTTCTATGTCTGGTGACCTGGACAGTAAAAGGGTGCATTCGCTCTGTTCCCCTGGTAGATCTGTTGGGGGCAGCAGGTGGAGGAACTATGGAAGAAAGCTCCTCTGAGCAGTGCCCCTGCAGATATCTATAAAAGAAAGAGAGGTCACCAACGGTACGTCGGTGGGCAAGGGATGGCAGCCTTTGGGTATGGGTAGGGTCACCGATGAGACGTATAGCTCTCCTTTGAATGGAGTCCAGGATAGCGAGTGTAGAAGCGCCAGCAGCACCCCAGATGTGGGAGCAGTATTCGAAGTTTGGTCTTATTTGTGAAGTATATAAAGTATAGAGATTAGCTGGTGAAAAATATTTGCGAGTCCGGAAGAGGAAACCTATTTCTTAGCAGCCGCTTCTGCAATTGATGTGACATGTTGGTGCCAATTGAGATTTCGATCCACAGAGATGCCAACAAGTGAAAAGGACTCATTTCTTTGAATAACTTGGTTGTTTATTGTGATGGGTCTAAGCTGTCTTCAAAGAAGATTCATAAATTCATTAATAAGAAAATTCGCTATTAAAAGGACATTTGGTACAACGCTAATAGAAATAAATTAAATAAATAAAAAAATACTCAAAATCTGATCTAAATGCAGAACTAGATACTTATTCTGTGGATTCACAGAGAAAATTATTTTGCCTGTGGATGCTGTAAAAATTGAATCCGGTTGTACAGAAGAAAATCTCTTCTGAAGTCACAAATCTCTACGTCTATGTTAACTGTGGAACGGTTTTCCCAACTAAGGACAACAACAACTGCTATTAAACTTGAGTTAAAAGTCTTCAAAGTGCTTATCTTTCATTAGTGATTTTTTGCATCAGATTCGGCGAGAAAGGTACATGTAAACAGTGGTGTCCCGCACGGCTCGGTCCTGGGGCCAACCTTGTGGAATATTATGTACGATGGCCTACTTACCATAGAACAACCAAAAGAAGTAACTCTCATAGGATTTGCGGATGACGTAGCTCTAGTTGTCGCAGCTGCAAATGAAGAGATCCTCATGAACACACCAGATGCCGCACTACAGAAAGCTTCTAATTGGATGGCAGGTAGGCATCTCTGTCTTGCACCAGAGAAAACGGAATGTGCCCTCCTAACTAAGAAAAGAAAGATGGATCCTATCGAATTTACAATAGAGAATGTAAGAATAAAACCTAGCAGAAGCATAATATATCTAGGAGTTTGGCTCGATACAAAGCTATCCTTCGCAGAACACATTAAAAGAGTATCACTCAAAGCGGAAAGAACAATAACAGCACTCAATAGTTTGATGCCAAACATAGGAGGTCCCCGGTCATCCAAACGAAAACATTAGCGAGCGTGATATTGTCGCAAATCTTGTATGCTGCCCCCGTCTGGCATAGAGCCACTAACAACAAGAAATTGAGAAATGAGCTGGCACGGCTGCAAAGAAAGCGAGCATGAGAATATGCAGTGCATATAGAACCATCTCCGCAGACGCAGCGTCAGTCATTGCTGGACTCGCTCCAATAGAACTCCTGGTGGAAGAGAGAAAAGAAAGGTATGAGGGAATAGCGAAATCAGAGGCCAAAGAAAATCTCATGGAGAGATGGCAGACAAAATGGGAGTGATCAACGAAAGGCAGCTGGACTAGAAGCCTGATTCTAACCTTAAGACACTGGGTGGAGAGAACACACGGTGAGGTGGATTACTATCTAACACAAGCACTTTCAGGACAAGGCTGCTTCTGAGCATACCTTTATAGATTCCTCCGGGCCGACACAGAGCACTGCAGCTACTGTGAAGAGAGAGATGATGCGATGCACACGCTATTTAATTGCAAGAGATGGGAAGCTGTTGGACAGAAATTTACAGTGATAACAAAGCTATCCTTCACGGCAGAAAGCATGATGTCACAACTATTATTGTCACAAGAATCATGGAATAGTGTATATACCACAATTAGAGAGATAATAGAGGCGAAAGAAGGAGAGGCCAAACAGAGAGACTTGGGAACGAGTCCAAATATAACCATTACTGAACCCTTGATCTCACTAAGATCACAGTGAGGAAGGGGGGTGTAGGTAAATGGTAACATAAACAGAAGCATAAACAATGAGATATTGCTTTGAAGCCATGCTACAGCGAATTCCAGAGCACTATCTGCAGTTTTAGGGGTTCCACTTGCTCCGGCGAGCTCACCAGCAACGTCCCCAATAAATAAATAAAAATATGGAGAACCCAAATCACCACAACACATTTTTAAAGCCCTGATGATCGTTGGTTACAGTCATCAGACGATGAAACATTCTATAATGACTGACTTTTCTCATGTGTGAGATACCTATCATTTAAATTTTTCACACTTTCATTTCTATTACGCCATTAACGAATTAATCGAGAAAACAGAGTTCTTTAGCTTTTCTCGGGGGGTAGATGTAAGAGAGCTTATAAGAGATAATTTAGCAGTCTTTAAAGGACTGAGAGCTTTTGTTGAAAATTTCAGAGAGATTATCGTTAAAGCATTAAAAAACTATTTCACTACTAGATTGACAAGAGAAATAAATTTCGCATTGTTTCTAAAATATAAGTATTTCCTTTATCAACGGATATTACCAACAGAATTTAGTGTCAGCTAATAAAAACCTAGTGAAAACGTAACCAATGAACTACTTTCATTCTTATAGCTGAATGGACTACCGGACTGTCTATCATTCCCACCAGAGATTATTTTCTAATAGTAAAAGATTTATCACAACCGTTGTAAACAACGGGAAATAATGTGAGGTTACATGTATCTAATCTCAAAACCAACGGAAGTCAAAGACCGTTGGACTAACCTATAACACTATAAAATATAAAACAAATCAAGGAAATCAAACAACCTTGCAAATATACACTCATTTACCACATATTTTAATTCGCCTATACTGTAGAACCAAAAAAATGTTAGTAATAAATATATGCTACTACATTACAAGGTAATTCACATTAGATTTATTAAATGCTTCATCCAATCGTGGCATTTAATGAGAAAACACATTTTATCAGAGCTTGTATCTTTTTATAAAACTGCCTTTTTGTTAGAAGACTGGCTACGAATTTCATTCTTTCTTCAAATATTCAATTTTTGGTCGAACAGATATATTCAAAAAAGACATGGCCTTCCGACTTTGGAAGATGGACAAATGGACATAAAGTTTAATATTAAAATTTCAAAACACTCTCATCAAAGGGAGATGCTACAGTTAGAGCGAACCTAACCTCCTTCCTTGTTTTTAGTGAATGTTATTTAAAAAAATTCACTAATGAGGAGATCCTGACTTTTAAATTTGGAATTTAAATGAGTGCAAACCAGCCCCCATAGAACCCATATCCAGGGTTAGGTTCAGTTTTTATATGTTTATATATATATATATATATATATATATATATATATATATATATATATATATATATATATATATATATATATATATATATATATATATATATATATATATATATATATATCACCGATAACTCAAAAAATAATCGGTCGATTTTGATAAAATTTGGTAAATACCTTCCTTTTGCAAGTGGATTGGAAAGCGTCGTTAGCCAGGAATTTCGGCCCAGGTTTTCCTGCGAGATTTTCAGTTTTCTTTCGAAAAAAAAAGGTATATCCCCGGAAATACAAACCTATGGCAATCAAATTTGGTAAGCTGGTTTACATTGTAAAAACTAAGCGCTCTAAGGTGAAAGAAAAAAAAGTTATAGGCACTTAATGAAGCAAAATTTTAGTGCCAGTAAAAGCCAGAGAAGACGCAATACCAAAATATTGGATGTGTTAAAACAAAATCTATTAAATATTACAGAGAACGTTTATCTTTTCATGCCGCAAAAAGTTCAAAAAATAGCAGAAAAATTACTTTGCACATTTTATAATTTTTCTCGTGTAAATGTCAAACTGGAGATTTTAAATGCGAAAATTAGTATAACTAATGTGTTTTATTAATCTTAAATATTGCATAAAATGTATATTAAAATGTTCTAGATTATGCTACTCTTCTTATTTGTTAAAATAGTTGCAAAATTTACCTCTAAAGACCTTACATATTACAAATAAATAATTGGAGACTATTACGCGTTATCTTTTATTGTACAACATTTTTAAAGTGTAAATGTGGTCGAATGGTGAAAAGCATTGCTTATAAGCAAAGGAATGATGGTTCAAATCTATCCGTAGACTGCATTTATCTTTTAGTCTTTTAACTTTTTTCCGTCTTTGATGCAATTTTAAAGTTATCTGATGTATTTCTAATATTTTTTTAGCGACTTTTTGTTGAAAAAAATGACTAATGAAAGATAAGCACTATGAAGAGTTTTAATTCAAGTTTAATAGCAGCTGTTGTTGTCGTTAGTTGGTAAAACCGTTCCACAGTTACCA
Source organism: Tillus elongatus (assembly GCA_964006375.1). Classification (NCBI taxonomy): domain Eukaryota; kingdom Metazoa; phylum Arthropoda; class Insecta; order Coleoptera; family Cleridae; genus Tillus; species Tillus elongatus. Next base: position 129,445,084 of record OZ023269.1, read on the forward strand.
TAGACGTAGAGATTTGTGACATCAGAAGAGGTTCCATTCTTCTCTACAACCGGATTCAATTTTTACAGCATCCACAGGCAAAATAATTTTCTCTGTGAAGCCACAGAATAAGTATCTAGTTCTGTATTTATATCAGAATTTGAGTATTTTTTTATTTTTTTATTTTATTTCTATTAGCTAATTCTCTTGTACAAAATGTTCTTTAAATAGCGAATTTTCTTATAAATGAATTTAATGAATTTTCTTTGAAGAAACATTTGTTGGGAATTTTTGTGTGAAAAATTATTCAATTGATGGAACATTTTTTAAACGAAATTCGTTGAAAATAAGGTTTTAATGGATTTGTGTGTAAACAAACTATTTTATTTTCAATTTTAATTACAGATTGGGTATATAGTTTGAATTTTTTGTATGCTTTTAGCAAAATTTTGTATAAAAAACATTTAGCCAGTTTTCGCAGGATTTTTTTGAATTTTCGTAAAAAATCATTAAAGCGCAATATATCCGTTATTATGCAAGTTAATATCCGTTATTATGCAAGTTACGAAAAAAAGTTGTATACATTAATTGTAGGGTGTCTTAAGCTACATCTTAAAAAATATTTCCACAATTACAGGGTGGCCCATAAGTCGTTGGTGATTCAAATTTTCTTTTTTAGTGAATTTTTTTAATCGAACACGCCCTATGTTATTGCATTTTTGCATTTTCCATCGAAACATAATACATCTTTGTAAGAAAAGAAATTCGGAACGTAGCAAGTGCGTTATGGTAGCGAATTTTCATTAAATGCTTCAAATTTTGAATCAATTTGCTATTAACCTATAAGGTTGACCAGAAAACTAGTTTTTTCGGGAACAATTTAAGTTTACTTTCGGAAATTTTTGTACATTTTCAAACAATAAAGTTATTTTGATGAAACATGGCACATTGTTTCTAATATATAGATTATACTGGTAACCAAATTTGATGCCTGCTTTCTTAAAAAAACATATTTGCTATTCAAAACATTTTTATGAAAATTCACTACCATATCGCACTTTCTGCGTCCAGAGTTTTTTATAATGTTATTGGAAAGCTCTGGGCCAGAGGTAGTGAATAAATCAAGATCTTCTAATCCAAAAAATAAATGTGTCATACAAAATTATATACAATTTATATGAGAAGAAAACCTTTTTAAAAACATATTTTAAGGAAAATATCCACAAACTAAATTATTTTTAAAAAAATAACTAATTGTCAAGTCGGTTGTGAAGTTATTTGCACAGATATGTACTATAACAATCATTACCTTTAATTATTATACTTCTATTAATTTTAAGACAAAAAGTCAACAAAAAGTTATATTTTAGATTTATTTAATAATGTTTAATAAATCCTTTTTCATATGAACGTTGTAAAAGAATAATCGTAGATAAGAGGGGAGACTTAGCTTTCTAAGATTAAACACGCAAATATTTACATTTACATACTTATAAATTTTGTATGCATGAAAAATTTGTCTCTCATTGTAAAACAAATAAACAAGCAAAATGAGTTAAAATAAATGAGCAACGGTACCATGGCATAAGATACGCTGATGAGAGCGCTGATAGCAGAAGCCAAAAAGAATTCCTCAGTGTGCTGGATGATGTGCAGGTGCAGAGCGCTGGACTGGATTGGAGAAACATGCGCATTATTTTCAATCTACACAAAAATCAAAGTACCAGTAGATATTAACAGAGCTTTCGTTTTATTGAAGCTAAAATAAGAAAAAAGTCTGGACGCAGTAAGTGCGTTATGGAAGTGAATTTTCACAAAACTGTTTTTAATAGCAAATACGTATCTTTTAATGGAAGCAAAAACTGTACTACGTGGTAAAGAGCGTGAAATAAGTCATTGCAGTCTCTTGGTTAATGGTATTCTGGTAGAGGAAGTAAAGAAATTTAGATATTTAGGAAGACTGTTTTCAAACGACGAAACAATAGATAAGATACAAGGTAGGGTAAATGCAGGTAGAAGGGAGCTGGGAGTTATGAACATTGTAGCTAGGAGTGACGTATATCTAAAGAGATAAAAGTCGCTAAATACAACAGCGTACTAGTCCCAGTTGTGCTATATTGGTTTGAAAGTTAGGTGTTGCACGCAAAGCATATAAGAAAATTAACTACCCGAGACGACCGACGGGTAAAAAAAGAAGGCTTAAAAATGATTTCTGAATATCTTGTCTCCGAGGTCACTATTCTTCGTGACTTCAATGTCCATAATAAGCAATGGCTAGGATCGTCAAAAACCGATCCGCAAGGGAGAGCAGCGGAAGCCTTTGCAGTCAGCAATTCTTAAGCCAATATGGTTCAGCAAACTACTTACTTTCCTCGCATCTCAACACACAGCTCAAATCCATTGGATCTCCTTTTTACTACAAATCCTGAATGCTATAAGATACCAGTCACCGCACCCCTTGGTCGCTCAGACCACGGCATGGTTACTGCTTCCTGCGCAATTCAACCCGAGGTCACACAGTTATCACACCCACGTATCGTTTGACACTACAACTCCGTGAACCGGGACGAAATGCGAGATTACTTTTCCTCATTCCCATGAGCGTCTGTCTGCTTCTCTCATCCTGACCCTTCTGATATCTCACAAAACGTCACCAAAATTATCCAAGCTGGCATGGAATTATTTATTCCACGTACACAGAAAACCTCTTCAGCCACTCAAAAGCCCTGGTTCTCTAAATCCTGTGACAAGGCCAGACTTGAAAAGGTCAAAGCTCACAAAATTCTTCTACACAATCCCAGTCAAGAAAACTGTCAAGCATTTATAGACGCAAGAAACCGCTATGTTTAATAACCACATCAAAAACAAAGTCCTCTTAAGCTCCAACGGCATCAAACCATTCTGGACTTTTGCAAAATGTATTGGGAATAATTTCTGCAAGAGCACGTTCCCACCTCTTGTCTCAGGGGATGAAATTGTTTCTACTGCCCTGGGCAAGGCTGAACTTTTTGCCTCGTTGTTCGCCGGCAATTCTACTCTCAACCCACCTCGAAATGTTCAACCAGCAACACTCCCCAATGTCGCGCATTTTCAAAACTAAAAAGGTACGAAAGATGCTCTCTTCTCTTAATACCAGGAAAACATCTGGCCTTGACGAGATCCCAGCACTTGTTCTCAAAAAATGCGCACCAGAACTTGCTCCTGACCTGACTCGTCTGTTTCAGACATCTTACAATAGAGGCATATTCCATAGAACTGGAAAACTGCTCGAGTACAACCCGTCCCCAAGAAAGGATCCAAAGCGCTTCCTAGTAACTACAGGCCTATTTATCTCCTTTCAGTCGTCTCTAAAGTGATGGAAAAGTATATAATCAGCGAATTACTAAAATTTCTTGAAACTCACAGTCTAATCCACGGCAGGCAGTATGGATTCCGTCAGCGCAGATCAACTGCCGACATCCTTTCCTTTGTCACCCATTCTTGGAACAAGTATATGGAAGTACACGGTGAATCCCAGATTTTCGCTCTAGACATATCCAAAGCATTCGACCAGGTCTGCCACGCAGCGCTGCTTAATAAAGTTCCGGCCTATGGCCTACCACCAAAAATCTGTACCTGGACAGCAAATTACCTCTCCAACTGGAGCATTTCTGTTGTCGTGGATGGCCATTCCTCTAAACTGTATCCAATTAATGCAGGAGTTCCTCAAGGTTCGGCTTTAGCCCCTTACTTTGTTTCTTCTCCACATCAATGACCTCCTCTCTAGCACATCCAACCCAGTTCACAGTTACGCGGACGACAGCACCTCCCACTCAAATATACAATATTCTAAGTCTGTCTCTTTAGCCCAATTAGATAAGGATCGCAGACTCATGGAGGGTTCTGTCTCCGTGGATCTCCAAAAATATTAGACTGGGGAAGTAGAAATCTTGTCCACTTCAACCCCACCAAATCTCAGTCTTGCTTTCTTTCTCATAAGAGATACACCAGCCCTAGACCCATCACAATGAACAACCAAGTTATTCAAAGTAATGAGTCATTTTCACTTGTTGGCATTTCTGTGGATCGAAGTCTCAATTGGCACCAACATGTCACATCAATTGCAGAAGCGGCTGTTAAGAAATTAGATTTCCTCTTCCGGGCTCGCAAATACCAGCTAATCTCTATACCTTATATACTTCACAAATAAGGCCAAACCTCGAATACTGCTCCCACATCTGGGGTGCTGTTGCCGCTTTTACACTCGCTATCCTGGACTCCATCCAGAAAAGAGCTATACGTCTCATCGGTGACCCTACCCTCACGCAAAGGCTGCCATCCCTTGCCGACCGACGTGCCGTTGGTGACCTCTCTCTCTCTTTTATAGATATCTGCACGGGCACTGTTCAGAGGAGCTTTCTTCCATAGTTCCTCCACCTGCTGCCCCCAACAGATCTACCAGGGGAACAGAGCGAATGCACCCTTTTACTGTTCAGGTCACCAGACATAGAACATCTTGTTATGTCCGCTCTTTTGTCCAAGACTTCCAAGTTGTGGAATTCCTTGCCGGCACATGTTTTTTCTTCTCCTCTGAACCTCCAAGCCTTCAAGTCCAGAATTAACAAGTTGCCTTTTTCCTCCTTGTCGACACCCACGGTACGATAGTATTTAGGCTGTAAGCCCTGGTGGTGTGTTGTTGAAATATATAAAGAATGTGTTTTGTGGGCGAAATATTAAAGAAGATGTCAGAACTTCGCGTAAGAGGAGAGTGTGTATGCGAAGATGTATGAATGTGGATATAACAAGAGCCAAAAATACAATATCAGGGCATAGGTGTATGGAAAAATATTGTAATGAAATGGTATACGCTTTGTAGTGTGCCTACCCCTTTATGGGAATGAGGTGGCGGGTATTGTTGGTAGTAGTAGTAGTAATAGTAGGTACAAAATCCTATTCAAAAATTTATTTAGTTTTGGGATATTTAAAAGACATTTCTGAATCTACTTATTAAGTGATTATTATTATTATTATTATTACTACTTTATTTGTCTGGATTTACTAAATAGGAATGACTATCCATTACAAGCTTAGTTTCAATGTTGTGGGAATCCTTATGGATAAAAACATATATATATATATATATATATATATATATATATATATATATATATATATATATATATATATATATATATATCCCATCAAAGTGACAATGCAACATATTTGACAGTTTTGTTTGGAAACACAAAATTGTGTTTGCTGCAAGCACGAGTACGAGCACACGTTGTGGAATTAATTTGCTTAATAAAATATACTAATATACTATACTGCATACTAGTGCATACAATTGAGAAAACACATTGCATAGTACCTAGATAGTTTCTGTGATTTTGAAAAGAATCTATGAAAATTCGCTAAAACGTCTAATTAATTACGTGAATGTTGGAAGATTTATTTCAATAATATCAAGTCGGGTTTAATAATTACTTCAATTCATCGCTTTCAGATTATTTTGGAATGTAAGCTTAGCTAATAAAATTACCTATAATAAACAATAAATACGAATTTATGTTTCCTGGAATCAAGTTACAATTTCAAAGTAAGCAAGGGTAACGACCTCCCTTTTGATTAGAAATTTCACTTGTCAGCTAAGTTAATATTGGACTGTTTCGCATAAATTAGTCAATGAAATTTCCTTTAAAAGCATCGTTATTTACCAATACATTATTCATAACCGCTTAGTAATCATTTAAGGTGATAAAAATTAAACAACAAACAGGAACAAGTTATACTACAATAGAACATAAAACGATTTATTGCCTAGAATTTATAGAAGTGTGCAATATAATGGTGTCAAATCGAGAAAGTAGTTGTAAATTTTGCTGCTATATTATTCAAGCAGTAACTATCTAATTTAAATGTTAGTATGCACATATCTTGTCAGGCTGTAAAAAATGTTAGATTAATTTTTAGTAAAACTCACTTTCTTGACATGAATTCTAAATAACTTTACCTGATAATAGCAGTTTTAAACTGTCAGTTCAAATTTATTTCAGTAAAATTTTAAAATTTGCTTGCTATATGAAACCTTACGTGAAATGTGGCAAGAGTATGTTAAAATTTTTTCAAAATTTGCCCCATTTCTGCTCAACTAACTTAAACCTACATCAATATACCTTTGACGGTTACAAAAATAAAATATAATTTTGTACTAAAACTGACTAATTTGAAAGAATATGTCTTAACTTAATAAATTTAAACTTAAAATTAACAATACATTACACTAATCTAATTATAAAGTGGACTTACAAGTTTGACAGTTCCAGCGAAGAGCAAAGTAGAGAAACGAAAATAAATAATCCCAGTAACTTGACAACAGGTATTTAAAACATTATTTACACTAGGAACTAAACAAAATTACGCACACTTTCAAAACGGAAACATATTTTAAACAGTCACAAATTACTCCACTTATGTCTACACATATAAGGTAAGATATGTTCTATTTCAATGAAGAACATGTTCTAGTTTTTAAAAAATCGGTAAAATAACCTCAGAAAATATCGTAACCGATGACGACTTGAATCGAATATTGAGTGTATGACTCATACTCAATCAAACCATTCAGTTGATGCCCGCATTGCGATTCCCGGTTTTCTATTGGTTTGACTTGTGCGCTTGCGTAGAAGCGATTCTGTGCAGTTGACTGATGACTAATACTCAGGCACAGGACACAGATCCACATAATAAGCTGCATGTGAATTTAACGTTACACTACTCCAAACAAATTTATGACTCTATCCATACACAGTATTCCATTACTTCATTTGCTACTTTTAGAACAAATTGCCATAGAGAATAGAAATTATATAATCATAGCTAAATATTAGGTAAATCTGCAGAACGCCTTTCTGAAATTTTTTATAGAAACATGCTTAGAAACCCCCTGGATGCACAAACCACAAGAAAAATTTGTTGTTAACACCTCCCAAGGAAGTTACGTGACCAGGGGTGCTGAGCGAGGTAGGGGAGAGTCGGGTATTGACGCCCATATAAGAAGAATTACATTTCTCATGGAAACTGAAGCAAATGGAGTTGATTTCAATACTGAATTTAGTTCACTATTCTATGTATTCTGTGGTTATCTTGGTACTTTAAGTACATTTTGGAGCTTTTAATGAACAACACACCATTACTCAAAACTTAACTTTGGGCGCGATTACCCAGAGGGTAAAACCGCTCAGTCAACAGGGTAGTACCGCTCACTTTGTGAGTGCTCGAAAGGTCGATTTACATGCGACTGAAGCAAAGAATAATAGTCAGGAAATTTTTTATTCAAGATAAACAATTTATTCTAAATACAAAAATCGCAAACGTAATTTCTAAAATCATCTTGTCCTGTACAGTTCTTGTGGGTCCACTTTTTACAGACTCCACATCGAAAGCACATCTCATTTTTCCCAAACTCATTACACACAAGACAAACCTCATTATCCCCATCTTCATTTAAATCATTTGAACTTTGATCATCGCACAGTTCTCCAACCGATTCATAGCTAGAACTATCATCGTCAAATTTTACTTTTCTCCTTAATTGAACTACTTTTATTTCTTGCATATATTTTGGTTACTGTTTTGGCTTATTACCCTTCAATTTTTTTTCGCTTCTTTGTTTTCCAAGTCCTCTTTTTCCGGTGTTGTCGTCAGGATTTTAGATTTTCCCAGTTTGGAATTCTTTTTAGTAACTGTTGTGTGATTTTGTCTGATGGTAGAGATAGGAGATAGTTCTTTGAATCTGACTTGTTTTTTTGGTATTATCTGGAGCTTTGGAGGTGCTTGCTCTGAAATTGACTGCATTGGTATCTTGTATTCCGGGAATATGAATACCTTCATTTCTGGGGACCCCATTGTGCAAATCACTGGTCACTTCACTAGATTCTTCAGCGACAGGGTCAGAAAGACTTGCTGGCAAAAAGTCATCACTATCAGATCCATTTGGATTTAAAGGCCAAATACCACTTACTCGAAAACCGTTCTGGGCTTTTTCTATAGATGCGATTTTGACATAAGCCGCATTAAATATTCCTGCAACATCATACGGAGTGATTTTCCGATGTGGATACTGCCGCATAAATGTAGAACATTCATTGGAATATGCTCTCTTCAACGGGCCAAAAACAGTTAGATCTAGAGGCTGGAGTATGTGGCTAGTATGAGGAGGAAACGACACCATCACTATACCATTGTCACGACAAAATTGATATGCAGATAGGGAGCAATGGCTATTATAATTGTCTAAAACGAGCATAACTGGGTTATCTACGGAGCAACTTGAATTAGTTTTGAAATGATGAAGCCACTCAAGAATGAGTTCTTCTGTTATCCACCCCTTTTGCGAAAAAGTATATAAGGCACCAACTGGACCATTTTGTTTCAATTGCTCACTCATTCTTGCTCGAGGAAATATGAACATAGGCGGTATGTAAGACCCCAATGCACTTATAGCAGCGCATACTGTAAGATTCCTTCCTCTTTCATAACTAACAACTTTTCCAAGTTTCTTGACGCCTTTTAGAGCAATGATCTTAGTTGGAACTTAGACAGTGCTAATTCTCGGCTCGTCAACATTACAAATACGATGTGGTGAAAAAAGATACTTCTCTAGTACTTGTGACAGGTTTTTGTAAAATAGCGCAACACTATTTTCATTGAATCCAGATATTCGTCGGATGCTGGTTGCTTCTGGTTTTCTCAGGCCAGCTTCTGGGTGTCTCTTCATGAAAGCACCAAACCAGTCTTTGCCAGCAATTTTTTTGTCTTTGTTGAATCTATGAGCGATTCCATTTGCTTCAGCATATTCATAGATGATTTTTCTCAAGTCACGATGTGTTAAGCCATAAAACATATTCGCTAAATAAATGCAACGATGCACAGTCTCATTTTCTTCATCTGGACTGAATGTGCATTTACGGCCAATTAGAGCTTTTGATGTGTTCCCAATGTTTAAACGGTCCTTCAACGTAGAATAAGGGATACCTATATACAAAGAAATGCTGTTCTATTAAATATTCAAAATATTCGAAACAATTATAAATACCATATTCCTGGCACTTGCTCTCTTCCCTTTGCCGTTATGAACAGCTCTAACAGCTCTTTCTAGACATTCGGATGTCCAGGAACCCTTAGTAGTGGTGCGGAATCTTATTGTTGGCATCTGTTAAAGACAAGGTGAATTTAGATTCAAATTTGCTGGTAGTACCGCCCATGCGGGTATTGTCGCCCACCTTGGGCGTCAATACCCGCAAATGACTTTTAGGTTAGTGTCTGCTTCGTCGTGGGAATTTTCCGTCCCTCGCTCGCTTGCGTACAGCCACCCTCATTGCATAAACCACGAGAAAATCTCTTGTTCATACCCCCTAGGAAGTTACGGTACCTGGGGCGAATAGGGGTGTTGTGCGGGATAGGCAGGGTTTAAGGGGGATATGGCTTCAAGATGTGAAGCAGACAGCTTTCAAGCCGTTTTCTTCGCATTTTCTGCTCATATTTCATTTTTACTACCTACCCCGCGCAGCACGCCTATTCACTTCTGGTCTCGTAACTTCCTTGGGGGGTGAGAACAAGAAATGTTTCTTGTGGTTTATGCATCCAGGGGGGGCTCTAAGCATATTTTTGCAAAATATTTTTTTAAAAGCATTCGGGAGGTAATCTGCAAGTTTACCGAAGATAAAAAGGAAATTTGACTAGAAAATGCGAAGAAAACAACCTAATCGAATCTCGGGTAACGTCCTTGGGTGAACCATTTATCATTTACCAAAATTTAGGTCTTTAAGTTTAAAGACAAAAAAGTTAGAGGCATTTAAAAAAAATGGGGTTTTCCTCAAAACGTAAATATTCGCGATTTTAAACGTCAAAATTGGCAACATTTAGGCAAAAAACCTGAAAGAACTACGGATTATGTAAAGAGTGGTCTGCAAACCCTTAAGTTTCAGCTTCAACCATCATTGCCCTTCATTTTAATAAAATATTTTCAGAAAATTCATTTCAGATAAACACTTTCTCTAATGATTTGGAAGTAGTTTTAGTTAAGTTTATGGTTTAACGGTTTCTAATTTGTAGCTAATTTTCGTAGCAAAAATTCGTTAATGAGGCGACCGCGGCTTTTGTTTTTCAAAAAGATTTCTTCAAATGAGCGCAAACTAGGTCCCCTAGAAGCCATATCCGGGTTTACTTTATGTTTGCATATATACAGGGTGACGTATTTCTACGGTAAAGCTCAATATAATTGCCATTATGCAAGATACGAGAAAAAATTGTATACGTTACTTATAGGGTATCTTGAGCTGCATCCTATAAAATGATTTTGACAATCACAGGCTGGCCCATAAGTCGTCTACTTTTTTTTTGAACATTCCTTATTGCATTTTTGTATTTTTCATCGAATTATGATGCATGTTTGTAAAAAAAATCGAGACGCAATAAGTGCGTTTTGGTAACGAATTTTCATTAAATGCTTGAAAATTCAATAACTCAGTTTGCTATGAACCTAAGGTTGGTCGGCTAGGAAACGAGTTTTCTCGAAAACATTTTAAGTTTATTTTCGGAAATTTTTTGTACATTTTCATACAAGTTCTTTTGATAAAATATGGTACATTGTTTCTACTATATAGGTTATACCGGTGACCAAATTGATGCCTGATTGCATTAAAGAGACATATTTGCTATTAAAAACATTTTTATGAAAATTCACTTCCATAGCGCACTTCCTGCGTCCAGACTTTTTAATGGTCTTTAGTTTAAATAAAATTAAAATTAAATTAAAATTATTGTGATTATTTGACGTGGCCAGGTGCAGGAAAATAAAATCATCCACTTCTTAATAAAAACAAAGAAATAGGGTGAAGCATAGGCGTTTATATAACCCGAAGAAATAATAATTTTTATTATTGATTATATATCAAGAAGGCGACACATTATTTTGATATAACTTAGTTTACTATGTGAAAACTGGAACCTGTGATGAGCACTAATAAGTACACTTGGAGAACACCCAAATCACCACAACACATATTTCAGAGACCTTACGATCGTTTCGTTGACCAAGTCAACATCTTCAGAGGAAGAAAAATTCAGAATTTTTCTTCCTCTGAAGATGTTGACTTAGTCAACGAAACGATCGTAAGGTCCCTGAAATATGTGTTGTGGTGATTTGGGTGTTCTCCAAGTGTACTTATAACTTAGTTTATCACATTTTATAAGAATCGTATGTATTATACATTTAATCCTGGTTTCAATGGATTCCTAAAGGAGCTTTTGTCTACCAATTGGGTAGAAAATAATAAAAAAAAAGTCTGGACGCAGCAAGTGCGTTATTGTAGTGAATTTTCATTAAAATGTTTTTAATGACAAATATCTGTGTTATTTTGAGTAAGCAGGCCTCAAATTTGGTTACCAGTATAAACTATATAGTATAAACAATGTGGCATGTTTCATCAAAATAACTTTATTGTTTGAAAACGTACAAAAATTTCCGAAAGGAAACTTTAAGTGTTCCCGAAAAAAACCGTTTCTTGGTCTACCTTATGGGTTAATAGCAAATTGAGCTTTTTAAATATGAAGCATTTAATCAAAATTCACTACCGTAACGCACTTGCTGCGTCCCGAATTTCTTTTCTTACAAACATGCATTCTATTTCGATGGAAAATGCAAAAATGCAATAACAGAAGACGTGTTCAACTATAAAAAAAAGAAAAATTGTATCACCAAGGACTTATGGGCCACCCTGTGATTTTAGAATTAGTGTTTTAAGATGTAGCTCAAGACACCCTATAATTAATGTATAATTTTTTTCATATCTTGTATAATAACGAATATATTGAGCTTTATTGATTTTTTACGAAAATTCGACAAAAATTATATACCATTAAACGATAAACTCTATAGCTAAGACTACTGCCAAGCATCAGAGAACATCAGTCTATTTGAAATGAATTTACTGGAAACATTTTAGTAAAATGAAGGACAATGACGGTTGAAACTAAGACTACAGGGTTTGTAACACATCCTTCTTGAGACATTTTCTTTCCATAGCCCGTATTAGATTCAACTTCTTTGCCTAAATGTTGCCAATTTTGACGATTTAAATCGCGACTTTGACGTTTTGAGGAAAACCCCAATTAATTTTTCTTTAAATGCCTGTAACTTTTTTGTCTTTTGACCTATAGGGCTAGATTTTGGTAGGTAATTTACCAATAGCGATATAAATCTGTGTAAATTTGGTTGCCCTTACTTTGTTATTTCCTGAGATATAAATTTTTTTCGAAAGAAAACACAAAATTTTCCAGGAAACCCTTGACCGATTTTCCTGGCTAACGAGCTTATCCAAGCCACTTGCAAAAGGAAGGTATTCCCCAAATTTAGTCAAAATCGGCAAATTATTTTTTGAGTTATCGGTGTGATACATATATATATATATATATATATATATATATATATATATATATATATATATATATATATATATATATATATATATATATATATATATATAAACATATAAAAATTGAAACTGACCCCGGATATGTGTTCTAGGTAGCCTAATTAGCGCTCATTTGAAGAAATTTTTTGAAGATTCAAGAGTCGAGATCTCCTCATTAGTGAATTTTTTAAAGAAAATTCACTAAAAATTGATTTTAGCAGACAAGAGACAATTATAAATTAGAGTGACGGTTTTAAGTTTAACCTGTAAGTTAAGGGGACAATAATTTTGCCACAAACTTTTGCGGGCAGTATTTATCAAGATTGCAAAGCGCACAGCACTACACTGAAGCAATGGTTCACCGTAGTTCATTGTCGGCGCTTATTTCCCAGTTTGAATTCAGCCTTGCTCTCTCTGCTGTGTTGCCAAGTATGCACAATTTCTCATTACTATAACGTATAATGCAAAAAAGTAAAAAAAAATTGTCATACTAATAAGTAGGTAGCGATTCGCTTTTGGGATTATGACAAATACCAAGGGCGTAGAACAATTTTCTTGGGGGGTGGGGGGCGGCTGTTGTGTTATAAAATTACCGAAATTATAAAAAAGTCTGGGCGCAGCAAGTGCGTTATGGAAGTGAATTTTCATAAACATGTTTTTAATAGCAAATATGTCTCTTTATGCAAGGAGGCATCAATTTGATCACTGGTATAACCTATATAGTAGAAACAATGTACCATATTTTATCATAACAACTTGTTTGAAAATGTATAAAAATTTTCCGAAAATAAACTTAAAATGTTTCTGAGAAAACTCGTTTCGTAGCCGACGAACCTTAGGTTAATAGCAAATTGAGTTATTTAATTTTTCAGCATTTAATGAAAATTGACTACCAAAACGTACTTACTGCGTATCGATTTATTTACAAACATTCATCATATTTCGATGAAAAATGCAAAAATGCAATAAGGAATGTTCCAAAAAATAAAATTGAAGGTATCACCAACGGCTTATGGACCACCCCGTGATTGTCAAAATAATTTTAAAAGGTGCAGCTCAAGATAAGTAACGTATACAATTTTTCCTCGTATATTGCATAATAACAATTATATTGAGCTTTACCGTAGAAATGCGTCACTCTGTAAATATGCAAACAGAAAGTAAATCCGGATATGGATTCTGGGGGCCTAGTTTGCGCTCATTTGAAGAAACCTTTTGAGAATTCAAAAGGCGCGGTCTCCTCATTAACGAATTTTTTTTAAACCATAAATCTAACTAAAACTACTGCCAATTAGAGAAAGTGTCTATTTGAAATGAATTTTCTGGAAATATTTTAATAAAATGAACGGCAATCATGGTTAAAGCTGAAACTTAAGGGTTTGCAGAACACTCTTTACATAATCCGTATTTTTCAGGTTCTTTGCCTAAATGTTGCCAATTTTGACGTTTTCTATTTATTTTTTATTTTTATTATATATAATAACAAAGTAAGGGCAACCATGGGGTTAAGGAGTCGCGGGCCAAAGGACTCCAGGGGGCAAGCTGAGGAAGTGGAAATAACAACATAAACTCCCGATGAAGCTTTCCCCAAGACCGTCATGCGCGGTAAAAATCCGCATCCTGCACGAGGTGACCCTGCTAATAACTAAACATGACGGATCTAGACAAGGAGGTCGAACTAAACTCCCCCAATCTACGGTGTCACGTGACCCGTGCCTATGGATGGATGGCACCAGGGCGATGGTGTCGTGAACGGAACCTCTGGAGTACCAGGCAACCCTCCAGAGTAACCCGCCTTGCACCACACAGGGGGTTCTGATGGTGTGGACAGTATTTCCCCCATTCTCGTGGGAACAACATGAAGATTATAAATACATATAAAACCAAAACCAATGAGGCTCGAGGAGTGGCTCCGGCTACAGACTTGAGCCTTGAGTCTATCCCGGAAACGGAGACGAGCCAGGGTGCGGCAGCGGACTCTGGAGGTCCCACGACCGGCGTAGATACGGGGTATCAGGGGGTAGCTTCGGCCAGAGACCTGTCCCCGACACTCAAGCTGGAGGCTGGGTCCCACCGGAGGGCGGCGAGCTCCGCGGACTCCGGGGGCCCCTCCACCAGTGAGGACTCTACTGTTAGAGTAGAGGGACTGCCCCGGCAGTCCAAGCGTCTTTCCGGGGCGCAAAGAAAGAAGCTCCGGAGGGCGCAAAAAATGGCGGCCGGGACCTGGACGGTCGAGAAACCTGTAAAGGCGCAAGAGGGGAGTGCGGGTCAGAAGAGGACGCGCTCGAACTCTAGCACGCCCACTACAGACAGACGTTCCAAAAGGGCCAGGGTGCCTGTAAAGGCGCAAGAGGAGAGTGCGAGTCGGAAGACGCCGCGCTCTGGCTCTAGCACGCCTACTACAGACAGACCTCCCAAAGGAACTAAGGCCGGAACACCGGCGCAGACTGGCTCTTACAGGGAGGCTGCGGAGGGCCTCGGGATGGCGGTGATTGACAGACGCCATCCTGAGGTCACGCTAGACCAGGGGAAGGCGGACCTGATCCAGGCTGCGGTGGTAGCTGCAGTGGACTCTCTTCAGGAAGGGGAGAGCCCGCCTCAGTTCCACCGGACGCGCCTGACGGGGGGCATCCTCTGGATAACCTGTGCCGGCCCGCAGTCGCGGGACTGGCTGCGGAAAACGATCGGGGGCCTCGGTCAGATTTGGGAGGGGGCGGACTTGACAGCCGTCGAGCCCAAGGAACTCCCAAAGAGACGCAAGGTCCTCGTACGGATCCCTGACACCGTCCCGCAGGAGACGGTGATCAGCAGACTTAAGATCCAGAACCCTGAACTGGGGACGCAACACTGGTCGGTTCTAAGCAGGAAGGCAGAGGAGAAAGGACAGACGCTCGCCTTCTCGATCGACCCGACATCTTACAGAGCCCTTGAAGGAACCTCCTTCAAGGCATTCTGGGGCATGGGAAGGGTTAGCTTCCGCCCACTGGGGAAGCAATTAAGGGTTAATGGGACTTAGGTTCCTTCAGGTCAACCTCCAACACAGTAGGGCAGCCACGGCCGGACTACTAATGGCTCTGAGGAACACGGATGTGGCCCTCATCCAGGAACCGTACTCCTACAAAGGAGAGATCAAGGGACTCGGCGGAGCTAATGGAAAGCTCATCTACAGCAGGTCCAGCGAGAATCCGAGGGCCTGCATTTTTGTCAGGGAAGGGATAGAGTTTCTCCCTCTAATGAATTTCTGTTCCAGGGACCTGGCAACGATCAAAATCCGATGTGGAGGAGCGGATGGGCTGAGGGACATTACTGTCGCGTCAGCCTATCTGCCAGGGGACAGCACGGACCCTCCTCCACCCAACGAATTGGAGCAGCTGATGGTGGGTAGCAGAGCAGGTGGATGGCAGACCATCATCGGCATGGATGCGAATGCGCACCATGAGTTGTGGGGTAGCTCGGACACAAACTCTAGGGGTGAGGCACTTTTACAATTCTTTATGAAATTTAATTTAGACATATTGAATAGAGGTAATAAACCGACATTCGTCACAACACGGCGTGAGGAAGTTTTAGACCTAACAGTTTCCACCCAGTTTCTGGGTGACTTTGTTAAAAGCTGGGCTGTGTCTGGGGAAGTGAGTAGCTCAGACCACAGATACATCCGGTTTGAAATCGCCAAAGTCGAAAGAGAAACGGTATGGTACCGGGACCCCCGCAAGGCGGACTGGGAAGCCTACAGGGCAGACCTAGCTGTGGAACTGCGGGGGGTTGAGAGGGCCATAAGGGATTCAATAGACCTCGAGATTGCAGCAGTCCAATTGCGAGACGCAATTACCTCGGCCTATAACGCCAACTGCCCTCTGAAAATGAGGGTGTCCACCAGGAACGTCCCATGGTGGAACGAGGACCTCAGGCAAAGGAGGACGCAGGTTCGTAAGCTGTTTAACGCGGCCAAAAGGTCGGGAGCATGGGATGAATATAGACAGGCCCTATCGACCTATAACAAAAGACTGAGGGACGCCAAGAAGGAGTCGTGGAGGAGGCACTGCGAAGAAGTGGAAAACACGTCCGAGAGTGCTCGACTACACAAGATCCTGTCTAAGGGCCCTCAGACTAACATAGGCTCCCTTAGAACACCCACGGGAGGCTTTACAAGCTCGGGGGAGGAAACTATGGAAATTTTACTCCAGACGCACTTCCCCGGCTGTAACATAATAAACCAATCACCTCCGGACTGGGAACACTCAGAAATAGAGGCGCCTTATAGGCGGGCATCTAGAGTAGACTGGACAGTCGCTAAAGAGGTGGTTACCTGGAGCAAAATCAGATGGGCCATTAACAGCTTTAAGCCATACAAATCGCCGGGATTTGATGGAATAATGCCCATCATGCTCCAACAGGGGATAGATATACTGGCGCCGGTGCTTACCCTCATTATGAGGGCCAGCCTGGCTCTGGGGTACATTCCGAGGGCATGGAGACTGGCCAGGGTTGTATTTATTCCTAAACCTGGGCGTCCAACAGACCAGGCAAAGTCCCTGAGGCCAATAAGTCTCATGTCCTTCTTGCTGAAAACAGTGGAAAAACTGCTCGACCGGCACATTAGGGGCGGTGTACTGGAAGCATATCCTCTACACTGCGGACAATATGCATACAGAGCAGGATTCTCAACAGAAACAGCACTGCACCAACTGGTGCTGAAACTGGAGAATACGCTGGAGAACAAGGAGGTGGCGCTGGGGGCCTTCCTAGACATAGAGGGGGCCTTTAGCAACACCTCGTTCGGATCGGTTCTGGCAGCTGCCCGGGAGCGTGGAATAGAGGAGACCTGCTGCAGGTGGATCGGTTCCATGCTCAGGGACAGGGCGGTGTTCACCTCACTCGCGGGAGGGACTCTGCTGGCGGGGGTCGCGGCGGGGTGTCCGCAGGGGAGCGTTCTGTCTCCCTTGCTCTGGTGTCTAGTCGTGGACGGCCTGCTGGGGAGGCTCTCGGGGGGGGGTATGAGGTACAGGGCTATGCGGACGACATTGTCATCATAGTCCGAGGAAAGGTCACACAGGCAGTGTGGGAGCGTATGCAGACTGCACTGAAAGTGGTGGAAGGGTGGACGGTTGATCAAGGGCTCGGGGTGAGCCCCGAGAAAGCAACCGTCGTGCCGTTTACGAGGAGGAGGAAGTGTGAAAGCCACAGAACTCTCACTCTATACGGTAGGAGCGTTCCAATGGCCAGGGAGGTAAAATATCTTGGGGTCGTATTGGACTCTAAGCTTACCTGGAATGGTCACATTGGAAAAATACTGCGTAAGGCAGTCATGACCTTAGCCGTCACTAGGCGGCTATATGGAAAAACGTGGGGACTAAGACCTAGTATGGCCCACTGGCTGTACACAAGGGTGGTCAGACCATCGTTAACATATGCGGCACTGGTCTGGTGGCCTAAGGTGACACAATCCAGTGCCAAACAAAAACTAGGCAAGATCCAAAGGATGGCTTGCCTAGGCATCACAGGGGCCATGTCTTCAACCCCAACAGCCGCCATGGAGGTGTTGCTGGATCTACCCCCCCTACACTTCGTTATTATGGGAGAGGCCAGGCTAGGACTATACAGACTAGCCTGCAATGGTAGACTGAAGATCAACCCAGGCTTCAGGGGCCACTGCAAAATTCAGGAGATCGTGAAGGAACCCATGCTTGAAATGAGGTCAGACTTCGCGAGCCCGCGAATGTGCAGGGAAAACAACTTCACAGTGGAAATCCCTGATCGCGGGGCATGGCGGGAGGAGACACCGGGCATACCACGGGACGCGCTCGTCTGGTTCACGGACGGATCTGGCGGGGAGCGTGGGACGGGGGCAGGTGTTTACTCGGAAGGACCGAGGGTAAGTCACAGTATTTCCCTCGGAGCCCATGCAACGGTGTTTCAGGCCGAGATGTACGCCATCCTGCACTGTGTGCGGGAGAACAAGAGGAGGGGCTACACCAACAAGCGGATCCTCATAGCCACAGACAGCCAGGCAGCCCTTAAGGCACTAAGTAGCCCACGGGTAAATTCCTGGCTGGTGAGTGAGTGCCGAGACGAGACGAGCGACCTGGCTGGGCAGAATGAGGTGACCCTCATCTGGGTGCCGGGTCACTCGGGGGTCAAAGGCAATGAAGAAGCTGACAGTCTCGCAAAGAGGGGGTCAGCAGAACCATTTATGGGACCAGAACCGGCTCTGGGCGTGTCAAAGAGCACTGCCAGGGGAGCCATTAAGTCCTGGGTCAGAAACCAACACAAGGTGTACTGGGCGGACTGTCCAGGGCTCAGACATGGGAAGTCAATAATTGACGGACCCAGTTCAAAGAGAGCTGTGGAGCTGCTAAACCTTAGCAGAGGACAGCTCAGAAACACAACAGGTCTCTTGACGGGACACATGGCCGTCAAGAAACACCTACATAAAATGGGGCGGTTCGAAGGGGACCTCGCATGCAGACTCTGCGGCGAGGGGGAGGAATCAGCCCAGCACATCTTGTGCGAGTGTATAGCTCTGGACCGGAAAAGACAACTGATCTACGGTCACTCTAGACCGGAGACAGAGCAATATAAAACTTCACCCTACCAATCGCTGTGCAGACTAGTTCAAGGCACAGTGATTTTGGAATGGGTGGAGTAAGACTAGGGGTATGCACAATCAACCAAGGGTTGCGGTGCTATCGGGGCGGCAAGGCCGCGGACGAGCCCTGAGGGAACAAAAAAAAAAAAAAAAAAAAAAGGGCAACCATTTGGTACGCTGGTTTCTGTCATAAAGAGTATATCTGTCGTGTTCTAATCCTAGTTAGTAACTTCACTTTTTATCAATATTTTTTTTAGTCTCATTTCACTTTACCGTTAGCTGATCAGATTGTTATTATTCCGAAGATTTTTTAGCGACTTTTTTTCCATTGTAAATAAAAATTATTTGGTGTAAATAGAAAAGACGTTATACAATTAATATACTACTGGATATACCTGCTAGTCTACAATGTCGAGCGTGACCGAGTGGGCTAAGACCTGTACATCCGATAGTCAAGCCTACATGACGAGTTCTAATCCTAGTTAGTGACTTGACTTTTATGATTTTTTTTTCAGTCTCCTTTCGCTTGCCGCTTTCTGATCAGCTTGCTGTTGTTATTCGGATGAATTTTAAGCGAGTTTTTGTAAAAAAATAATTGAATAAAGAAGAGATGAAAACTTTTAAGACTTAATTCAATTTAAATAGCATATCTGGTTGTTTGTTCTTGCCCTAACTTATTGAATCCGTTCCATATTTAATACAGTCGTAGACTTTTTCCGTGGCTTGTTTTAGTGAATTTTCTCTAAAAAAAATCACCAAGGAGGAGATCCCGACTTTTGAATTTAGAAAATATTTCTTCAAATGAGCGCGAACTAGGCCCCCTAGAACACATATCCAGGGTCAGTTTCAATTTATATATATATATATATATATATATATATATATATATATATATATATATATATATGTATATATATATATATATATATATATATATATATATATATATATATATATATATATATATATATATATATATATATATATATATATATATATATATATATGTATGTATGTATTATATATGTATCACACAAATAATTCAAAAAATAATAGGCCGATTTTGATCAAATTTGCTGAGTATCTTCCTATTGTAAGTGGCTTGGATAAGTTCGGTAGCCAGGAAATTGGCCCAGGTTTTCCCGGAAAATGTTGTGTTTTCCTTCGGGAAAAATGTATATCTCCGGAAATAACAAAGTAAGGACCAGATGCGTGTTTGTATTATGAAGGGTGAACCATTTAAAAAAATTTAGGTTTGTAAGTTTAAAGGCAAAAAAGTTATAGGCATTTAAAAAATAAAATTTGGGGTTTTTCTCAAAACGTCAAAGTCGCGATTTGAAACGTCAACATTGGCAACATTTAGGTAAAGAACCTGAAAGTAATACGGATTATGTAAAGAGTGTTCTGCAAACCCTTAAATCTCAGCATGATTGCGCTTTATTTTACTAAAATATTTCCAGAAATTCATCTCAAATAGACCCTTTTTCTGATGCTTTGGCAGTAGTTTTAGTTAAGTTTATGGTTTAACGGTCTATAATTTTTAGCTAATTTTCGTAGAAATTTCGTTAATGAGTAGACCGCGACTTTTGAATTCTACAAAGATTTCTTCAAATGAGCGCAAACTAGGCCCCCTAGAATCCATATCCGAGTTTACTTTCTGTTTACATATATACAGGGCGACGCATTTCTACGGTAAAGCTCAATATAATTGTTATCATGCAAGATACGAGGAAAAATTGTATACGTTACTTATATGGTGTCTTGAGCTGCATCTTATAAAATTATTTTGACAATCACAGGCTGGCCCATAAGTCGTTGGTGATACCTACAATTTTTTTAACATTCCTTATTGCATTTTTCCATTTTTTTATCGAAATATAATGCATGTTTAAAAAAAAAATCGAAACGCAGTAAGTGCGTCTTGGTAGCGAATTTTCATTATTTTCTATTTATATTAGCCACAGTTGATTGCAGCACTTAAAAAGTTTTTTGCTTCCCTATTACGGACACTAGATCCTCCATCTAACCAACTTAATATTTTGCATTTGTCTTTTAGTGTTGATGTATAATGGTTGTGCTTTATTGACGAAGCCATTATATCACGTAGTACGTATATAATATACAGTAACAAATAACGCTCACACAAACACGTTTATTAACTGACTGATACTTCTTGCGTACGTCTGCAAAATGATCAAAATAGATCGCATATCGCATAATATGCAGTAAAGTTGCTAGCGAGGCCAGCTCGTAATATGATTTTAGTTTAATGTCCAGATTATAGAAGCACAAATCTCTAAAGTGTCCAAACTACAAAGACAAAGGCGTTTGAATTACTGGAGTGTCTGAACTAAAACGTGTTTGGATGGCAGAAGCTGTATTGTATACCTACATACGCCCCAGGCACATTTGTTGAAGCGACTGTGCATAAAATACTTACAAGTCAGACGAACAGTCTTCATTTTAGCATTTTTATGGAACTTCACTAAGTGAAGATTGGAATATATGATGAGCACTGATAAGCACACTTGGAGCACCCAAATTACCACAACACATTAAAAAAACCTAACGATCGTTTCACTAACCAAGTTTGCGCCATCAGAATTATTTATCCTCTGATGACGTTAACTTGGTTGGTGAAACGATTGTAAGGTTTTTTTTAATGTGTTGTGGTGATTTGGGTTCTCCAAAAGTGTTTATTTATGGAACTTGCTTAATCATGATATCGATTGTCCGCAAATAGTGCAAACTATATCTTTTCCAGTGCCGAGGCTTGCCTGCTTTTTCCGTCCAGTATCAGGGAAATGATACTCGAAAAGAACCGCGTGCGTAGACTAGCTCAA
The DNA here is from genome assembly GCA_964006375.1 of Tillus elongatus. NCBI lineage: Eukaryota > Metazoa > Arthropoda > Insecta > Coleoptera > Cleridae > Tillus > Tillus elongatus. The sequence goes on from OZ023269.1 coordinate 129,466,950, forward strand.
CGCACCGGAAACCCCACCGACAAACGAGACGCAAACAGACTCATCAAACAAGTACGATCCGACCTACAAGAACTCCGCAACAATCGTTGGGAGAAGCAAACCCTCTCTACCCAAGACAATTCCATCTGGCAAGTGGCAAAAGCCCTTCGCTCCCAAAAACTTCCGATATCCCCGCTTCACGGCCGTAACGGAGTCGTATACACGGATGCGGAGAAAGCTACTGCATTCGCAGATCATCTGGAGTTGCAATTCAGCCCGAATTATAACAACGTTGATCTGTCGCACGTAGCAAGAACGCACCGCTACGTCAGGAGTGCGCTTCGCGCCACCCCAGATACAACTATCGAGCCCACAACTTTCGAAGAAGTTTCCCAAATATTAAAATCATTAAAAAATGGGAAAGCTCCGGGATACGATGTAATCTCCAACGTAGCCCTGAAAAACCTCCCCCGCAAAGCCGTGGTATTCCTAGTTACGATTATGAATGCCATGCGGCGATTTCAACATTTTCCTTCCATGTGGAAATTTGCCGACATTATCAACATCCCGAAACCCAGCAAAGATCCGCTGTTCCCTCAGAACTACAGGCCCATTAGCCTGCTATCAGTCATCGGCAAAATCGCCGAAAAACTGATTCAGAAAACGCTAGCTTCTTTCACCTCAGAAAATTATATCCTCCCGGATGAGCAATTCGGTTTCAGACACTAGCACTCCACCACAGACCAAGTCCTTCGTGTGGTGGAAAACATCGCCGAAGGATTTAATAAAAACAAGTCAACTGGTGCAACATTTCTTGACATTGCTCAAGCCTTCGATAGGGTTTGGCATGCGGGCCTCCTAAACAAACTTCTATCATTTAATTATCCTCTCCCTCTGATTCTGCTAATCAGGTCATACCTACAACAGAGGAAGTACCAGGTCAAACACCTGGGAGCCAGATCTAGAACATACCAAGCCACGGCTGGTCTCCCGCAGGGTTCTGCTATCTCCCCTCTGCTGTACAATATATTTGTCGCAGACATTCCGACAGCCCCCCTAAACGTGACATACGCACTGTACGCAGACGACACTACCATCCTCAGCAGCTCCACTCAGCCGAGGATAATAACCGAACAACTTCAGACCGCCGTAGTCGAGCTGCAATCATGGTATAGCAAATCTCTTCTAGCCATAAACCGCGATAAAAGTTCAGCTGTGCTATTTTCCAAGAGGTGACACACACCTCACGAACACGTGTAATTCCCTGGCAAGATTCTGCCAAATACCTCGGGGTTTTCCTCGACAAACACTTAACATGGCGCCTCCATGTCGATCACGCCCGAAGAAAAGCCTCGATGTTCATCTCGAAGCTGTTCCCACTTCTAAATAGAAATTCCAAATTGTCCATGAACAATAAGTTGCTCATGTACAAAGTCATTATCCAGCCAGCCTTGACCTATGCATCACCTGCATGGGCCACCGCGGCCGCAACACACATCAAGACCCTTCAAATCATCCAGAACAAAATTATGAGAATGGTTACTGGAGCGCCATGGTTTGTCAGAAACAGTCAGATTCACTCTGATCTGGAAATGCCTTCGATACTTGAGTTGATAACTCAGCTATCCACAACTCAGTTCGCAAAAGCCGCTTCTCACCCAAATGCTCTTCTCCGTAGTGCCACCGACTACGACGAGCAACTTCCACATAAGCATAAGCGTCCAAAGCTTATACCTACCCGCTAACGTCCCCGCGGCAAAAACAGAATGGAAACATTCATACCCAAAAAGTCATTGTGTGAAATCTTTCCGACGGAGGTATGGACTAAGGTCCGGTACTTCCAGGGAGGGGGTTTTAGTGAGTACAGTCTCACAGTACCTAGATATCCCACGGCACCTACGGGGCCGTGAATGGGGTCTGCATGAGCATTTCCCCCTCCTGTATCCAAAAAAGGCTTACCTGCAGGTCTCATGAATTCTTTTATATCTTTTCTCCTAGGACAAATGTACGACCAAACTCGCCAATAGTAGGAATCTGTGCCACCTACAATAGGATGCGTCGCTCTATAGATATTCTGAATTCCAGCAAATTAGACCTAAGAACTAATGCTTTTCTGATATAATGTATTTCTATGATTGTATAGACCAGCGTTTCTCAACCTTTTAGTATTTGGGACATAATTTTCAATCACAATTCTAATCGCGCCCCCCTTATATTACGTCCAGCATAATAGCGGCCCATTCTCGCGGCTTAGCAATAAGTTCCCATTTGTTTCAATTATTATAGAACGTCTGCGTTCAGTTCCAGCTGGTATCAGTTGAGTCGATCCTTCTACAGTGAATGTGTATGTTGTAATTTGCATGTTAACTGCAATTCACGATATTCAAGTAGCAGTAGATTTATACAGTATAAACAGAATCATGGGTCATTTTTTAAGTGGGCGTAAGCGAGCATTTGATGATAGTAAAGCATCAACAAGTGCACAGACGAGAGTGGTTCTGAAACAAAAATCAAGAAAATATTCTCAAGAATATTTAAAGTTTGGGTTTACCAGCACTGAAGTAAAGCAAAAAGTCTGGACGCAGCAAGTGCGTTATGGAAGTGAATTTTCTTTGAAATGTTTTTAATAGCAAATATGTCTTTTTAATGCAAGCAGGCATCAATTTGGTCACTGGTATAACCTATATAGTAGAAAAAATGTACCATATTTTATCAAAATAACTTATTGTTTGAAAATGTACAAACACTTTCCGAAAATAAACTTAAAATGTTAGCCGACGAACCTTAGGTTAATAGCAAATTGAGTTATTGAATTTTAAAGCATATAATGAAAATTTGCTACCAAAACGCACTTACTGCGTCTCAATTTTTTTCACAAACATGGATCATATTTCAAGAAAAAATGCAAAAATGCAATCAGGAATATTCAAAAAAAAAGATAGGTAACACCTGTGAGTGTCCAAATAATCTAATAGAATGCAGCTCAAGGCACCCTATAAGTAACGTATACAATTTTTCTCGTATCTTGCATAATAACAATTATATTGAGCACTACCGTAGAAATGCGTCACTCTGTATATATGTAAACAGAAAGTAAACCCGGATATTGATTCTAGAGTGCCTAGTTTGCGCTCATTTAAAGAAATCTTTTTAGAATTCAAAAGTTGTGGTCTCCTCACTAACGAATTTTGTCTACGAAAATTAGCTAATAATTATAGACCGTTAAACCATAAAGTGAACTAAAGCTACTGCCAAAGCATGAGAGAAAGGGTCTATTGGAAATGGCTTTTCTGGAAATATTTCAGTAAACTCAAGCGCAATGATGGTTGAAGCTGAACCTTAAGGGTTTGCAAAACACTCTTTACAACATCCGTATTTCTTTCAGGTTCTTTGCCTAAATGTTGCAAATTGTGACGTTTCAAATCGCGACTTTGACGTTTTGAGGAAAACCCCAAGTTTTTTTTTTAATGCCTATAACTTTTTCGTCTTTAAACTTACCGACTTAAATTTTGGTAAGTGGTTCAACCGTTATAATACAAACTCGCCTACCAAATCTGGTTGGCCTTACTTCGTTATTTCCAAAAATATAAATTTTTCCCGAAAAAAAACACCAAATTTTCCTGGAAAACCTGCGCCAGTTTTCCTGGCTAACGAACTTATCCAAGCCACTTAAAGACATTTTATTAAAATTCAAAAGTCAGGATCTCCTCATTAGTGAATTTTTTTAAAGAAAATTCACTAAAAAGAAAGGCCACTGTGTGTCAGTCACCCAAAAAGATTGGCAGCAGACAGCATGAAACCTAATAAACTTAAGCGTCATTTGGAAATGCTTCATAGTGAGTACGTTCCCCAAAAATTCTTCAAATTACAATTATAATCATAGGAAGAGCAAAAATCATTTTTTTAAGCTGTGTTTGTGATGATTTTGTTAGCGCAACTAGTGTCATGTCTAAAATGTGTTGGTGGATCATGTTCCTCAAAGTATACTTAATTTTACAAAAACAAGGTAAAATTCCTAAAAATAAAATACGTATTTCACAATTTGGCAAACCAGCGTCTTGTTTTATCTTGAGAGAAATTTTTTAAATGATTCATCCTGACACCGGGTTATAATCACCTTTAGTATTATTTTTACCTTGTATTATCTGAAATTAAGTGTAAAGAGGTTTCATATAATTGTAATAATGTTATAATCTGACTTGGGAATTGGAAGTATTTAGAAACATTTAGCGCATGGGTTGGAAAAGATATTTTTGTACGTGTGAGTCATCGCTAGCCGATAATTAGTGTAATTTACTTGATACTAGTTTCATATAAACATCGTATTCATGCTTTACCTACAAGTTTTACTACTATAGACTATTACATTGGTTTTGCTTCATTGGATATTAGAAGAAAGTTAAATTAACTGTTCTATTAAGTAATGAATCGGTATCTATAACAAATTTGAAAGTTTCGGCAATATACACGCATACTTTTTTCGCTAAGCAACGTAGCTGTTTGAATTGCGTTTAGTCTAATTTCATTTCGATTTTTTATGAAGGTCGTTTGTAACGTTGTTACAAATTTACTCATTATTCTTTACAAATCATAACACAATTCAAAGAAATTATAACATTAATTAAAGCAATATTTCTAGATTTTGGGATGCAAAATTTCATATTTGAACCCATTTCTTCATAATTTTGTAGATGAGCGATGTGTCAGCTTTCTATATATTTTTTCAGAAACATGTTTAGAAGTACCACTGTAGGCATAAACCATAATTTTTTTTTTGTCGTTTCAAGAAAGTTATGGGACCTGGAGCGAATAGGGAAGTGCTGGGCGGGGAAGAAGATTAAAACGAAGTAAGGAGGGACTCTGCTGGCGGCGGTCACGGCGGGGTGTCCGCAGGGGAGCATCCTGTCTCCCTTGCTCTGGTGCCTAGTCGTGGACGGCCTGCTGGGGAGGCTCTTAGGAGGGGGGTATGAGGTACAAGGCTATGCGGACGACATTGTCATCATAGTCCGAGGAAAGGTCACACAGGCAGTGTGGGAGCGCATGCAGACTGCACTGAAAGTGGTGGAAGGGTGGACGGTTGATCAAGGGCTCGGGGTGAGCCCCGAGAAAGCAACCGTCGTGCCGTTTACGAGGAGGAGGAAGTGCGAGAGTAACATAACTCTCACTCTATACGGTAGGAGCATTCCAATGGCCAGGGAGGTAACATATCTTGGGGTCGTATTGGACTCTAAGCTAACCTCGAATGGTCACATTGGAAAAATACTGCGTAAGGCAGTCATGACCTTAGCCGTCACTAGGCGGCTATATGGAAAAACGTGGGGACTAAGACCTAGTATGGCCCACTGGCTGTAAATAGGATGGTCAGACCATCGTTAACATATGCGGCACTGGTCTGGTGGCCTAAGGTGACACAATCCAATGCCAAACAAAAACTAGGCAAGATCCAAAGGATGGCTTGCCTAGGCATCACAGGGGCCATGACTTCAACCCCAACAGCCGCCATGGAGGTGTTGCTGGATCTGCCCCCCACCTACACTTAGTTATTATGGGGGAGGCCAGACTAGGACTATACAGACCAGCCTGCAATGGTAGACTGAAAATCAACCCAGGCTTCAGGGGCCACTGCAAAATTCAGGAGATCGTTAAGGAGCCCATGCTTGAAATGAGGCGCCAGACTTCGCGAGCCCGCGAATGTGCAGGGAAAACAACTTTACAGTGTAAATCCCCGACTGCGAGGCATGGCGGGAGGAGACTCCCGGCATACCACGAGACGCGCTCGTCTGGTTCACGGACGGATCCGGCGGGGAGTGCGGGACGGGGGCAGGTGTTTACTCGGAAGGACCGAGGGTAAGTCATAGTATTTCCCTCGGAGCCCATGCAACGGTGTTTTAGGCCAAAATGTACGCCATCCTGCACTGTGTGCGGGAGAACAAGAGGAGGGGCTACACCAACAAGCGAATCCTCATAGCCACAGACAGCCAGGCAGCCCTGAAGGCACTAAGTAGTCCACGGGTAAATTCCTGGCTGGTGAGTGAGTGCGGACACTAGACGAGCGATCTGGCTGGGCACAATGAGGTGACCCTCATCTGGGTGCTGGGTCACTCCGGGGTCAAAGGCAATGAAGAAGCTGACAGTGTCGCGAAGAGAGGGTCAGCAGAACCATTTATGGGACCAGAACCGGCTCTGGGCGTTACAAAGAGCACTCCCAGGGGAGCCATTAAGTCCTGGGTCAGAAACCAACACAAGGTGTACTGGGCGGACTGTCCAAGGCTCAGATATGGGAAGTCAATAATTGACGGACCCAGTTCAAAGAGAGCCGTGGAGCTGCTAAATCTTAGCAGAGGACAGCTCAGAAACACAACAGGTCTCTTGACGGGACACATGGCCGTCAAGAAACACCTGCATAAAATGGGACGGTTCGAAGGGGACGTCGCATGCAGACTCTGCGGCGAGGGGGATGAATCAGCCCAGCACATCTTGTGCGAGTGTAAAGCTCTGGACCGCAAAATACAACTGATCTACGGTCAGTCTAGACCGGAGACAGAGCAATATAAAACTTCACCCTACCAAGCGAATGGGTGGAGTAAGACTAAGGGTATGCACAATCAACCAAAGGTTTTGGACCAATGATTGTGAAAAAGCATTCGAGACACTAAAACGGGCTCTCTGTTCATCCCCGATTCTGACCTATCCCCAGCCTGGTCGCAGGTTTATTGTGGACACAGACGCGAGCAATGTTGGTATTGGAGGTGTTCTTTCGCAAGAGCAAGGAGAAAAGGAGGAGGTTGTAGGATATTTCAGCAAAACCTTTTCCAAAGCAGAAAAGAACTATTGCGTGACGAGGAAAGAACTTCTAGCCATTATCAAGACGTTGGAGCACTTTCACAAATATCTATATGGTCAAGAATTTCTCCTGAGAACCGACCACGCTTCCCTACACTGGCTTCTTTAATTTAAAAATCCAGAGGGGCAGATGGCGAGGTAGCTTAAACGCCTTCAAGAGTACCTGAACGACAGCACGGCAATGCCGACGCCCTATCTAGGAGACCTTGCCCACTAAAATGCAAGCACTGCACCTCTGCCGAAAACAAAGAAGGACTGAATCTCGAAGTGTGTTAATGGAGGAGCAAAAAGAAGACACTGATATCCAACCAATCTAAAGATGGAAGACGACTTGCCACGAAAGACCCACTTGGTCAGAAGTTAGTGATAGAAGCGTTGCCACCAGAAGTTACTGGGCCCAGTGGGTCTCCATTGAAATCGAAGGTAATCTTCTGGTCAAGAATTGGGTGTCAGAGGATGGAACCCGCATATTGAAGCAAATAATCCTTCCGCAGCCAAGAGTTAGGGAGGCAATCGAGGAGATCCATGGTGGAGGCCATTTAGGGGTAAAGAAAACTGTCAGATAACGTTTTTATTGGTTACGATGTAGAGCTGATGTGGAAGAATGGTGCAAAACCTGCCAAGCGTATGCCTCCAGTAAGGGGCCTAAGTGAAAAACCAGGGGGCGAATGAATCTGTACAACGTGGGAACCCCTTTCGAAAGAATTGCAATCGACATAGCTGGTCCTTTTCCTAGAACAGACGCAGGAAATCGCTATATGCTTTTAGCCATGGATTATTTTAGCAAGTGGCCAGAAGTGTTTGCGGTCCCGAATCAAGAGGCTACCACCGTCGCAGAAGTATTTGTGAATGAGTTTTTCTGTAGATTTGGCGCACCACTAGAGCTCCATTCCGACCATGGGCGCAACTTCGAGTCGGCTGTATTCCAGAAGGTTTGTGAGCTTATGGGAATAGGAAAAACGAGAACTACACCCATGCACCCCCAATCTGACGAAATGGTGGAAAGATTCAATGCTAGTTTGGAGTCCCACTTAAGAATATTTATCAATGAACACCAAACGGATTGCGACCGGCACATTCCACTATTTCTACTGGCATACCGCTCAGCTGTATATGAGACTATCGGACATACACCAGCCAGCGTGGTTTTTGGGCCAGAGTTAAGACTTTTTCTTGATATCATATTTGGAAAACCCACAGATGCGCCACGGTCAAATGATGAATACCTGAAAGATTTGGAAAGAAGAATAGAAGCCATACACTCTGCTGTCAGAATGCATATACGAGTAGAAAGCGACCGCATGAAGACCCGTTATGACGTGCGAGCTAATTCAGCTGGTTTTAAAGAAGGAGATCGTCTGTGGTTCTACAATCTAGTACGACGCAAGGGACGGTCACCGAAACTACAGAAATTATGGGAAGGTCCTTATAAGGTGATCAAAAGGATCAATGACGTTGTCTATCGAATTCAGAGGAGCCCAAAGAGGATGATGAGGGTGGTCCATATGCACAGACTTACGCCATTCCAAGAAATGTCAGAATTCGACCGGGCCGATCGAATATAAAAGGGGGGCAGTGTCACATTTGTCTATGAGAATTACGGTTATGGACTTTGTTATTCTGTGGTCAAATGTCGGTTATAAAATGTGTTGGTAAGAGCGAACACTCTGGAATTATATTTCTATAATGGACCAGAAGTGACAGGTATAGAATAGTGTAGAAGGTCTAGAATCTCTATGGACAGTATAAATAGACGAGCCGTGCGCAGAGTAAGTTAGTTTAGTATTAAGTCGGTATGGTGTATGTATACCTAAAGAGGTATAGGTATATATTATTACGAAACAAAGATTAATACGCTAAATTTATTTCGGTCATGACCTCTTGCCATTATCACACTATTAAATGTATAAGAATAAAAACAAAGTTTATTATTCTCAATAAAGTAACCTGATTTCGACGAAATGTTTAGGTCTAATAGTGTCTGATATAAAATATTTACCATTTATATAAGATTAACACAAAAAAATCCATCAAGCTCATTATTATGTATAACTTGCGGAAAAACTACGGTATTCTTAAAAAGCGATGTTTTCAAATAGTGCGATAGCATTTAACGCTACTAGGAAAATCATAACCTTATTTTAGCAACGTTTCTTCGATTCTAGAAAGTGGCATTCCCTTTATTTGCATATTATTGTTTTATCAAGTGAAAATTGAGTAGATAACTATGCGTTATCTCGTGGGATACAGAAGAAGGTTACATATTCTGATTCTATTACATGTATCGCATTGTAGGTCACCTTTACTTGCTAATAATCGATCACCATAGTATATAAATATAATATCATAAAAGCAATGTTTTCTAAGGCAAATTCGATTATTTATTCGTTATAAGAATGTACTTAAACTTAAAATATCTACTTATCATGTGTATAGTGTATAGTAGAAACATTTCCATCAAAAATCATTTTGAGCATCTGTTATGCAACCCAAAATACAAACGTGAAATCTGTCTTGGACTCTAGAAAATGCCTACAGACATAATTCAGAGAGGGCTAAATTGTCTATGCTTTTACCATTGAACGATCAGTTACAGTCGATGTCCACTTTAATTAATTTACCTACCTATTAATTTCCATTTCAACAATAATAGAATAAGGGCAGGCAATAACCAAATCATTAGCTAAGCGAAAACATTTTTAATAATAACATTACTATTTTAAAAAGTATGTTTCCTGATATATTTTTGCTGGAACACTTTCAATAAATATATTACTAATGCATTTTTGCTCGATAAATCAATTTCTGTCTCTAGAATTTGCTTACATTTTATTATTATAAAATGACCTATTTGCATAAAAATGTTGGTTAGGTTTGACATATTCTAACCATTTTAAACAGGGTTTATGTGTTAAGATTGATATTTACTTAATTAAAAACTTATTTAATTTATAATAGAAGAATTAAGAAAAGAACCACAGAAAAATTATCTAGTTCTGTATTTAGATCAGATTTTGAATATTTTAAAATTTATTTCTATTAGCTAATTTTCTTGTACAAAATGTTCTTTTAAATGAATTTAATGGATTTTCTTTGAAGAAACATTTGTTGCGAATTTTTCTACGAAAAATTATTCAATTAATGGAACATTTTTTAGAAGAAATTCGTCGAAAATAAGGGTTTAATGGATTTTCGTGCAGACATTATTTTATTTTCAATTTTAATTACAGAGTAGCTATATAATTTGAATTTCATGTGTTGTTTTAGCAAAATTTTGTGTATAATATATTTAGACTAATTTGATACCTGCTTTCATAAAAACAAAGACATATTTGCCATTAAAAACATTTTTATGAAAATTCACTATCATAACGCACTTGCTGCGTTCAGACTTTTATATCGGTATAATTTAGTCATCATATCAAAGGTGTTTTTGTAGTCGAACCAAAACCATGTTTTTTTTTCCTCAGGGCTCGTCCGCGGCCTTGCCGCCCCGATAGCACCGCAACCCTTGGTTGATTGTGCATAAGAACCAAAACCATGCTCAACTCCGCAATAATACTGCTAACTACGCTTCCAGGAACTGTTTTAATTATTGAATATTATGATGCTATAAGAGAGCGCACCTATAATAATCTTATAAACATTATAAATACAGATGTAGATACTTCTTCTCTAACTTCACCATTGCTGGTTTCCATCTCTGTAATACTTGTGAAGCCAGAGAAGAATTCTCTACAGCTGTATTTAGTATGGAACAGTTTCACCAAGTGAAGGCAACAACGAATAATGAACTTAGACATTGCTCAGATAGGTGTTTTAAAGTTTTAACCATTATATCATAAAGAAACTATCATAGACAATGAAAGAACTTAACTTTGATAAAGTAGAGAACAAATTATTATATTATTGTTCAAATATACACAGTTCTGCAACAGTCATTGTTATGCAATCCACAATATCCACCTGTAATGCTAATACGTAAATTTTAGTTATAGAGAATGTTCGTTTCTCTGTGATTTTAGATTAATATTTTGACATATATTAGGGATCCCAATTTACACAGGTATTTAAAATCTAAATTAAATATATATTTTTTAATTATACATAAAATTTCCACGTTTTGTATATTCCATGTGACATTTTAAGCATTATTTTGATAATTGAGATATGTAACTTGTAAAACTACAAAGTGAGTACCAGTTTTTTCCCTTATATATGTATTAATTGCCTTTTTTAATTCAAGTGAATACAAAACACTTTGAAGTTACTTTTTTTTAAAATATGATATGATTGCAAACATTTTGTTAATGTATCTGGCTGCCACTGCAATCATAGGGAGTTGTTTGCCGACGCATAAAACAATGTATAAAACATCCTGAATGTCACAAGTACCTGTATTTGGTCTCAGTAAAACTTACTACAAATTGTGTGTTATTTTGTATTCACTAGAATTAAAACAGGTAATTAATATATTAAGGAAAAAACAGGCTCTCACCCAGCATATATAGCCGATTTCAAATATGTTAGTTTCTGCTTCTTTGAGCAAATTAAATACGCAACTAGTTATTTGCACGGTAGGTAGGTATTATAATTTTTCGTCAAATTACTTCACTATAAGTATGTATTATTATTGCTCTGTAAGAAATGGATACCTACTAAATAATTATGTTGCTATATATTATAACATTTGTCATAGTTAATAATTATATTCTTGTGTTTATTAATTTTTTGCAGTATACATAATTAATATCTTTAATCAATCAAAATAAAAATGGTTAGTAGCCGAAATGGTAATCCTGTGTTTAAAGTACCTCTTTAGTAAACATACAATTCGGGCGAAATCGGAACGTGAACTGGACGCGGGACGATGTGCACTGTTGCCAGATGAGTATAAGCAAGGGTCATTTTAAATATAGAAGGCAATCAACGGGTGAACAAATATTTTCATAATGTAAATAAATGATAGTATTGCGTAATGTACATAGATCGATATTTGACATATTTTGCGGAAAGCAGTAAGAACACGGAAATGTAAACAGTTAATTTTCAGCAATTGTGGTCTAGGGGGAAAAACGTGATATAGAAGGAAATAAAGGGGTGAACAAATGTTTTTATAATTTTAATAAATTAAAATATGGCGTCATCTACATAAATCGATATTTGACATATTTTGCGGAAAGCAGTAGGAACACGGAAATGTAAACAGTTAATTTTCAGCCTCAGGGGGAAAAACGTGTGCCTCTCCTCCCTTTTTTGGTACATCAGTAACATCAACGGAGGTTGTGCCATTGTGATTGAGCAAGGTAATCTGCACGTTCCACCATTCCCAGGGGGCGTAAAGCCGTCGGTCCCGTGCTCATGCGATGTTGGGCACGTTAAAGACCCAAATTCCCCGGACAGTGGGGTGAATGAATGACACTTTAGTAAAGTCAATGAAGCAATTTCCGTTGCGAATTGCCGATTATAAATACAACTGTATATGCTAATATCAAACGGTAACCAGTATATTATTTCGAAAGATCGCAATGTAATCGCATGGTAATGAAGCAATTTCTACCGACAACTGTCGATGATAAACAAAACCGAGAAAATTGCTCAAAATGGGCTTACCTTCGAAATGTCTGTTTATATTTTACTTTTCAACCTTAAATGAGTAAGAAAAGTCAATGAAGCAATTTCCGTTGCGAATTGCCGATGATAAATACAACTGTATATGCTAATATCAAACGGTAACCAGTAATTTTGGTGTGTAGTGTAACTTTTCAATCGCAAACCTATCTACCACATTTGGTTGTCATAGCTTTTTTAATTTTTGACATAAAAATGTTTTCCTAATGAAAAGTTACAATTCTTTTGGAAAACCTCGTCCGATTATCCTGACTAACGACCTTATCCAAGTCATATAGAGAAGGATGGTGCATGCCAAACTTTTTCAAAATCGGCACAATAATTTTTTTGTTCTCGGTGTGATTCATACATACATACATACATACACATTTCTACCGACAACTGTCGATGATAAACAAAACGGAGAAAATTGCTCAAAATGGGCTTACCTTCTAAGTGTCTGTTTATATTTTACTTTCTAACCTTAAATTTACTAATTGGGAGACCCCGACTTTTGATTTATGAAAAAGTTTTTGCAAATAAGCGGGAACTATGGCCCCAAGCACCCATATCCGGGGTCAGTTTCCATTTTTTATATGTATTTATAAAGATACATACATATATACATACATATATATATATATATATATATATATATATATATATATATATATATATATATATATATATATATATATATATATATATATATTCCCGCTTATTTGCAAAAACTTTTTCATAAATCAAAAGTCGGGGTCTCCCAATTAGTAAATTTAAGGTTAGAAAGTAAAATATAAACAGACACTTAGAAGGTAAGCCCATTTTGAGCAATTTTCTCCGTTTTGTTTATCATCGACAGTTGTCGGTAGAAATCGCTTCATTACCATGCGATTACATTGCGATTTTTCGAAATAATATACTGGTTCCCGTTTGATATTAGCATATACAGTTGTATTTATCATCGGCAATTCGCAACGGAAATTGCTCCATAGACTTTTCTAAAGTGTCATTCATTCACCTCACTGTCCGGGGAATTTGGGTCTTTAACGTGCCCAACATCGCATGGGCACGGGACCGACGGCTTTACGCCCCCTGAGAATGGTGGTACGTGCAGATTACCTTGGTCAATCACAATGGCACAACCTCTGTTGATGTTACTGATGTACCAAAAAAGGGAGGAGAGGCACACGTTTTTCCCCTGAGGCTGAAAATTAACTGTTTACATTTCCGTGTTCCTACTGCTTTCCGCAAAATATGTCAAATATCGATTTATGTAGATGACGCCATATTTTAATTTATTAAAATTATAAAAACATTTGTTCACCCCTTTATTTCCTTCTATATCACGTTTTCCCCCTAGACCACAATTGCTGAAAATTAACTGTTTACATTTCCGTTTTCCTACTGCTTTCCGCAAAATATGTCAAATATCGATCTATGTACATGACGCAATACTATCATTTATTTACATTATTGAAACATTTGTTCACCCCTTGATTGCCTTCTATATTTAAAATGATCCTTGCTTATACTCATCTGGCAACAGTGCACATCGTCCCGCGTCCAGTTCACGTTCCGATTTCGCCCGAATTGTATGTTTACTGAAGAGGCACTTTAAAGACAGGATTACCGCAGAGGTAATACATGCTTGGTAAATATAATGGATGCGAAGGAGAATAGATGAAGCTTATGGTAAATAAATTGGATGCACTGTAAAATAAATTAAGGCTACATAGATTTAAGGTACCGTAAAATGGGGTGACTTTGCCCATTACAGTCTTCTCAGTTATGCACTTACAGCTTACAAAGAATTGATTCATTTTAGCAGACAGGAATAAGTTCTAGAATTAATTGATATGTTTGGGTTACATAGACTTCGCCAATATATTTAAAATGCAAAATCGATACAACAAAAAATCAAGTTAAAACTAATGGGGCCATTAGAATGAAAGAGAATAGACCACATCCGAAGCAACATTTTTGGTTACAAAAGGTCCAGAACTTGTCTAAACTGCTAAATCTGATATGGTTCTTTGGAAAGTTGATGATTACGGCTATGTTATATCTTTTTTTTTAGACTGTTTTGTTATAACTGTTTTGGGTGAATCATATAGTTTAGTAAATCCAGTTGATCGTTTCCCCCTGCTTCAGGTAAATTTACCAGGTACAAATCAAAACAATAAAACGAGATGTTGTACTATGGACTGATGACAACTGTGTGTTTTTATTACTTCAGACAATAGGCAAAAAGTGGTAGTTAATATTATAAAAAAAGCCTGGACGCAGCAAGTGCGTTATGGTAGTGAATTTTCATAGAAATTATCTGGCACAAAATATTTTATTATAACTTTTTTTTCTTGTAACATAAAAATCTAAATTTTGGTGTATAGTTTACTTTTTATATCGTAAACCTACCTACCAAATTTGGTTATCATAGATTTTTTATTTTTTAAGAAAAAAAAATTTTTCAAATGAAAACTGAAATTTTTTCCGGAAAACCTCGTCCAATTTTTCTTATTAACGAACTTATCAAAGCCATTTACAAAAGGAAGGTACATGCCAAATTTTATCAAAATCGGCCCATTATTTTTTGAGTTATCGGTGTGATACATATATATATATATATATATATATAAACATATAAAAATTGAAACAGACCCCGGATATGGGTTCTAGGGGTCCTAGTTCGCGCTCATTTGCAAAAATTTTTTCAAAATTTAAAAGTTGGGATCTCCCCATTAGTGAATTTTTTCTACGAAAATTCACTAAAACACATTTCTCAAACAAGCTAACCAACTTTTGTGATGCAATTTTTCTCTTCACACGTGTTACAAGTTTGTCTCGTCTAGCTTCCTTCTTTGCTTACAATTATTTTCTGGACGTGGGTGTCTGTTAAAATTTCGTGTTTTCTATGGAGTGTTTTTTTTTCTGAAGGTGCTGATGTTATTTTTGGATATCGATTTAATATTTCTATTTGTTTTATTATACAAATACTTTCAATGGAAACTTACAAAATTCTAATATATTATGCTAGTTTGTTGTATGGTGTCATTTTTGTTTGCATAATGTCTTTAATTGACCACTGTCTACTGATTTCAGCAGACAGCAATAAGTTCCGTATATCCAAAATGCAAAATCGATACAACAAAACATCAAGTTAATACTAACGGCATCATTAGAATGAAATAGAAGGCCACATCGGAAGCAACATTTTTGGCTACGAAAGGCCCAGAACTTGTGTAAACTGCTAAAGTTGACATGGTTCTTTGGGAACTTGATGATTACTGCTATGTTATATCTTCTTTTTAGGACTGTTATGCTATAACTGTTATAGGTCAATCATATAGTTTAGTACAAGCAGAGGATCGTTTTCCCCTGCCTCAAATAAATTTACCAATCACTGGAGATCTAGTTAATTGTTCCACAAAATCCAACATTTTTTCTGACCACGACTTCTGGAGTTATTTAAATAACATGGTGTATTACGCTTAACCAGTACATGCCCTAATATTATAGCAATACTGTTATCTAGACAAATTCCAAATATAAACGTCTATAAGACTAGATGCATTCTCACAACAATTAGAACCGTAGACCGGTTTCACTCTACACCTATAAAGCAATGCGGCTATGGTAGCCAGCCTTCCAACAAGTTGGTTGTGTAGAGTCTGTATTTTTTTAACACTTTGTGTTATTTGGAGCTGGCGTGACAACATACTACTTGGTTCCGCAACTAGATGGCGACACGTTCACCACTCACTTAGTGTTGGAAGGCTGGCTACCATAGGCGTATTGCTTTATAGGTGTATTTTCGCAGCAAATAGTATGCAGTACTTACGAGGTCTAATTAGAGCAAAACCGGTCTACGGTTCTAATTGTTGTGAGAATGCATCTAGCCTTACATACTTTGTCCCTATATTAGGGTCGAAATGGGCCAGGGCTAACAATTTACTAAATTGTTAGCTGGTTGTATACAGTCTCTATTTTTTTAACACTTTGTGTTATTTGGAGCTGGCGTGACAACATACCACTTGGTTCCGCAACTAAGTGGCGACATGTTCACCACTCACTTAGTGATAAAAAAGTCTAGACACAGCAAAGTGCATTTTGGTAAGGAATTTTCCTAAAACTTTTTAATAACAGTAAGTTAATTTTTCTTCAACTGAGAGACATCCACAAAAGGTATGTACCAAGCTTCATTCAAATAATTTTATTACTAGAGTTACAAAAATAAAAAATAATTGTCTTCGAACAACTGGTCCGATTTACCTGGCCACCAAACTTAGTTAAGCAGTTTACAAAAATAATACACCTGCCAAGATATAAAAAATGTTTTCACAAAAATTCAATACAAAAAAAAATTAACCACAAAGATTTTCGAAACAATTTTTTTCCAAAAAATTCGATGAAACATGTTTACGAACTTTCGCTAAAAATAAATTTTTCAATGAGAATACCCGTTTTATCACCGGCGTGATATATGACAGACCTAATCATGCTAAGATAGTTGAAGATTTATCACAATGAGTGACCAATTTACACATTTTCTTTATAATTTTTGCAGATGATACCACTGCTACTATCTCAGGGAAAAGTTTTGAAGAGCTTCGTGCTGCAGCTAATATTTATACGTCTCAGGTGTTGGACTGGTGTTGTGTTCTAATATTGTTTGATCCCCATGCTCAATCTCCCAGAGTCTGACCCTGTACATTCCCATCCTGAAAACTTCCCTCGATGCCTCCAACAGCAACCAGAGGCGCAGGGACGACATTGGCACCTCTGCAACAGTTGGCAACAGCCGCCAGAGGCGTACAACATTGGTATCCCTGTGACAGTTGTCATCGAGCGTCACCAACCAAGCGAAGCAGATACGAGAGAACTCAACACTTGATCACTGTTTCAAATCGTCCGGCGGTCAGTCGAGACCATAACCAGATCGGTTCCAACCAAGTCCCGGTGATGATTAGTCACCAGTTCATATTCTTGGGCATTTAGCGGTCCGTGAGCCTCGCGTGGAAGAACCACCCTTTCAGCGAGCGATTGAACCGTGACAAGAAGTGCACTACGTGTTTGTGAGTCCGCGTTGTCAACTGGACAAGCGTCACCCACGTGGCTACACCTGTGGACGAAGCCCCAGGTACCAGCCGCAGCTCCCGCGTGTTGGGTACTGCAACCTACCCAGCTCCAATTGTCAAATTGTAAAGTTACCTTTTTTATTGTATCATTATTAGATCACAACATTCATTTTTTGTATTTCACTTTGTAGTATTAAATTATTATTACTTTTACCACGTGTATTAATAAATCTGCCCCACAAACAACAATTCCTCTGATTCTTCACGAGTGTTAAACTGGTAATTAGAACAATAACATTATGCTAGCCTTTTCTGAACCGTACAACTGGTGTTCAGGAAATGGCCTCGTACTTAACACACAACAAACTTGAAATGTTTATTTTTTATCCAGCAAAAGTGTACATTCAAATCTAAGCCTACATATTAGATCGGACAATGGTTTAATAAGGTAAGGTTTGTTTGTGAAGTTTCCGGGTCATCATTTGGATTCGCACCTATCGTGGGGTGTTCATGTTGATTATATGGTGGCCTTTCTTCCATCTAGAAATTGTGCGTTGGTGTGTTTAAGGGATTCTTTGAGTGTTCAGTCCTTGTTGACATGTTAGATCTTGGAAATTATTCCATTGGAGTTACTCGCCAAACCAACACATCAAATTCCAGCTAAACTGGACTTCATAGTCCTATTTGATGTGGTCATTAGTGACAACCAAGTATGGGACCGAGAGAGAGGGGAGAGAGAAAAAGAGAGAGTGCCAAACAACTCGTCCGTATGGTATAGACGGGTCTAAACGAATGGAGGGAGTAGAACTGGGAATAAGAGGACCTAACTTCAGACACGCTAACTCCCTATGAAAAACATCCACCACCTTCCAAGCAAAAATGCTTGCTATAAATCTCTGCGTACAGGGGTGCATACAAAGAAGATTCAAAGAGCGATAAATCTCCTCTCAGACAGTACTGTACGGAAATGTTTCAAAACAGAATGTAAACTGACCTGGGGTTGCAAAAAATCCTTGAAGCAACTGGCTACGAACAACAACGTAACGTTGATGTAGGTACCAAGGCATTGTAGGAAATGAAGTAGATAGCTTTACAAAAAGGGCAGCAACAACACCATTCTATGGCCCAGATTAACAAAAAGCCATGTAAGAAATGAACTTGATACTTAGGAGAGGAACCAAATGCTGCCATACTGAAGGACGACAGGCTTAAGGCAGGCAAAACGGTTCATCACCACATCAACAGACAAGTCTGAAATGTTTCTTAAATTGAAGAGGAACCACTTGAGAATAGTCACATAACAGAACACTTCACTATGCGGTTGCATGGCTCAGTTCTGCAAAAGGCTCAAATATCTTGGAGGGGCGACTCTATAAAAACCCAGGAAACAGGTAAAATAGTCCGCAAAAAGATAGTAGACTATATGTGCAGTTTGTGAAACTATCAGAAAAAACAGTCATGCACAAGAGCAAGGTTGTTTGTCCGTTTTAAAGCACACTTATTTAGTATAGTGGTACAAAGAATGTCCCACATATTTTTTAAGTAACAAATATTTTTTGTTTTTTAAAAAGGAATTCCGTTTCTTTAATGATAATAAACTGATTTTCTTGATAATATTAATGCTTTATTGCTAGATAAAAATCCTGTACAATAACTGTATTTTTTGTTGTTGAATTTCTCAGACCTGAGAAATGTCAAGTGACGAGAATGTTCAATATTTGAAGAAACTGCTGCAACACACACACTCCTATTAACCAGTATTTCTTGATGCTCCAATACATCCGTCCTATTAATCTGTATCTCACCATGCTGCAATACATCCCTTCTATTAATCAGTATTTGTTTATGCTGAAATACATCCCTCCTATTAACCAGTATTTGTTCACCCTGCAATAGATCTCCCCTACTATAACCAGAATTTCTTCATGCTGAAATACATCCCTCCTATTAACCCGTATCTCTCCATGCTGTAATAGATCCCCCCTACTATAACCAGTATTTCTTCATGCTGAAAATACATTCCTCTTATTAACCATTATTTCTTCATGCTGCAATAGATCCCCCCTATTATAACCGGTATTTCTTCATGCTGAAATACACCCTTCCTATTAACTCGTATCCCTATGTCTGCATTCTTTCTGAGACAAAAAAATCGTTTAATAACCACGTCAAAAACAAAGTCCTTTCAAGCTCCAACCCTTCTGGACTCTTGCTAAATCTATTGGGAATAATTTCTGCAAGAGCATGTTCCCACCTGTTGTTTCAGGGGATGAAATTGTTTCTACCGCCTTGGGCAAGGCTGAACGTTTTGCCTCGTTGCTCGCCCGCAATAATACTCACAACCCACCTCCAAATGTTCAACCACCAACAGTCCCCAATGTCACACATAAAATGATGGATCATTTTCAAAACTAAAAAGCTACGAAAGATGCTCTTTTCTCTTAATACCAGGAAAGGCTCTGGCCTTGACGAGATCCCAGCAGTTCTCAAAAAATGCGCACCGGAACTTGCTCCTGTCCTGACTCGTCTGTTTCAGACATCTTACGATAGAGGCATATTCCCTAGTGACTGGAAAACTGCTCGAGTACAACCCGTCCCCAATAAATGATCCAAAGCGCTTCCTAGCAACTACAGGCCTATTTCTCTCCTTTCAGTCGTCTCTAAACTGATGGAAAAGTATATAAACACCGAATTACTAAAATTTCTTGAAAAACACAGTCTAATCCACGACAGGCAGTATGGATTCCGTCAACGCAGATCAACAATCAGGTCTGGCACGCAGAGCTGCTTAATAAACTTTCGGCCTGTGGCCTACCACCAAAACTCTGTACGTGGACAGCAAATTTCCTCTCCAACCGGAGCATTTCTGTTGTCGTCGATGGCCATTCCTCTAAACTGTATCCAATTAATGCAGGAGTTCCTCAAGGTTCAGCTTTAGCCCCTACTTTGTTTCTTCTCCACATCAATGACCTCCTCTCTAGCACACAGAACCCAGTTCACAGTTACGCAGACGACAGCACCCTCCACTCAAATATACAATATTCTAAGCCTGTCTCTTTAGCCCAATTAGATGAGGATCGCAGACCAATGGAAGGTTCTGTCTCTGTGGATCTCCAAAAAATATTAGACTGGGGAAGTAGAAATCTTCCACTCCACCAAATCTCAGTCTAGCTTTCTATGACATAAGAGATACACCAGCTCTAGACCCATCACAATGAACAACCAAGTTATTCAAAGTAATGAGTCCTTTTCACTTGTTGGCATTTCTGTGGATCGAAATCTCAATTGGCGCCAATGTGTCACATCAATTGCAGAAGCGGCTGCTAAGAAATTAGGTTTCCTCTTCCGGGTTCGTAAATACTTTTCACCAGCTGATCTCTGTACCTTATATACTTCACAAATAAGGCCAAACCTCGAATGCTGTTCCCACATCTGGGGTGCCGCTTCGACACTCGCTATCCTGGACTCCATTCAGAAGAGAGCTATACGTCTCAACGGTGACCCTACCCTCACCCAAAGGCTGCCATTCCTTGCTCACCGACGTGCCGTTGATGACCTCTCTCTCTTTTATAAATATCTGCACGGGCACTGCTCAGAGGATCTTTCTTCCATAGTTCCTCCACCTGCTGCCCCCAACAGATCTACCAGGGGAACAGAGCGAATGCACCTTTTTACTGTCCAGGTCACCAGACATAGAACATCTTGTTATGCCCGCTCTTTTGTCCCGAGGACTTCAAAGTTGTGGAACTCCTTGCCGGCACATGGTTTTCCTTCTCCTCCAACCCCAGAATTAACAAGTTGCCTCTTTCCTCCTTGTCGACACCCACGGTACGATAGTATTTAGGCTGAGCTCTCGTGAAAAAAAAAAGGACAACTTTAAAACTATAGACAATGTATAAAGACAAATATGTGTAATGTGTGTAAGTTTAATTGCAATACTTAATTTTGTAAAAATATTGTACTGTTGATTACTGCTAATAACCCTTGAGGTTGATGCGGCTTTTATCTAAAAGAAATATATATATATATATATATATATATATATATATATATATATATATATATATATATATATATATATATATATATATATATATAAGACAATAAGTCAGAAAAGTTGAGAAATTTTTCAAGTTTAATCAAGATGAAATGAAACTAGCATATTCATACGTGTTCTGCAATGTATTGAATCAGAAAAAAAATAGACATGTAATTTCTGGACTCCATCAAAATAATTATCTACTTTCTCAAATTTAAATTAATATTGGTTAAGTCCGTTCTTGCATTTAGCCCTTCAATTACTGCCTATAAGATAATTTAATAGTATAATAAGTAAGAAAGTAAAAAGTTATTATAACATCCTTTATTAAATAAGAATAACATTGAAATACATTGAAACAAACTATATGGAGTAGGAAATTAAATAATTTGAATGTTTTTTAAAAGTGCCTATGAAATTGAACACATGAATAAAAATAACAATTTGATGACTTATCATATAAAAATATACTAAATACATTTAAATAAATGATTTGGGCAGTACGCATCATGTAAGTAAATATAAAATATGTTCATATTTAAATATGTAAACTGGCCCGCAATATTCAACAAAATCTTTTAACTCAACCTAAAACTGATTTGTCTAAATAATTATAATATATTACAATATGTACAGTACATATTTCTTATCACATTGGTTGAATTAGATAGCAATTACAGTAATAATACACATACCCATGTCTCTGGTCATTTCCTTAAGATACTATTACACTTACATTACGCTAATATTGCAATAATTATAAAGATAGAAAACTAGAAAAACTAACTTTTTGGTAAAAGGAATCAAGACAAGCAATTACGTTTGCAATTTGTACACTCTAACCTAAGAGGCACAAGACATTTACATTTTTTTATAAAATAGCACTTGTGGATATTGATGTGATGTATTTTTTTGCAACCAGTTTGGACAAGGCCTTTTAACGCTTAGAAGGTGGTAATAAATGGGATGGTAGATCTGCTGGTAAATCGTTACCGTCTATTTTGATGTTGATTAGATGCATTGCCAAGGCAAATTCTTCTGCGTCTAATTCTCCGTCTTTGTCTACATCTGCTAACTTCCATATCTTGCTGAGAACTGAATTTGGCAACTTGGATTTCACCATTTCAGATTTGGCAGCTGCAAAAAATAAATAAACAGTTAGTATAGGTTAATATTTAAATGAACTAGACAAGATCAAAAGGATGGATTGCCTAGGCATCACAGGGGCCATGTCTTCAACCCCAACAGCCGCCATGGAGGTGTTGCTGGATCTGCCCCCCTACACTTATTATGGGGGAGGCCAGGCTAGGACTATACAGACTAGCCTGCAATGATATACTGAAAATCAACCCAGGCTTCAGGGGCCACTGCAAAATTCAGGAGATCGTGAAGGAGCCCATGCTTGAAATGAGGTCAGACCTGCGAATCTGCAGGGAAAACAACTTTACAGTGGAAATCACCGACCGCGAGGCATGGCGGGAGGAGACGCCGGGCATACCACGGGACGCGCTTGTCTGGTTCACGGACGGATCCGGCGAGGAGCGTGGGCAGGTGTTTACTTGGAACGACCGAGGGTAAGTCATAGTATTTCCCTCGGAGCCCATGCAAAGGTGTTTCAGGCCGAAATGTACGCCATCCTGCACTGTGTGCGGGAGAACAAGAGGAGTGGCTACACCAACAAGCGGATCCTCATAGCCACAGACAGCCCTTAAGGCACTAAGTAGCCCACGGGTAAATTCCTGGCTGGTGAGTGAGTGCCGAGACGAGACGAGCGACCTGGCTGTGCAGAATGAGGTGACCCTCATTTGGGTGCCGGGTCACTCGGGGGTCAAAGGCAATGAAGAAGCGGACAGTCTCGCGAAGAGAGGGTCAGCAGAACAATTTATTGGACCAGCACCGGCTCTGGGCGTGACAAAGATCACTGCCAGGGGAGCCATTAAGTCCTGGGCCAGAAACCAACATAAGGTGTACTGGGCAGACTGTCCAGGGCTCATATTTAAACGAACTAAAGGAAAATAACGACTTAGACACAGATCTAGAAGCTTGTTAGTCATTTCGTGACGTATTTTTAAATCACGTTCGTACCAACACCTGCCATAATTATCAATTTTCACGTTTCAACTTTGTCTCATCAGATTTAATTAATTAAAAATTAATTTACCTCTAACTTTTTTGTCTCAATTTTGGTACATAGGATGCTCTTTATGACTGAAATGAGCGTACCAAATTTGGTT
This sequence comes from Tillus elongatus, assembly GCA_964006375.1. Lineage (NCBI taxonomy): Eukaryota > Metazoa > Arthropoda > Insecta > Coleoptera > Cleridae > Tillus > Tillus elongatus. The sequence goes on from OZ023269.1 coordinate 129,490,730, forward strand.
GCCCTTGCTTTGTTATTTTAGGATATAATTTTTTTTAGAAACAAAACACAAAATTTTCCGGGAAAACGTAGGCCGATTTTCCTGGCCAACGAACTTATCCAAGCCATTTGCATAAGGTATTTACCAAATTTGATCAAAATCGGCCCCTTATTTTTTGAGTTTTCGGTGTGATAGATACATACATACATACATACATACATACATACATACATACATAGATATATATATATATATATATATATATATATATATATATATATATATATATATATATATATATATATATATATATATATATATATATAGAAACTAACCCTGGATATGGGTACTCGGAGGCCTAGTTCGCGCTCATTTGAAGAATTTTTTTTCAAAATTCAAAAGTCGGAATCTCCTCATTAGTGAATTTTTTTTTAATGAAAATTAACTAAAAAAAAGTTAAAAATATTTGGTGCCAGATCATTTCTATGAAAATTTTCTACCATAACGCACTTGCTGTATCCATACTTTTTCTTGTCCAGGATAGTTTAATCCATTATGATTTTAATTGTCATTGATTAACAATGACAAAGAAGTTCCCATGAAATTTAAATGATTTAATCAGCTGAACAAGTACACAAAGCTGCGCCTGACCAACAAAATCTATTATTTATTAGTCGGTCACAGCCTGATTCTTTTTGAAACCCATGGCATTGCTAGCAAATGGTTTCATACACAATCAAATTAAACTTTGATTATATCCAAGTGCATAGTATTCTCCTTTCCAATGAATCATCAATGAATATCTTTATTAATAAAAATTAGATTTAAATTTGTTAATAAATTTTAAATGGCGCTTTAAAAATAGTTAATTTATCAATTATCGATTTCTAATGTAGCGCATCTCTCAAGTAATATAACACTCTGTATAAGTATATTCTAAACACCATACTGCATGAGTGTTAGTGAATTTTCTTTCAAAAAAATTACAAATGAGGTGATCCCGACTTTTGAATTTTGAAAACATTTCATTAAATGAGCGCGAACTAGGCCCCGTAGAATCCATATCTGGGGTCAGTTTATATATATATATATATATATATATATATATATATATATATATATATATATATATATATATATATATATATATATATCACACCGATAACTCTAAAAATAATGAACCAATTTTTATCAAATTTGGCAGGTACCTTCCTTTTAATAGTGTCTTGGGTAAGTTCGTTATCCAGGAAAATCGAGCTAGGTTTTCCTGGAAAATTTTGGGTTTTCTTTTGGAAAAATTCATATCTTTTTATTTTATTTCAACAACACACCACGAGGGCTCACAGCCTAAATACTATCGTACCGTGGATGTCGACAAAGAGGAAAAAGGCAACTTGTTAATTCTGGACTGGAAGGTTTGGAGGTTCGGAGGAGAAGGAAAAACATGTGCCGGCAAGGAGTTCCACAACTTGGAAGTCCTCGGGACAAAAGAGCGGGCATAACAAGATGTTCTATGTCTGGTGACCTGGACAGTAAAAGGGTGCATTCGCTCTGTTCCCCTGGTAGATCTGTTGGGGACAGCAGGTGGAGGAACTATGGAAGAAAGCAGTGCCCGTGAAGATATCCATAAAAGAGAGAGAGGTCACCAACGGCACGTCGGTGGGCAAGGGATGACAGCCTTTGGGTGAGTGTAGGGTCACCGATGAGACGTATAACTCTCTTCTGAATGGAGTCCAGGATAGTGAGTGTAGAAGCGGGAGTGGCACCCCAGATGTGGGAGCAGTATTCGAGGTTTGGCCTTATTTGTGGAGTATATACGGTATAGAGATTAGCTGGTGAAAAGTATTTGCGAGCCCGTAAGAGGAAACCTAATTTCTTAGCAGCCGCTTCTGCAATTGATGTGACATGTTGGTGCCAATTGAGATTTCGATCAACAGAAATGCCAACAAGTGAAAAGGACTCATTACTTTGAATAACTTGGTTGTTCATTGGGTCTAGGGCTGGTGTATCTCTTATGATATAGAAAGCAAGACTGAGATTTGGTGGAGTTGAATTGTACAAGATTTCTACTTCCCCAGTGTAATATTTTTGGGGGATCCACAGAGACAAAACCCCCCATGAGTCTGCGATCCTCATTTAATTGGGCTAAAGAGACAGGCTTAGAATATTGTATATTTGAGTGCAGGGTGCTGTCGTCCGCGTAACTGTGAACTAGGTTGGATGTGCTAGAGAGGAGGTCATTGATGTGGAGACCTGGTCGAATGCTTTGGATATGTCTAGAGCGACCATCTGGGATTCACCGTGTAGTTCCATAGACTTGTTCCAAGAATGGGCGACAAAGGAAAGGAGGTCTGCAGTTGATCTGCGCTGACGGAATCCATACTGCCTGTCGTGTTTTTCAAGAAATTTTAATAATTCGGTGTTTATATACTTTTCCATCACTTAAAGAGACGACTGAAAGGAGATAAATAGGCCTGTAGTTGTTAGGAAGCGTTTTGGATCCTTTCTTGGGGACGAGTTGTACTCGAGCAGTTTTCCAGTTACTAGGGAATTTGCCTGTATTGTAAGATGTCTAAAACAGACAAGTCAGGACAGGAGCAAGTTCTGGTGCGCATTTTTTTAAAATTGCTGGGATCTCGTCAAGGCCAGAGGCTTTTCTGGTATTAAGAGAAAAGAGCATCTTTCGTACCTTTTTAGTTTTGAAAATGATATCCGTCATTTTATGCGCGACATTGGGGACTGTTGCTGGTTAAACATTTGGAGGTGGGTTGAGAGTAGAATTGCCGGCGAACAACGAGGCAAAAAGTTCAGCCTTGCCCAGGGCGGTAGAAACAATTTCATCCCCTGAAACAAAAGGTGGGAACGTGCTCTTCCAGAAATTATTCTCAATAGATTTAGCAAGAGTCCAGAAGGGTTTGCTGCCGTTGGAGCTTGAGAGGACTTTGTTTTTGATGTGGTTATTAAACGAGTTTTTTGCCTCAGAAAGAATGCGGAGGTAGCGGTTTCCTGCGTCGTTAAATGCTTGACGGTTTTCTTGATTGGGATTGTGTAGAAGCGTTTTGTGAGCTTTGACCTTTTCAAGTCTGGCCTTGTCACAGGATTTATAGAACCGGGCTTTTGAGTGGCTGAAGAGGTTTTCTGTGTACCTGGAATAAATAATTCCATGCCAGCTTGGATAATTTCGGTGAGGTTTTGTGAGATATCAGAGGGGTCAGGATGAGAGAAGCAGACAGACGCCCATGGAAATGAGGAAAAGTAATCCCGCATTTCGTCATAGTTCGCGAAGTTGTAGTACCAAACGATACGTGGGTGTGATGACTCCGGAAAGAACAAACCTATGGCAACCAAATTTTACAATGTAAAAGCCAAACTGTGCACCAAAATTTAGGTCTCTAAGGTGAAAGAAAAAAAGGTATAGACACTTAACGTTTTAGTGCCACTAAAAGCTAGAGAAGACGCAATACCAAAATATTGGATCTGTTAAAACAAAACCTATTAAATATTACAGAGAACGTTTATCTTTTCATGCCGCAAAAACTTCAAGAAGTACCAAAAAAAATGACTTTGAAAAATTTATAATTTTTCTCCTGTAAATGTCAAATTGGAGATTTGAATCGTGAAACTTAGTAAAACTATTGTGTTTTATGAATCGTAGATATTTCATAAAATGTATAATATCTACAGAAACAAATCTCACGGGGTCAAATCAGGTGACCGGGCGGCTCAGTCGACGTCACCCCTCAATGAGATCAAATGACAGGATAACATCTAACTTAAAATCCCCACACCACGTCGAAAAGTGTAGACTATTGCTCCATTCTGTTGAAACCACGATACTAAATATTGCCCCTATTGTCAACAAACAGCGATCAGACTTCACAGTCATTGTAACAGTGTCTTCTACGAAGACGTTAGGATCCGAGAAACCCAATTCTGCTACCGGTCGATCACCCTAAGATTATGCAAGCAGCGTTCGTGCAACTAATGAGGGTTGTTCTCTGCTCAGTATCGAAAGTTTTGCTTATTCAGGTTGCCACACGGTGAAACATGCGCTTTACTATTGAACAACAGAGTAGATGCACGACAGACCATGTTGTTGAATTTCCAAATACAAGGCTCTGCGAGTTTTAAAATCTCTCCCGCTGAGTTCTGGTATCAACATCATTTTATACGGATGCATTCGGAGTTTCTTGTGAAGAATTGTTCCCTAACTTCTATCGGAAAGTCTCACGGCAGCGTCGTGTTTCCGTGTCGGACTGTTCAAGTGGAGCTTTTACCGCTGCCACCTTCTTTAGAGTTCTGGAGGTCAGAGGTTGACCGGTTAATTGTAGTTATAATGCTAATTTCGCAATTGAAGTTGGTAAAACAAAACTGTATCTCGAGTAGGTACGAGATTATGCCTACCAAACCTAAAGTGTACATGCAACCGTTCTTTGTGTCCTTCTAGATAGAACTTTTCACAATTAAAGTGGGATGCTTACACGTCAAATTTATGTTGGCAACATAACTTTCTCTCCCAACAACCATGGTCCCACCAATCACCGAGCACCGCCATCGGAAAAAGTGTGTTATGATTTTGGCGCACCTGTAGCAATTTATATTACGGAGAGAAAATTAATAGCGATTAAGAGCATATAGAGGCAATAGGGAAGATCAAACCAGATGATCTAGACCTGCTCATTTCAGGAGAAACGAAGAGAGCTGCCGGCGACCAAGAGTCATGATTTTGTCGACAGGGCGACATTGCATTTAGGTTGTGCTGATCTGGTTATCATCATAGAGGAAGTGGTTACGTTTTGAAATATAACGACCGTAAATTACATTTGTTATGGATACGTTATGTAATAAGATATTAAAATTATTATAAAATGTCTTACATCCTTATAAAGACGTCGCAGAAATGCAGTTTAACATTTAAATAATGAGACAGCGTGCATATATACTCAAGTCTCTATTTGATAATCAATTTGCGACATAAACACGCTGCAAATGTCCAAGGAAAACACTTTATAAATTAAATAATTTAATTTAGCAACAAGTGGCACTGTGAAAGTTTACAAGTATTTGTATTGCGGAAGGTGATAAAAATACGACAGCATATAAATGACACCGTCCCGGACACAAGCTGTGAGTAACTTGTACGGGGGGAGGTTACATAGAAGAAAATACAACGGAGGCACACATAACACGCAGTGACAGAAACTGACACCACCGGGATTCGAACCTCGACATCCCGTGTAGCAGCAGGTGTACCCATAAATAACATATTTTTAAACTGTGTGACCCTAGATGGATCCTTGGCGCGGAAGTGAGTTCGAGTCCGCCAGTGAACTAACGACACCGTTCACTCTGATCTGATCTCCAAAGCCGCTTCTCATCCAAATGTTCCGCTCCGTAGCGTCAGTGACTACCACTAGCAACTTTCGCTAAGGGATAAGCGTCTAAAGCTTATCCTGGCTAATGCCCTTGCGGCAAATGGAAACATTTAAAATCCCAATGTTATGTGTGAAGTCATTCCGACGGAGGTAAGGACCGAGGTCCGTACTCTGTTTAGTCGATGTGAGTCCCACACTACCCCAATTTCCATAAGGTTTCCTCACTCCCGGTTAAAAAAATCATTAAACAATCTTTTTTATTTTTATTTCAACAACACACCACGTTGGATCACAGCCTAAACACTATCGTACCGTGGGTGTCGACAAGGAGGAAAGAGGCAACTTGTTAATTCTGGACTAGAAGGTTTGGAGGTTCGGAGAAGGAAAAATATCTGCTGGCAAAGAATTCCACAACTTTGACGTCCTCGGAACAAAAGAGCGGGCATAACAAGATGTTCTATGTCTGGTGACCTGGACAGTAAAAGGGTGCATTCGCTCTGTTCCCGTGGTAGATCTGTTGGGGGCAGCATGTAAAGGAACTATGGAAGAACGCTCCTCTGAGCAGTGCCCGTGCAGGTATCTATAAAATAGAGAGAGGTCACCAACGGCACGTCGGTGGGCAAGGGATGACAGCCTTTGGGCGAGGGTAGAGTCACCGATGAGACGTATAGCTCTCTTCTGAATGGAGTCCAGGATAGCGAGTGTAGAAGCGGCAGTGGCACCCCAGATGTGGGAGCAGTATTCGAGGTTTGGCCTTATTTGTGAAGTATATAAGGTGTAGTATTTGCGAGCGCGGAAGAGGTAACCTAATTTACGTCTATGTTAACTGCGGCACGGTTTTACCAACTAAGGGCAACAACAGCTACTATGAAATTTGAATTAAAACTCTTAAAAGTGCTTATCTTTAATTTTTAACAAAAAGTCGCTAAAAATATATTTGAATTACACAATCTGATCAGATAACGTTAAAATGGAATCAAAGATGAAAAAAGTAAAGAAAAAGTTAAAAGAGAGATTCAGGCAACGGTGAGATTTGAACCCGCGTCCCTTCGCTCATCATACAGGGATCCTAACTGTTAAACCAAGTATGGCATATGGCAAACTGCAATGAAGAAAGGTAGATAACCGACAATGGTCTTAACTTATTTATTTGTAATATGTAAGGTCTTCAGAGGCAAATTTTGCAGTTATTTTAGCAAATGAGAAGAGCAGCATAAATCTAGAACATTCGAATACACATTTTATGAAATATTCTCCATTGATAAACGACAATAGTTATACTAATTTTCACATTTCAAATCTCCAGTTTGACATTTACAGGAGAAATTATAAAATTCTCAAAGTAATCTTTCTGGTACTTTCTGAACTTTTTGCACCATGAAAAGATAAACGTTCTCTGTAATATTTAATATATTTTGTTTAACATATACAATATTTTGGTATTGTGTCTTCTCTGACTTTTAGGGGCACTAAAATTTTGCTTCATTAAGTGCCTATAACTTTATTTTCTTTCAACGCAAAGACCTAAATTTTAGTGCAGAGTTTGGTTTTTACAACAAATAGTGATTTTTTTAAAGAAAAATTCACTAAAAGATAAACATTTTTTGTTTATACAAATCACATGATAAAACTGTGAACTTCATTAAAAAAGCCGATGCATTTTGTTTATAGTAATGACTGTTGTATGACTAAATCCACAGATAAAATAGGGAAATATTCCACTGGTGACTAATGCACAGAGCACAGGTATGCCAGATATGTATTTTGTCTAGACGTATTCCGGAAATTCAATTATCTCTCTATATTATGTTATTCTTTTTGTAATACGCTTGTCATTGTTCCACATGAATCAACGACTTGCATTAAAGTAATCTGTAATTGGTAATATTAAGTAATTAAACATGAGCATATTCATACTTACTATAGTGTGGGACAGCTAAATGGAATAAATCCAGTATACCAATTATTGGGTATATTTATAAAAGTATGGACGCAGCAAGTGCGTTATGGAAGTGAATTTTCATAAAAATGTTTTTAATCGCAAATGTTTCTTTAATGCAAGCAGGCATCAATTTAGGCACCGGTATAACCTAAAATGTACCATATTTTATCAAAACAACTTATTGTTTGAAAATGTACAAACATTTTCCGAAAATAAACTTAAAATGTTTCCGACATAACTGGTTTCCTACTTGACGAACCTTAGGTTAATAGCAAATTGAGTTATTGACTTTGAAGCATTTAATGAAAATTCGCTACCAAAACGCACTTCCTGCGTCTCGATTCCAAAACGCACTTGCTGCGTCTCGAATTTGTACAAACATGCATCATATTTCGATGGTTGCCGTAGCTTTGTTATTTCCGGAGATATGATTTTTTTCCAGAAGAAAACCCAAAACTGGTCCGATTTTCCTGGCTAGTTATTGGTGTGATATATATATACATATATATATATATATATATATATATATATATATATATATATATATATATATATATATATATATATATATATATATATATATATATATATAACACCAATAACTAGCCAGGAAAATTGGACCAGTTTTTCCGGGAAAATTTTAGGTTTTCTTTTGGAAAAAATTCATATCTCCGGAAATAACAAAGCTATGGCAACCATATTTGGCAATCTGGTTTATGTTGTAAAAGCGAAAGCACCAAAATTTAGGTCTCTATGTTGAAAGGAAAAAGTTATTGGCACTTAATGGAGGAAAATTTTAGTGCCACTAAAAGTCAGAAAAGACGCAATACCAAAATATTGTATGTGTTAAACAAAATCTATTAAATATTACAGACAACGTTTATCTTTTCATGGAGCAAAAAGTTCAAGAAGTACCAGAAAGATTACTTTAAGAATTTTATAATTTTTCTCCTGTAAATGTCAAACTAAAGATTTGAAACGGGAAAATTAGTATAACTATTGCGGTTTATCAATGGAGAATATTGCATAAAATGTGTATTAGAATGTTCCAGATCTATGCTACTGTTCTCGTGTGTTAAAATAACTGCAAAATCTGCCTCTAAAGACCTTACATATTACAAATAAATAACTTAAGACCATTATGGTTTATCTACGTTTCTTCATCGCAGTTTGCTAGAAGTCTTATGGGGTGTAATGGTTAGGATGCCAGACAGATAAACGAGGGGACGCTGGTTCAAATTTCTCTATTAACTTTTTTCAAACTTTTCTTCGTCTTTGATTCCATTTTAACGTTATATGATCAGATTGTGTAATTCCAATATATTTTGTAGCGACTTTTAGTTGAAAATGAAAGATAAGCACTTTTAAGACTTTTAATTCAAGTTTAGTAGTAGCTGTTGTTGCCCTTAGTTGGTAAAACCGTGCCACAGTTAACATAGACGTAGAGATTTGTGACACGAGAAGACGTTGTTTTCTTCTCTACAACCGGATTAAATTTTTACAGCACCCACAGGCAAAATAATTTTCTCTGTGAAGCCACAGAAAAAGTATCTAGTTCTGTATTTAGATCATATTTTGAATATTTTTAAATTTATTGCTATTTCTATTAGTTAATTTTCTTGTACAAAATGTTCGTTAAAAAGCGAATTTTCTAATAAATGAATTTAATGAATTTTCTTTAAAGAAACGTACGTTGCGAATCTTTGTATGAAAAATTATTCAATTGATGGAACATTTTTTAAACGAAATTCATCGAAAATAAGGTTTTCATGGATTTTCGTGCACACAAATTATTTTATTATTAATTTTAATTACCGATTAGGTATATAATTTGAATTTTATGTATTCTTTTTGCAAAATTTGGTGTAAAAAGATATTTATCCAGTTTTCGCAGAAATTTTTTTGTGCTTCGTAGAAATCATTTTTTGTAAGATGTTTTGGTAATTAATGATAAATGTTTAATAAGTTATATAAAAAGTGTTTACGGATTTCCATGAAAAATTGTTTGCAAATTTTCATCAAATTTTTTATGTCACCGAAAAAGTTTTTGTAAAAAATTATATTCTGGTAGGTGGGTAAATTAACTTGAAATTGTTGGTTGGCCAGGAAAATTGTAGCAGTTTTTTAAATTTATTTAATTTATTTTTAAGCGAATTTTCTTATAAATGAATTTAATAAAAACATTTGAGAATTTTTGTATGAAAAATTATTCAATTGATGGAACATTTTTTACACGAAATTCGTCGAAAATAAGTTGTTAATGGATTTACGTGCAAACAAATTATTTTATTTTCAATTTTAATTACAGATTAGGTATATAATTTGAATTTTATGTATTCTTTTAGCAGAATTTTGTGTAACAAATATTTAGCCAAATTTGTGGCCTGCTTTTATTAAAAAAGACATATCTGCAATTAAAAATATTTTTATGAAAATTCACTACCATAACACACTTGCTGCGTCCAGACTTTTACAATATAAACCAGCGTACCAAATTTGGTGTCCATAGGTTTGCTATTTTCAAAGATACAAAAGATTTGCGAAAGAAAATCCACAATTTTGCTGTAAAAATTCGCTACCATAACGCATTTGCTGGGTCAGGACCTTTTTTAATAATAAATGCCTCAGAAAAGCGTACCTAAGTAACTAAGAAATATTAAAGTTCAAAATAAAGAGTTTAATGCATTATTTAACACATCTCACGTTTTCAATGAACGTCACACAATTTTCAAGTGATTTCTGTACCAATTACTATAAGCGATAAAATTTCTAATCGGTGGTTAATTAAAATCGAATTTATAACGCTTTAACTAGAGTTGTTAACTATGAAATAAAATACTCTATAATGGTGAATGGTATAATATTTCAATAATTGTATATTTACCCACCATGAAACTAAAAACGGTTGAATCTAACAGACAGTAGTAAAAGTTTGAAATCCCAATTCTGCGTTAAAATTTATTTACTAGTAAAAGTTCCGATGTAGCGAGAAAGTAGATAATTTTCATGGAAGAATCTGGTTATGTCATGGGGATGTGGCCATTCAGAAAGTAAAACAGAAATATAAAAATCTGGACGCAGCAAGTGCGTTATGAAAGCGAATTTTCATAAAAATCTTTTTAATAGCAAATATATTTTTAATGCAAGCAGGCATCAATTTGGTTATAACTTATATAGCGGGAACAATGTACCATATTTTATCAAAATAACTTATTGTTTGAAAATGTACACAAATTTTTCGAAAATAAACTTAAAATGTTCCAGAGAAAACTGATTTCCTAGCCAACTAACCTTAGGTTAATAACAAATTGAGTTAATGAAATTTAAAGCATTTAATAAAAATTCGCTAGCAAAATGCACTTACTGCGCCTAGATTTTTTTTTACAAACATGCATAAGATTTCGATGAAAAATGCAATAATATAAGGAATGTTCGAAAAAAAAGTAGGTATCACCAACGACTTATTGGCCACCCTCTGATTGTCAAAATAATTTTATAAGATGGAGCTCAAGACACCCTATAATTAACGCATAGAATTTTTCTCGTATCTTGCATAATAACAATTATATTGACCTTTACCGTAGAAATGAGTCACCCTGTATATATGTAAACAGATAAAAACTGAAACCAACCCGGATATGGATTCTAGGGGGCCTAGTTTGCACTCATTTAAATAAATCTTTTTAAAATTCAAAAGTAGCGGCCTCTTCATTAGCGAATTTGTTCTATGAAAATTAGCTAAAAATTATAGACCGTTAAACCATAAACTTAACTAAAACTACTACCAGAGCATCAGAGAAAGTGTCTAGTTGAAATGAATTTTCTGGAAATATCTGAGTTAAATGAAGGGCAATGATGGTTGAAGCTGAAACATTTTTTTTACATCCCCTGTATTTGTTTCAGGCTCTTTGCCTAAATCTTCAATGAGTGAAGATTGGAACCTGTGACGAGCACTGATAAGTACAACTTGGAGAACTCAATTGATCAAAATACAGTTTTTAGGCCTAACGATCGTTTCGCTAACAAAGTTAGCGTCATCAGAGGGATGGATAAACGAACTGTTTATTCATCCTTCTATTCAAGCTAACTTTGTTAGCAAAACGATCGTTAGGGCTAAAAACTGTATTGTGGTTAATTGTCTAAATTGTACTTATTGCCTAAATGTTGCCAATTTTGACATTTCAAATCGCGACTTTGATATTTTGATGAAAACCCCCCAATTTTTTTTCCTTGCATGCCTATAACTTTTTGTCTTTTAACTTACATACCTAAATTTTGGTACATGGTTCACTTTTAGTGAATTTTCTTAAAACGAAATCACTAATGAAGAGATCTCGAATTTTGAAAAAATTCCTTCAAATTAGCACTAATTAGGCCACCGAGAACACTTATCCGGGGTCGGTTATATATATATATATATATATATATATATATATATATATATATATATATATATATATATATATATATATATATATATATCACACCGATAACTCAAACAATAATGGGCCGATTTTGATCCAATTTGGTGAGTACCTTCCTTTTGCAAGTTGCTTGGATAAGTTCGTTAACCAGGAAAATCTGCTCAGTTGAAATAACGTTTTCTTTTAATCACACAGACGGATTCCCCCTATCAGTGTCAGTTCTGAGCCAGCCTTACATGTATGGAATTTAGACCAAGGAATTATAATGCATGTTTGTAAGAAAATAAATTCGGGACTCAGCAAGTGCGTTAGGGTAGCGAGTTTTTATTGAATGCCTCAAATTTGAATGCCTCAATTTGCTATTAACCTAAGGTTCGTTGGCCAAGAAACTAGTTTTTCGGGAATATTTTAAGTCTATTTTCGATTTTTTTTTTTACATTTTTAAACAATAAAGGATGCGGCAAGTGCGTTATGGTAGCGAATTTGTATTATATACTTCAAATTTAAATAGCTCAATTTGCTACTAAGTTAACATTTGTTGGCTAGGAACCAGTTTTTTCGGGAACATTTTGAGTTTATGTTCGAAAAATCTTTCACATTTTCAAACAATAAAGTTATTTTGATGAAATATGGTACATTGTTTCTATTATATGGGTTATACTGGTAACCAAATTTCATGCATCCTTTCGTTAAGAGAAAATACATATTTGCTATTAAAAACATTTTAATGAAAATTCACTACCATTACGCACTTGCTGCGTCCAGACTTTTTTACCTATTATTTTACACATTTTTTTAGAATAACAACGTTATACCGAATCAGTTACAACAGTTAGATGATACATTTGCCTACAAGAAACTGCGACGCTATAATGAAACAACGTTAAATGAGGCGACGTTATGCGAGAGACTTACTGGTATTACCTTGTTAACAAAAACGCATCAAATGATGATGGGTGATGGTGATCGTAAAAGTACCTATGATAACGTTTGTTATTTATTCAATGTTCATCCTCACCGCCCACCCGTAAGAGGTCTACGGTATGCAGATTTCCACAAATTTATCCAAACAAGGTGCGTAAAAGATAGCCCCCAAGTCCAGCCGCCCGGTAACTACTACCTCGGACGAAAAGACGCTGGATGTATTGCTTGCTGTACAAGAAACTCCTAAAACTTCTGCATTGGAACTGGCTAGAACGAACGAGATCTGCAGACTTTCTGTACAGCAAATTTTGCACCGGGAAAAGGTATTTTCCCTATAAGATTCATAACCTGCATAAACTTTTTGCAGATAATTTTGATAGAAGCATCGAGTTTTGTGAAGAAATAACTCGGATTATTCCACAAAATGGAGATCTTTAAAACTACGTTATTTCTTTCTTATGAAGCTGCCTTTTGCCTCAATGGTAGTGGAAACAGACACAATTGTCTGTGATAGTGGATCTGACCCCCGTTGGATGGAAGAAATTCATACCCAATATCCCCAAAAACTAAACGTATGGACAGGAATTGTTAGTCATCATGTAACTGGACCCTTCTTCTTTGAAGGGGCTTTAACAGGTCCACGCCATCTAAGATTATTAGGAGAATACATTGTGCCCGATATCAGAGAATTGTTTCAAAATAATTTCCCCAATGTGTATTTCCAACAAGATGGTGCCCCACCTCATTTCAGTCGAGAGGTAAGGGAATACCTTAATGTGACATTTCCTAACAGATGGATAGGCAGAAGAGGACCCATTGAGTGGCACAGTGTATATTTAACATGAAGAGTCAAAGGAGATTTTAAGGGACAAAAGAGCGGGCGTAACAAGATGTTCTATGTCTGGTGACCTGGACAGTAAAAGGGTGCATTCGCTCTGTTCCCCTGGTAGATCTGTTGGGGGCAGCAGGTGGGGGAACTATGGAGGAAAGCTCCTCTGAGCAGTGCCCGTGCAGATATCTATAAAAGAGAGAGAGAGGTCACCAACGGTACGTCGGTGGGCAAGGGATGGCAGCCTTTGGGTGAGGGTAGGGTCACCGATTAGACGTATAGCTCTCTTTTGAATGGAGTCCAAGATAGCGAGTGTAGAAGCGGCAGCTGCACCCCAGATGTGGGAGCAGTATTCGAGGTTTGGCCTTATTTGTGAAGTATATAAGGTATAGAGATTAGCTGGTGAAAAGTATTTGCGAGCCTGGAAGAGGAAACCTAATTTCTTAGCAGCCGCTTCTGCAATAGATGTGACATGTTGGTGCCAATTAAGATTTCGATCCACAGAAATGCCAACAAGAGAAAATGACTCATTACTTTGAATAACTTGGTTGTTCATTGTAATGGGTCTAGGGCTGGTGTATCTCTTATGAGAAAGAAAGCAAGACTGAGATTTGGTGGGGTTGAATTGTACAAGATTACTACTCCTGCATTAATTGGATACAGTTTAGAGGAATGACCATCCACAACAACAGAAATGCTCCTGTTGGAGAGAAAATTTGCTGTCCAGGTACAAAGTTTTGGCGGTAGGCCATAGGCCGGAAGTTTATTAAGCAGCGCTGCGTGCCAGACCTGGTCGAATGCTTTGGATATGTTAGAGCAACAATCTGGGATTCACCGTGTAGTTCCATAGACTTGTTTCAAGAATGGGTGACATAGTCGAGCTGCGCTGACGGAATCCATACTGCCTGTCATGGATTAGACTGTGTTTTTCAAGAAATTTTAGTAATTCGGTGTTTATATACTTTTCCATCACTTTAGAGACGACCGAAAGGAGATAAATAGGCCTCTAGTTGCTAGGAAGCGCTTTGGATCCTTTCTTGGGATGGGTTGTACTCGAGCAGTTTTCCAGTTACTAGGGAATATGCCTTTATTATAAGATATCTGAAACAGACGAGTCAGGACAGGAGCAAGTCCTGGTGCGCATTTTTGGAGAACAATTGCTGGGATCTCGTCAAGGCCAGAGGCTTTCCTGGTATTAAGAGAACAGAGCATCTTTCGTACCTTTTTAGTTTTGAAAATGATATCCGTCATTTTATGCGCGACATTGGGGACTGTTGGTGGTTGAACATTTGGAGGTGGGTTGAGAGTAGAATTGCCGGCGAACAACGAAGCAAAAGTTCAGCCTTGCCCAGGGCGGTAGAAACAGTTTCATCCCCTGACACAAGATGTGGGAACGTGCTTTTGCAGAAATTATTCCCAATAGATTTTTTGCCACAGAAAGAATGCGGACATAGCGGTTTCTTGCGTCGTTAAATGCTTGACGATTTTCTTGACTGGGATTGTGTAGAAGCGTTTTGTGAGCTTTGACCTTTTCAAGTCTGGCCTTGTCACAGGATTTAGAGAACCAGGGCTTTTAAGTGGCTGAAGAGGTGTTCTGTGTACGTGGAATAAACAATTCCATGCCAGATTGGATAATTTCGGTGACGTTTTGTGAGATATCAGAGGGGTCAGAATGAGAGAAGCAGATAGACGCCCATGGAAATGAGGAAAAGTAATCCCGCATTTCGTCCCAGTTTGCGGAGTTGTAATGCCAAACGATACGTGGGTGTGATGACTGTGTGACCTCGGGTTGAATTGCGCAGGAAGCAGTGACCATGCCGTGGTCTGAGCGACCAAGGGGGGCGGTGACTGATGTCTTAGAGCATTCGGGTTTTGTAGTAAGAAGGAGATCCAATGGATTTGAGCTGTGTGTTGGGATGCAGGAAAGTAAGTAGGTTGCTGAACCATATTGGCTGAAGAATTGCTGACTGCAAAGGCCTCCGCTGCTCTCCCTTGTGGATCGGTTTTTGAAGATCCTAGCCATTCCTTATTATGGACATGGAAGTCACCAAGAATAGTGACCTCGGAGGAATCCAGAATCTGCTTGACGTTAACAGTATGTCGGCTACAATCTAAAACACCCTGTATAATAGATCCTCCTCACAATGTAAATATTACATTGCTACTTAAAATAAATTAACTCTTAAAATGTTTTATACAGATAAGGGAGATTAACTATTTACTTACATCAATAGGTATACATGACAATTATATAAAGGCTGTGCACCTATTTATATAATTTACCTGTTTAATCTCTATCACGTTTTCATTAATGTTTGTTCTTTGATAAGTTACGAGGACATCATCAGATGCATTATATAATTTGTGAATCAGCAACCGAACCTCATCTAAAATGGGTGTGACATTTAAAACCTACATACAGATAGGTTAATGTTTCTATAAAAATAATCGTCCATTAGAATCGAATTTGATCTGTATTTTTTAAATGTAAGTTATTTAGAACATATAAATCAGCTCCACGCCATTCAATCTTTTATTCGAGCAGAAGAAGCTTGTGAAATAGAGAATGAGAACTAGACCACTGCAAAATTATTGCATTTCTTAGGAATGAGTACATTTGGGGAACCCAAACTACCACAACACATTTAAAAAACCTGACGATCATTTCACTAACCAAGTTAACGTCATCACCGACAATACAAAAAACAATGGGCCAATTTTAATCAAATTTTCTGAGTACCTTCCTTTTGCAGGTGGCTTGGATAAGTTCGTTACCAGGAAAATCGGCCTAGGTTTTCCCGGAAACTTTTATGTTTCTTTTCTTCGAAAAAAATGATATCTCTGGAAATAACAAAGTCAGACTTCGCGAGCGCGCGAATGTGCAGGGAAAACTACTTTACAGTAGAAATCCCCGACCGCGAGGCATGGCGGGAGGAGACGCCGGGCATACCACGGGACGCGCTCGTCTGGTTCACGGACGGATTCGGCGGTGAGCGTGGGACTGGGGCAGGTGTTTACTCGGAAGGACCGAGGGTAAGTCATAGTATTTCCCTCGGAGCCCATGCAACGGTGTTTGAGGCCGAGATGTACGCCATCCTACACTGTGTGCGGGAGAACAAGAGGAGGGGCTACACCACCAAGCGGATTCTCATAGCCACAGACAGCCCTTAAGGCAATAAGTAGCCCACGGGTAAATTCCTGGCTGGTGAGTGAGTGCCGAGACGAGCGACCTGGCTGGGCAGAATGAGGTGACCCTCATCTGGGTGCCGGGTCATTCGGGGGTCAAAGGCAATGAAGAAGCTGACAGTCTCGCGAAAAGAGGGTCAGCAGAACCATTTATGGGACCAGAACCGGGTCTGGGCGTGACAAAGAGCACTGCCAGGGGAGCCATTAAGTCCTGGGTCAGAAACCAACACAAGGTGTACTGGGCGGACTGTCCAGGGCTCAGACATGGGAAGTCAATAATTGACAGACCCAGTTCAAAGAGAGCTGTGGAGCAGCTAAATCTTAGCAGAGGATAGCTCAGAAACACAACAGGTCTCTTGACGGGACACATGGCCGTCAAGAAACACCTGCATAAAATAGGGCGGTTCGAAGGGGACCTCACATGCAGACTCTGCGGCGAGGGGGAGGTATCAGCCCAGCACATCTTGTGCGAGCGTAAAGCTCTGGACCGCAAAAGACAACTGATCTACGGTCAGTCTAGACCGGAGACAGAGCAATATAAAACTTCACCCTACCAATCGCTGTGCAGACTAGTTCAAGGCACAGTGACTTTGGAATGGGTGGAGTAAGACTAAGGGTATGCACAATTAACCAAAGGTTGCAGTGCTATTGGGGCGGCAGGGATGCGGACGAGCCCTGACAAAAAAAAAAGGGGGGGGGGGGAGACAACCACAATTGGTACGCGTGTTTGTATTATAAAGAGTGAACCATGTACCAAAATTTAGGTCTGTAATTTTAAAGACAAAAAACTCTGGGCGCAGCATGTGCGTTATGGTAATGAATTTTCATAAAAATGTTCTTAATACCAAATATGTATTTTTTAATGAAAGCATACATCAAATTTGGCTAAATAGTTTTTACACAAAATTTTGCTAAAATACATAAAATTCAAATCATATACCTAATCTGTAATTGAAATTCAAAATATAATAATTATTTGTTTGCACAAAAATCCATTAAAACCTTATTTTCGACGAATTCCATTTAAAAAATGTTCCAACTGAATAATTTGTCATACAAAAATTCTCAACAAATGTTTCTTCAAAGAAAATTCATTAAATTCATTTATAAGAAAATTGGCTATTAAAAGAACATTTTGTACAAGAAAATTCGCTAATAAAAATAAATTAAACAAATTAAAAAAAAGTAGTCCGATTTTCCTGGCCAAAGAACCATTTCAAGTTATTTACCCACCTACCAAAATATAATTTTCCACAAAAACTTTTTCGACGACACAACAATAATTTCATAAAAATTGCATACAAATTTTCAAGAAAATTCGTAAACATTTTTTTTATAATAACTTATTAAACATTTATCATTAGTTACCAAAACTTCACCAAAACATCTTAAAAAAAAAAAATGATTTCTACGAAGCACAATTTTTTTTTTTACCAAAACTGGCCAAATATCTTTTACGCAAAATTTTGGTAAAAGAATACATAAAATTCAAATTATATACCTAATCTGTAATTAAAATTGAAAATAAAATAATTTGCACGAAAATCAATTAAAACCTTATTTTCGATGAATTTGGTTTAAAAAATATTTTATCAATTGATTATGTTTTCATACAAAAATTCGCACCAAATGTTTCTTCAAAGAAAATTCATTAAATTCATTCAAAGAAAATTCGCTATTAAAACAACAGTTTGTACAAGAAAATTAACTACTAGAAATAGAAATAAATTTAAAAAATATTCAAAATCTGATCTAAATACAGAACTAGATACGTTTTCTGTGGCTTCACAAATTACTTTGCCTGTGGATGCTGTAAAACTTTAATCCAGTTGTAGAGAAGAAAACAACCTCTTCTCGTGTCACAAATCTCTACGTCTATGTTAACTGTGGCACAGTTTTACTAACTAAGGGCAACAACAACTACTATTAAACTTTAATGAAAAGTCTGAAAAGTGCTTATCTTTCATTTTCAACAAAAAGTCGCTAAAAATATATATTGGAATTACATAATCTGATCATATAACGTTAAAATGGAATCAAAGAGGAAGAAAAGTTTAAAAAAAGTTAAAAGATAAATTTGAACCCGCGTCCCCTCGCTCATCAGACGGGCATCCTAACCATTACACACCATAAAACTACTGGCAAACTGCGATGAAGAAACGTACATAAGCATACTGGTCTTAAGTTTATTTATTTGTAATATGGAAGGTCTTTAGAGGCAGATTTTGCAGTTATTTTAACAAACGAGAACAGTAGCGTAGATCTGGAACATTCTAATACACATGTTATGCAATATTCTCCATTGATAAACCGCAATAGTTATGCTAATTTTCCCGATTCAAATCTTTAGTTTGGCATTTACAGGAGAAAAATTATAAAATTCTCAAAAGTAATCTTTCTGGTACTTCTTGAACTTTTGGCGCCATGAAAAGATAAACATTGTCTGTAATATTTAATAAATTTTGTTTAACACACAATATTTTGGTATTGCGTCTTAAGAACAGTTTGTACAAGAACATTGTCTAATAGAAATAAATGCAATAAATTAAAAAATATTTCAAAATCTAAATACAGAACTAGATACTTTTTCTGTGGCTTAGATTTCCAACTGCTTTCAGAATGGCTGTTTAAAAACGATTTCAGAGAAGAGTTAAAGTTACTGTTTCTTTGGCAAAATATTTGATATCGCTCTTAAATACCGTAGTAGGTATAGTCCTAAGCTTTAGCATACATTTTTAACTGTTTTTTAGCATTTTTATGTGAAAATGGTTTCTACAAAAAGTTTACAACTGCTTAAAGCTTTGCAAAGGCCCATTATATGCAAGCGAGCAACAAAAATGTCAGATCCACTCTAGGTAAAGCCTTGCAGAAATCAATTTGTACCCTAGACTATTCAATAGGTGGTCTGCTTTGACCTCACACCACAGCAAAAAAGAGGCTTGAAAATCGTGCCAAGACATGTTCAATACGAAAGCCAAATAAAATATTTACAATTTTTATTGAAAAATTCACAAGTTTATGTACGTATACAATTGATTGTTTTATATAGTGTTGGTTTTGTTTATTTCTTATCCTGTCATGTAATTTTTGATGGTAAAAACAAATGAGTGAAGATAAATGAGAAAATAAAATAAATATTAGTATTTGTCCACAATAAATTAAGAATATGTATAAAAAAGTCTGGACGCAGCAAGTGCGTCACGGTAGTGAATTTTCATAGAAATGATCTGGCACCAAATTTTTTTTATAACTTTTTTTCTTGTAACATAGAAATATAAATTTTGCTATATAGTTTCCTTTTAATATCATAAACTTATGTACCCAATTTGGTTAACACAGCATTTCTATTCTTTGAGATAAAAAATTTAACCGAAAGAAAATCACAAATTTTCACGGAAAAATAGCGATTACATTTGTACAGATGTAAAACGTCATTAGGCTGTTTGAATAGCCTACCCACTTCAGATGTCAACCCAACTTACAATGGTTTCAGGAATAGGGCCGGTTCTCTATATTTAGCGATGCGTTAGAGGTATCAAAAAAAATTACTTCAAAAAGTTATTTAGAATTCAATTTTAACTACAGATACCGAGCTCCAAGTGAAAATTCGGTTTTTCATCTTTTTGTAAATTCTTAGACAGTCCAAATTTTTCATTAGATTTTAACAGATAGATTGCTATGGAAACAACAAACATCGTCAATATCACAAGAAAATAAGTGATTTATTCAACTCAACTTAAACATAACTCTAACAAAAGTACAATTAAATTGAATATAAAATTATTAAATGTAGTCTGCTTCAACTAGTCGACCTTCAAGTCTGATGCATTTTTTGATCCTTTTACGATTATTGCTGGCAACTTTTCTTGGTTCTGCATATATATATATATATTTCACGGCAAGTCTGCCTTCTTTTATAGCGACTTTGGGGCCTTTCTTTGTACACCTTATTCTTAACAGAACCCCAGAAATAGAAGTCTAGTGACGTAATGTCAGGAGACCGAAAAAGCCACTGTTCAAAAGGACTATTCCTGCCAATCCATCTTGATGGAAAATGTAGATTTAGCCAATTTCTGACCAATTGTGAGTTGTGAATGGATGCACCATTTAATTGAAAACACATATCTTGTTGCACGTTGATAGGCAAACCTTCGATACAGTCCCATAATTCATTATTAAAAAAATGAAGCAATCGATCTGCGTTCAAGGTGTTGTCAAAACAAAGGACCAATTATTCTATCCCCTAAAATTCCACACCGCGTATAAACTTTTTATGAATACTGGGCTTTACAATTGATAACCTAGTGGGGGTTTTCAGCAGACTAATATCTGGAATTTTGGGTAGATACTATTCCATAAGTAGTGAATGTTGCCTCGTCTGTAAATAAAATTTAACTTACAAAATTTCTATCATTCAGAAAGTTACCTTCGGCCCAAAGGCAATAATCTAATCGTTTCAGCTCATCACCTTCTCTCAACGAGTGCAGAAACTTTGGCTTGAAAGGCTTTATTTTATGATGCACAAGGCATCTTTTGATTTTGTCTCTACTTACATCCAATGCAACAGCCCTTTGACGTAAACTCATCTGGGGATTGGCTTGAGTTGAAGCCAAGATTATGCTATCATCACTAATTCTTCGATTTCTAACAGCCGAGATATTATTCACCACACTTTCTGTTTGAAAAAATCATGCATTCAGCGCTGCTGCAGTTTCGCACCTAATTGGATTTCTCTGGGGATGCCTCCGATTGAACTAATCAGCAACTTCTCTTCTATTTCGAACACCATCACCAAATAATCTTATTAATTCAATTTTTTCTCTTACACTGAGATGTTCAACAGGCATTTTGCTGGCAGACTCACAGTTAATGTCAATTTGACATTTATCGCAATATTTTACAAGGTGCTAATTAGTTTCCATGGCAACGTACCTGTTAAAATCTGATGGAAAATTTAGACTGCCTAAAAATGTACAAAAAAAGTAAAAACCCGAATTTTGACTGGAAACTCGGTATCTGCCGTTATAATTAAATTCTGAATGACTTTTTAGAGTATTTTTTTTAATATCTCTAACGCATCGCGAAATATAGAGAACCGGCCCTATTCCTAAAATCATAGTAGGCTGGGTTGACATCTGACCTTTGAAGTGGGTAGGCTATTCAAACAGCCTAATGATGTTTTACATATGTACAAAAATTGAGATCGCTATCTCTAAAAATAAAGAAAATACAGGCGTGTCTTCATCTTAAGTGTGTCACATTATATATATATATATATATATATATATATATATATATATATATATATATATATATATATATATATATAAGCTTTGAAACTGACCCTGGATATGGGTTCTAGGGGGGCCTAGTACACGCTCATTTTAAGAATTTTTTTTTCAAAAATCAAAAGTCAGGATCTCCCCAATAGTGAATTTTTTCTAAGAAAATTCACTAATATGTACTAGTAATACACAACCAATTTTAAATGTTTATATAAAGGAAGTGCTTCAGGAAGTCCCTGGAGATGTTCTTATCAAAACTGGTATGATAACTGTAATATAATGAGGTGATCTTTCAAACGTTAATATTTGTTTAAACAACAGAAATCATGATTCAACAACCAAAATTACTTTTAATGATTTTAATTATGTAGTCTTTTGTCTTTAGGAAATTTATTATAATACTGTTTAATTAGTGTACACACTAATAACTACACATCTTTATCATACTCTATTATTGAATTTAATGGGGAAATTAATGCAGCCGCAGTAGTCCAATGGCAAGAACGTGCTCACGCCTCTGGGTTAGAATAACAAACAAAAAAAGTCTAATTATTTCTCATTACATACTGCAAATTAACATCAACCACGGTTGTGGCATTGTGTTTGAGCAGGTTGAATACTGCAAGTTTCGCCCTTCAAAGGGCATTAAGTAGTTGGTACTGTGTACCATGTGATCTTAGACACATAATATTGCAACAACACACCATGAGGGCTTTAAGCCTAAATACTATTGTACCGTGGGTGTCGACAAGGAGGAAAGAGGCAACTTGTTAATTCTGGACTTGAAGGTTTGGAGGTTCGGAGGAGAAGGAAAAACATGTGCCAGCAAGGAATTCCACAATTTGGAAGTCATCGGGACAAAAGAGCGGGCATAACAAGATGTTCTATGTCTGGTGACCTGGACAGTAAAAGGGTGCATTCGCTCTGTTCCCCTGGTAGATCTGTTGCGGGCAGCAGGTGGAGGAACTATGGAAGAAAGCTCCTCGGAGCTGTGCCCGTGCATATATCTATAAAAGAGAGAGAGAGGTCACCAACGGCACATCGGTGGGCAAGGGATGGCAGCCTTTGGGTGAGGGTAGGGTCACAGATAGACGTATAGCTCCCTTCTGAACGGAGTCCAAGATAGTGAGTGTAGAAGCAGCAGCGGCACCCCAGATGTGGGAGCAGTATTCGAGGTTTGGCCTTATTTGTGAAGTATATAAGGTATAGAGATTAGCTGGTGAAAAGTATTTGCGAGCCCGGAAGAGGCAACCTAATTTCTTAGCAGCCGCTTCTGCAATTGATGTGACATGTTGGTGCCAATTGAGATTTCGATCCACAGAAATGCCAACAAGTAAAAATGACTACTTTGAATAACTTGGTTGTTCATTGTGATGGGTCTAAGACTGGTCTCTTATGAGACAGAAAGCAAGACTGAGATTTGGGGGAGTTGAATTGAACATAATTTCTACTTCCCCAGTCTAATATTTTTTGGAGATCCACAGAGATAGAACTCTCCATGAGTCGGTGATCCTCATCTAATTGGGCTAAAGAGACAGGCTTAGAATATTGTATATTTGAGTGGAGGGTGCTGTCGTTCGCGTAACTGTGAACTGAGTTGGATGTGCTAGAGAGGAGGTCATTGATGTGGAGATGAAACAAAGTAGGGGCTGAAGCTGAACATTGAGGGATTCCTGCATTAATTGGATACAGTTTAGGGGAATGGCCATCCACGACAACAGAAATGCTCCGGTTGGAGAGGAAATTTGCTGTTCAGGTACAGACTTTTGGTGGTGCTGGAAGTTTATTAAGCAGCGTTGCATGCCAGACCTGGTCAAATGCTTTGGATATGCCTAGAGCGACAATCTGGGATTCACCGTGTAGTTTCATAGACTTGTTTCAATAATGGGTGACAAAGGAAAGGAGGTCGGCAGTTGATCTGCGCTGACAGAATCCCTACTGCCTGTCGTGGATTAGACTGTTTTTTAAGAAATTTTAGTAATTCGGTGTTTATATACTTTTCCATCACTTTAGAGACGACTGAAAGGAGATACATGGGCCTGTAGTTGCTAGGAAGCGCTTTGGATCGTTTCTTGCTTCATCAAAGATTCCTACTCGCCTCATAGAAAAAAAGGGGTGTGGCAAAATTTCCAGGATAGTGAAGTGAACTGCTTCATGGCGTTCAAAGAATTAACTCTAACAATAAGATAACATTTTCTAGAAGACAGTATTAAGTGTAAACATCTGATTTTAAGAACTTATATTTCATTAGAATCAAGTACGCATTGTCACTAGTTATCAATTGTTTTTAACGACACTTAAAACAATCACGAAATACATGCCTATTATAAAAATTAGCCCATATTAGTTATTTGAACGAGAGCTGGACCACAATATCTGTCAAATTAACTGTTTCAAATTTAAATGGCAACTAAATCTAAGATTTGGCAGTGCTATTGGGGCGGCAAAGCCACGGACGAGCCCTGAGTGAGAAAAAAAAATAATCTAAGATTTAAAAAATATAGTAGGTACTCACCCATTCCGGAAACTTTTCCTCCAACAGGGTTGAGCTTCTCGAACATGTCATCATATTTTGCTTTCTCTCGGTTGACAATCCAGTCATGTTCTCCTGCCCCAGCATCAATTCCTTCACCCCTTTTATAGCCAAAGGGTGAAATAGTGTCTTCAACATTGACGAAAGCTCCCCCTTTCACATTATTTGTCTGTTCAGAATTATTTACCTCTTCCAAAGGTATCTTCTCCATCAAAACAGATATATCAGATGCTAACATCCTATCTACAATTTCTAATAGCTTCGGCTTAAGTGGATGGAATTTGGTAAAGTCTTGATTCATTAGATTTTCCTGCATTTTCTTAATATCAGGAAAATCTCCTGGTGAAATCTGGTGTTCTTTTTGTAATCTATCATAAATTTGTCCTAGATGTTTAATCAGCTCCTTTTTTTTTGAATCTTTACCAAACACTGAAGGCATTTCTTTGCGTAATTCGGCAATAATGTAAGCATGAACTTTAGCCAGTCTTGCACGTTTAATTAAGTCATTTAACTTCCTCAAAGCAGCATTCCTTGGAAGTGACTGTAAGTCTTTGAATAAATCTTGTTCTTCATCCTCGAAAAGTCTTCGGTTAACATCATATCTAAGTGGTTGGTCCCAGAAAGAACCAATGTATACTCTAGCTACTTCAGGGGTTTGTAATACTTTTCCCAGAGACCACATTAAAGCACCGTAAACTCTCATAAGTTGTTGATGATCAATCATATCAGCCTTATTTAAAACAATTCGAATTTTGTCATCATGCCCACGTAATGCTTCTATCGAACGACGGAATTCATCTGAAATATCCAGTTTATGGGCATCAAATAAGAGGATAATTCTGTCAACTCTCTCCGCATACCATTCTAAGACTCCAGTAAAATCGTAACCTCTGTCAACTCTTTGTTTTTCTCCAGATAAGATACCTGGTGTGTCGATGATGGAAATGTTTTGTAGAACGGGTGAGTTAACCAAGGAACATTGCAAACGGTTCAGAAAAGCATTGCCAAATTTAGATAGGGGCCTAAACTGTCTCTTAGGGTCAACAACTAAAGCATTACCTGGGATAATACCTTCTTTTTCATCGTACATTACAGCAATGAAGCGATCTGTTGTGGGTTCAGGTCCAATCCGAATTCCAGGGAAGTCTCGTTCCAACAAGTACTTAATAAAAGTGGTTTTACCTGTCGAATACTGACCAACTAATAGTATCATTGGTTTCGCATCAAAATCTGAATCTTCCAGCTGCGGAGAATGAAAGTCGTGGAAATTGTAGTGCTGCTCCAGGGGCAGAAGTTTGTGTTTGTAGATGTCTTTGAGCCCTTCGACCACATTTTGATACACTTCCTCCTTAGTGTTGCCTTTAGTTAACCAACTAAACATTTTGACACTGTTTTCACTTAACAATTAACTAATAAACCTACTAAATTCTAAACGAACAAGGTGTAAACGGGCGGAATGCAAAATGACATTTCTTATTTCTTTAGAATGAGTGATTAGAATGACTTTTAGGGGGGAGGTAACACGTTCGTTTTCCACGTTGCCAATTGTTACATGCATTAATTTACTCGACGAACCGAATCGAGAGCGTACGATTCGGTGAGCACCAGCGTTGCCATATGCTTTAAATTTCTCTCCACACCTAAATATTTAGTTAGTTTCTTAATTTATGACAGTTTCTATTTATTAAAACTAAAGTGACATAATTGCAGTGCATAAATATATCCAACAAAACTTTGCTAAATTAATAATAACATACAACACCTCAAATTAAAATACTTTAAAAATTATCTGACATTATAACATAATATGCAACACTAAATTACTGGTATCTAGTTAGAAACTAATTAAAGAACAGAATTTTAAATTAAAATTTGGCAACGTGTGATCTACATTTTTTCAAGATCCCTAGATTCGTATATTACTAACAAACATTATTTTGCATTTTGCATTATTTTTTAACGAGAAGATTGCCTTATTAATGTACTTCATTTGCATAGGTATTATTAAGCCTAAACCTAAAGTGTTAAAACTACTATTAGATTGCTTATTTGTGCGGTTTTGTAACAATAATAATCTTACTTTAAAAATCAATTCCTATTAGGTAATAGGTACATTTGTTTAACTTTTTTAGGCACAATAATGATTTGAATAATTATTATTCCTCAGCTTAGTAATATTGAATAATCTACATATTTGCATACATCCTTGAACAAGTATATAAAAATAGTTCTGACAAAAGTCTGACAGCCAGTGTGTTACGGTAGATAATTTTCATAATTTTGCTTGTTTAATTATTTAGAACTTAGAAATTTATATTAACGTAGAAATATTTGCTACACGTCTTATTGATAACTAAAGATTAATTATGTGTATAAGATTATTTTCTTACATTTATCGTTGTTAAATAAAAAATTGAGTATAAAATACATCTACTGCATGTAGCTACTACATTTCTAAAATTATTTGCTAATAGCTGCAAGTTTCTTATTAAAAATGACCCATCTTATATTGACTACTTTTTCTTATTTTCGTGAATACTCTGTCATCAGTGCCTAATAATTTAATTGAAATAATCTTCCAATAAATAGCATTGAAAATGGTTTTGAACCGACGTATCAGTGCTATAATTTTTAAATTGTAGATACCGAACTACGGAACCTATACCTACGTACTGATTTATGCTCTTAACTGAAAATTTAATACTTGTATGTTCTATGTTCTATCTGATTTTTTATAACTGGCTGTTTTAATTTTACAGCTATGTTCTTAGAAAATAAAACTTAACGTACCCGCACAAGAAAAAAAAAGTTCGGGACGCAGCAAGTGCGTTATGGTAGTGAATTTTTATTGAATGCCTCAAATTTGAATAATCCAATTTTCTATAAACTTAGAAAGTTGAATTTTGGTATGTAATAAGGTCTTGCCTAAGGCAACATATCCACCAAATTTCATTAAAATAAGTTTGTAATTTTTGGAGAAAAAATTTTTTTTCGAAAGAAAACTCAAAATGTGAATAACTCAATTTTTTTAAAACTTAGATAGTTGAATTTTGGCGCGTAGTAAGGCCTTTCGCAAGGCAACATACTCATTAAATTTCATTAAAATAACTTTGTAATTTTCGAAGATATAAATTTTTTCGAAAGAAAACTCAAAATTTTCCCGGAAAACCTTGTTGTATTTTCCTGGCTAACGAACTCATCCAAGACATTAATAAAAGAAAGACACTTGCCAAGTTTCATGGAAATCGGTTAATTATTTTTTGAGTTATCGGTTGGATACATACATACATACATACATACATATATATATATATATATATATATATATATATATATATATATATATATATATATATATATATATATATATATATATATATATATATATAAACATATAAAAACTGAAACTGACCCCGGATGTGGGTTCTAGGGGTCCTAGTTTGCGCTCATTTGAAAAAATTCTTGTAAAGTCTCACCATCGATACCTCTCTATTAGTGAATTTTTTAAAATCAATAGGGCGGTTATAGTCAATCAATTCAGAACCAAATTTATCAATTACTTACAGTTGAATCAACGACCTGTGAGTAGGGGTATTGTTTGCACATTTCCGGCTATTTGCACGCTGTTTTCCCACAATTTTCAATGATATATATATATATATATATATATATATATATATATATATATATATATATATATATATATATATATATATATATATATGTTCTTATGCGAAACACCCTGTGTACATTTTTTTAAATGATACAGAAATTAAGGAAATGGAAAACTATGAAATATTTGATTTATCTTCAAAACTTACTAATTTCCCTCCATTTAACTGCCCTTATATATATATATATATATATATATATATATATATATATATATATATATATATATATATATATACTCACCCTTGTGTAGGTTACCATCATCCCGGTGGCTACACACACCTGCAAACTCACGTTCAGATACTTAATAAGTCAACAATTCGAGTATTGCACATTTATCAGATCAAGTATGTACTTATAACAAATGCAAAGAAATGCTTGTGAATTAAATATTAATATAACAATTAAAACTTCAATAGCATAAAAAAAAATTAAGAGAGTTCTTGGGGTTGCCAGAAAACTTAAGAGGCAAATACAAAGTTTTTGAGATGAATATTCGAGGTTACCCCACTGAGGTAACTTGAAATTTGGCTAGACTATTGATCCTACACGCTTTCAGTGTGGCGTTAAACGAATTGCGTTTCATAATAGTACTTATACCTTTATAGAATACAACTAGATTGGGCAGAAAATGCGACAAAATCACACTCACTTGCACTTACAAAAAACTACAACTGAATGCCATCGATCAGATCTTTTGAACTGTTCCTTGTATGGTTGCTTTCTGCTCTGCTCACACGGACTTGATATTGATTTCTAAATCTATTTCCATATCACGATACCCGATGTTTGTCACCAACAGCTTGGATACCCTGGTTGCGATAGCATACTTTGGCAAAGTGATTGCGTATCTGATAAATTGCAAATTGTCTTCTTACCATATGTTGTGGTCCACATTTTCGGCACTTTATAGTGATATTTCTCATAGCATTAACTTCTTCCACAGGAGTAAAAAGCCCGATGTTGATAGACAATTCTATAGGCTAGCAGGTTGCTTCTTATGTTCCGTTACAAAAGAGTAAATGATCTGGTTTTCTTTTTGATAGATAGTTATAAAATTTTAACGTTTCCATAATAATACTTGTCTTTGGCTTCATCAAAACAACTGAGAACATCTTCCAGCTTATTTGTCTTATCTACTGGAAAAGTATTAAAGTCACCTAACCCCGTTTCACTTATAATATGTAAAGGTAGGGCTATTTCATATCATCATTTGAATTGTGTTTTCGTGAAGCTTTTAGAAATATGTTAAACTTTTGTCTTCATTTAGGCCCAAGTTCCAGTCCATCCACATCAAAGGGTGGTGGTGGTTTATATGGCATAATTTACTATTATTATTGAACGACAACTTTTTTTAACTATATATTATACAATGTATGTGTACATAATTCGTAAGATGTTCCAGTCTCAAGCAAAATTGGCGAACCCTTCGTTGGTGTCAACTACAAGAGTTGATGTAAAACTTGTTTCTTTACTGGGTGCGTTTTAGTTCTTGATAATCTGAGACCATGTTTTAGTTGCTTCTGTTCTCTGTTTGCAATTATACACTGTTCTCCGTGTTCACGTCACCTTATTATTTTTAATTAATTATGTTACAATATAACCTCATACAACATTGACCTCACACCACTCATCGCCTATCGACCATATTCCTTTATTCCACTGGGAAGGACAAATGACATGCGCTCTATGCCTAAAGAAGGGAGGTGCCCAAATATACAATTTTCGGATGTGTTTAACATAGAACGGGTAACAGAATCAGACATGCAAAATAGTTACTATTATAATTCTCACCACTATCTATCATCAGGTATCTTTTTCATTAAATTTTCAAGTTATATAATATTATAAGGACATCTCAAGTACATTCTGGGCGAATATTCGGTATAATGATCTATTTAAATAGTCTCAGAATCACATTGTGAGAACATTCTGAGAATATCTTGTGCTCTATGGGTAAAAAAATAACGCCACCTGCCTTCAAACATAAGTATTGTATTATTGATGGACCCTCGTAGTAATAGTAGAACGGTACTTTTTTAAAATCGACTAAGTATTTATATCTGAACTGTTTACTAGTGTTTACAGTATACGGTTTTAAGGAACTACATACAACACGTAACTCACGCAAACATGCAAACAGTAAAATCGTTTTCATTCTTTTTTTTTACCAAGTCACTTCTCTATTGTTTACAGATGAAAGGTGGTTTCTCAAGGAAACGATGGTACTGTCTATCATGCAGCTACTACAAGAACAATGACCTATTTTAGGATTAACCTATAATTTGACACCAGAAAAAACAATACGCTGAGTACCTATTTCAATAGACAAGTTATTGAAAGAAAAAACAGAATCACCCAAAAAAAAAAACACAAAATAATTACGTATAACTCTCTATTATTATTTTTTGTGGATAATTCTGCTTTTTGTTTCAGTTTCCAACCACAGTGTTCAACCTCGGTACACAAGTTATTGCTTAAACTATTTTGTGGTCCTCCCTTATTGGTTTTGGTGAATTTTTAGAACAAATTCACTAATAAGGAGATCCCGACTTTTGAATTTTGAAAACATTTCTTCAAATGAGCGCGAACTAGGCCCCATAGATAACCCATATCCAGGGTTAGTTTCAATTTTTATATCTTTGTATATATATATATATATATATATATATATATATATATATATATATATATATATATATATATATATATATATATATATTTGTGTGTGTGTATCACACCAATTATAACTCAAAAAATAATAGGCCGATTTTGATCAAATTTTCTGAGTACCTTTCTTTTGTAAGTGGCTTGGGTAAGTTCGTTAGCCAGGGAAATTGGCGCAGTTTTTTCGGAAAATTTTGTGTTCTCTTTCCGAAAAAAATTATATCTCCGGAAATAACAAAGTAAGGCCAACCAAATTTGGTACGCCTGTTTGCATTATAAAGAGTGAACCAAAATTTAGGTCTGTAAGTTTAAAGACAAAAAGCTATGGGCATTAAAAATTAATATAATCTAAATTTCTCCAGTTACAACCAAATTTTTTTTTGACTTTCAACTTGGAGATCTAAATTTCTCCAGCGACAACCAAATTTTTTTGCTTTTAACTTTGAGATCTAAATTTCTACCGCAACAACCAACTTTTTTGTTGCTTGTAACGTGGGGATCTAAATTTCTACAGCGACAACCAAATTTTCTTTGCTTTTAACTTGGAGATCAAAATTTCTTCGCAACAACCAACTTTTTTTGCTTGTAACGTGGGGATCTAGATTTCTCCAGCGACAACCAAACTGTTTTTGGCTTTCAACTTGGAGATCTAAGTTTCTCCAGCGACAATCAAATTATTTTTGGCTTTCAACTTGGAGATCTAAATTTCTCCAGCGACAACCAAATTATTTTTGGCTTTCAACTTAGAGATCTAAATTTCTCCAGCGACAACCAAATTATTTTTGGCTTTCAACTTCGAGATCTAAATTTCTCCAGTGACAGCCAATTTTTTTTTGGCTTTCAACTTGGAGATCTAAATTTCTCCAGCGACAACCAAATTGTTTTTGACTTTCAACTTAGAGATCTAAATTTCTCCAGCGACAACCAAATTTTTTTGCTTTTAACTTGGAGATTTAAATTTATCCTGCAACAACCAACTTTTTTTTGCTTGTAACGTGGGGATCAAGATTTCTCCAGCGACAACCAATTTTTTTTTGGCTTTCAACTTGGAGATCTAAATTTCTCCAGCAACAACCAAATTTGCTTGCTTTTAACTTGGAGATCTAAATTTCTCCAGCGACAACCAAATTTTTTTGGCTTTCAACTTGGAGATCCAAATTTTCTTTGCTTTTAACTTGAAGATCTAAATTTCTACAGCGACAACCAAATTTTTTTTGGCTTTCAACTGGGGGATCTAAAGTTCTTCTGCAACAGTCAGAATTTTATTTGTTTTTAACTTCCAAAGTCGCAATCTTATCAAGAGCTTGTGTTTGTATCAAATACATTTGTTATAAAGAGACACAGAGAAAGAACGGGACACGAATCAACATTTATTCTCACATTTTTTTACGAGCGTCTCGTGACAGTAATTAACATGACTGAGTCTCATGATTTTTGG
This sequence comes from Tillus elongatus, assembly GCA_964006375.1. Classification (NCBI taxonomy): domain Eukaryota; kingdom Metazoa; phylum Arthropoda; class Insecta; order Coleoptera; family Cleridae; genus Tillus; species Tillus elongatus. Next base: position 129,522,984 of record OZ023269.1, read on the forward strand.
CGTTTACGAAATAAAGGACCTGCCTGAGGTGCTATTTAATCATAATCCTGCCTAAACTGACCTTTTCGACCTGTTCTGACATCAGTTTGTCTAATGAAAAGCTAAAAGAAGGAAGAAGGGGAAGGAAAAGTATATATAATTATGCTCACATGACTTTGATGTATGGCAGGGTTGGTTTTTCCTTCTTTTAGCTTTTAATCAGGCAAACTGATATCAGGGCAGGTTAGGAAGGTTGGTTGGGAGGATTGTGTGTAAACAGCACCTCAGAGAGGTCTTTTATTTCGTCAAAACGGCAAAAAACTCATGAGTCGCAACCATGGTAACTACTGTTGACACCCGTCGTCATTTATGTTGAAGCACATGGAAACTATATTTAAATATTGAATTGAACCTGAAAATATGTCATAATGTTTGTTAAACTTGAAATTGTGATAACTTGATGATTTATAAATATCTCAAAAATTTATTTGATAAGTATCAGTTTCTCTGTAAATGAGAACATTGAGCTAATTAGGTGAATCATAAAAACGGTAATAATATTAAACCGCTAATCTTTTTCTTTCTTGCTTTTGTTATATTATTTGAAGTTACGTTTCCAAAAGACAATATTAATTAATTTACGATTGATAACCAAAAAAATCTATTCTATCGACAACAATATAATGTTAATAATCATTTTCTTGCTTGGACAATTTCATCCTTGTTCTTACACCTTTTTACGTAGAAGCAACTGATTCTTTAGGTGTTTCGATTACGATTACAACACAATTTGTAAATTATACTTCTGTTGTGTGTGTTTCTTTAACGTCGGTCTATTTCCGGGACTATGGCCAATCACTGACGCCAGAGAGCAGTTCCATCTCACTATTCTAGAAATTTAGTCGAATGCCTGCCTTTTTGGTAAAAAGGGTTGGGATCTTTAACATGCCCAACATCGCATGGACACGGACCGAGGGCTTTAAGCCCCCTCCGAAGGGCGGAATGTGCAGACATTCAACTTGCTCAACTTAGGAGAGATCCTATAAAGAATCTAGTAGTGCAGAATTAAACCCAGTTAAAATTCAAATAAACGTGTCTGTAGCTGCTTTTATTAAAAAAAGGGAATTCTGTTGATATAACAGTTTGATTGTTGTGTGAGGCATTGTGTTATTATTTAAACATAGCATTACAGGAAGGTTCAATAATGACAAGAACAGGAAGGCCATGGCAACTGAACGGTTCACTAGCGAGAAATCTCTATTTTATGCGTACATAACCTAAATACTTTGCATCAATAAAACTGTAGGTTATGTAAATCGCTTTGTTGAATTAAAATTCTTGCACTTTTGTCAATTTTGTTTTGTTTACGATAAAATTTCTACCAAGATTAAAATTAACATAGGTAATACAGTTTTGCTAGTAAAGTAAAAAGCTATAATTGTTTTCTGTAAGGAGGGTAGGGATATTTAACTTGCCTAACATCGCATGGACACGGGACCGACGGCTTTACGCCCCATCCGAAGGTCGGAACGTGTAGACATTCAACTTGCTCAAATACAATGCCACAACCTCGGTTGATGTTAATGGTACAGTATGTACTGAAAAAGTAAAAGGAGTACCCTGGGATCGCACCCAGTACCCTTCGGTTCAGAGGCACACCTTCTTACCACTGAACCATCGAGGGTCTTTGTACTGAAATGAAACTCATTGATTAAAACTACTTATAATTGGTGAGATTTTTTACAAATCTGACGACGTTATACAAGACGAAATGGCATGAAAAAAGTTCAGACGTCAGCAAGAAACAGTAAACAACAAGAGATAACAAGTCTAACTAGACATATATATATATATATATATATATATATATATATATATATATATATATATATATATATATATATATATATACATATATATATATACATATATATATTTTTTTTGTTCCCTCAGGGCTCGTCCGCGGCCTTGCCGCCCCGATAGCACCGCAACGCTTGGTTGATTGTGCATACCCCTAGTCTTACTCCACCCATTCCAAAATCACTGTGCCTTGAACTAGTCTGCACAGCGATTGGTAGGGTGAAGTTTTATATTGCTCTGTCTCCGGTCTAGAGTGACCGTAGATCAGTTGTCTTTTCCGGTCCAGAGCTATACACTCGCACAAGATGTGCTGGTCTGATTCCTCCCCCTCGCCGCAGAGTCTGCATGCGAGGTCCCCTTCGAACCGCCCCATTTTATGTAGGTGTTTCTTGACGGCCATGTGTCCCGTCAAGAGAGCTGTTGTGTTTCTGAGCTGTCCTCTGCTAAGATTTAGCAGCTCCACAGCTCTCTTTGAACTGGGTCCGTCAATTATTGACTTCCCATGTCTGAGCCCTGGACAGTCCGCCCAGTACACCTTGTGTTGGTTTCTGACCCAGGACTTAATGGCTCCCCTGGCAGTGCTCTTTGACACGCCCAGAGCCGGTTCTGGTCCCATAAATGGTTCTGCTGACCCTCTCTTCGCGAGACTGTCAGCTTCTTCATTGCCTTTGACCCCCGAGTGACCCGGCACCCAGATGAGGGTCACCTCATTCTGCCCAGCCAGGTCGCTCGTCTCGTCTCGGCACTCACTCACCAGCCAGGAATTTACCCGTGGGCTACTTAGTGCCTTAAGGGCTGCCTGGCTGTCTGTGGCTATGAGGATCCGCTTGTTGGTGTAGCCCCTCCTCTTGTTCTCCCGCACACAGTGCAGGATGGCGTACATCTCGGCCTGAAACACCGTTGCATGGGCTCCGAGGGAAATACTGTGACTTACCCTCGGTCCTTCCGAGTAAACACCTGCCCCCGTCCCACGCTCCCCACCAGATCCGTCCGTGAACCAGACGAGCGCGTCCCGTGGTATGCCCGGCGTCTCCTCCCGCCATGCCCCGCGATCAGGGATTTCCACTGTGAAGTTGTTTTCCCTGCACATTCGCGGGCTCGCGAAGTCTGACCTCATTTCAAGCATGGGTTCCTTCACGATCTCCTGAATTTTGCAGTGGCCCCTGAAGCCTGGGTTGATCTTCAGTCTACCATTGCAGGCTAGTCTGTATAGTCCTAGCCTGGCCTCTCCCATAATAACTAAGTGTAGGGGGGGTAGATCCAGCAACACCTCCATGGCGGCTGTTGGGGTTGAAGACATGGCCCCTGTGATGCCTAGGCAAGCCATCCTTTGGATCTTGCCTAGTTTTTGTTTGGCACTGGATTGTGTCACCTTAGGCCACCAGACCAGTGCCGCATATGTTAACGATGGTCTGACCACCCTTGTGTACAGCCAGTGGGCCATACTAGGTCTTAGTCCCCACGTTTTTCCATATAGCCGCCTAGTGACGGCTAAGGTCATGACTGCCTTACGCAGTATTTTTCCAATGTGACCATTCCAGGTTAGCTGAGAGTCCAATACGACCCCAAGATATTTTACCTCCCTGGCCATTGGAACGCTCCTACCGTATAGAGTGAGAGTTCTGTGGCTTTCACACTTCCTCCTCCTCGTAAACGGCACGACGGTTGCTTTCTCGGGGCTCACCCCGAGCCCTTGATCAACCGTCCACCCTTCCACCACTTTCAGTGCAGTCTGCATACGCTCCCACACTGCCTGTGTGACCTTTCCTCGGACTATGATGACAATGTCGTCCGCATAGCCCTGTACCTCATACCCCCCTCCCGAGAGCCTCCCCAGCAGGCCGTCCACGACTAGACACCACAGCAAGGGAGACAGAACGCTCCCCTGCGGACACCCCGCCGCGACCCCCGCCAGCAGAGTCCCTCCCGCGAGTGAGGTGAACACCGCCCTGTCCCTGAGCATGGAACCGATCCACCTGCAGCAGGTCTCCTCTATTCCACGCTCCCGGGCAGCTGCCAGAACCGATCCGAACGAGGTGTTGCTAAAGGCCCCCTCTATGTCTAGGAAGGCCCCCAGCGCCACCTCCTTGTTCTCCAGCGTATTCTCCAGGTTCAGCACCAGTTGGTGCAGTGCTGTTTCTGTTGAGAATCCTGCTCTGTATGCATATTGTCCGCAGTGTAGAGGATATGCTTCCAGTACACCGCCCCTAATGTGCCGGTCGAGCAGTTTTTCCACTGTTTTCAGCAAGAAGGACATGAGACTTATTGGCCTCAGGGACTTTGCCTGGTCTGTTGGACGCCCAGGTTTAGGAATAAATACAACCCTGGCGAGTCTCCATGCCCTCGGAATGTACCCCAGAGCCAGGCTGGCCCTCATAATGAGGGTAAGCACCGGCGCCAGTATATCTATCCCCTGTTGGAGCATGATGGGCATTATTCCATCAAATCCCGGCGATTTGTATGGCTTAAAGCTGTTAATGGCCCATCTGATTTTGCTCCAGGTAACCACCTCTTTAGCGACTCTCCAGTCTACTCTAGATGCCCGCCTATAAGGCGCCTCTATTTCTGAGTGTTCCCAGTCCGGAGGTGATTGGTTTATTATGTTACAGCCGGGGAAGTGCGTCTGGAGTAAAATTTCCATAGTTTCCTCCCCCGAGCTTGTAAAGCCTCCCGTGGGTGTTCTAAGGGAGCCTATGTTAGTCTGAGGGCCCCTAGATCTTATGTAGTCGAGCACTCTCGGACGTGTTTTCCACTTCTTCGCAGTGCCTCCTCCACGACTCCTTCTTGGCGTCCCTCAGTCTTTTGTTATAGGTCGATAGGGCCTGTCTATATTCATCCCATGCTCCCGACCTTTTGGCCGCGTTAAACAGCTTATGAACCTGCGTCCTCCTTTGCCTGAGGTCCTCGTTCCACCATGGGACGTTCCTGGTGGACACCCTCATTTTCAGGGGGCAGTTGGCGTTATAAGCCGAGGTAATTGCGTCTCGCAATTGGACTGCTGCAATCTCGAGGTCTATTGAATCCCTTATGGCACTCTCAACCCCCCGCAGTTCCACAGCTAGGTCTGCCCTGTAGGCTTCCCAGTCCGCCTTGCGGGGGTCCCGGTACCATACCGTTTCTCTTTCGACTTTGGCGATTTCAAACCGGATGTATCTGTGGTCTGAGCTACTCACTTCCCCAGACACAGCCCAGCTTTTAACAAAGTCACCCAGAAACTGGGTGGAAACTGTTAGGTCTAAAACTTCCTCACGCCGTGTTGTGACGAATGTCGATTTATTACCTCTATTCAATATGTCTAAATTAAATTTCATAAAGAATTGTAAAAGTGCCTCACCCCTAGAGTTTGTGTCCGAGCTACCCCACAACTCATGGTGCGCATTCGCATCCATGCCGATGATGGTCTGCCATCCACCTGCTCTGCTACCCACCATCAGCTGCTTCAATTCGTTGGGTGGAGGAGGGTCCGTGCTGTCCCCTGGCAGATAGGCTGACGCGACAGTAATGTCCCTCAGCCCATCCGCTCCTCCACATCGGATTTTGATCGTTTCCAGGTCCCTGGAACAGAAATTCAGTAGAGGGAGAAACTCTATCCCTTCCCTGACAAAAATGCAGGCCCTCGGATTCTCGCTGGACCTGCTGTAGATGAGCTTTCCAGTAGCTCCGCCGAGTCCCTTGATCTCTCCTTTGTAGGAGTACGGTTCCTGGATGAGGGCCACATCCGTGTTCCTCAGAGCCATTAGTAGTCCGGCCGTGGCTGCCCTACTGTGTTGGAGGTTGACCTGAAGGAACCTAAGTCCCATTAACCCTTAGTTGCTTCCCCAGTGGGCGGAAGCTAACCCTTCCCATGCCCCAGAATGCTTGAAGGAGGTTCCTTCAAGGGCTCTGTAAGATGTTGGGTCGATCGAGAAGGCGAGCGTCTGTCCTTTCTCCTCTGCCTTCCTGCTTAGAACCGACCAGTGTTGCGTCCCCAGTTCAGGGTTCTGGATCTTAAGTCTGCTGATCACCGTCTCCTGCGGGACGGTGTCAGGGATCCGTACGAAGACCTTGCGTCTCTTTGGGAGTTCCTTGGGCTCGACGGCTGTCAAGTCCGCCCCCTCCCAAATCTGACCGAGGCCCCCGATCGTTTTCCGCAGCCAGTCCCGCGACTGCGGGCCGGCACAGGTTGTCCAGAGGATGCCCCCCGTCAGGCGCGTCCGGTGGAACTGAGGCGGGCTCTCCCCTTCCTGAAGAGAGTCCACTGCAGCTACCACCGCAGCCTGGATCAGGTCCGCCTTCCCCTGGTCTAGCGTGACCTCAGGATGGCGTCTGTCAATCACCGCCATCCCGAGGCCCGTCCTCCGCAGCCTCCCTGTAAGAGCCAGTCTGCGCCGGTGTTCCGGCCTTGGTTCCTTTGGGAGGTCTGTCTGTAGTAGGCGTGCTAGAGCCAGAGCGCGGCGTCTTCCGACTCGCACTCTCCTCTTGCGCCTTTACAGGCACCCTGGCCCTTTTGGAACGTCTGTCTGTAGTGGGCGTGCTAGAGTTCGAGCGCGTCCTCTTCTGACCCGCAGTCCCCTCTTGCGCCTTTACAGGTTTCTCGACCGTCCAGGTCCCGGCCGCCATTTTTTGCGCCCTCCGGAGCTTCTTTCTTTGCGCCCCGGAAAGACGCTTGGACTGCCGGGGCAGTCCCTCTACTCTAACAGTAGAGTCCTCACTGGTGGAGGGGCCCCCGGAGTCCGCGGAGCTCGCCGCCCTCCGGTGGGACCCAGCCTCCAGCTTGGGTGTCGGGGACAGGTCTCTGGCCGAAGCTACCCCCTGATCCCCCGTATCTACGCCGGTCGTGGGACCTCCAGAGTCCGCTGCCGCCCCCTGGCTCGTCTCCGTTTCCGGGATAGACTCAAGGCACAAGTCTGTAGCCGGAGCCACTCCTCGAGCCTCATTGGTTTTGGTTTTGTATGTGTTTATTATCTTCATGTTGTTCCCACGAAAATGGAGGAAATACTGTCCACACCATCAGAACCCCCTGTGTGGTGCAAGGCAGGTTACTCTGGAGGGTTGCCTGGTACTCCAGAGGTTCCGTTCACGACACCATCGCCCTGGTGCCATCCATCCATAGGCACGGGTCACGTGACACCGTAGATTGGGGGAGTTTAGTTCGACCTCCTTGTCTAGATCCGTCATGTTTAGTTATTAGCAGGGTCACCTCGTGCAGGATGCGGATTTTTACCGCGCATGACGGTCTTGGGGAAAGCTTCATCGGGAGTTTATGTTGTTATTTCCACTTCCTCAGCTTGCCCCCTGGAGTCCTTTGGCCCGCGACTCCTTAACCCCATACATATATTGAAACACCTAATTGAGTAGGGGAGACTGAGGACACTTGATCTCCATTTTGGTTTCTTGCTCATATATCTAAAATAATAGTGTTTTTCAGGATATTTTTTCATGGCTAGCTAGAAAATATATCCCCCTCCTTTCTGAATTTGACTCAACCATGAAGTATATCTGTGTTTGTTTGTGTTTTTTTTTGTGGATTTTCCCAGAACACTACCAAATGATCAAGTGTCCCCTATTCTGGGAGACTTGATTTTTGTATAGGGGGACTTGATTATAGGAGAACAAGTGTACCCTATTGTATAACATGACTGAATAAAAAGTCTATTACATACGTAAATGTCGTTTATTTATCCTATTATAATACTGAAAGTATATCAACATATAATAAGCCAAATCAAAGTCTTAATTACCAACTAAATAAGTGATTTTTAAATTCTCTTGGGTGTTTTCAATAATTTTGAAGCCAACCATTCAAAATTCACATCATATTATGATAATACGTTTTTATTAATATGAGTATATATATATATATATATATATATATATATATATATATATATATATATATATATAATATATATATATATATATATATATATATATATATATATCTATATATATATATAAATTAGTAAGATGTTCAACCTTTTACACTTTTTTCTCTCTCAGGGCTTGTCCGCGGCTTTGCCGCCCCGATAGCATTGCAATCTTTGGCTTATTGTGCATGCGCTTAGTCTTTTTACTCCACCCATTTCAAAATCACTGTGCCTTGAACTAGTCTGCACAGCGATTGGTAGTGTGAAGTTTTATAATGCTCTGTCTCCGGTCTAGACTGACCGTAGATCAGTTGTCTTTTGCGGTCCAGAGCTTTACACTCGCACAAGATGTGCTGGGCTGATTCCTCCCCATCGCCGCAGAGTCTGCATGCGAGCTCCCCCTCGAACCGCCCCATTTCATTCAGCTGTCCCGTCAAGAGACCTGTTATGTTTCTGAGGTGTCCTTTGCTAAGATTTAGCAGCTCCACAGCTCTCTGAACTAAGTTCGTCAATTATTGACTTCCCATGTCCGAGCCCTGGACAGTCTGCCCAGTACACCTTGTGTTGGTTTCTGACCCAGGACTTAATGGCTTCCCTGGCAGTGCTCTTTGTCACGCCCAGAGCCGGTTCTGGTCCTATAAATGGTTCTGCTGACCCTCTCTTCGCGAGACTGTCAGCTTCTTCATTGACTTTGACCCCCGAGTGACCAGACACCCACATGAGGGTGACTTCATTCTGCCTAGCCACGTCGCTCGTCTCGTCTCGGCACTCACTCGCCAACCAGGAATTTACCCGTGGGCTACTTAGGGCCTTAAGGGCTGCCTGGCTGTCTGTGGCTATGAGGATACGCTTGTTCGTGTAGCCCCTCCTCTTTTTCTCACTCACACAGTGCTGGATGGCGTACATTTCGGCCTGGAAGTCTCTTGCATGGATCATTTACACTTACTTTCCGCAAAGTTTTTTTTTGAACGTAAATATGATTACTCGTTTGCTGTTTGATTTAAAATCTGGTGCATTTATTTTCCTAAGAACCTGGTATCTGGCAATCTCAGCATGTCATCATTTACAAGCCACCTAAATTTACGATTATCTATCTTTTTTTTGCAAATTTAACAATACAGCATTTGTATGTCAGAGACTGAATTTGACCAGCATAACGATGTGCAAGAATTTTCATAGATGTGAAATTTAGAACTACCCAGTCGTTACTGTTAGGTGGCCTATTATTTTCATTGTCGGTTTCAGATTCACAAGTGGATGAACTATAAGGATCTCCGTCTTCAGACACATCATAACTTGATTCTGGCGATGGGGGTTATTCATCTTCGTCCTCTGATGAAGACTGTGTAAATCCTTTTAAATCACGTTTTGCTTTATTTCCTCTCCATTGGTCGCTTTGTGTGTCTTCTTAGCTTTTTTCTCCCTTCTCAGTAATAGTTCCCCCCCCCCCACTAAATTATTCTTCTTAGGTCTATCAGTCAATATTTTAGTTGAGCCTTTTTTCGCCCTTTCTGTGATCGCTTTCAGCAACCAGCTTTCGGGAATACTTTTTTTGTTCAGGTGTTATGAAAGTTTGTGTGTTCGAGTGTTTCATAGATGTTGATGGCTTGGGTAAAACATCCATCTCAATATTTGGTTCCGTGAATCAGCTCCCTTCGGTTTTATCAGGGTTCTTCCTTCCACATCTTCCACGATCTTTATAGGTTTTTTTTTCTGCCACAGCTCCCAGTGTCTCTATAAGGGTTCGTTCTGGCAAACTTATATGTGAAGTCTCGCCAATAGCTTTCAGGATCTCTTGTGATTTGAGAGAGATAGATGTCGACGGTATTATCTCAATGTCGTCTGGCATATTAGTTTGGTGACGCAGAGTAAATGTCGATGGCTGTGGTGACACTAACACCAAAGTTGGTACTTCACTGTATTGTCCTTCATTAGGTAAATTAATTGTGCTCTATAGATTGGCTTCAGATTTTTTTAGACAGGTCTGTCCGTCACATACGACGAGAAAAACTCATCATCAGTAAAAAGCTCATTAATGAGTGGAAAAATCCCTGATACTCGGAACTCACTCTGGATATTTTCACAAAATTCTTCATAGTCATCTAACCTAAAGAGAAAGTGCTTCCATCTGTGCCTGTGGGTGCACATTTCAGCATACTATCCTGTACATTTTTGCGCGGGAAGATCATATATGGGGGTATATAGTTTCCCACCGCAGTTACCAGTTCACTACGCTCCCCTGACATCATCTTTCCGATTTGCTTGAGTTCCTTAGTAGCCACAGCCTTTTTTGGTTTATAGAATGTAGTCGGCCCCGTTTTGTCAACATTCCAAATGACCCCTGGGCCAAAATTATGTGTAACCAAGAGCGAGCGCAGATTAAAAAAAAATGAAATGTTGTGGCGGTTGAAACTCGTAGAGCTGTTGTGGCGGGTGGATTCAGGTACCCGCAGAGACAAATCCGCATTTTTGCACACGAAGCCGTAGAAACAGTCTGATGTGGCAATATTGTTAGTCGATTTTTGTATTTTATCGACTGTTATTTTAAATTTTGGACAGCGTATTCATATGCCAGTTTCTGTATGCACTGCGAGGATATTACATGGTGAAGTTTGCCTATCTTTTCCAAGTATTTGGCTAACATAGCCTCTTCTTCGTCCGTAAAAATTTTGGGCTGTCTGTAGTCGGGTTCATACGCTATGTCATCATCTTGTGTTTTTGTTTACTCACGTACCTTTATAAAGTCATAGGAGGCAGATCAAAAGATTTGCTGTTGCCTTGCAACACACTTTTGGCCGTGGCTTTTAGCGTTACGTTATCAACCGGTTTGTGTCCTTTTAGCCCTTCTTTTCTCTTGTAAGTTCTTGGAATTTTGATATAAATCTAAAACAAACAACACAAAATGAAACCTAAGAAATATTTTTAGCATAAAGTATGGGACACTTGATCCCGAGATCAAGTCATTCCGTGTTGCTCGTGATCAAGTGTTTCCGGGATCGTTTTTTTTTTAGATAAATATTTTTTCGTAGTCAAAACAAAATTTTAACTCAAAAGAAAACCTCTCTACACACACTTCAATTAACCAGTTTGCAATAGTTTTACATGTAATCCGTAGTTTGAAAGGAAATATATCCCAAAATAACGATCAAAATACTCACAAAAAATATGTTTATCGGTCGAAAACAAAAAGACACCACTGCTCTGAAGTTGCGAATTATAAACTGTCCAAATAACACTTGGTCATTGACAATGACAATGAAGATCTGCATTGCCAACGTTAAAAATAACGTGTAGCCTTCTATTTATGGGTTGGGGATCAAGTTGGATCAAGTGTCCCGAGTCTCACCTATATAGATAAAGGTCTCTGCGGTTATAGGTCTCTGGACTCTTGCTAAATCTATTGTGAATAATTTCTGCAAGAGCACGTTCCCACCTCCTGTCTCAGGGGATGAAATTGTTTCTACCGCCCTGGGCAAGGCTGAACTTTTTGCCTCGTTGTTCGCCGCCAATTCCACTCTCAACCCACCTCCGAAAGTTCAACCACCAACAGTCCCCAATGTCGCGCATAATATGATGGACATCATTTTCAAAACTAAAGAGGTACGAAAGATGCGCTCTTCTCTTAATACCAGGAAAGCCTCTGGGCTTGACGAGATCCCAGCAATTGTTCTCAAAAAAAGCTCACCAGAACTTGCTCCTGTCCTGACTTGTCTGTTTCAGACATCTTACGATAGAGGCATATTCCCTAGTAACTGGATAACTGCTCGAGTACAACCCGTCCCCAGGAAATGATCCAAAGCGCTTCCTAGCAACTACAGGCCTATTTCACTAATTTCAGTCATCTCTAAAGTGATGGAAAAGCATATAAACACCGAATTACTAAAATTTCTTGAAAAACACAGTCTAATCCACGACAGGCAGTATGGATTCCGTCAGCGCAGATCAACTGCCGACCTCCTTTTCTTTGTCACCCATTCTTGGAACAAGTCTATGGAACTTCACGGTGAATCCCAGATTGTCGCTCTAGACATATCCAAAGCCTTCGACCAGATCTGGCACGCAGCGCTGCTTAATAAACTACCGGCCTATGGCCTACCACCAAAACTTTGTACCTGGACAGCAAACTTCCTCTCCAACCGGAGCATTTCTGTTGTTGTGGATGGACATTCCTCTAAACTATATCCAATTAATGCAGGAGTTCCTCAATGTTCAGCTTTAGCCCCTACTTTGTTTCTTCTCCACATCAATGACCTCATCTCTAGCACAACCAACCCAGTTCACAGTTGTGCGGACGACAGCACCCTCCACTCAAATATACAATATTCTAAGCCTGTCTCTTTGGCCCAACTAGATGAGGATCGCAGACATATAGAGGGTTCTGTCTCCGTGGATCTCCAAAAAATATTAGACTGGGGAAGTAGAAATCTTGTACAATTCAACCGCACCAAATCTCAGTCTTGCTTTCCTTCTCATAAAAGATACACCAGCCCTAGAACCATCACTGTGAACAACCAAGTTATTCAAAGTAATGAGTCCTTTTCACTTGTTGGCATTTCTGTGGATCGAAATCTCAATTGCCACCAACATGTCACATCGATTGCAGAAGCGGCTGCTAAGAAATTAGGATTCCTCTTCCGGGTTCGCAAATACTTTTCACCAGCTAGTCTCTATACCTTATATACTTCACAAATAAGGCCAAACCTCCAATACTGCTCCCACATCTGGGGTGCTGCTGCCGCTTCTACACTCGCTATCCTGGACTCCATTCAGAAGAGAGCTATACGTCTCATTGGTGACCCTACCCTCACCCAAAGGCTGTCATCCCTTGCCCACCGACGTGCCGTTGGTGACCTCTCTCTCTCTTTTATGGATATCTGCACGGGCAGTGTTCAGAGGAGCTTTCTTCCATAGTTCCTCCACCTGCTGCCCCCAACAGATCTACCAGGGGAACAGAGCGAATGCACCCTTTTACTGTCCAGGTCACCAGACATAGAATATCTTGTTATGCCCGCTCTTTTGTCCCGAGGACTTCCAAGTTGTGGAATTCCTTGCTGGCACATGTTTTTCCTTCTCCTCCGAACCTCCAAACCTTCAAGTCCAGAATTAACAAGTTGCCTCTTTCCTCCTTGTCGACACCCACGATACGATGGTATTTAGGCTGTAAGCCGTCGTGGCGTGTTGTTGAAAAAAAAAGGTATAAGAAATACTTGTTTCTTTGGTTGAACCGCGTCCAAAATTCGACGTTTCGCTTCCTGTTTAGGTGCCATTTTCAAGAGGCTAAGAAATACGACAGGAACTCTAAGGTCTTTATCTGCTTGCTCCTTACAGTGGTGGATAAGGGTACGTTGGGTTGTTGTAGTTCTATTACGGGGCCCCAATCTGCCAAATTCTTAAATCTCAATGGAGATCATCTTTAACGTCTCAGTTTCTTCAACCCTAGACCTGACGGGGAGCTGATGGCCGCGTGAAGGGTTTGTACCGATAAAGAACCGGGTTGAAACCCACAACAAACAATACAAAAGCAGCTTATTTACAAAACATTATTATCACCTTCTATACTTTTGTTTTCAACGGTGTCCCATTTAAGGTCATAAAGACCAGGGAGTCTTGATATTGTTTTCTTATTATTATGTATAAAAGAACAAAACTAAAAAGGACTTTTTAAAATATATAATTCTTATACATGAGAATGAATTTTCATCAAATATCGGGAAAATCAATGATCTTTTTAAGATTTGAATTGAAGAACTTTGGTCCTAAGTTAAAATCACAGATGACTAATAAGGCGCAAGATTACAGTAAAAACTTTAAATAACTGGAAAACTTAAACTTTAATCTCTTCTAAGCACTATCTAAATATTAAAAGATTGTCGAGTAAAGTTTATTTGTAAGTGTGTGTGCGTGTGTGTGTGTGTGTGCATCAATTGAGACACCCTTAAATGGAATTTTTTAATGTAAGGCCTCAAGTGATAATGCGTTTTCTAGGTAACTTGTATATTATTATCCTAGAAATTGCAAACATAAATTAAATACCAATTTTTATTGCACATTTAATTAGTTTAGGGAACATAAATGTTTATAGGGAAAACATATTAGTCATTTATAGTTTATTTACTCTGTTAATCAACGTTGTCACTATTACGTAATGTTACAAATATTTCAAAGATAAAACAATTCAAGTGCCCTAGATAATGCGTTTAGTGTGTATAGGTATCGATTAGGAAATATACATAAGTGAAGGTATATGCCAGACAGAAACTTGCACCTTGTGCCCTGGTGTACATAATGCATAGCCCTATTTTATAAAGGAGTGTGTATTTATACTCTGCTCCAAAACGCCACTGAGCAATAAACCCTCATTAAGTATGCAAATCTATTCTAAAATGTGTACATGGATAGTTCAACAATCTTACCGATTCCCTAAACACAGTATAATCCACGACAGGCAGTATGGATTCCGTCAGCGCAGATCAACTGCCGACCTCCTTTCTTTTGTCACCCATTATTGGAACAAGTCTATGGAACTACACGGTGAATCCCAGATTGTCGCTCTAGACATATCCAAAGCATTCGACCAGGTCTGGCACGCAGCGCTGCTTAATAAACTTCCGGCCTATGGCCTACCACCAAAACTTTGTACCTGGACAGCAAATTTCCTCTCCAACAGGAGAATTTCTGTTGTTGTGGATGGCCATTCCTCTAAACTGTATCCAATTAATGCAGGAGTTCCTCAAGGTTCTGCTTTAGCCCCTACTTTGTTTCTTCTCCACTTCAATGACCTCATCTCTAGCACAGACAACCCAGTTCACAGTTACGCGGACGACAGCACCCTCCACTCAAAGATCTTGTACAATTCAACCCCACCAAATCTCAGTCTTGCTTTCTTTCTCATAAGAGATACACCAGCCCTAGACCCATCACAATAAACAACCAAGTTATTCAAAGTAATGAGTCCTTTTCTCTTGTTGGCATTTCTGTAGATCGAAATCTTAATTGGCACCAACATGTCACATCAATTCCAGAAGCGGCTGCTAAGAAATTAGGTTTCCTCTTTCGGGCTCGCAAATACTTTTCACCAGCTAACCTCTATACCTTATATACTTCACAAATAAGGCCAAACCTCGAATACTGCTCCCACATCTGGGGTGCAGCTGCCGCTTCTACACTCGCTATCCTAGACTCCATTCAAAAGAGAGCTATACGTCTCATCAGTGACCCTACCCTCACCCAAAGGCTGCCATCCCTTGCCCACCGACGTGCCGTTGGTGACCTCTCTCTATTTTATAGATATCTGCACGGGCACTGCTCAGAGAAGCTTTTCTCCATAGTTCCCCCACCTGCTGCCCCCAACAGATCTACCAGGGGAACAGAGCGAATGCACCCTTTTACTGTCCAGGTCACCAGACATAGAACATCTTGTTATGCCCGCTCTTTTGTCCCGAGGACTTCCAAGTTGTGGAATTCCTTGCCGGCACATGTTTTTCCTTCTCCTCCAAACCTCCAAACCTACAGGTCCAGAATTAACAAGTTGCCTCTTTCCTCCTTGTCAACACCCACGGTACGATAGTATTTAGGCTATAAGCCTTCGTGGTGTGTTGTAGAAATTGAAAAAAATATATCAACACTGGTATGTTTGAAGAAACTACATGCATTTAGCACGATCCCTGTATAAATCGGTAAGTATTTACCTAAAATTCTATAGTAAGAAAGGTACACCCACACCCTTTTCTTTAAATAAAGATGTGACAATGCACTGGCGGAGAAAGTGGTGGGGGGGAAGCAACAAAACTTTAATTTATGCTCTATCAAAGAAAATACAGATATTCTAATGATTGAATGCACTCTGAAAATGTAGCTGGAAATTGAAACATCATCCATACCACCTGCTCCCAGGAATATACATTGCAAAATCTCTACGCCTATGAGTGGTATGTTCTGTATGACAGTTTGCTTTATTTATTATTCCGTATCTCCGAACAGAGTATATTAAAAAATATCCATAAAATTTGATTGAGGAAATCGATATTAAGCTAAACGTCCAACAACTTCACAAGTCGAAATGACAAGTACCTTTGAAGTATTATTATTGATTATGGTAAATGTAGCAAATAACTCAGAAGGATTGTAATGGAGAAACAAACATTCAACAGACAAAATACTTTTCTCACGAATACTTGGATCTGAGGAAGAGATTCATCAAGTAATACGCATCGAGTGTTATATTGTTTGTAGCGGAAGGCTGAACTCTATAAAAGACGCCCTACACACGTAACGATTTATCGTACTGCACGTGGAACTGCAGGTCGTAGAGAAAATCGCAGTACAACCATTTTCTGTACACACGATTCAACACATCGTACTGCAGCAGTTCAGATTATTGCAGCTATTACCGTATAATAATAGAAGCGCTAGAGTGAACAGTGCATTATTATGTCTTCAAGAATTTCAAAAAGGAAAGCTGTTGCGCTTTTAGCTACAGTGCTGTTAATTGATGAAGATTGTTACGTGTATACTCGAAGGACCGTACATAAATTGTGCTTTGAGTTATAATAGGTTATTTGATAGATAGTTGCGTTGTTTGGGTTAATTAAATAGTAACACTGTAGTTAAAGTTAGTAATAGAGATAAATATTTTAGTTGATGGTGGTGTTGGAAAATAGTTGGTTATACTAAATTAGTAGTTTGAAAAGCTGTGTTTTGTTAGTCAACAAATCCAGAAGCCCGAAGAACGTAACAATATTTTTACTAGATAGTTCATGAAAGGTAAAACCAATGTGTTTCTCAACAGCCGCCATGGAGGTGTTGTTGGATCTGCCTACCCTACACTTAGTTATCACGGGTAAATTCCAGGCTGGTAAGTGAGTGCCGAGGTGAGACCAGCGACTTGGTTGGCCAGCATCAGGTCATCCTCATCTAAGTGCCGGGTCACTCGAGGGTCAAAGGCAATGAAGAAGCTGACAGTCTCGCGAAGAGAGGGTCAGCAGAACAATTTATGGGACCAGAATCGGTTCTGGGCGTGACAAGGAGCACGGCCAGGGGAGCCATTAAGTCCTCGGTCAGAAACGAACACAAGATGTACTGGACAGACTGTCCAGAGCTCAGGTATGGGAAGTCCGTAATTGACCCAGTTCAAAGAGAGCTGTGGAGCTGCTAAATCTTAGCAGAGGACAGCTCAGAAACTTAACAGGTCTCTTGACCAGACACATGGCCGTCAAGAAACACCTGCATAAAATGGGGCGGTTTGAGGGGGACCTCGCATGCAGACTCTCAAGGGGGAGGAATCAGCCCAGCACATCTTGTGCGAGTGTAAAGCTCTGGACCGCAAAAGACAACTGATCTACGGTCAGTCTAGACCGGAGACAGAGCAATATAAAACTTCACCCTACCAATCGCTGTGCAGACTAGTTCAAGGCACAGTGATTTTGGAATTGGTGGAGTAGAAAAAACTAAGGGCATACACAATAAGTCATAGGCTGCAGTGCTATCGGGGCGGCAAAGACGCCATGAGGGAGAAAAAAATGTGTTTCTTAGAAATCAAGAACTTAATGGTTGTGCCACAAGACGGGCCTTTACTCGCTTCTTGAATAGTTGGAGATTAAATGTCTTCGGAAATATGTCTGCCGGAAGGCCAGTCTAAAGTCTCGACACTCTAGTAAGAAACGATGATACGAACGACAAATGGGCACTTTGATAGTAAAAGCGTGTACTTTTTGACTAAAATAGAAGCTAGAAACATATATTTGGTGAGATAATGACAAGCTGTGGATCGGATTGTTGGCTTTCAACAAAAGGTAATCTATATATGCAAAAGTAAAAGTGTGAGAGCTAAAACGGAACCCTGTGAAACACCGTAATTAATTTATAGTTTATATGATAAAACATCATTGACCACAAGATGCAAGGAGCCCCCCTTCAGAAAATTAGATATCCATAATATAGGAAGCGTTTGGAAGGAAATCCATATTAAACAGGCTTATTGACTGTGAACTGACTTATTGGCTGCATGCCAAACTCGATCAAATGTCATTTTTGGCCTGATCGTTAATCGCTTGCACGTGTTTCTTGCTGATATAAAGACAGCGTGAGTTTCGCTCACAGGGTTGGTCAACGTTAGTACTTTGTTGTTTTCGCCATTTCGGGGTTAGTCGTCAGAAGAAGAATAAGAGTATGATTACTACATATTGTCATCATAATCCGAGGAAAGGTCACACAGTCAGTGTGAGAGCGCATGCAGACTGCACTGAAAGTGGTGGAAGCGTGGACGGTTGGTCAAGGGCTCGGGATGAGCCCCGAGAAAGCAACCGGCGTGCCGTTTACGAGGAGGAGGAAGTGCGACAGCCACAGAACTCTCACTCTATACGGTAGGAGCATTCGAATGGCCAGGGAGGTAAAATATCTTGGGGTAGTATTGGACTCTAAGCTAACCTGGAATGGTCACATTGGAAAAATACTGCGTAAGACAGTCATGACCTTAGCCGTCACTAGGCGGCTATATGGGAAAACGTGGGGACTAAGATCTAATATGGCCCACTGGCTGTACACAAGGGTGGTCAGACCATCGTTAAGATACGCGGCACTGGTCTGGTGGCCTAAGGTGACACAATCCAGTGCCAAACAAAAACTAGGCAAGATCCAAAGGATGGTTTGCCTAGGCATCACAGGGGTCATGTCTTCAACCCCAACAGCCGCCATGGAGGGTCAGCAGAACCATTTATGGGACCAGAACCGGCTCTGGGCGTGGCAAAGAGCACCGCCAGGGGAGCCATTAAGTCCTGGGTCAGAAACTAACACAAGGTGTACTGGGCAGACTCTCCAGGGCTTAGACATGGGAAGTCAATAATTGACGAACCCAGTTTAAAGAGAGCTGTGGTGCTGCTAAATCTTAGCAGAGGACAGCTCAGAAACACAACAGGTCTCTTGACGGGACACATGGCCGTCAATAAACTCCTGCATAAAATGGGGCGGTTCGAAGGGGACCTCGCATACAGACTCTGCGGCGAGGGGAAGGAATCAGCCCAGCACATCTTGTGCGAGTGTAAAGCTCTGGACCGCAAAAGACAACTGATCTACGGTCAGTCTAGACCGGAGACAGAGCAATATAAAACTTCACCCTACCAATCGCTGTGCAGACTAGTTCAAGGCACAGTGATTTTGGAATGGGTGGAGTAAGACTAAGGGTATGCACAATTATCAAAAAAATGATCACTACATCTGGAATGCGAATCGGGAGCTTTACTAGTTTTAACAAATTTAATACTTTAACATATTCATGGACAAATGCATAAGATAAGTTTTTAGACCTACTGACGACAATTTATTCATCCCTCTGATGACCCTAGCGTTTGTAAGCGAAACGATCGTCAGGTCTAAAAACTTAATTGTGGTGAATTGGGTTCTCCAAATTGTACTTATAAGAGAAGTCTGCTTGAAGGGACAAACGTTATGAAAACGAATACTCTCAAAGTTAGAGTTTACTGTATTCAGAAAATACACTCAGACAGTAAATCTGAGGGAGCTGCAGTTTTATATGGTCGACAGACTGATGAAAGTAACAAATATAATAAAGCTACGTGTCAAATCAGGAACGACTAAAGTTCCGGTGTTTCAAAAACCGTATTTTTATTACTTAAAACAATCGTAAACGTAAAACTTGCGTTAAAATGAGCTTGATGTGGTTCTATTAAATGCGACCCAGATCATTAAAAATATATCAGTTAAGTTTATTTCACTCTCTGATGAAGTTAATTTTATTGGCGAAAGGATTGCGATTTAAAAATACATTGTGGACGGGGTTCTGCAAGGCACTCCTATTTCTGTTTATAGTAAATTTGGAAACCTTAATAGGTGAATACCTTATTTTTATTATTATTTGTATTTGTTATTTTAGTAGATGTTAAAGAATTTGACACTACTAAGCCAGTTTTATAAATGTTTTTCAAAATGTTAGTATAATTTTCAAGTTCTAAAGATTTGAAATATATTTTGCATCCTGGCAACGTTGCATCGAACGAGGAGGATGCGCAAATAGTTTTCTTGCTTGCAATAATATATCACAGTTACTCCTCTTCTTCTTCTTTATATTGTTTCCTAAATTCATAAGTTAGTTGGCATCAAATAACGAACGTAGATATGTTTCTACACATAAAATACTTATACACCACGATTTTACTCACAGAGTATTATGTATCCCTTATCTTTTGTAACTAGTAAAAAATCTTTATAAACACATTTTCTAATTGATTTTAAAATTAGTGTATGTAATGCCATTGTCCTAGAAAACCAACAAACTCTAATTGTTGTAGACCTTACTTGGGGAAACCGTTCTATATTAAATTAATATGTAGATACTATTTCTCTGGCTTCAAAAATGTTAATTTCCTTTTCCGTAACCGGTTTCGCTGCTCGACAGCATCAAGCATTTTGATACTTACAGTCTTAACTAATTATGTTTCAATTTGAAATCACTTTTAAAATTTTTTGTTTTATCTATTCTTTAATCATTATTTGTGTTGTGATTATAACATGATTTTTGTATGGCATGTGGCATTCTTCCAAAATAAATTCTGATCCAATTAATAAAATGCTCTTAATAAGCCTTTCCCCCAAATAAGGTGTCATTTTTCAGACAAGTTATTATATCTTACCTTGTATGGACTTCCTATTATATGCTGTCAACATTGCTTTGTTGGTAGCTGTGGAGAAAATAATGTAAGCTTCATTTTGTTTAAACTAAATGCGGATAAGAGTATCTACTGCCACCCACCACCAACATGTTGGGTGTGAAACTTCTAGCAGAGGGTTTCAGCAAAAGTTGGTTTAGAAACTATTGAACAATAAGATTGCCTAGAGGTTTTAGAAGTATTCAGTCTCAGAATTTCAGCAGTTGGTACAAAAGTAGTGATTTGTTCTATTGTACCAAGCATTTCAGAAATTATGTTGTTTTATTCCTGTATACAGTATTATGAAATCAAGCACCCTTTGTCAGGCTAGATGCATTCTCACCACAATTAGAACCGTAGACCGGTTTCGCTCAATGTAGAACTCGTCAGTACGGCATACTAATTCCAGCGAAAATAAGACACGTAGCACGTGCCGCCACCTCGTTGCGGAACCAAGTAGTATGTTGTCACGGCAGCTCCAAATAACAGTGTTAAAAATAAAGACTGTATACAACCAACTAACAATTTAGTAAATTGTCAGACCGGGCCCATTTCTACCCTAATATAGGGACAAAGTATGTAAGTATGTAAGCACCCTTTTTAACTTTCATTTTTGGCATTGCCCTAATATTGAGAAATGTACATAACCGCTGTTTAGGACTGAAATATGATAATTCTGATAATTTTAAAGTGGTTTTTAATTTCAGTTTATGTGTATTCTGTGTTTTGATACGTCTTCGTAAATTAGGGTAATGTATTATAGTACGCAATTTTTTTTATTACTATATACTTCCCTTAATTTCTGTTGATGTTTTGATTGGAAGTTTATGAACCAGTTGGACTTTGCGGGCATATAGTGTGTATAATAATAATTACAAATTATTTTTATTTATCTCTTTATTTCTAAACCTTTTAGCTCAAGTTAAAGGCAAAGGCAATTTTAAGAATCTAAAAATGATCCCTAAAAATCAGCAATTTTATCTACTTCTGAGTAAGCAGCGCAATGTATACTGTTCGATAAGTTTTAATCGCTTTAATTTTCCAGTAACATGTTAATTTTCAGTAAACAGAAAATAAAACAATGTATCTCATATTTTCATTGTAACGTCTTGTCAATTTTCTAACTTAGTTGAAAGTTTGCCTCTTATGTCATAGATTGTAATTCTGGAAAAGAGTAGCAATAAAAGTTTTGCAGGTTAGAAAGGAATTAGGTGGTGAGAACTAAATAACGCTGGTAACTGCGTTCTTAACCTAGCAAAAAAAACACATATTGATGATGTTAATTTTAATTCATCTAATAATAAAATAATATCTTTGCCTAAACAATAACTCTTTGACTGACAAAAAATATACCTAAAAACTATTGTCAATTTTTGGTATCACAACACATATATCTGATAGAGGTATGTCAGAGGAACATGATCACTCCTTCTCCTTATCACACTTCTTATTCTTGTTTTTTAACGGTTTCCAGGTTCTGTATCTGGATCATGATCTGAAACCAGATACAAGAACTGAAAAGCAATAGCCAACAACGATATACCCAACAAATCCCCCGTTGATGTCAAATATGGAATAGCTGAATTATCTGGATCGATCTTCTTCTTCCACATCCAATGAATCATGATATAGGCAACATAGAGTAAAGTAGCGACTTGCAGAACGGCTGCACACAAATATACTACCACAAACAATGAACTAAGTGATGTGTCTCCTTGCTTGATATAATCTATGGTGTAAATGAAGATGACATGACCTGGAACAACCATAGCCATAAGAACCCTTGTGGTTCTGGCATGTACGCCCGTTCCACAAAAACCAGCAACAGGTGATATAAAAATCACAGTATCCTCATCTGCATTACCTTCGGAAGTAAGAATGCCAAGTTCGGCTTGTTTGTGCAGAGCGGTTGATATTCGACTAGCTTGCACGGCAACCAAGTTGCCACCAACTCCATTTATGACTGGCTGGAAGACAGCGATACCTTCGAATCTTGATACCATAAAATCTAGGATCAAGCCACCCATTGAACTTATTAACATGGCGCCCATAACTGGTGTCCAACCGTGATATAAAACTTCGCGTGTATGGAGGTTGCGTTTAGCTATCCATACCCATAGAGGAATTGCTAATATATAACCTGCTATTATGACTGGAGCAAGCCAGTCTTGAGTACCTGAAACAAATCAAAATGTTTATAATCTACGTAAAAATATACAGTTTTGTCACTTAAGCATTCCTCTATTATTATTATTATCACATAGTGTAATTTTTTATTTATTTCGACAACACACCACGAAGGCTTACAGCCTAAATACTATCGTAGCGTGGGTGTCGACAAGGAGGAAAGAGGCAACTTGTTAATTCTGGACTTGACGGTTTGGAGGTTAGGAGCAGAAGGAAAAACATGTGCCGGCAAGGAGTTCCACAACTTGGAAGTCCTCGGGACAAAAGAGCGGGCATAACAAGATGTTCTATGTCTGGAGACCTGGAAAGTAAAAGGGTGCATTCGCTCTGTTCCCCTGGTAGATCTGTTGGGGGCAGCAGGTGGAGGAACTATGGAAGAAAGCTCCTCTGAGCAGTGCCCGTGCAGATATCTATAAAAGAGAGAGAGATCACCAACGGCACGTCGGTGGGCAAGGGATGGCAGCCTTTGGGTGAGTGTAGGGTCACCGATGAGACGTATAGCTCTCTTCTGGATGGAGTCCAGGATAGCAAGTGTAGAAGCTGAAGCGGCACCCCAGATGTGGGAGCAGTATTCGAGGTTTGGCCTTATTTGTGAAGTATATAAGGTATAGAGATTAGCTGGTGAAAAGTATTTGCGAGCCCGGAAGAGGAAGCCTAATTTCTTAGCAGTCGCTTCTGCAATTGAAGTGACATGTTGGTGCCAATTGGGACTTCGATCCACAGAAATGCCAACAAGTGAAAAGGACTCATTACTTTGGATAACTTGGTTGTTCATTGTGATGGGTCTAGGGCTGGTGTATCTCTTATGAGTAAGACAGCAAGACTGAGTTTTGGTGGGGTTGAACTGGTATTAAGAGAAGAGAGCATCTTTCGTACCTTTTTAGTTTTGAAAATGATATCCGTCATTTTATGCGCGACATTGGGGAGTGTTGGTGGTTGAACATTTGGAGGTGGGTTATGAGTAGAGTTGGCGGCGAATAACGAGGCAAAAAGTTCAGCCTTGCCCAGGGCGGTAGAAACAATTTCGTCCCCTGAGACAAGAGGTGGGAACGTGCTCTTGCAGAAATTATTCCCACTAGATTTAGCAAGAGTCCAGAAGGGTTTGCTGCCGTTGGAGCTTAAGAGGACTTTGTTTTTGAGTGGTTATTAAACGAGTTTTTTGCCTTAGAAAGAATGCGGAGATAGCGGTTTCTTGCGTCGTTAAATTATTTTTGATAACTAATACATCTAGAAAAAATAGGTTATTATTAATTTATAATTCGTTAAACATTTTTATTGAGTCAAATCGACTTCAGTGTCGTTATCTGAACGAGTGTGGTACTCTTTGTTTTCAAGAGCGCCACCGTCTCCTTTCATAACCTCGTTATAAAATGAAGACTCGTCTTCAGTAAGGTTACAACCTACCAATAGCTTCTTGACATCACCTTTTTTTAAATCACTGACATGGTTAACAGCTGCAGTCTTTCTTTCATAATGTCATGCCCTGCTTTTAATACTGTCATATTTACAAAGAATTGGCTGTCTAATAATACTGCTCGTTATCACGTTCAAGTCTAAAAGAAAATTCTGTACAGCGCTATCACACGAAAATTACTGTAATTATAATTTCAGAAATACCACCAAACATGAAGTCATAGGTACAGCTCAAATTTAATTTATTAAATTGAATGCGTTTCAGCGCCAGATCATTTGATGCGATACCTTTGATGTGCTCTGTATACAGTTCTTGGAAGAGTTACCATTCTACTTGGTTCACCAAAAGTCTGCAAAGAAGATGAATGAAACAAAATACTTACCAATGGAATCATATAGTACAGTTGATACCCAGGATAGAAGAGTTAACGATGTGATATCTCCAAGACTAGCAGCAATCGGTGTTGCCACATTATCGGGGTTTATATGGCAATGGCGCGAAAATACTATTACACCTGCTGTTATTAAGCCTAAGACAAAACTCGCTATTGACACTGTTACTAAGCTACTGGCGCAAAGGAGATAGGCATGGTCTAATTCCACTTCGTTGCTTTTTATTCCTCCCATTACAACGGCTACCAATGCACCTAAAAATCCAACTACTATCGCTTGGCACTAAAAAACATGAAAAGTATATTAATACAAAAACACTAATCATCATTTTTGAACAAAGCTAAAATAACGAAACCTTAAACTCTCATCCTTTGTTGTAACCAACTTCGTTAAAAACTGGTAGATACTGGTGAAATGTAGCTTTAGTGGTATGGTTTTTAAAGAAACAATATCAAGCTGTCTTTCAAAATGGGAATCCATGTATAACAAATTTAAACAATTCTAATTTGTAAAGTTTCTATTTGCTTTATCACCAAAGAACGATTACGTTTGTTCTATTTTTAGTTTCATTGAGATAGCTGCTAATAGATAATGATTTGTCTTTTCTATAATCATAATTTTCAATTAAACACAATTACTCCAATCAAAAGATGAAGTTTCCTTCTTTGCATATGAGGACTTTTTGTAGTGCATGTCTAATTCATTTTTATTATATAATTTATGTTAATAATGTAGTAGAGTAGGTATATTATTAAAAAGTAGGGCTGGGAATCGAATACGAATAATTCGAATATTCGAGTATTCGAATACGAATTATTTCAACGAGGGTGTATTCGAATATTCGAATATATTCGAATATTCGAATACTCTACGAATATTCGAATACTCTACGAATATTCGAATACTCGAATAATTCGAATAGTCGTGAAGCTTTCGGAACGAATATTCGAATACACAAACGGATAAATTCCCAGCACTACTCAAAAGCACCGGCACCAATATTGTCAGTTCTGTCCTGTCTATGTGTAATCGTGCGAATGCTTTTGGGTCTTGGATAGAATGGTTAATAACTCGGCAACGCATGATTTTTAAGTATCAATTGTGCTATACCGTTGAACTCGGAAGGAAATGTTGCATTCAAATAGGTAACAATATACAGAATGTTCTGTTAAAAAATTTAAAATTTATATCGATAACTGCGGCTAATGGAATGTCGTTATTGGCATCATAAATTACTAATATGTAATATGTACACCATCTACTATAAATTATAAATTATCCATATTTTTCTAAGTAAGCACATTATCAGTTTAAAACGCAAATACACAGAATGCAGATTTATTTATTTATTTATATATGTACTTGCAAATAACGTAAATATGACTAAAAACCTAACTGCTGTTGTGATAAGCACAATGAAACTGACATTATAATCGTCATTAATTTTTCTAAAATAAACAATGAAACATTTTCGGAATTATTTGAAATTTAAGAATTAAATAGCAAATTTTCTAGGAAACAGAGGCAGATTCAAAAAATGATAACACATTCATGGGCTTAGGGGAGTGTTTATTACTGTGCGAATATTCGAATACTCTGCGAATATTCGAATAGTCCACGAATATTCGAATACTCCACAAATATTCGAATACTCCACGAATATTCGAATACTCCACGAATATTCGAATACTCGAATAATTCGAATAGTCGTAAAGCTTTTGGAACGAATATTCGAATACACAAATGGATAAATTCCCAGCCCTATTAAAAAGTTTGTTGTTTTCAATTTGCAGCTTGTTTTCGTAAAAATTTAAAAAAAGTGAATGATGGTTGTTACAAAAATATCACATACCTACCTGTATCAATGTGATGTTTCCAACAATAATACTGATTTGCTGTTTAGCTGTATCCATATGACCAAGATTGGCTTGAGTTGACAATCTGGATGCTAAAGTCATTTCTAAATTTCCTTTTAAACCTAAAAGAGCTGGAATTAATATAACTAATTCTGTAACTTCTTCAAACACTGGCCAGTGCTGAAAAATGGAACAAAATCACAAATTATTTTCACATTGGTTGTATTCTTTCTCTATGGGAGGATGGGAAGTCAATGATTGAAGCTACAGTTCATAGAGAGTCATCACTTCTATGATCATACAGATGGCCTTAATGTCAAGACTAAAATGTTCGAAAATGACATTCGAGTGCATGTGTTTGAAAGAAATCCAAAAGAGACAAATCCATAGAGATATAATCTTGTATGTTCCTAAATTCTGCAGCGCTATATATAACACACTAGAGTTAAGTAACAGCGTTCAGAAAGTGAAAAATTTAGGTAGAAATAAAGTAGTGATAAATGGTTGGTGTTGAAGGCAGCAGTTGAGAGTATTTTATATTAACTAGTGTCTATTATACATCAAAACGTAATAATAAATTATCAGCTGGAAACATGTTTTTTTTTATGAGGCGTATTTTTTTTGTTACTGGGAAAATCACTACTATTTAAGAGTAGTTACATCCTATTAAAATAAGTGTATGTAGTTAGATTACAAGAGCAAGAGAACTGAGCAAGACTATTCAGTGTAGGACTAGATTTTTCACACAAATCATTGAAAGCACGTACTAAATAGGATGACTAAACAAAAACAAATAATAGCAATGGGTTATATAGCTGTTGCATGATTTAATGTTTAAATTCGGCAATTTTTAATAGTTTTACTTGTATCTAGAAGAATATTCATTCTTATATACTTTCAAAGTTGTTTAGCTTGGAGTTTGGCGTCTTTAAATAATTTTTGTATAAATACACCTGACATAATTACAAGCTAACATAACGATTTTAAAATGGAGACAAAATTTTACCTATATACCTTTTTTTCCTTCCGTAGGGCCCGTCCACGATTGCTGCCCCGGAAGCACTGCAGCCTTTGGCATATTGTACACGCCCTATACCCTTTTTACTCTACCGATTCCAGGATCACGGTGCCTTGAACAATAGCTGGTATAGGGACAGGTTTTAAATTGCTCTGCCTCCGGTTTAGGCTGGCCGTAGATCAGTTGCTTTTTATGGTCCAGAGCTTTACACTCACACATGATGTGCTGGGCTGATCCTTCCCCCTCGCAGCAGAGTCTGCATGTCAAGTTTCCCTCGAATCGCCCCATTTTATGCAGGTATTTTTGACAGCCATGTGTCCTGTCTATAGCCCTGTTGTCTTCCTTAGCTGTTTTCTGCTGAGATTTAGCAGCTTTACAGCTCTCTTTGAAATGGGTTCCCCAATTAATGCCTTCTCATGTCTAAGCCCTGGACAATCTGCCCAGTATGATTCAGGTTGGTTTCTGACCCAGGACTTATGGACCTCCTGGCGGTGCTTTTCGGCATGCTCAAGACCGGTTCTGGTCCCATAAATGGTTCTGCTAATCCTCTATTTCGGAGTCTGTCAGCCTCTTTATTGGCTTTGAGTCCCTAGCGGCCAGGCGCCCAGATGAGGGTAACCTCATTCTGCCCGGCCAGGTCACCCATCTCGTCTCGGCATTCACTACCATCAGTTTGGAGTTTACCTGTTGGCTACTTATAGCCTTAAGGGCTGCCTGGCTGTAGCTATGAAGATTTGCTTGCTGTTGTAGCCCCTCCTCTTGTCTTCGCAGTGCAATGCGTACATTTCGGCTTAAAAGACCGTTGCGTGACCCCTGTGAGTAGATGTCGGTCTCCGTCCCACGCTTCCCGCCAGGTGCATTCGTCAATCAGACGACCGTGCCGCGGAATAAAGCACGGTGTCTCCCCCCGCCATGCCTCGCGGTCGGGGATTACCACTGCAAATCTGCTGTCCGTGTGAATTCGCCAGCTCACGCAGTCTGAGCAAGCCTAGGCAAGCCATCCATTGAATTTTGCCCAGTTTTTGTTTGGTACTGGATTGCATCACCTTGGGCGACCATACCAGTGCTGCGTATGTCAACGATAGTCTGACCACCATTTTGTATAGCCAATGGACCATACCAGCTCTCAGTCCCCACGTTTTGCTATATAGCTGCCTGTTAACTGCTAGGGTCATGACTACCTTGCGCAGTATCTTTTCAATGTGGCTGTTCCAGGTTAACTTGGAGTACCACTCCAAAGTATTTTAGCTCCTTGGTCACGAGAGTCAGAGTTCTATGTCCCTACCAATTTTTCCTCATCGTAAATGCTTTGACGGTAGCTTTCTCGGGGATAACTCCGAGCCCTTGGCTAACCGTGCAGCTTCCCACCACTTTAAGTGCTGTTTGCATATGTTACCAGACTGAGTGTGTAACTTTTCTGACTATGGTGACGATGTCGTCTGCATACCCCTGTACTTCGTACCCCCTTTCCGAGGGCCTCCGCACCATGCCCTCCACGACTAGGCATCAGAACAGGGGAGACACAACGCTACCCGCATTTATACCTTGATTTGATTCTAAATCGATATTTAGGGACTTCCTGAAGATTAGGTCCCAAATTAACAATTAGAAAATTAATTTTTTAGATGACTCTAACCACTGATTAGGGGTTAAGGAGTCGCGGGCCAAAGGACTCCAGGGGGCAAGCTGAGGAAGTGGAAATAACAACATAAACTCCCGATGAAGCTTTCCCCAAGACCGTCATGCGCGGTAAAAATCCGCATCCTGCACGAGGTGACCCTGCTAATAACTAAACATGACGGATCTAGACAAGGAGGTCGAACTAAACTCCCCCAATCTACGGTGTCACGTGACCCGTGCCTATGGATGGATGGCACCAGGGCGATGGTGTCGTGAACGGAACCTCTGGAGTACCAGGCAACCCTCCAGAGTAACCCGCCTTGCACCACACAGGGGGTTCTGATGGTGTGGACAGTATTTCCCCCATTCTCGTGGGAACAACATGAAGATTATAAATACATATAAAACCAAAACCAATGAGGCTCGAGGAGTGGCTCCGGCTACAGACTTGAGCCTTGAGTCTATCCCGGAAACGGAGACGAGCCAGGGTGCGGCAGCGGACTCTGGAGGTCCCACGACCGGCGTAGATACGGGGGATCAGGGGGTAGCTTCGGCCAGAGACCTGTCCCCGACACCCAAGCTGGAGGCTGGGTCCCACCGGAGGGCGGCGAGCTCCGCGGACTCCGGGGGCCTCTCCACCAGTGAGGACTCTACTGTTAGAGTAGAGGGACTGCCCCGGCAGTCCAAGCGTCTTTCCGGGGCGCAAAGAAAGAAGCTCCGGAGGGCGCAAAAAATGGCGGCCGGGACCTGGACGGTCGAGAAACCTGTAAAGGCGCAAGAGGGGAGTGCGGGTCAGAAGAGGACGCGCTCGAACTCTAGCACGCCCACTACAGACAGACGTTCCAAAAGGGCCAGGGTGCCTGTAAAGGCGCAAGAGGAGAGTGCGAGTCGGAAGACGCCGCGCTCTGGCTCTAGCACGCCTACTACAGACAGACCTCCCAAAGGAACTAAGGCCGGAACACCGGCGCAGACTGGCTCTTACAGGGAGGCTGCGGAGGGCCTCGGGATGGCGGTGATTGACAGACGCCATCCTGAGGTCACGCTAGACCAGGGGAAGGCGGACCTGATCCAGGCTGCGGTGGTAGCTGCAGTGGACTCTCTTCAGGAAGGGGAGAGCCCGCCTCAGTTCCACCGGACGCGCCTGACGGGGGGCATCCTCTGGATAACCTGTGCCGGCCCGCAGTCGCGGGACTGGCTGCGGAAAACGATCGGGGGCCTCGGTCAGATTTGGGAGGGGGCGGACTTGACAGCCGTCGAGCCCAAGGAACTCCCAAAGAGACGCAAGGTCCTCGTACGGATCCCTGACACCGTCCCGCAGGAGACGGTGATCAGCAGACTTAAGATCCAGAACCCTGAACTGGGGACGCAACACTGGTCGGTTCTAAGCAGGAAGGCAGAGGAGAAAGGACAGACGCTCGCCTTCTCGATCGACCCGACATCTTACAGAGCCCTTGAAGGAACCTCCTTTAAGGCATTCTGGGGCATGGGAAGGGTTAGCTTCCGCCCACTGGGGAAGCAATTAAGGGTTAATGGGACTTAGGTTCCTTCAGGTCAACCTCCAACACAGTAGGGCAGCCACGGCCGGACTACTAATGGCTCTGAGGAACACGGATGTGGCCCTCATCCAGGAACCGTACTCCTACAAAGGAGAGATCAAGGGACTCGGCGGAGCTAATGGAAAGCTCATCTACAGCAGGTCCAGCGAGAATCCGAGGGCCTGCATTTTTGTCAGGGAAGGGATAGAGTTTCTCCCTCTAATGAATTTCTGTTCCAGGGACCTGGCAACGATCAAAATCCGATGTGGAGGAGCGGATGGGCTGAGGGACATTACTGTCGCGTCAGCCTATCTGCCAGGGGACAGCACGGACCCTCCTCCACCCAACGAATTGGAGCAGCTGATGGTGGGTAGCAGAGCAGGTGGATGGCAGACCATCATCGGCATGGATGCGAATGCGCACCATGAGTTGTGGGGTAGCTCGGACACAAACTCTAGGGGTGAGGCACTTT
This sequence comes from Tillus elongatus, assembly GCA_964006375.1. NCBI lineage: Eukaryota > Metazoa > Arthropoda > Insecta > Coleoptera > Cleridae > Tillus > Tillus elongatus. The sequence continues at coordinate 129,553,822 of OZ023269.1, forward strand.
TACAATTCTTTATGAAATTTAATTTAGACATATTGAATAGAGGTAATAAACCGACATTCGTCACAACACGGCGTGAGGAAGTTTTAGACCTAACAGTTTCCACCCAGTTTCTGGGTGACTTTGTTAAAAGCTGGGCTGTGTCTGGGGAAGTGAGTAGCTCAGACCACAGATACATCCGGTTTGAAATCGCCAAAGTCGAAAGAGAAACGGTATGGTACCGGGACCCCCGCAAGGCGGACTGGGAAGCCTACAGGGCAGACCTAGCTGTGGAACTGCGGGGGGTTGAGAGGGCCATAAGGGATTCAATAGACCTCGAGATTGCAGCAGTCCAATTGCGAGACGCAATTACCTCGGCCTATAACGCCAACTGCCCCCTGAAAATGAGGGTGTCCACCAGGAACGTCCCATGGTGGAACGAGGACCTCAGGCAAAGGAGGACGCAGGTTCGTAAGCTGTTTAACGCGGCCAAAAGGTCGGGAGCATGGGATGAATATAGACAGGCCCTATCGACCTATAACAAAAGACTGAGGGACGCCAAGAAGGAGTCGTGGAGGAGGCACTGCGAAGAAGTGGAAAACACGTCCGAGAGTGCTCGACTACATAAGATCTAGGGGCCCTCAGACTAACATAGGCTCCCTTAGAACACCCACGGGAGGCTTTACAAGCTCGGGGGAGGAAACTATGGAAATTTTACTCCAGACGCACTTCCCCGGCTGTAACATAATAAACCAATCACCTCCGGACTGGGAACACTCAGAAATAGAGGCGCCTTATAGGCGGGCATCTAGAGTAGACTGGAGAGTCGCTAAAGAGGTGGTTACCTGGAGCAAAATCAGATGGGCCATTAACAGCTTTAAGCCATACAAATCGCCGGGATTTGATGGAATAATGCCCATCATGCTCCAACAGGGGATAGATATACTGGCGCCGGTGCTTACCCTCATTATGAGGGCCAGCCTGGCTCTGGGGTACATTCCGAGGGCATGGAGACTGGCCAGGGTTGTATTTATTCCTAAACCTGGGCGTCCAACAGACCAGGCAAAGTCCCTGAGGCCAATAAGTCTCATGTCCTTCTTGCTGAAAACAGTGGAAAAACTGCTCGACCGGCACATTAGGGGCGGTGTACTGGAAGCATATCCTCTACACTGCGGACAATATGCATACAGAGCAGGATTCTCAACAGAAACAGCACTGCACCAACTGGTGCTGAAACTGGAGAATACGCTGGAGAACAAGGAGGTGGCGCTGGGGGCCTTCCTAGACATAGAGGGGGCCTTTAGCAACACCTCGTTCGGATCGGTTCTGGCAGCTGCCCGGGAGCGTGGAATAGAGGAGACCTGCTGCAGGTGGATCGGTTCCATGCTCAGGGACAGGGCGGTGTTCACCTCACTCGCGGGAGGGACTCTGCTGGCGGGGGTCGCGGCGGGGTGTCCGCAGGGGAGCGTTCTGTCTCCCTTGCTCTGGTGTCTAGTCGTGGACGGCCTGCTGGGGAGGCTCTCGGGAGGGGGGTATGAGGTACAGGGCTATGCGGACGACATTGTCATCATAGTCCGAGGAAAGGTCACACAGGCAGTGTGGGAGCGTATGCAGACTGCACTGAAAGTGGTGGAAGGGTGGACGGTTGATCAAGGGCTCGGGGTGAGCCCCGAGAAAGCAACCGTCGTGCCGTTTACGAGGAGGAGGAAGTGTGAAAGCCACAGAACTCTCACTCTATACGGTAGGAGCGTTCCAATGGCCAGGGAGGTAAAATATCTTGGGGTCGTATTGGACTCTAAGCTAACCTGGAATGGTCACATTGGAAAAATACTGCGTAAGGCAGTCATGACCTTAGCCGTCACTAGGCGGCTATATGGAAAAACGTGGGGACTAAGACCTAGTATGGCCCACTGGCTGTACACAAGGGTGGTCAGACCATCGTTAACATATGCGGCACTGGTCTGGTGGCCTAAGGTGACACAATCCAGTGCCAAACAAAAACTAGGCAAGATCCAAAGGATGGCTTGCCTAGGCATCACAGGGGCCATGTCTTCAACCCCAACAGCCGCCATGGAGGTGTTGCTGGATCTACCCCCCCTACACTTCGTTATTATGGGAGAGGCCAGGCTAGGACTATACAGACTAGCCTGCAATGGTAGACTGAAGATCAACCCAGGCTTCAGGGGCCACTGCAAAATTCAGGAGATCGTGAAGGAACCCATGCTTGAAATGAGGTCAGACTTCGCGAGCCCGCGAATGTGCAGGGAAAACAACTTCACAGTGGAAATCCCTGATCGCGGGGCATGGCGGGAGGAGACACCGGGCATACCACGGGACGCGCTCGTCTGGTTCACGGACGGATCTGGCGGGGAGCGTGGGACGGGGGCAGGTGTTTACTCGGAAGGACCGAGGGTAAGTCACAGTATTTCCCTCGGAGCCCATGCAACGGTGTTTCAGGCCGAGATGTACGCCATCCTGCACTGTGTGCGGGAAAACAAGAGGAGGGGCTACACCAACAAGCGGATCCTCATAGCCACAGACAGCCAGGCAGCCCTTAAGGCACTAAGTAGCCCACGGGTAAATTCCTGGCTGGTGAGTGAGTGCCGAGACGAGACGAGCGACCTGGCTGGGCAGAATGAGGTGACCCTCATCTGGGTGCCGGGTCACTCGGGGGTCAAAGGCAATGAAGAAGCTGACAGTCTCGCAAAGAGGGGGTCAGCAGAACCATTTATGGGACCAGAACCGGCTCTGGGCGTGTCAAAGAGCACTGCCAGGGGAGCCATTAAGTCCTGGGTCAGAAACCAACACAAGGTGTACTGGGCGGACTGTCCAGGGCTCAGACATGGGAAGTCAATAATTGACGGACCCAGTTCAAAGAGAGCTGTGGAGCTGCTAAACCTTAGCAGAGGACAGCTCAGAAACACAACAGGTCTCTTGACGGGACACATGGCCGTCAAGAAACACCTACATAAAATGGGGCGGTTCGAAGGGGACCTCGCATGCAGACTCTGCGGCGAGGGGGAGGAATCAGCCCAGCACATCTTGTGCGAGTGTATAGCTCTGGACCGGAAAAGACAACTGATCTACGGTCACTCTAGACCGGAGACAGAGCAATATAAAACTTCACCCTACCAATCGCTGTGCAGACTAGTTCAAGGCACAGTGATTTTGGTATGGGTGGAGTAAGACTAGGGGTATGCACAATCAACCAAGGGTTGCGGTGCTATCGGGGCGGCAAGGCCGCGGACGAGCCCTGAGGGAACAAAAAAAAAAAAAAACCACTGATTATGTACATTTCGCTAAAGATAGCATTTACAATACCAGAAATAGTCATATATGGGCGTACCAGAATTCCCACGCTGTTAGAAGAAGGAATTCACAACAGATTTTCTGTCAGTATATGGTGTGATATTGTAAACAACCGCCTAATAAACTCATATGTGCTTTCATCTAGATTTACTGACTAGGTTTATTTGATTTTTTTGGTATATGTTTTATCTACTTTACTAGAAAATTCAACACACGTTCCATGAATCTCCAACACAACGGAGCTCCACCACATTATTGTCATCAGGTTGTATTATTCGTAAATGATACTTATCCTAACAGGTGTATAGAAGCTAAACTAACAGTATCTGGTTATACAGCTGTTACATGATTTAATGTTCAAATTCAGCAATTTTTATTAGTTTTATTTATATCTAAAAAATTATTTAAACTGAAAGATTGGCCTGCTTAAATAATTTCCGTAAAATATGTCCTAACACTACCACAATTAAAAATCGAATTGGTGTCAAAATGTCATTTATGCCTTGAATCAAGTTAAAGTCGGGATTTCCGAGATAGCAGGCCTCGAATTGTAAGCTCACCTTTGTAAATCCAAAATAACGACGCCAATATGACAGAAAAATTATAGTTTGTTTTAATACAATTTGACAAGAAATTGATATTTGGCAGTTTTTAGGGTGGCGAATTTAGAATTATTATTTTTTATTTAGCGACTATTAATATATTTGGCTTACCTGTATCCTATCTAAAACTAGTCCCGCAAACACCATCCCAAACCCAGCTATAAGAAAAGGAATGAAGACCTGTATGGCGATAGAAAAATAAGTTTCTTGTATTTGTTCTTCATTGTATAGTCTGGTTTCAACAACAACATCCGGTAGACGCCCATTTTCATTATCACTGTTGTTTTCCTGTTGTATAGCTACATTTACATCAACTAAAGTTATTTCCATGCCAGTTATTTCGACGGGACCTGTATCAAAGGCACTTGAAGCGCTAGGACTCTTGGGAGACTCTGCGATCTTCGGAGAATGTTGAATGTGATTATGACTGCCCATGGCTTCTGATCCATAGCTTTCTTGACTGATTACAATAAAAACATATTTTTAGTTTATGAACAACTTTAAAAGCCGATAATTGATTATATTATAATATTAATAGGACGGTCAGGAGGATGGCAAGAAAGGATATTTTCCAGTTTATTACACATATTACCTTATGTTATGCATTTTTAATATTAATAATAATTTAATAAAAAATATAGGTAGGCCTTTAGCTAAACTTGTCTACAAAAAATAAAATAAGTATACTCGTATATTCAGTCTCACGTTTAAAGTTTTAAAGGTTTTACCAGTGTCTAATTTAAAGTAAGGTTTTCGACATTTTTTAGGAAAGTAAAGACACTCGTGGGTCTACTTGGTGGAAGAACCTCGAAAAACTACGGAGAGAAGTGCGACGTCTCTTCAATCGTGCTAAGACTACAGGCAACTGGGAACAATATAAATCCGCTCTAACACATTACAACAAAGAGATAAGGAACGCTAAGAGGGAGGCCTGGAGGAGGTTCTGCGGGGACATCGCTAATTTGCCCAGCAGCGCCAGAATTTACAGGATTGTCCCACGCGACCGCGTCCATGAACTGGGATCCATAAAACGACCAGATGGTTCCTTTACAGAATCACTGAAAGAAACGTTAGAGCTCTTAGCTCACACACACTTCCCAGATTGTCTGATCCTGAGCAGTGAAGATGTCCTGCCAGCCGGGGGTCGATTGAAACGCCCTCAAAGGGAAGACTGGCGGGTTTCTCGGAAAATAGTTACAGCCTCGTCAGTGGAGTGTGCTGTGAAACATTTTCAGCCATTCAAGGCGCCATGGGAGGATGGGGTGATTCCGCTCCTACTACAAAAAGGACTGGAGACTCTCCTCCCATTACTAATCAGGGTCTATAGAGTCAGTCTGGCTTGGAACTATATTAATACATTAATACCCACCAGTATGCCTACCAAACTGGCAAATCTACTGAGTTAGCACTCAATAACCTCGTTGAGAAAATCACACACTCCTTGGATAACAGGGAGGTGGCGGTGGCTGCATTTCTCGACATTGAAGGAGCATTTTATAATGAACTACCTAGCTACCTCTACGAAGCCACTATCGCTACAGGGGTGAAACCTACCATTTGTGGCTGGATCGGAAACATGCTTCACAATCGGACCGTTATTTGCTCGTTGCACGGGGAGGTGGTCAGCTTCAGGACTGCGAGGGGCTGCCCTTAGGGGGGAGTTTTATCCCCTCTGATTTGGTCCCTCTTTGTGGACGATTGGGGGGGGGGGTGGCTTGGACTACTCGATAACATTGAGGGTCATGGTAGTCTGGGAATGGTCTCAGACTTGATGCCTACAAAGATCAGTAGAGATCTGTCTTTCAAGACCGTCCTCCTGGAAAGGGAGGACTGGGAACGAAATCAAACGACCCTATTGAGAGCCGATCTCTGCTGGTATACTGACGGCTCCAAAACCGATAGGGGGACAGGAGCTGGCGCATATGGGAGTAACACCGATGTTATACTAGCCTCGGAAAGTACGCAACTATACACCTGGCAGAAGTGTATGCCATTGAGATGTGTGCAAGGGAAAGTATACAGAACCAGTGCACACACAAATCGATAAAGATATATTCAGGTAGCTAAGCTGCCAAAAAGGCTCTTGGTTCATACCGTTGCAATTCAACAACGGTATGGAGTTGTAAACCATGAGGTGTCGCTGGTCGCGGACCACGGTGGCAATGTTGAGCCGACGCGCTTACCAGGAGTGGTGTCAAGGGCTAAAAACTTCTAGAGCTAAACAGACAACAACTGAGAACTCTAGTCGGCCTCTATACAGGGCACTGCCGCTTGCGTCATCACATGCACCGAATTGGTGTCGGTCAGGAAACTGAGTGCCGGCTGTGTATGGAGAGTGACGAAACAGCAGAGCACGTACTGCGTTCCTGTCCGACGGCGGACAGGACAAGACACCTGCTCTTTGGCAAGACAAAGCTTGCTTCAGAAGATCTGGATCAAGTTTTGCCCATAAAGATGATCGAACTCTGCAGGAGACTGGCTTTGTTGGGCGAAATATTGACTATTAGGCGTGAACCACAATAGACCTTAAGGTCGCAGTGAAGGGACCGTTATGACCCACTCACAATCAAACCTAACCTAACCTAGGAAAGTAAATACTTAACCATCATTTATGACAACCTACATACCTTTAGATTTAGTTTGTTGAATGAGTAAGATATTGGAAGTATTTCATGTAGAAAGCCAAGTCATGCGAGTCTTTCTCCCCTAAAAAGTTATTAGATCTCATGTAGAGCCAAGTCTATTCCTCATAAGAACCCTAAGCCTTTCATTCTCACATCACTCAGTCTCCACATCTTAAATTTTAAAAGTCGTGACTTGACCATTACACTTTTTTTTCCCTTTAAAGTCGATCTATTTCCGCGACTATTGCCAATCTCCGACGCTAGGGAGCAGTTTCACCTTACTATCCTGGAAATGTTTGCCCAACCCCCGCCTTTGTGTAAGGAGGGTAGGGATATTTAACGTGCCCAACATCGCATGCACACGGGACCGATGGCTTTACGTCCCTTCCGAAGGGCGGAACGTGCAGACATTCAACTTGCTCAAATACAATGCCAGGACCTCGGTTGAAGTTAATGTTACAGTATGTACTGAAAAAGTGAAAGGAGAACGCTGGGATCGATTCCGGTACCCTTCGGTTCAAAGGAACATGTTCTTACCACTGAACCACCGAAGCTAAAATTATTAGAATGTTTTTTGCGAACATACCTAATTGGATCTGTATTTTAGCTGTTTTTTTTAACTTTTTAAAAGAAATCTGCTGAAATACTTTTTAAATTGCCGCTCCGAGTTGCGTTGGGTCACAGAGAGCAAAAGCGCAGGAGATCATTTCCATTCCCGATTATTCCCGATTACAACAAGATTATAGAGAAAAGAGTGAATTCGCTATGTGGAAGTGATCGATATATGTCGAGAAAACTTCGCAATTAATTAATAGTAGATAGTTATTTAACATATTTTATACGTTTACAAATAACTACCATGTAAAAAATAAATTAAATGAATACAATTAAAAGCCCGCTAATTTCTCCGCCTTAAGAAATATGAAAATTTTGATCCAATTAGCAATGGGACAAGAGAGGTTAGTTGGACTAGCCCCAATGCATGTGCAGTGCCGCATTCCGATAAGCGAAGAGAGTATGTGAAACGTGAAACCTGTGATGAGCACGAATAAGGATTTTTCTTCCTCTGAAGATGTTGACATTGTCAACGAAACGATCGTAAGGTCTCTGTAATAAGTGTTGTGGTGATTTGGGTTTCTTCAAGTGTACTTAGAAGATAATGTTTAGAAGAAATTTATCAACAGAAATATGGGATTACTTGTTTTCCAGTTTGATTTTTAAATTGTTTTTATTTTTATATGCGGTATATATTTTAGTTTGTTCTTTCTATTAATGTTTCTGAAATTCTTTGTTCCATTATTCTAATTCAGTACATTTTAAAATCTTTGTGTGAGTACATTTTTATTATCTTTGTATTTCGGTGGGAATATCCCCCGCCAAGACAACATCTACGCTCTTGGCCTGCGTACCAAATTTCAGCTTCTTAAGACTAGGAAGTACTCTAAACCTTTTTTTTTAATACTATTATTTACTTAAAAAACTGGAAACGTAAGTTTAATGGAAAACATTATTGAACCATAGAAAACAAACAAATGTTCAAATTGTTCTCCACCTACCATTTGACATTGACCAATACGAGTGTAAACACTGCGCTCAAAAATGTCAGGACTAATTTGCTCCACTTCACCGCGAATTCTTTGCTCCTCTAAATTATTTGGTCTGTTGAAATAAGCTTTCGATTTTAACCCTACAGAAAAAAAATCCATGAGAGTCAAGTCTGCGGAACACGGTGGCCACTCAATTGCTCCTCAACGCCCTATCCATCTTTCAGGAAATGTGGCATCTAGATATTGACGGACGTCTATACCAAAATGAGGAGTCGCCCCCGTCTTGCTCAAAGCAAATATCTTGATGAAAGCAAATATCCTAGTGGGTCAAAAATGCCTCGTGTTATTTGGAAAAATAACAGTGCCACTAAATCCAATCGCAAGAAATCTGAGTAACGTGTAATGTTTCCTTGAAAAAAGTAAGGCCCTATGAAACGCCGTGCTATTATTCCCATCCATACATTCACTTTGCCATGACGTTGACTGTGGGAGTCTTGAGTTTTCTCGTGACCAATATCATGAGTTGTGACGATTTACCGTCATATTTAGGGAAAAGAGAATGTTATCAAGAAAATTGGGATCTTCATCGCAACGTAGCATTAATTGCAGCTTGTTAGTCATTTCTTGTAGTATTTTTCACTCACATTCTGATCAAACAATTTTGACGTTTTAACTTTCTTGAATCAGCTTTAATTAATTAAAAATTAATTTACCTCTAACTTTTTGTCTTTTAAGATAGAGACCCAGATTTTGGTATATAGGATACTCTTTATGACAGAAACCAGCGTACCAAATTTGGTTGCCCTTACTTTGTTATTTTAGAAGATATAAAATTTTTTCGAAAGAGAACACAAAATTTTCCGGGAAAATCTGTGCCGATTTTCCTGACTAACGAACTTATCCAAGCCACTTGCAAAAGGAAGGTATGTGCCAAATTTGATCAAAATCAGACCATTATTTTTTGAGTTATCGGTGAGATACATACATACATATATATATATATATATATATATATATATATATATATATATATATATATATATATATATATATATATATATATATATAATCAATTATTTTGTGCCAGATCATTTCTATGAAAATTCACTACCATAACGCACTTGCTGCGTCTAGGCTTTTTTTAATGGGAACGTACGCATTTGTTTTTCGTCTTTGAAATTAGTGTTTGTCATTGATCACGACAATGAGCCACTTTTAAAAAATAAAGGACAATTATTATAGAATTTTTTTTATTTCTACACATTTTGTGGATAATACTGATGTAAGATTTCAAAAATATTAAAATGCACATTAGTTTCTTCATCTTTAACAAAAATTCTAGATTAATTTTGTTATTATGATTACAAACCCTTATTTTGAATTTTGTGCGTTACTTTATCATAACTCTATAGATATATAAATTAATGTTTTGACTTATTTTAGTTTGTATCTTTTCAAATAATTAATTTCAAATCAATTTATATAACCTACTTACCAGATTTTTAGTTTTTCTAATAACTGTATAAAATTAGACAGCCAATTAGACTACATATGATACGTTAGGTAACTGCAAAGTAAAATAACTAGAATCAACTATAAAAAGAAAAGATACACATTTCAAGTATGGTTACGTTATTTATTGCAAAATACTTATTCTTTGTAAGTTAATGACACCAAAAATGAGGATTAATCTTCAATTGAATCAAAACAAATTGCCCATTGAAAAGTTTACAAGTACGCTGTCCTGGAAACTTTTAGAATTTACCTATTATACTGTTTGTTTTCCTTCCTCAGGGCTCGTCCGCGGCTTTGCCGTTCAGATAGCACTGCAACCTTTGGCCTATTGTGCATATATTATACTGTGGCTACGTATGATATTTAAATAAAATATACGATACAAGTCAGTTACGTTTAACGAATTTTCATAAGCGAGGGGATATGATTTTCTCAGTAAGAAATTAAGTCACGGATCAATAAGAACATAAAAAAGTCTGGACGAAGCAAGTACGTTATGGTAGTGATTTTTCATAGAAATGATCTGGCACCAAATATTTTCTCAATAAATGCTTATTTTGGCACGTAGTTTGTCTTGTTAACCTACTTATCAAATTTGGTTACCATAGCTTTTTTATTTTCGGAGATAACATTTTTTTCCGAAAGAAAACCCAAAATTTTCCCGAAAAGTTGCTTGGGATGTGTTTTGCCATTTGTATAGACCACTGTCGAGCTCCAATGATAGCGAAAAAGGTATGTGTTTCTAATGATGAACAAAATGCACTTTGCCTTACATATTTGTCAGAAGTCGCTAAGAAGCGTTTTGTTTATTACTAATCTAATATTCAATAAAAATATCTTGTTGCTGTTTGAATGCTGTACCCATTATAAGAAAACTGTGGATTTTTTTATATTCGATTTTAGACAGCTTTTGATAACATTCCGTTAATTTTTAGTGAATTTTCTTAAAAAAATTCACTAATGAGGAGATCCCGACTTTTGAATTTTGAAAAAATTTCTTCAAATGAGCGCTAATTAGGCCCCCCAGAACACATATCCGGGGTCAGTTTCAATTTTTATATGTTTATATATATATATATATATATATATATATATATATATATATATATATATATATATATATATATATATATATATATATATATATATATATATATATATATATATATATATGTATAACACCGATAACTCAAAAAATAATGAGCCGATTTTGATTAAATTTGGTGAAAACATTTTTTTTGCAAATGGCTTGGATAAGTTCGTTAGCCAGGAAAATCTGCCCAGGTTTTCCCGGAAAATTTTGTGTTTTCTTTCGAAAAAAAAATATATCTCCGGAATTAACCAAGTAAGGGCAACCAAATTTGACACACGGGTTTATGTCCTTATAGGTAAGTTACCTACCAAAATTTAGCTCTGTAGATTGCAAGACAAAAAAGTTAAGGGCATTTAAAGAAAAATAAATTGGGGTTTTCCTCAAAACATCAAATTTGCGATTTAAAACGTCAAAATCGGCAACATTTAGGCAAATAACTTTAATCTAATACGGGCTATGGAAATCAAATGTCTCAAGAAGGATGTTTTACAAACCCTGAAGTCTTAGCTTCAACCGTCATTGTCCTTCATTTTACTAAAATGTTTCCAGAAAATTCATTTCAAATAGACGCTTTCTCTTATGCTTGGCAGTAACCTTAGCTATAGAGTTTATGGTTTAATTGTATATAATTTTTGTCGAATTTTCGTAAAAAATCAATAAAGCTCAATATATCCGTTATTATACAAGATATGAAAAAATTTGTATAGATTAATTATAGGGTGTCTTGAGCTACATTTAAAAAAATATTTCGACAATTACAGGGTAGTCGATAAGTCGTTGGTGATACAATTTTTTTTTTAATCAAACACGCCTTATGTTATTGCATTTTTGGATTTTCCATCGAAATATAATGCATGTTTGTAAGAAAAGAAATTCTGGATGCAGCAAGTGCGTTATGGTAGCGAATTTTGATCAAATGCTCCATATTTGAATAGCCCAATTTGCTATTAACCTATAAGGTTGACCAAGAAACGAGTTTTTCCGGGAACACTTTAAGTTTACTTTTGGAAATTTTTGTACATTTTTACACAATAAAGTTATTTTTATGAAACATGGCACATTGTTTTTACTATATAGCTTATACTGGTAACCAAAATTGATGCCTGCTTTCTTAAAAAGAAAACACACATATTTGCAATAAAAACATTTAAATGAAAATTCACTACCATAACGCACTTGCTGCGTCCAGAGTTTTTAATTTGGAATACAATGTTAGTACAATTCAATAAACACTTGTTCTAAAGTGTAAACCAACAGTCCTTATAAAGTCGTCGAAACTAAATATTTTAGTTTTTGGTTAAGAAAAAGTCATATGGTTTAAAAATAAAAAAGTCTGGACGCAGCAAGTGCGTTATGGTAATGAAAGCACGCATGAAATTTGGTTGCCAGTATAACCTATATAGTAGAAACAATGTACCATATTTCATCAAAATAACTTTATTGTTTCAAAATGTAAAAGATTTGCTTAGCAGCAATGCCTTCCACCATTAGACCGCCCTAACACCTGACAAATGTTGTACAATAAAAGGTAGATAACGCGCAGTGGTCTTCAGTTATTTATTTGTAATACTTGAGGTGTTTAGAGGCATATTTTGCAACTATTTTATCAAATAAGAAGAGTAGCATAATCCAGAACCTTTTAATATACATTTTATGCAATATTTAAGATTAGTAAAACACAATAGTTATACTAATTTTTGCGTTTAAAATCTACAATTTGACATTTACAGAAGAAAAATTATAAAATTTTCAAAGTTATTTTTCTGGCACTTCTTGAACTTTTTGCGGCACAAAAAGATAAACGTTCTCTGTAATATATAATAGATTTTGTTTTAACACATCCAATATTTTGGTATTGCGTCTTCTCTGGCTTTTAGTGGCACTAAAATTTTGCTTCATTAAGTGCCTATAACTTTTTTTATTTCACCTTAGAGACCTAATTTTTGGTACTCAGCTTGGTTTTTACAATATAAAGCAGCTTACCAAATTTAGTTGCCAAAGGTTTGTTATTTCCAGATTTATGAATTTAAAAAAAAAACTCAAAATTTTCCCGGAAAACCTAGCTCGATTTTGCTGGCTAACGAACTTATCCAAGTCACTAATTAAAGGAAGGTACCTGCCAAATTGTATAAAAATCGGTGTAATATTTTTTGAGTTATCGGTGTGATATATATATATATATATATATATATATAAACATATAAAAATTGAAACTGACTGCGGATATGGATTTTAGGGGGCCTAGTTCTCGCTCATTTGAAGAAATTTTTTCAAAATTCAAAAGTCAGGATCTCTTTCATTAGTGAATTTTTTTTAAAGAAAATTCACTAATACTGAATCAAATAGTCATATAAATTAAAACGAATTCACAAAACATACCGTTTGCGGAAATCCAACATTTTCCTGCACCTTACGTTGAATTACAATTTAGAAATGCTTCATCCTTAAGATTTTAAAGGTCAAATGAAATTAGGAAAGGGCATGTCTGGTTGTGCAATAAATGCAAGAGTGCATTTACTCAATGACATTTCTTGAGACCACAATTCAGCTTTACACATACATATTAGGATTTTCCTTTGGCACAAAATTAAAAAATATATATTGGACCTACCTTGAATTAGGATTTTCAGATTGTTTTCGTCCGGAAATTGTTGTCAGAAATATAGGAAGATATAATTTAGGCTCAAGAGCCTTTTTGTAACATGTACGACTACATTCTATGATGGACTACAGCTGACAGCTGACAACTATTATTGATTTTGGCTGTCCGGGAATGTGAAGATTCAGCCTGGAATGGGGTTGTTAGGGGTAACAACTTCTGCGCACATCGAAACGTAAGTTGCAAAGTCATTTTAATTTTAAATTAATCAAAGAATTCTAAATTAATTTGTTTCAAAGTTTTCATAGTTATATGAATATTATATGAATACAATCGTTTCGTTGACCATGTCAACATCTTCAGACGAAGAAAAAGAATTTTCTTCCTCTGAAGATGTTGACATTGTCAAAGAAACGATCGTAAGGTCTCTGAAATATGTGTTGTGGTGATTTGGGTTTTCCAAGTGTACTTAACTATTTTAATAAATGACAAGTGTAGCAAAAATCTAATAAACATTTTATGCAATATTTACCATTTATAAACCACAATACTTATACTAATTGTCACGTTTCAAATCTCCAGTTTGACATTCACAAGAGAAAAATTATAAAATTTTCAAAGTAATCTTTCTGGTACTTCTTGAACTTTTTGCGCCATGAAAAGATAAACGTTGTTTAATACATACAATATTTTGGTATTGCGTCTTCTCAGGCTTTTAGTGGCACGAAAATTTTGCTTTATTAAGTGCCTATAACTTTTTTTCTTTCAACTTAGAGACCTAAATTTTGGTTTTTACAATATAAATCAGCTTCCAAATTTGGTTGCCATAGCTTTGTTATTTCCGGAGTTGTTAATTTTTTCCAAAGGAAAACCTAAAATTTTTCCGAAAAAACCGGTCCAATTTTTCTGGCTAACGAAATTATCTAAGCCACTTAGAAATAGAATTTACTTACCAAATTTTATCAAAATCGGCCCATTATTTTTTGAGTTATCGGTGTGAAAATACATACATACATACATACATTATATATATATATATATATATATATATATATATATATATATATATATATATATATATATATATATATATATATATAAAACATATAAAAATTGAAACTGACCTCGGATATGTGTTCTAGAGTTCGCGCTCAATTGAAGAAATCTTTTCAAAGTTTTCATAAGTCGAGTTCTCCTCATTACTGTTTTTTTTTTAAGAAAATTTACTAATAAGGGTATTATCTGGTGCGTAAGCTGCATATCCATCACCACCTTTTGTTTTTGTCCCATCAGTATATGTTCTGGTCATGCCAATATGATCATTCAACATGACTCGAAATTAATGTTTCTTTTAGTGAATTTTCATAGAAGAAAATCACTAATGGTGAGATTCCAGGTACCTTCCTTTTGTTAATAGCTTGGATAAGTGCGTTAGCCAGGACATTGTCAAAGAAACGATCGTAAGGTCTCTGAAATATGTGTTGTGGTGATTTGGGTGTTCTCCAAGTGTACTTATTAGTGCTCATCACAGGTTCCAGTTTTCACATAGTGACATTCATCATTTGTTAAAGAATTTCTTGAGATTTATACAACGTCTCCAAAGTTATTTGGTCATTATTGCTACCAGTTTTGCTATCGCACCTACAAAATCGACCAAATTAACAGACATGTGGTGATTTTTCTGCTGATTGAAGTAGTAAAAGATGAAGAACAATTGGAAGTTGCGTTTTCGAGATATCGATTAAAAATAACATTTTTAATTAAACACTCTGTATTTTCTCTTATATTTTAAAAGGAAATGTTGTTCTAAACATATTATTGTTAATAGAGAATCATCCTAAACTTAAAAATAAACATACAATGAGCACTCGAACCTTCTAATATTTGCTAAAATAGGGTTCAAGCAGACCATCGAAATTAGTAAGATGTCCAAATAATAGAAAAAAAGATTTTTTTATGATACGAAGACGTTTATTTATTTTTATCTATTTTATTATTTAATCTATCTTCTTATTAAATACATTTAATAAAAGTCTGGACGCAGCAATTGCGTTATGGAAGTGAATTTTCATAAAAATGTTTTTAATAGCAAACATGTCTCTTTAATCCAAGCAGGCATCAGTTTGGTCACCGGTATAGCCTATATAGTAGAAACAATGGCCCATATTTTATCAAAATAACTTATTGTTTAAAAATGTCAAAAATTGTCCAAAAATAAACTTAAAATATTTCCGAGAAAACTCGTTTCCTAGCCGACGAACCTTAGGTTAATAGCAAATTGAGTTATTAACTTTTGAAGCATTTAATGAAAATTCGCTACCAAAACGCACTGACTGCGTCTCGATTTTTTTACAAACATGCATCATATTTCGATGAAAAATGCAAAAATTCAATAACGAATGTTTAAAAAAATTGTAGGGATCACCAACGACTTATCGCCACCCTGTGATGGTCAGTATAATTTTATAAGATGCAGTTCAAGACACTTTATAAGTAACGTATAACATTTTTTCTCGTATCTTGCATAATAACAATTATATTGAGCTTTACCGTAGAAATGCGTCTGCCTGTATATATGTAAACAGAAAGTAAACCCGGATATGGATTCTAGGAGGCCTAGTTTGCGTTCATTTGAAAAAATCTTTTTAGAATTCAAAAGCCGCGGTCTCCTCATTAACGAATTTTTTCTACGAAAATGAGCTAAAAATTATAGACCGTTAAACATAAACTTAACTAAAACTACTGTCAAAGCATCAGAGAAGCTTAGCTGAAACTTAAGGGTTTGCAGAACACTCTTTATCTAATTCGTATTTCTTTCAGGTTCTTTGCCTAAATGTTGCCAGTTCTCACGTTTAAAATTGCGACTTCGACGTTCTGAGGAAAACCCCAATTTTTTTTCTTTAAATGCCTATAACTTTTTCGTCTTTAAACCTACAGACCTGAACTTTGGTAAATGCTTCACCCTTATTACAAACACGCGTACCAAATCTGGTTGCACCCTTTGTTATTTCTGGAGGTATAAAAATTTTTCGAAAGAAAACACAAAATTTTCCGGGAAAACCTGGGCCAATTTTCCTGGCTAACGAAATTATCCAGGCCACTTGCAAAAGGAAGGTACTCAGCACATTTGATCAAAATCGCCCCATTATTTTTTGAGTTATCGGCGTGATACATACATACATATATATATATATATATATATATATATATATATATATATATATATATATATATATATATATATATATATATATATATATATATATGTATGTATAAATATATATAAATTTTTTCTATGAAAATTAGTTAAAACTTGTATGCTATTAAACCATAAACTTAATTAAAACTACTGACAAACCATCAGAGAAAGGGTCTATCTGAAATTAATTTTCTGGAAACATTTTAGCAAAATCTAGGGCAATGAAGGTTGAAGCTGAAACTTAAGAGTTTGCAGAGCACTCTTTACATAATCCGTAGTTCTTTCAGGTTCTTTGCCAAAATGTCGCCAATTTTGACGTTTCAAATCGCGACTTTGACGTTTTGAAGAAAACCTCAAATTTTTTTCTTTAAATGCCTATAACTTTTTGTCTTTAAACTTACAGACCTAAATTTTGATAAATGGTTCACCCTTCATATATATATATATATATATATATATATATATATATATATATATATATATATATATATATATATATATATATATATTGAAACTGACCCTGGATATGGGTTCTAGGGGGCCCAGTTCGCGTTCATTTGAAGAAAATCTTCCAATATTCAAGATCTTCTCATTAGTGAATTTTTTAAAGTAAATTCACTAAAACAGGCGACAAAACTAAGGCTGCAACTGAAACATCATATCGTGTGTCCCAGATAATTGCACAAAAGAAGAAACTTTATAAAGACGGGGAAATGGTAAAATAGGCATTTTTAGAAGCTGCAGATTCGTTATGTGCTAACTTAGAAATAAAGACGAGTTTCAGCTATAAAATCTATCCAACTTTCTGCTAATACAGTAACGAGACGAGTAGAAGTAATGAGCAATGATATTTTTTACAGTTAAGAACTGACTTACATAACGGTGTTTATTTTTCACTGCGACTGGAGGAACCAACAGCTGTGGTTACCACCCCCCAAATGGCCGTGTTCGTCAGGATGGTTTTTAGTGATTTTACGATTAAAAAAGATCTTTTGAAGTTTATTCTACTGAAAGGGCATACTACTGGGCACGAGTTGTTTTCTCATTTCAAGAATATTATTTGATTTTGAATTTAGAAAATTTTCTTCAAATGAGCGCGAACTAAGCCCCCTAGAACCCATATACAGGGTCAGTTTCAATTATATATATATATATATATATATATATATATATATATATATATATATATATATATATATATAAAGGGTGAACAATTTAAAAAAAATTAGGTCCGTAAGTTTAAAGACAAAAAAGTTGGAGGCATTTAAAGAAAAAAATTGGGGTTTTCCTCAAAACGTAAAAAGTCGCGATTTGAAACGTCAAAATTGGCAACATTTAGGTAAAGAACCTGAAAGAAATATGGATTGTGTAAAGTGTGTTCTGCAAACCCTTAAGTTTCAGCTTCATTGCCCTTCATTTTACTAAAATATTTCCAGAAAATTCATTTCAAATATACCCTTTCTCTGATGCTTTGGCAGTAGTTTTAGTTAAGTTTATGATTAACGGTCTATAATTTTTAGCTAATTTGCTTAGAAAAAATTCGCTAATGAGGAGACCACGGCTTTTGAATTCTAAAAAGATTTCTTCAAATGAGCGCAAACTAGGCCCCCTAGAATCCATATCCCTGTTTACTTTCTGTTTACATATATACAGGCTGACGCATTTGTAGTGCAAAGCTAAATATAATTGTTATTATGCAAGATACAAGAAAAAAATGTATATATTACCTACAGAGTGTCTTTAGCTGCATCTTATAAAATTATTTTGACAATCACAGGGTGGTCCATAAGTCATTGTGATACCTACAATTCTTTTTAAAACATTCCTTATTGCATTTTTGCATTTTTCATCGAAATATAATTCATGTTTGTAAAAAAAAAATCCAGACGCAGTAAGTGCGTTTTGGCAGCGAATTTTCATTAAACGCTTTAAAATTCAATAACGCAAATTGCTATTAATCCAAGGCTCGTCAGCTAGAAAACGAATTTTCTCGGAAACGTTTTAAGTTTATTTTTGGAAAATTGTTGTACATTTCCAAGTTATTTTGATAAAATATGGTACGTTGTTTCTACTATATAGGTTATACCGGTGACCAAATTGAGTCCTGCTTGCATTAAAGAGACATATTTTCTATTAAAATCATTTTAAGAAAATTCACTTCCATAACGCACTTGCTGCGTCCAGAATTTTTATTTTTGGGGTACTCTGAAGAATGATCTGTATGAATTCGCTCTACCACAAAATATCAATAAATTACGAAACAGAATCACGGAAGCTATGAATCATATTAACCAAAACACCCTTAAAGGGACATATTTGCTATTAAAAACATTCTAATGAAAATTAACTTCCATAACGCACTTGCTCCGTCCAGGCTTTTATTAGAATAGAAACCGGTTTGCCAAATCTGGTTGCTATAGCTTTGTTATTTCCGGAGATATGAATTTTTTCCAAAAGAGAACCTAAAATTTTCCCGGAAAAACTGGTTCGATTTTCCTGACTAACGAACTAATCCAAGCCACTTGCCACCAGCCGGCGAGCCAGCCAATCTGGAAGCCACCTCACGGGACGTGTGCTGCTGCCAGGACAGGCAATATCGCTTGGTACCAGCTGGCACGCCACGAAAACGATTTACTCACCAAATCTTATCAAAATCGGCCTATTATCTTTTTAAATTATCCTTGTGATTCACACACACATACAAATATATATATATATATATATATATATATATATATATATATATATATATATATATATATATATATATATATATATATATATATATGACCATATAAAAATTGAAACTGACCCCGAATATTTGTTTTAGGGGGTCTAGTTAGCGCTCATGTGAAGAAATTTGTTTTAAAGAAAATTCACTAAAATTAAAATATATTGTGAGCTACGAGAATTGTCTTTCCGAGCTACCGGTTGCTCGCGATCGACAGGTTGGCGACCACTGCTGGACGCTGTTGATGCAGTATTACGTATACTTAGTGAATCTAAAGGAGAAATGCACTGGCTGTTAGAGGGACTGGTGTCAGTAACAAATAAATTCATCTACGCAGGGAGGGCTAAAGTTATGGTGTCTCATAAAAAGGTAGAACTAAAAAATTGTAGTCTCTTGATGACAGTAGTTTGGCAGAGAACGTAAAGGAATTTAGTTAATTATGAAGGCTATTATCAAACGAGGAAAGAATAGATGATGACATAAAAAGTAGAGCAAATGCATGTGGAAAACTACTTGTATACCTAAAGAGACCAAAGTCGTTGTATATACAGCGTACTTGTCCCAACTGTGCTATATGGTTTGTGAAAGCTGGGCGAGTCAGGCAAAGCGTGTAAAAGAATTGAATGCTGTTGAAATTGATCACTTGGGCCAAGTGACAGTTAAAACAAGAAGGGATAAAGTTAGATATAACTGGGTTCTGAACGAATGTAATGTTGAAAAATCTACTGAAAGTAAATATGAGAGTAGAATGCTTAGATTACTTGCGCACATAAAACCGATAGATAATGAGATAATGACAAGTATGATTTCTAAAGAGCATGTTGATGGTAAGAGAGGCGATATATTAAAAAGAAATAGTATGTCAAAAGTGCGTAATATAGGAGATATATGAATGTGGAGGAAGCGAAAATACAATTTGAGGACAGAAGCGCATGAAGAAATATTGTTAGGAGATAGCATAGAGTTTTAGGCGTCTGTCACTTTATGGGGAAGTTTCCCGCCAGAGGACTGCTCGATTGGTGTTAGTGGACAAGCCACAGAAAACAGGAGGAAATGAGTCATATAGAACTATTTGCCTGGAAGACGGAATAGCAAAATTATGTGAACATGTAATAAATAACAGACTTTTAAAGGAAATCGAGAGAAGAGGAGGGTTAGCAGTCAACCAACTTGGCTTCCGCAAGGGGCATTCGACGATGGATGCTGTAAAGAAGGTAAAGGACGTGGCAAGGAAAGAAGGCAATAAAACCAGGTTTGTGGCCATGGTAACATTGGACGTAAAAAACGCATTCAAAACAGCTCCATGGAGAGGCATATACGAAGTGTTAAGAAAGAGGCAAGTTGAGCCATATCTGCTGAAAATAGTATGTAATTACCTGGAAGACAGACAGCTACTGATTGGAGAGAAATATCGGAGGCAGGTTACATGTGGAGTACCTCAGAGATCAATTATAGGACCAACGCTGTGGAACTTGTATTACGATAAGGTTTTTAGTCTGGAGTCCGTAAACAACACGGCTATTATATGGCATGCAGATGATTTGACGCTGGTTGTAAGCCGAGGAAATAAGGCTAACCTAGAAGATAATATCAAATGGTCAGTGGCAAGGGTAGAAAACTGGATAGCAAAAAGTGGTCTACAACTTGCGCCTCACAAAACTGAAAGTATAGTGCTAGTGGGACGAAGAACACTGAGAACAGTAACCGTCAAGATGGGAATGCAGAAATTCAGTCGCAGACAAGCTTGAACTACCTCGGCATACAAGTAGGACATAACATGAACATGTGTGTGCAGATAGAAAGAGTAGTGGCACAAGTAGACGTGATGGTTGCAAAGCTAGAGCGTCTGAAGCCAGAGGAAGGCCGCATTGTCAAACACAAGGTGTAGAAAAAAGGTTGAGGGGGCACAGAGGACAGAGGAATGTAGCCATCAGAATAGCAAGTGCATATAGAACAGTGGCAACGAAAGCAATATAGGGGATTCCAGGAACGATCCCTATACACTTATTGGCAGGAGAGATAACTTATGAAAGACACTAAAATAGAAGAGAAGAAAAAAAGAAGGCAAGAACCGAAGCTATGCTGAAGTGGCAGCGGGAATCAGAAGAGGAAATGTCAACATCCCAGTGGACAAAGACATTCATTCATTCCACAGACATGGATATCGAGACAATATGGAGAGGTGGGTTATTATTTTGCCCAATTTCTGTTAACTCAGGTCTCACCTGAGTAAAATGAAAATAGTTGACAAAGAGGACTGCACGTATTGTGGTGATAGAAATACGCTAGAACGCAAGGTATTTGAGTGCGCAAGATGGTCGCGAATAAGAGAATAAAATGTATAAAGAGATTGTCAGAGATTTAACAGCAGATAATGTGGTGGTGACTATGCTGGGAAGTGGAAGGGTATGGATTACTGTGGAGAGAGGGATCGTAGAAATAATGAAGTCAAAGGAGGATACAGACAGGATGTAGAAGTTTTGAGAACAACAAGAGTTAGGGACGTGGTGCAGAAATGCAATGGGAACAAGAGAAGCCTTGTTTTCCTTCAATGTGTTGACTCAAAGATGCATGGACATCAATCAGCCGATGTATGTCTGTTTCCTTGACTACAACAAAGCATTTGATAGAGTCCGACACAATCACCTCATTCAGTTACATAAAAGTAAAAATATAGACATGAAAGATATTAGAATAATAAATAATTTATACTACAGCCAGACGGCTAATATTAAGGTGGACAATGAACTCTCAGAAGAAGTAAAATATAACATGGTGTAAGGCAAGGATGTGTACTATCGCCGCTATTATTTAATCTTTACTCGGAAGAAATCATTCAGAGAGCGCTGGAAGAAACAACAATAGTAGTAAAGGTCAATGGAATACCCATTAACAATATCCGGTATGCAGACGACACCATACTCATTGCCGAAACAATAGAAGATTTACAGAGCTTAGTAGATCAAGTAGTGACGAGTAGCGAGGAGAGCGGACTTACCTTAAATATCAAAAAGACCAAATTTATGACCATTACAAAATCAGTTCAGCAACAGGAAAACCTATGGATCAACGGAGAACTAGTAGAGAAAGTCAGTAAGTACAGGTACCTGGGAACAACTGTCAGTGAAAATAATGAGTACGCTGAAGAAATTAAATCAAGAATTAGAGAAGCCAGAACCATATTTAACACAATGAGAAGCGTGTTATGCAGTAGAGATCTTAACTTACAACTTAGAGTCAGAATATTGAGATGCTACGTTTTCTCGGTGTTGCTATATGGGATGGAATCATGGACGCTAAAGAAAGATATAAGTGATCGACTGGAGGCATTTGAGATGTGGTCATATAGAAAGATCTTGAGGATAAGTTGGGTAGACATGTAACAAATGAGCAGGTACTGGGAAGAATGAGAAAAGAAAAAGAAATCTTGAACACAATTAAAATAAGGAAGCTGCAATATCTGGGCCACTTGATGAGATGAGAGAAATATGTATTGTTGCAGAATATTATGCAGGGAAAGATACAGGGAAAGAGAAGCAGAGGAAGAAGACGCATTTCCTGGCTAAATAATATGAGAAAATGGTACAACTGTAGTTCCGTTGAGTTGTTCAGAGCTGCAGCATCAAAAGTGAGAATAGCCATGATGATAGCCAACCTTCTAAGAGGAGACGGCACTTGAAGAAGAAGAGAATGTGGTGGAGACTATGCTGGGAAGTGAAAGGGTGTGGATTACTGTGGAGAGGGATCGTAGAAATAATGAAGTCAAAGGAGGATGAAGACAGGATGTAGAAGTTTTGAGAACAACAAGAGTTAGGGACGTGGTGAAGCAATGCCAGCGAGTAGTTTCCCCCACGTCTTTAGATGTCAAGGGGGTGTTTAGTGGGTAGTCCCGGCCTGGATGGAAGGGGAGTCACTACAGTGACGGTTGGTGTCATATCGTGGAAGCGCCAGCCACCGGTCTGCGTAAAAACCATTCATCTTCGCGATGAGAATTTTTTTATGGGAATATATTGACGGGTAGTAGTAGTAGAAGTAGTAGTAGTAATCACACTTATTTTCAATTTAGTTTGTTATTGTTTACGGTTGTTGAATAGACCTACCATACCTATTGAAATCGTAACCTATTGTCATTTTACATGCTACAGTTGAATTATTAAAAGTTATGTAATATCACTTGTATTATCACAAATTACCACTAGATGGCAGGTAATTGCAGTGTTTATCTTCAGGTGTATTTTCATGGACTTTTATAGCTAGAATAGTGAGGGGGAGGGGTCTTCGCACGTGGAGGAAGAAATCATTATATACTTCATAAAGTCTATTAGCTTGTAATGTTAATGTGCGTTTAGGGCAGTTTAAGTTTTTAAGCAGTTTTGCAATTACAGTCATTCGTTGCAAAATTCATGAGTTGTTAGAATAAGTGATTTTCACACTTGATATAATATCAAAATATTGACAGTATACTGTTTTTTTTTTCAGTTTAAACTAAAAGAAAGAGGTTTACAACAATTTAATTTCGGTTTAAATGATTGTTGTTTCGTTTGTTTTCTACTAAGAATATAGAATTTTTAATAAGAAGGCCCTAAAAGAGTGTACGATAATCAATATGTGTTGTTGAATTTAGTAAAAGTAATACTAATTCCTGCTAAAACTTTCTAAAAAGAATCAAAGTGACACAATATTTTGACAGATGCTTATATGGTAATGAATAACCCGGTTTCACTTGGCGGCAAAACGTCCAGTGTTAAATATAAGATACAATTCTCCAGCGCATATTGCCTAGGTTAATCTTATTGAATATAATAGTAAATTTCCTGTACGCTCCACTAAAAACTAAGTCAACTTCTTATGCAGACCTGTATGGAATATTTTAATAAATAATATATCATTGTCTTGCTAAACGATTTGACATGATTTATAGTAAATAGTTGACAGGTCTATGAGGCTCTGACAATAAAATTAAATGACGTTCCAGCTCTGAAAAGCGAGGGAAATTTGAAAATATGTCACTGACTTACCCCGAGGTCATCTGCAGACTTTTTTGCTCCAATAAGTGTGACGAAAAGTGATGTCTTCTTTAATATTCATATTGCCCGTGGCGATGCATTTATGAAATGAAACTAACACACTTTGTACACACAAAAACAAACAAATTTAACGAGGATAAAAGTAAAAATACGAGACGACAGGTGGATTTATTGGGATATTTGGAGGTGACAGTAAGGAGTAAGACAAAATATGGTGATGTTTGTTCTAAAATGCGATGTGTGTTATTCTTTTGAATTTATTGCACCTTTCAATAGAATGTCTTACTCCAAACTGCTTTCTGCGCAATTGTCCAGCAATAGCCACAGGTTATTATGGTCATTATACTATTACGCCCTCATAGCGTTGTTTAAATGCGTCAAAATGGCCCATGAATTTGCTATGAGCAAGGGCCTTGAATGACTATTTGCAACTGGTATCCGTGTCCGGATTTCAGACGCACTTTTCTTCCGCGGTCTTCTGGACATGATAGCGGATATCTATTATCCCGCATACCTATTTAAGCAAAATATAAAGATTATATCCTACAAAACTTGTCTTGTTTAATAAGACGAGTATTGCAGCATCTAGTTTATTGCTATAAATAGCCAATTATTTGATAATATGCGACATACATTTGTCCGTGCAATTTGTATCACTTTCTTCAGGTATTTGAATAATAAAATGTATCTTTGAAATGCACACTAAAACAAATTTAATGAATTTCTTAGTGCCTAGTAATTAAACATATATTTACTATTATTATAATATATTTAAAGAAAGTCTGAACGCAGCAACTGGTTATGGTACTTACCTAATTTTCATAAAAATCTTTATTGTCATAGGAAATAACAAAATAATTAGACATAAAGATAAGTTTGTCAGCCGCCTGGCTAAATTTTCCCGAAATATTTCTGTATCTTCAAAAATAACAAAGTTATTTCAGTAAAATTATGCGCACAAGTCGCCTTTACAGCCTGGTACATGCTAAACTTTAGGTTTCTAAGGCTAGATGTATTCTTATCACAATTAGAACCATAGACCGGTTTCGCTCTAATTAAAGCTCGTAAGTACGGCATACTAATTGAAGCGAAAATACACCTATAAAGTAATACGGCTATGGTAGCCAGCCTCGCAAATCTAAGTGAGATGTAAGACACGCTTTTTACGCGTGTCGCCATCTTGTTGCGGAACCGAGTAGTATGTTGTCACGGCAGCTCCAAATAACACAGAATGTTAAAAAATAGAGACTGTGTACAACTAAGTAACAATTTAGTAAATTGTCATATTTGGGAAGAAATGGGCCAGGGCTGACAATTTATTAAATTGTTAGTTGGTTGTACACAGTCTCTATTTTTTAACATTGTGTGTTATTTGGAGCCGCCGTGATAACATATTACTTGGTTCCACAACGAGATGGCGACACGTGTAAAAACCGTGTCTTACATTTCACTTAGGTTTTAGGTTTCTAGTTTTATAGAAAATTGAATCATGGCCATTTATTTATTTTTCTTTCCAAGAGCACAAGATTACATTTTATGTATAATAAAAACAATTTATTCAAATTCACTAAACAACACACATTTCGACAAAAATTCACAATAATTTAAAAAAATGTCTATAAAAGTATGCTAAAACAATTTACCATAAAAGTTTCTTGAAATTCGCTAAAAAAATGGTTGTTTTGAAAATTTTCAATTTTTATTTTATTTTTCAAGTCAAAATTCGCTGAAAAATATTTTTACATACATTTACAAAAAAGTTTTCTACAAACATCAGCTTGGGAAGAGATAAAACCGATCACCCATCAGAAAACTTACCGTGCCCCACGTTGGTTAACTCCAATTAAGCAAGGGCGACGCAGCTCAACAAAACTTTTAGTTACAATAAAAAAATTACAAACATTTACATACATACATATATATATATATATATATATATATATATATATATATATATATATATATATATATATATATGTATATATATATATATATATATATATATATATATATATATATATATATATATATATATATATATATATATATATATATATATATATTGTGGCGGTGTTTTCCACCGCAGTGTTTCTGTCAACACTACTCTGTGTTTCTGCATAAATACTCTTGACAGTTAAACGTTACGTTATGTTCTGCGACAGCCAGCTGTCAAGATCTACAGCAACGAAGAAACACCAGAGCGATCTCTCTCTTCTCTACCAACGGCTACAGTGAACACACGTCCTCCACGCTCGGTCAGTTATCTGCTATGTACTCATGTACTGTTGTAATTGTATTATAGTTAAATGTATCATATAGTTTATTCAGTTAGTGAAATAATAAAGTGTATCAAGTGTTTACCTATGGATTCAATATCACCATCCCAGGTAATATCAACAAGTGCAATTAACATTCATATTGGTGACCCCGACGTGATTTAACATTCATATATATATATATATATATATATATATATATATATATATATATATATATATATATATATATATATATATAAGAATATTAAATGCATGATGTATTTAATAATAATAACTGTGAAAATCCTTTGTACTACATTGATTTTTACGTGTAGAGTCTCGGTGGTTCAGTGGTAAGGACGTGTGCCTCTAAGCCGAAGGGTATTGGGTTCGATCTTAGGGTTCTCCTTTAACTTTTTCAGTACATACTGTACAATTAACATCGATCGAGGTTCTGGAATTGTATTTCAGCATGTTGAATGCCTGAACGCTCCGTCCTTCGGAGGGGCGTAAAGCCGTCTGTCCCGTTTCCATGCGATGTTGGGCACGTTAAAGATCGCTATCCTCCTTAAAAAAGGTAGGGGTTCGACAAAATTGCCAGGACAGTGAGGTGAAACTTCTCCCTGGCGTCGGTGATTGGCCATAGTTGTGGAAATAGGGCGACGCAAACACACACACAAGCACATTTTCACGTATATCTTTAATATATTCAAAAAAATATTTAAAACAGTTGATTTTTTCGAGTTAGATGTGTAGGTATTAAATAATTTGGTTTATAAATATTTGCAATATAAAAGAAAAACCTGTATCAGATACTTAATTAACTTAAAATTACATGTGGACAATGATTAACTACAATTTGGAGAAGCCAATTCATCACAATACAGTTTTTAGACCTGACAAGCATTTCGCTAACATAGTTAGCGTCATCAGAATGATGAATAATTGTTAGCGAAACGATCGTCAGGTCCAAACACTGTATTGTGATGAATTGGGTTCTCCAAATTGTACTTATCAGCGCTCATTAGAGGTTCCAATCTTCACTCATTGGACAATGATTGTGAAAAGGTACTGTACATTATCTAGGTAACCTGGATATTTAAATAATATATCAAGGAGCCTCGGTGGTTCAGTGGTAAGAACGTGTGCCTCTGAACCGAAGGGTACTGGGTTCGATCCTAGGGTTCTCCTTTCGCTTTTTCAGTGCATACTGTACAATTAGCATCAACCGAGGTTCTGGAATTGTATTTCAGCATGATGAATGCCTGCACGTTCCGCCCTTCGGAGGGGGCGTCAATCGGTCGGTCCCGTGCCCATGCAATGTTGGGCACGTTAAAGATCCCTACCCTCCTTACATAAAGGCAGGTGTTCGGCAAAATTTCCAGGATAGTGTGGTGAAACTACTCCCTGGCGTCGGTGAGTGGCCATAGTCGCGGAAATAAGGCGACGTTAAAGAAATAAAACACACACATAATAATATATCACGTGCCTTGTTACTTCATAGAAATTAATGTTTGGAGTTTTTGATTTCTATTTCTTGTTAATTTGTTGTGTAAATTGATTTGTGTAAAAGGTATTTGATAACCTATTAATGTATTCTCTGATGGTTTTAATATTTGTATGGGACGGGAAGCTGGACTAAGTAATGGTGTGTTGTAATGTATGGAACGACGGAAAGCTGGACTAAGTATGGCATGTTGTATATGGAACGGAAAGCTGGACTTTGAGTAAGCAGGGAAAAACGTGAGGACTAAGAGCTAGTATGGCCCACTGGCTGTACACAAAGGTGGTCAGACCATCGTTAACATACTCGGCACTGGTCTGGTGGCCTAAGGTGACACAATCCAGTGCCAAACAAAAACTAGGCAAGATCCAACGGATGGCTTGCCTAGGCATCACAGGGACTATGTCTTCAACCGCAACAGCCGCCATGGAGGTGTTGCTGGATCTGCCCCCCCCCCCCTACACTTAGTTATTATGGGGGAGGCCAGGCTAGGGCTATACAGACTAGCCTGCAATGGTAGACTGAAGATCAACCCAGGCTTCAGGGGCCACTGCAAAATTCAGGAGATCGTGGAGGAGCCCATGCTTGAAATGAGGTCAACTTCGCGAGCCCGCGAATCTGCAAGGAAAACGACTTTACAGTGGAAATCCCCGACCGCTAGGCATGGCGGTAGGAGACGCAGGGCATACCACGGATCCGGCGGGGAGAGTGGGACGGGAGCAGGTGTTTATTCGGAAGGACCGAGGGTAAGTCATAGTATTTCCCTCGGAGCCCATGCAACGGTCTTTCAGGCCGAAATGTACGCCATCCTGCATTGCGTGCGGGAGAACAAGAAGAGGGGCTACAACAACAAGCGGATCCTCATAGCCACAGACAGACGCGCAGCCCTTAAGGCTCTTAGTAGTTCACGGGTAAATTCCTGGCTGGTGAGTGAGTGCTGAGACAAGACGTGCGACCTGGCTGGGCAGAATGAGGTCACCCTCATCTGGGTGCCGGGTCACTCGGGGGTCAAAGGCAATGGAGAGGCTAACAGTCTCGCGAAAAGAGGGTCAGCAGAACCATTTATGGGACCAGAACCGGCTCTGGGCGTGACAAAGTGCACTGCCAGGGGAGCCATTAAGTACTGGGTGTACTGGGCAGACTGTCCAGGGCTCAGGCATGGGAAGTCAATAATTGACAAATCCAGTTCAAAGAGAGCTGTGGAGCTGCCAAATCTTAGCAGAGGACGGCTCAAAAACATAACAGGTCTTTTGACGGGACACATGG
The DNA here is from genome assembly GCA_964006375.1 of Tillus elongatus. Classification (NCBI taxonomy): domain Eukaryota; kingdom Metazoa; phylum Arthropoda; class Insecta; order Coleoptera; family Cleridae; genus Tillus; species Tillus elongatus. The sequence goes on from OZ023269.1 coordinate 129,583,072, forward strand.
CCGTCAAGAAACACCTGCATAAAATGGGGCAGTTCGAGGGGGACCTCGCATGCAGACTCTGCGGCGAGGGGGAGGAATCAGCCCAGCACATCTTGTGCGAGTGTAAAGCCCTGGACCGTAAAAGACAACTGACCTACGGTCAGTCTAGACCGGTGACGGAGCATTATAAAACTTCACCCTACCAATCGCTGTGTAGACTAGTTCAAGGAATGGTGATTTTGGAATGGATTGAGTAAAAAGACTAAGGGCATGCACAATAAGCCAAAGGTTGGAGTAAAAAGACTAAGGGCATGCACAATAAGCCAAAGGTTGCAGTGCTATCGGGGCGGCAAAGCCGCGGACGAGCCCTGAGGGAGAAAAAAAGCAGGGTATAAATAATAGAATATAAGCTTTTCAAATGTAAATATGGAGAAACATGGCAAAGAAAGGGTACACCTACAGAAACACGAATAAAAGTATGCTAGGAGAAGTAACAGAAGAAAGATACTTGTGGAAAGAAACTGATAGGAGGAGGGTAATATTTTTGGACACATTCTAATACATTAAATAACCTTCTGATGACATTATTTGAAGGACACACGTTTGAAAAAAGCAAAAAAGTAGATCAAGACGACAACTTCTGGAAAATCTTGCCCAATTGATAAACCGCGAAAGCCACAATTAGGTGAATAGAATGGATGGAGACAGAGACTCATATGCTTGGGACGACAATGCGACATGGACTTTAGACTATGATGACAATTCTTTAATATTTAAATACGAAATCTAACTGAAAAAAACTTCAAATTAAGGCTAAATATATGTGAATGACTTAACCAAAGTGTTGACTAATTTAATGAAATTCGGCAAATTGAGATTAATTAATTTAGAAATTTGTCACGTATAAGATAATTGTAAAATTAAGTCAAATTAGCTTGTTTCATACATATTTAAAGTACCGACAAAGATCAATCCTTTTTTAAGGCATAAAAATGACTTAATCCTGTTATTATTACTTAAGCTTGCTTATAGAGATGTGTTAAAAGAGGTTTAGAGCGATAAACAACCAAAATATGGAACAATTTGCTTTAAGGGCCCCCGCGTTTACTAGATGACTTGTTTTTTAGCAAATTTTCATAGGAAAAATTCAGTAATAAAGACATCACAACTTTAGATTTTGAAAAAATTCCTTCAAATGTGCGCAGACTACGACCCCTAGAAACCCTGAGGAGAGTTTCAAAATTTTAATGCTCACACACACACACATATTATATATATATATATATATATATATATATATATATATATATATATATATATATATATATATATATATATATATATATATATATATATATATATATATAATGACATAAAATCGTGAGAATCAGCTATTTGTATTTAAAGGAAATCTGTATTTCCTTATGGCATTTTCTGCAATAAATGTATTGCTTTTATCAGTCATTAAAAGAAATACAAAAGTCCATTTCAACATTCATTATTGTCTATGTATTAGTGAATTTTCTTAAAAAAAAATTCACTGTTGAGGAGATCCCGACTTTTGAATTTTGAAAAAAAAAATCTTCAAATAAGCGCGAACTAGGCCCCCTAGAACCCATATCCAGGGTCAGTTTAAATTTTATATGTTTACATATATACATGTATAATGTAAAAATGTTTTTAATAACTATTGTTTGTTAGAATAAGTATGGCTCCTTTGTAATCCACTCCTTTGTGAATTTACCTACCTGCATGAAACCAAGGCCCAGTACAGTTTGTTCAAAGCCGTCCTGGCGGGTCTCTGGACGCACAGTATCCCAGTCATCCTTCACGATACTTAGAAAAAAAAAAAAAAAAAAAAAAAAAAAAAAAAAAAAAAAAAAAAAAAGTATAAAAAAAAAAATAATAAAAAAGGTATACAAATAATTTATTACAAAAAAAAAAAAAAAAAAAAAAACAAAAAAAAAAAGTATAGAAACTGAATTTATTAGTATATAAAAAAAAAAAAGTATACAAAGTAAATTTATTATTACAAATTAGTTAATTAGGTATAAAAATAGTGTAAGATAATAAAATTGGCTGGCGATATAACTTGATGCAAATTTATTGTTTATAGATCTCATAAACACCACTAGACATAAATTTAAAAAAAAGTCTGTGGCTAATGGACCTAACGGTCCGAGGCCAAACCAAATTACAACAACAACAACAACAATACATATATACAGTGTAGCCCAGTTGATATGAAAAAACCCCTGTAACTTTTGTATTTATTATTCGATTTTGATGAACAAAACATAAAAAGTCTGGACGCAGCAAGTGCGTTATGGAAGTGAATTTTCATAAAAATATTTTTAATAGCAAATATGTTTCTTTAATGCAAGCAGGCATCAATTTGGTCACCGGTATAACCTATATAGTAGAAACAATGTACCATATTTTATCAAAATAACTCGTTTGAAGATGTGCAAAAATTTTTCGAAAATAAACTTAAAAACGTTTCCGAGAAAACTCGTTTCCTAGCTGACGAACTTTAGGTTAATAGCAAATTGCGTTATTGAATTTTGAAGCATTTAATGAAAATTCGGTACTAAAACGCACTTACTGCGTCTCGATTTTTTTACAAACATGCATCATATTTCGATGAAAAATACAAAAATGCAATAAGGAATGTTAAAAAAAAATGTAGGTATCACAATGACTTATGGGCCATCCTGTAATTGTCAAAATAATTTTATAAGATGCAGCTCAAGACACTCTATAGGTAATGTATACTTTTTTTTTGTACCTTGCATAATAACAATTATATTGAGATTTAACGTAGAAATGCGCCATCCTGTATATGTGTAAACAGAAAGTAAACCTGGATATGGATTCTAGAGGGCCTAGTTGCGCTCATTTGAAAAAAATTATAGACCGTTAAACCATAAACTTAACTAAAACTACTTCCAAAGCATCAAAGAAAGTGTCCATTTGAAATAAATTTTCTGGAAATATTATTAAGATGAAGGGCAATGATGGTGGAAGCTGAAACTTAAGGGTTTGCATAACACTCTTTGCATAATCCGTAGTTCTTTCAGGTTCTTTGCCTAAATGTTGCCAATTTTGACTTTCAAATCGCAACTTTTGACGTTTTGAAGAAAACCCCCTTTTTCTTTCTTTAAATATTTCTAACTTTTTTGTCTTTAAACTTACAGACCTAAGTTTTGGTAAATGGTTCACCCTATATATATATATATATATATATATATATATATATATATATATATATATATATATATATATATATATATATATATATATATATAATTGAAACTGAACCTGGATATGGGTTCTAGGGGGCCGAGTTTGCGCGTAATTAGAAGAAATTGTTTCGAAATTCAAAAGTTGAGATCTCCTCGTTAGTGAATTTTTTTAAACAAAATTCACTAAAACTAGCACTTGTGAAGCCACGGGAATAGTCTACGACTGTATTAAATATGGAACGGTTTCACTAAGTTAGGGCAAGAACAAACAACCAGATATGCTATTCAAATTGAATTTCATCTCCTCTTTATCAAATTATTTTTTATACAAAGACCCACTAAAAAATTCATCGGAATAACGACAATCTGATTAGATAACGGTAAAGTGAAAAGCGAGATTTTTTTAAAAGAAAATTCACTAAAAGACACTGCTTATAATTAAACTCACAAGACAATCTAATAAATAATATAAACAATGTTTCTAAATATTAGTTTAATTGTTATAGCTATAACTACAACAGTTTAGTGGTTATTTCAAAATAATAGCTGTTAATGTTAAGTATCACGACGGAACTGACTATATACCCAATGGTTTTAATTATCCTTAAGTGATCTACTTTCATAACCTAATGGAAGTGATCTGTTTCTAAGTAAGGACAAGGAATATCCACTAGTAGAATGAACAATTTGACATACACATAAACTTCCACTATATAACTAGACAATTTTCACTGATTTCAATACGAAGTAAAAAAGATTTACTTCAATAAAAAGGATATTTGTTTTCTAGTTTACGTCCACTAACCACGTTATTATCAACCATCATGATTTTTACGGCTATAAATAATATTGTTATTCACGTAAATAAGTATAAAATATATTTTCTGTATTCAAGTATGTATATAATGGATATATATATATATATATATATATATATATATATATATATATATATATATATATATATATATATTTTATATATACTTGAATAAAGTATATACCCTCAGAAATTCGAATGCGTTCTTGATTAGATTTTAATGAATAAGAAATGCTCATATGTTCTTATAATTTAACTTTTATTAAAAGTTTTCTGCTTTAACAATATCAACTGGAAGTCTATATAGATATCAATCATGACGATGGACGTAGAATGGATATTATGTATATCCAATGGATATCCATTGGATGTCCTGTACTGTGTGGGTAAGAGGTATATTGCACGTACTAGTCCCCACTGTGCTATATTTGTGCGAAAGTTGGGTATGTCAAGCAAAGCATGTAAGAACAGTAAATGCTATCAGAATAGACTATCTGAGATCAGTGACGGTTAAAACAGCAGGAATACAGTTAGAAATAATTTGGTTTACACCGAATATAGTGTGCAAAAGTCTATTAAAAGAACATTATGCATTGCTGGCACATTTATGGAGCTCATGTGAACGGTAAAAGATGTGGTGAAGACCCTGGAAAGCTTCGTGGGACGTTGCGAGGGATATATTAAAGATTGCTGGCAGAAGCTTGCGCAATAGGAGAGCGTGTATAAGGAGACTTATAAACGTGGAAGAAGCGAAAATAGCATGGCAGGTCACAAGTGGATGGAGAAATATTGTTAGGAAATAGTATATGTTTCATACTGTACCTACCTCTTTATTGGAATAGTCTGACGGGTAGTACTAGTAGTAATAGTAGTTGAGAAAATATTGTTAACTAATCGAACAAGAAGTCAAAAGTTCACTTGTGTGTACATCTCTCAACGTTTTGTGAGTGGTTGATGTTATAAAATTTTACTGAATAATAGCTAATCTAGAATTATATAAAAATTTTGCAATTGTAATCGGTTAAAAAATAGAATTTCCAATTTATACCAACTCTAGCAATACGTGGCAACACTGCATGCACAATCAATTGTTCAACTCACTATCCGGTTCACAAGGCGCCAACAGTTGAATAGTTGTTTCAACATTTCAGTTCACCAAACCCGTTGAGTTTCTGCTGTTGCCGATTTCTCAAAGCAAGACAAACGTCACAAAATACTGCTTGAAGATAATTGTGCGTTCATCAATCTCCAACCTCTGAAATGTATCGGTAGTCAGGAGATGATCGTTTAAACTCAGCTGTTGGCGCCTGGTAAATTCAGTCCAGCACTGGTTTTACTAGTAACTATTAATGTTATTCAGTTGCTTATGCAACTAACAATACACGTCGTTATTGTCAGTTGTCGCTTATTTTGTTAATAAAAAGTTCCTCATCAGAATCAATGTTAAGTAGGCCATCTATAAACAAACTATATTTAATTAAATAATTTGCAACGCTAAATCTAAATTGCGACAATCTATTTGTTACAATCAACAATTCTAATAGATATTATAAGATTGGTTAAATGTATTTTACATTTTCCTGATCAGGCGTATGTTTGGATTAAAGTATCATTTTTCATAGACTTGAATAATAAATGGTTTATTTATCATTTATGTACACAATTAAAATGTGTAATCTAATTTACGATTGCAATGTCAAGTACATGTCTGTTATTGCTTAAAAAACAAGTGAAAGTGGAATATTAAATGATGATCACATATGTGCAATACTTGTCGCGAGTTTAAAGTTAATGAAAAAACTTTTTCAAAATAATATAGAAAGTAAACACATAAAAATGTAACTAAAAGAGTAAGAATTACTCTGTTTATCTTAATTTTAATTAGATAAAAGTATATTTTTCAAATTGGTGTAGAATTTGGTCGCAAATAAATTATTATATTTTATATTATGAAAATTTTCGTGGCATCAATTTTTTAATTATCTTAATAATTCCATACTATCGAATCATACATATATTGAATAAAATCTATTGATTTTGTGAGTTGATATTATCAGTTAGTTGGTTACATATTGTTAATAATTATTTATTATTAGCATAATAAAAAATAATAAATATATAGCGGTGGAGAGTACATAATCGAAAAGTTTTTGCCACGAAAACTTTTATAATATAAAATATTATAATAATTTATTAGCCACCAAATTCTGCACCGATTTAAAAATAATACCTTTATCTAATTAAAATTAAGATAAACGTAGTAATTCTTTCTCTTTTAGTTAGATTTTTATGTGCTTACTTTTTATATTATTTTGAAGAAGTTTTATTACTTTTGCCGCATACATTTGTTTTATATTAATATTTAATCGATCTTGTATAAACTTGGCAAGTATGTTTCAATTCTAATTTTTTGGACTAGCCAAATTGGAGTTTTATATTAATACATTTAATTGATTTTGTATAAACTTGGCAAATTGTTTCATTTGTAATTTTTTTTTTGAACGAATTCGTTAACTAGCCTAATTGGATCAGTTTTTTTCCAAAAAATCAACTATTACTCAAAAAAAGTATCTGTTAAAATGATAAAGCTATTTTTTCATTACGTTTTGTCGCAACAAATTCGTGCTTATGTCTAGTTTATATAAGTACAAGGCAAAAAGTGTGCTCCCTTCGTTCAAGTTACCCAATATAATGAGAAACAACGTTGTATGTCTTTATTCAGTACAATATCTAACTCTGCAGAAGGTTTGTAATGGTTGTCATCATGGCCGAACCGGATCATAAGCGAAAACACAAAATCCCCTAAAAGCAATATCGAGATTTTAAAGAAATTAGGTTCAGGCATCGGTCGAGCTACAATTTACCATATTAAAAAGAAGAAAGAAGAGTTAATCAGCTTTGTGAAAAATGCTGAAATCGGCTGTAATAAAAGAAAAGCAGGGTAAATTTCTACAAGTTGAGGAAACACTTTATTCATGGTTTCTTAAGGAAAGAAATCGACATGCACCGTACGTTTTAATACATAGTAGGTGGTAGTGGACTTGTCCTTTACGCGATAGTAAAGGATTTTTTCACGCCCGAGGAGGTACCACTCCTTACATCAAGGGGCCGGTGAAGTCCCAACGGACGTTTCCGGTTCTGGTGTATGGGTCGGTTTCTCTTATAAACAAAAATGATGATGGCTCCTCCTTGTACAAAAGATTCCGGAGATAAAATACCCCTCCATTCAGATCTCCCGGAGAGGGGTGTGCAGAGGGCGCCGGCATCCAGATTTAACACATCCTTCTCGAATATATGTGGCCTAAATTCTAACCTGAACTCCGTTCACCATTTCCTCCAGGATAATAGGCCCCAACTCCCTTTCGTCATCGAAACCAAAATCAGTGACAAAACAGCCATTAATCACCTTAATTTCCCGGGGTATGAGCTCCTTACTTCCTTTAGATTGCATGGAGGTGTGTGTGCATACATCCGTAGCAATCTATTCTGCGGCACTAGACTCCCCAATTTGGAAGCTGGAAGAAAAGACATACTTTGGATGAAACTCTCTCTCAGGGCTGCAACTAAATTCATCTGTTAGATTTACCGGTCACCTTCTGACAACAACTTTGTCCAGCTCTTCGACTACATTTCTGAAAAAACCGACCATCTGATTTCTGAATATCCTTCCTCCGAGGTCACTATTCTTGATCACTTTAATGTCTATAATAAGGAATTGCTAGGATCTTCAAAAACCGATCCACAAGGGAGACCTTTGCAGTCAGCAATTCTTTAGCCAATATGGTTCAGCGACCTACTTACTTTCCTCGCATCCCAACACACAGCTCAAATCCCTTGGATCCAATTCCTACTACAAAACATGAATGCTATAAGGCATCAGTCACCGCCCCCCTTGGACGCTCAGACCACGGCATGGTCACTGCTTCCTGCGCAATGCAACCCGAGGTCACACATTCATCACACCCATACGTATCGTTTGGCACTACAACTCTGCGAACTGGGATAAAATGCGGGATTACTTTTCCTCATTTCCATGGGTATGTGTCTGCTTCTCTCATCCTGATCCCTATCTCACAAAACGTCACCGAAGTTATTCAAGCTGGCATGGAATTATTTATTCCACGTACACAGAAAACCTCTTCAGAAACTCATAAGCTCCGGTTCTCTAAATCCTGTGACAAGGCCAGACTTGAAAAGGTCAAAGCTCACAAAACGCTTCTACACAATCCCAGTCAAGAAAACCGTCAAGCATTTAACGACGTAAGAAATCGCTATGTCCGCATTCTTTCCGAGGCAAAAACTCGTTTAATAACCACATCAAAAACAAAATCCTCCCAAGCTCCTACGGCAGCCAACCCTTCTGGACTCTTGCTAAATCTATTTGGAATAATTTCTGCAAGAGCACGTTCCCACCTTTTGTTTCAGGGGATAAAATTGTTTCTACCGCCCTGGGCAAGGCTGAACTTTTTGCCTCGTTGTTCGCCGGCAATTCTACTCTCAACGCACCTCCAAATGTTCAACCACAAACAGTCCCCAATGTCGCGCATAAACTGACACATATGATTTTCAAAACTAAAAAGGTACGAAAGATGCTCTCTTCTCTTAATACCAGGAAAGCCTCTGGCCTTGACGAGATCCCAGAAATTGTTCTGAAAAAATGCGCATCGGAACTTGCTCGTATCCTGACTCGTCTGTTTCAGACATCTTACAATAGTGGCATATTCCCTGGTAACTGGAAATCTGCTCAAGTACAATCCGTCCTCAAGATAGGATCCAAAGCGCTTCCTAGCAATTACAGACCTATTTCACCTTTCAGTCGTCTCTAAGGTGGTGATGGAAAAGTATATAAACACCGAATTACTCAAATTTCTTGAAAAAACACAGTCTAATCCACGACAGACAGTATGGATTCCGTCAACGCAGATCAACTGCCGACCTCCTTTCCTTTGTCACCCATTCTTGGAACAAGTCTATGGAACTACACGGTGAATCCCAGATTGTCGCTCTAGACATATTCAAAGCATTCGACCGGGTCTGGCACGCAGCGCTGCTTAATAAACTTCCGGCCTATGGCCTACCACCAAAACTCTGTAGCTGGACAGCAAATCTCCTCTCCAACCGGAGCATTTCTGTTGTCGTGGATGGTGATTCTTCTAAACTGTATCCAATTAATGCAGGAGTCCCTCAAGGTTCAGCTTTAGTCCTTAGTTTGTTTCTTCTCCACATCAATGACCTCCTCTCTAGCACATCCAACCCAGTTCACAGTTACGCGGACGACAGCACCTCCACTCAAATATACAATATTCTAAGCCTGTCTCTTTAGCCCAATTAGATGAGGATCGCAGACTCATGGAGGGTTATGTCTCTGTGGATCACCAAAAAATATGAGACTGGGGAAGTAGCAATATTGTACAATTCAACTCCACCAAATCTGTCTTGCTTTCTATCTCATAAGAGATACACCAGCCCTAGACCCATCACAATGAACAACCAAGTTATTCAAAGTAATGAGTCCTTTTCACTTGTTGGCATTTCTGTGGATCGAAATCTCAATTATCATCAATATGTCACATCAATTGCAGAAGCGGCTGCTAAGAAATTATGATCCCTCTTCCGGGCTCGCAAAGACTTTTCACCAGCTAATCTATATACCTTATATACTTCACAAATAAGACCAAACCTCGAATATTGCTCCCACATCTGGGGTGCCGCTTCTACACTCGCTATCCTGGACTCCATTCAGAAGAGAGCTATATGTCTCCTCGGTGACCTTACCCTTGTCCAAAGGCTGCCATCCCTTGCCCACCGACGTGACCTCTCTCTTTCTCTCTTTTATAGATATCTGCACGGGCACTGCTCAGAGGAGCTTTCTTCCACCTGCTGCCTGTTGTTGAAATTATATATATATATATATATATATATATATATATATATATATATATATATATATATATATATATATATATATATTTCACAACCCTTCCACATACATTTCCCGTTAACATTATAGAGACTAATCACACCACATAGGTTTTCTTACACGTTTTAATAGTATTTCTATAAGTGATTTCTAGCAGGGTGACTTATTGAACAATCTACAAGTACAATTTGGATAACTCAATTAATCACAATACAGTTTTCAGAGCTGATGAACGTTTCGCTAACAAAGTGAGCGTCATCAGCGAGGTATAAATAAACTGTTGATTCATTTAGTTTTGTTAGCGAAAGGATTAACAAGTTCAAAAACTGAATTGTAATGAATTAGGTTCTTGAAATTGTACTTATCAGTGCCCATCACAGGTTCCAATCTTTACTTATTAAACTTTTTATTATTATTTCTTTTAATTGTTATTATTTAACTTACATTCTTCAATGGAAACCCATTGTAATAAAAATTCGCTAACATAACGCATTTGCAGTGTTGTGTTTTTGTTATGTAATTGAGATGTACTCATGCCACATTAGGAGTAAAATAATCCAAATATGTCTCTTAAATGACAGCAGTTTTTTGCAATTAATAGGGAACTAAATTTGAACACAATTTTTTCCATCAATTGGTAGACTATTTGGAAAGATAAAAAAAACAAGCATATATAAATACATATTTATTTAACAAATACACAAATATACAGTACATAAGTCTATAAAATACGTTTAAATATGATGTTCTTTATTTACAATGAACCTTTAATCTAAAATCATCAATAATAAATATGGGTTAAAATACTGATATTAAAAAATGTGCCTAATATTTAAATTCCACCTTTTTCCATTGTATATAAATGATTGACACATGATAAATAAACAGACATATATTAACAAATAACAAAAACATATTCAGAGAAATAAAAAATAAATGGAGATGCATCCAAAGAATACAATGACCTGCTTTGGTCAGCATGTTATCTTAAATATTTATTTATGCAAAACAACGGAATATTTTTATTAACTTTAATCTAACATTAACAAGTATTCTTCGATGTCTTACATATTAATAAAACATTTTAAAATTGGCAAATCGAATGGCAACATATATTTAATTACAACGTAAAAGTTCATTTACAAATTACAAACTAGATTAATAATTAAAGGTCACTTACAGGTTATCACAAGAATATTTTAACAAGTAATTTACACTTTACAAGGTCCCTTATTAAAAAATTTAGTGAATAATAAAATACATCATGCCCCTTAAATTATGGAATAAATAAATCACCGCAATAATTTTTGTTTGTTTAAAATAATACACAATTTTGGATAACACTCGATTTTCAACTGCCATTTCTCTTATACTAATGACGTCATCGATGCTTTTTTGTCATCTCACATATGTGTGTGATTTGTTTCTTTAATGTCGGCCTATTTCCGCGACTATGGCCAATCACCGACGCCAGGGAGTAGTTTCACCTCACTATCCTGAAAATTTTGCCGAACCCCTGCCTTTCTGCAAGGAGGGTAGGACACGGGACCGACGGCTTTACGCCCCATCCGAAGGGCGGAACGTGCAGACATTCAACTTGCTCAAATACAATGCCAGAATCTTGATTGATGTTAATGTTACAGCTTGTACGGAAAAAGTGAAAGGAGTACCCTGGGATTGAACCCAGTTCCCTTCGATTCAAAGACACACGTTCTTACCCCTGAACCACTGAGGTTCTGTCATCTTACATATAAGAAATTTGAATGCGAGAAACCATTGATCTGTATATAAAGTATGGGGTTAAGGATGATCTAAACTCTAAATCATAGAAGATCTAAAACATACGAGGCTTGTTCAATTGAAACCCATCTCTGGTTTAGAAAGAAATTATTGGCAAATATATTTACAAATAATTACCATTATTATTAAGGTACATATCCCATTGTTTCAACAACCGATATATACCCTGCTTAAAGAATTCTTGTGGTTGCTGCTCGAAAAATACTTTTATGGCATTTTGTACTTCTTTGTCCGATTAAAACCGATTACCTTTTAACACCTTTTGCTGTAACCCAGTTTGTGTATGATACTATGGACAGATCTTATACTCACACCAACATTTTCTGAAATTGCTCTTTTTTTCAAACAGATTATGTAATAAACCTTGTTTTTTCATTCCTCTAATACATAATTTTTTCAAAAACCTAGTTTGTTGACTATCAAAAACTGAACCAGCTTAGTAATATGTTTCTTTTTTATTTCAACAACACACCACGAGGGCTTACAGCCTAAATACTATCGTACCGTGGGTGTCGACAAGGAGGAAAGAGGCAACTTGTTAATTCTGGACTTGAAGGTTTGGAGGTTCGGGGGAGAAGGAAAAACATGTGCCGGCAAGGAATTCCACAACTTGGAAGTCCTCGGGACAAAAGAGTGGGCATAACAAGATGTTCTATGTCTGGTGACCTGGACAGTAAAAGGGTGCATTCGCTCTGTTCCCCTGGTAGATCTGTTGGGGGCAGCAGGTGGAGGAACTATGGAAGAAAGCTCCTCTGAGCAGTGCCCATGCAGATATCTATAAAAGAGAGAGAGGTCACCAACACGTCGGTGGGCAAGGGATGGCAGCCTTTGGGTGAGGGTAGGGTCACCGATGAGACGTATAACTCTCTTCTAAATGGAGTCGAGGATAGCGAGTGTAGAAGCGGCTGCGGCACCCCAGATGTGGGAGCAGTATTCGAGGTTTGGTCTTATTTGTGAAGTATATAAGGTATAGAGATTAGCTGGTGAAAAGTATTTGCGAGCCCGGAAGAGGAAACCTAATTTCTTAGCAGCCGCTTCTGCAATTGATGTGACATGTTGGTGCCAATTGAGATTTCGATCCACAGAAATGCCAACAAGTGAAAAGGACTCATTACTTTGAATAACTTGGTTGTTTATTGTGACGGGTCTAGGGCTGGTGTATCTCTTATGAGAAAGAGAGCAAGACCGTGATTTGGTGGGGTTGAATTGTACAAGATATCTACTTCCCCAGTCTAATATTTTTTGGCGATCCACGGAGATAGAACCCTTCATGAGTCTGTGATCCTCATCAAATTGGGCTAAAGAGACAGGCTTACAATATTATATATTTGAGTGGAGGATGCTGTCATCAGCGTAACTGTGAACTGGGTTGGATGTGCTAGAGAGGAGGTCATTGATGTGGAGAAGAAACAAAGTAGCAAAGTAGGGGCTAAAGCTGAACCTTGAGGAACTCCTGCATTAATTGGATACAGTTTCGAGGAATGGCCATCCACGACAACAGAAATGCTCCGGTTGGAGAGATTGACATTCGACGATTTTCTCTACACATGCCACATTCCCGTCTGTTGATGCAGTACTCAATGCACCTGGTCGTGGCTTATCATTCGTCTCCTCTCTTCCACTCTTAAATTTTCGACGCCATTCCTTGACAGTTAAGGTTTGAATGTGAGTGGGCCATACCGGTCCTTCCACCGCGACCATAAGGTCTATTGTGGCTCACGCCTAATAGTCTATATTTCGCCCAACAAAGCCAGCCTCCTGCAGAGGTCGATAATCTTTGTGGGCGAAAGTTGGTCTAGATCTTCCGGAGCAAGCCTCGTCTTGCCAAAGAGCAAGTCCTGTCCGCCGCCGGACAGGAACACAGTACGTGCTCTGCTGTTTCGACACTCTCCATACACAGCCGGCACTCAGTTTCCTGACCGACTCCAATGCGGTGCATGTGGTGATGCAAGCGGCAGTGTCCTGTATACAGGCCGACTAGAGTACTCACTTGTTGTCTGCTTAGCTCTAGAAGTTTTTTAGCCCTTGATTCAGACAGGCCATTTATGAAGGCCTTAGAGTGAGATAATCCTGGCAGATTTTGCCATTGCTGGATTGTCATTCTTTCTGTCCAGGTCTTAAAGGTGCGTTTTGTTGTGCATGATGTTATCCCCAGCACCGGTTCTGGTCCAATAAAGCCCCCCTGGGCACCATTCCTGGCAAGCGCGTCGGCCGCAACATTGCCATCGTGGTCCGAATGACCCGGTATCCAGACCAGCGACACCCCATGGCAGCTGTGTAGTTTGTTGAGGGCAGATTTACAACTCCATACCGTTTTTGAATTGCAACGATAGGAACCAAGAGCCTTTATTGCAGCTTGGCTATCTGAATATATCTTTATCGATTTGTATGTGCACTGGTTTTGTATAACTTCCCTTGCACACATCTCGATGGCATACACTTCTGCCTGGTGTATGGTTGCGTACTTTCCTTGACAGTTGGATATGCAAAACATGCGTTTCCGTACACTGCTTGCACTCGCTTATGAATTTGCAATGGTTGCAAACCTTCAGCACACAAAAATTGAATGACCGCACGCTGATTATATTGGGACGGATTGTTAACAACAAACGCCATTTTAAAGTCACAATACTTGAAATCGCTGGCAAATACAAACGATAGGAATTTATCAGTGTGATGTTTACAAACACAACTAACATTGCAAAACGTCAGTTGAGTGATTACAACTGTTTCCAAGGCTGACCTGACCAAAGATGGGTTTCAATTGAACAAGCCTCATAGGAACAGCGTGGATGGGCAAAAGACACATGAAACTTAACATAAACGAACTTGACAGGGAGATTTAGTAAGTGAAGATTGGAACCTGTGACGAGCACTGATAAGCACACTTGGAGAAACCAAATCACCAAAACACATTTAAAAGAACCTGACGATCGTTTCACTAACCAAGTTAGCGTCATCAACGGATGAATAATTCTGCCTCTCGTGACGTCAACTTGGTTAGTGAAACGATCGTCAGGTTTTTCAAATGTGTTGTGGTGATTTGGGTTTTCGAAGTGTGCTTAGGGAAATTTGGCAAACATATCGATGATGGGAATATTTGCTTAATTATAACATTGAGACGGACAAAAGGCTAAACGTGTGTGGTTGTGGATGGTACAATGATTAAGGTTTTTAGTGAATTTTCTTTAAAAAATTCACTAATGTGGTAATCTCGACTTTTCAATTTTGAATTTTTTTTTCAAATGAGCGCAAACCAGGCCCCCTAGAACACATATCCGGGGTCATTTTCAATTTTTATGTATCACACCGATAACTCAAAAAATAATGGGCCAATTTTGATAAAATTTGGTGAGTAAATTCTTTTGGCAAGTGCCTTGGGTAAGTTCGTTAGCCAGGAAAATCGGACCAGTTTTTTCGGGAACAATGAACAAAATTGTTAGTTGGAGCTGTGGTGACAACATATTACCTGGTTCCGCACCGAGATGGCGACCCTGTCGTATATCTCACGATGGTTTTCACTACATTGAGATCAAATTATTTTAGTATTAAATGATATTCAAGAGGAGCTGGTTGCTAGGTGTAAGCCTGCAAACCGAGAGGTCTCAGTTCGTTTTCCGCGCGGGCCAACGAGAAGTTGTAAAATTAAAATAAATAAAATCGGAGAATCACGTTAATGGCGAGAATGAATTTAATTTTAAAAAAATTCAAGTAAACTGTAAACGAAAACAAAACAAATCTTGTTGGCTGTATTAGTCAACTTATAAGTAGTAACCTAAATGTTTAAACAAGTCCAATGTTCACACTCAAGCCTACGAAAGGGGTGTAAGCAAACCTTTAATTTTTTTGTACTGATAAAAGAGATTCAGCAAAATCTCTGAGTAGGTACTATCAATCCATGTTGACGATTGCCAAAACAGAATAGAATAAAAGATATACTATTTTAATAACATTGTCAATTATGTATTTATATAATTTAATACTAATATCACCAGATTTCAAAAAAGTAATTAATATAATTTGAATAAAATTGAATTAGAGGCGGTCCAAAACTAACAGCACACAGATGCAGTAGAATCTTGCCGTGAAAATATTACGATTTGCCCAAACCTAACTCAGCCCAAGAGTCAAAATTAAAAAGATACAGGATCTTAAAGTGACAAATTATAAAGTACACTTTGGAGAACCATGTATCTGACCTGACGATCGTTTCGCTAACAAAGCATCATCAGTGGGATGGATAAAGTAAGCGAATAAAATTAGTACTAGTATTTAAATATTAGTTGACAAGCAATTGGATAGAATTAACGAACAGGGCACCAGGCGCCAAAAGGCAAATAATGGTTATTTTTCATATACAGTTAGTTTATTGTGCCATCTATTACATGTATTAAGAACTTTGTGATGCAACTAATTTCTGCCTTCTGGTGGCCAACATTAGAAGTTATAAGCCATTTATTTTAGTATTTTGATAGTGTATAAAGAACCACATGCTAGTGAGTGTTTTCACATTGTTTTCTGTATAAAAACTAATTTCGTATTGAAAAAAAGAGCGAAAAAAGTAAATTAATTGTGGAAATGGCCCAGAAACAATCTAAGATACTTTTGGAGTTACATGTTTATGCTTTAATAAAGAAAAAATAATTGGTGTGGTTCTGTTTACAAAAATGACCCATTAAGAAACCATGTCACTTGGTTCCAAGTTTTGTCGCTTGGATCTTTATCACTTAACAATAATCTTCCTTTGAACAAAAAACAATGTGTTCAGAATGATGTGGTTTCTTGTAAAATACTTGATTTCGACTATTTTAAAAATTTCTTCAAAAATGTTTATTCAGTGTTCACTGAATTCCGAGTATGTTTTATTACTATCACCTATTCAAATTAAGTATACAATGTAATTGGGAACCAGATGGTTGGTACCAGTCAGAATAACACAATATTGAAATAAATGTCATTTTGTTGAAACCAAACGCCACAAAATGTCATAAAAACATATTTCTAAAGATGAAAAGAGAAATTTTAAATAGCGTATGTGACTATTCTGTGTCTCGAAGTATAGTGAGCGGTTTTCAACCACTGGGTAGGAAAATCATAGTTGATACAGTTAAAATACTTTCATACATCGATTTCTCATATTAATAAATTCGCGAGTGGTTGTTTGTCTGTTAACACCATCCAATTGTGAACAGATAAACCCCCACTGTTTAGTCGAAGGTACTTGTAATTAAAATTCCTTACCTGCTTTTGGGAAGACTGAGTGTCATTATTAATTAAATATTATTTCTAAGAAAGAAACACTGATTATAAAGATAGCAATTTGAACAATGAACTACACAGAATCGAACCTATTCTATTCATCGAAAATTTATTATTCAAAGGGGTATGGTCATTTTACATTGGGTTTTGGGATCACCACTTTTTTTAGCGGCCACGAATAAAACTAGCGTATTTTGATAGTACCTCGTACATAACAGTGGCAAATAGAGATTTCAAAAGTGCATCGGAGCCGAGATATACAGGGTCATTATTAGGTGAGCGACATTCATATCTCGGTAACTATGGCAACTAAAGCTTTGGGAAACAATTGTTCAAAGTTTTTTCAAGTTGAATTCAGATAATATTTTCTTATTCGTGCCACCAGATGGTGCTTGTTCGGATGAAACTTTTTTAAGGCTGTTATCTCAAAATATTCCTATTACAATGTTATCTTTTTGGTGAATTTTCATTAAAAAAAATTCACTAATAGAGAGGTATCGATGGTGAGACTTTGCTAAAATTTTTTCAAATGAGCGCGAACTAGGACCCCTAGAACCCATATCCGGGCTCAGTTTCAATTTTTATATGTTTATATATATATATATATATATATATATATATATATATATATATATATATATATATATATATACATATATATATATATATATATATATATATATATATATATATATATATATATATATATATATATACCCGACTTATAACTCAAAAAATAATTAACCGATTTCAATAAAACTCGGCAAGTGCCTTTCTTTTATTAATGGATTTGATGAGTTCGTTAGCCGGAAAAATCGGACGGGGTTTTCCGGGAAAAGTTTGAGTTTTCTTTCAAAAAAATGTTTTTTCTCCGAAAATAACAAAGCTGTTTTAATGAAATTTACTACATATGTTGCCTTGGGAGAGACCTTACTAAGTACAAAAATTCAACTTTCTCAGTTATAGAAAATTGAGTTATTCAAATTTTACATTTTCATTCGGAAAAAAATTTTTCTCCAAAAATTACAAAGCTATTTTAATGAAATTTGGTGGATATCTTGTCCTAGGAAAGACGTTACCATACACCAAAACTTTCTAAGTTCATAGAAAACTGAGTTATTCAAATTTGAAGCATTTAATAAAAATTCACAACATAACGCACTTGCTACGTCCAGAGGTTTTTTTTATTACTTTTCCTGAAACCCCGAGTCTTGTTCTATATTAATTACGAACCTTTTATACAGAGTGTTCACGGGAATCGTTTAGAATAGCTATCTCCGTCATTATTGGAGGTACAATGCGATTCAAATATGGAAATGTTTTCAGCTTTTCACGAGCATGACGATTCTGACACCTCCCACCCCCAACAATTGAGCATAGAATTGCTACGATTGACATATTAAGTTTATTTTTCTGAGTGGAACGCTAGATATTTTCCCGGCTAGTTCAACTGCAAATTCGATTGTCCATTTTATGATGCTAACACGTTCTAGTCGGAGTATGGTCATTTTACATTTGGTTTTGGGATGATCACAATTTTAGTGGCCACAAATAAAACCAGCATGCCTTGATAGTATCTCACACAACATATGTAATAGCGGTAAAAAAATATTTGAAAAGTGCATCGGAGCCGTGATATACAGAGTGATTCATTAAGTGAGCGACATTCATATCTCGGTAACTATGGCAACAAGAGCTTCGGGGAAAAAACATTCGAAAGGTTTTTCCAGTGCCACTCAGGTAATATTTTTATTTTTTTATTCTTGCCACCAGATGGCGCTATTTCGGATGAAACTGTTTGAAAGCTGTTATTTCAAAATTTTTCTATTATAATGTTATCTTTTTTGACTTTCTCTGAAGTGCCTAAACTTGTTCTATATTTTTGTCTGAGTTTCGACCCCCCTTATATTAAGGATGATAAAAGGTTGAATTTAATCAAAAGTTGATGTAAGAATCTTTTACTTTAGACCCATCATATGATACATCAGTAAAATTGTGTCGAGAAGTCCCAACATAATGATATTTAAATTAATTAAGGCTCTCATTTGAAAAATCAAAGTTGATGATGATTCTCCAAAAACGAAACGTCAGAACTCGGTTTGGATACCATTTTCAAATACTACTGTCAAAAGTCCTTTTAGAAAGTGAAGTCCGAATTTGTATATTTTTAGACATGAAGAGGTTGTTACTAAAATGAGAAATTCAGACAAAAACCCTTCGAATGTTTTTTTCCGAAACTCTTGTTGTCATAGTTACCGAGATATGAATGTCGCTCACCTAATGAATCACCCTGTATATCTCAGCTCCGATGCACTTTTTGAACCTTTTTTTACCACTGTTACATATGTTGTATGAGGTACTATCAAAATATGCTAGTTTTATTCGTGGCCGCTAAAAAAAAATGGTGATCCCAAAATGACCATACCCCTTTCTCACAATATAATATCTTCTAATGCGTCTAATTGTTTCTACGAAAATTACAAAGCTATTTTAATGAAATTTGGTGGATACGTTGCCTTGGGAAAGACCTTACTACATACCAAAATTCAACTTTCTAAGTTTATAAAAAATTGAGTTTTTGAAATGTTGAGTTTTATTTCGAAAACATTTTTTTTCTCCGAAAATTACAAAGCTATTTTAATGACATTTGGCGGACATGTTGCTTTGGAAAAGGCCTTACTATACACCAACATTCAATTTTCTAAGTTTATCGAAAATTGAGTTATCTAAGTTGGAAGCATTTAATAAACAATCACTACCATAACGCACTTGCTGCGTCCCGAACTTTTATCATTTAAATTGTACCAACTTTCAAGCGAATATGTAAAATACTTTTCTAAATATTAAGGAAAGTCGAAATTCAATTTCTCATTTTAACACACTGTATCTCTGTTATTTTGACTTCTCGGCTGAGGTAAGTTAGGTCCTAATATTTTCATGCGAATTAATCTATACTTGCTACACTGTCCACAATTACTTTTGTACCACTCTGTATACACAATTTTATTATTAATTTAAAACTGTATAAAACATCACAATTTGATTAGTTTTTGTTACAATATGCAGATATAATAATGATATATGATTATATTGATTTTAATCTCCAACATCGCTATCCCTGTCACCAATGAGATACAGAAACTGAAATGCAATACCTAAAAGTAAGGTACCTAATAAATCTCCTAATGCTGTGAGATAAGGAATTGCAGAATTATCCGGATCAATTTTAGCCTTCCACATACACAACGTCATTACCTGTGCAATATACAATAAAAGAAATACTTGTAAAAGAGCAGAGGATAAATAAACAACTAAAAAGATAGCAGTGAAAGACGTATGACCTGCTTGTAAGTAACTTATAGTATAAGAAAAGATTAGATGACCAGGAATTACCATTATCATAAGCATACGTGCTGTACTAGCATGAGAAGTTTCTGTACTATCACAGAACGCAGCACAGGGAGAGATACATACTTGCATGTTACTTGGTAAACGCCCTGGTCTACCCCAACTGTGTAATTCTGTTGAAATTCTACTTGCTTGCACAGCAACTAAATTTCCTCCAACCCCATTTATGACTAGCTGAAATACTGCAATCCCTTTATATTGAGACACTGTATAATCTAGAATTAACCCCCCAATACTACTAATAACCATGGCCGCAATAACAGGACTCCAACCACTAAAAAGAACAGTATGTGTATACTGATTCTGACTTGCAATCCAAGCCCAGGCCGGAACTAACAATAAAGCAAGGCAAATTAAAAATGTTGTCAACCAAGGTAATGTATCCAAAGTTTGATAAAATAACGAAGCAAGCCATGAAAGCACTGCCAATGTTGTCAGATCACCTAAACTTGCTGCAATTGGTGTTGCAACATTATCAGGGTTGATATGAAAATGTCTTGAGAACATTATAACAGCTACCATAACTAAACCTAACACAAAACTCGCACCAAGAGCCGTAACAACACTACTGGCACATAATAAAAGAGCATGTTTCACATTAATTTCACCTGTTGGAATCCAACCGAAAATCACAGCTGCTAATGATGCTAAGAATCCAACTACTATCGCTTGGCACAAAATTAGAGCTATGTTACCAGATATGATGCTGATCTGTTGTCTTCTTGTGTCTAAGTGGCCTAAGTTGGCATGGGTCGAGAGTCGAGATGCTAAAGTCATTTCTAAGTTTCCTTTCAGCCCTAATAATGCAGGCACTAGAATATAAACTTCTGAGACATCCTGATAAACGGGCCAATGTTGCACTTTATCTAGCAATAAACTGGCTGCCACCATTCCAAATCCAGCAAACAAAAATGGTATAAACATTTGTATCGCAGTCATCCATACTGACTCGGTTGGAGGAACTACAATTGAACCATTTTCTTTACTTATTAAAACAGTGGAATCAGAAGATTCGTGTTCTTCACATTCCTAAAAATGAAATATTAAAAAATAATTAATAAATAATTTCATAATGACTAAATACAGGTGAACTCACCAGTTCTGAATAAAATTGATTCATGCTAAATGAGTGTGTTTTTGTGTTGCTTCTACCACGATGTTTCAATACTGAAGTGTAATTTTTATCTACAGCCATTGCAGCTTAATAATTGTGTAGTCCTACGAATAAAAAAGGTCAATATTTATTTTTAATAACAATAATTTAAATACCTAACCTTACTTTCATATTTAAAAAAATTAAATAAGTTTAGACGTATGGCTAGTTAAACTGAATTAACACTTAATTACGAAACTATCGCTACTTTATTTGCATTTTATTTCTTAATAAATTTAGATTAACTATTGAGTAAACTCTTCATGATAAACTTCAAAACATTGACACGATGGCACCACACCGGTGTACAGTGTACGGCAGTGTTGCCGAAGCTATCGTTTCTTCAGAGTTTTAGTTGTTTTAGTTAAAAGTTGAAAAAGTTCTGGACGCAGCAAGTGCGATATGGTAGAGAATTTACATTAAATGCTTCAGTCTCACCATCGATACCTCTCTATTACTGCATTAAAAAAAAATTCACTAAAAATTAGTTTAAAAATATAACGTTACCATCATTTTAGACATATTTAAAAAAGGGCCCATACAAAATTAGTTCACGGGTAAAGGAACACAAACTTTAGCGACAATACGGACGATATTAAATGTATGGTTTTGATAGGCGTATACGTTTGAGGATCTTTTTAACTACAAAAATATGGTTAATACAGCGTAGTAACGTAACACAAACTAAAATAATCTACTTCAAGTAGAGATTAGAGGTAAATGTGTTGCAAATTTATGACGAAAAAGTAATTGTCTTTTAACTACCAATTTATGACTGAAACCACAAAATTACAACTCTCATACCTTAATTAATTTATGCTTGCATAGGTACTAGAAGCTGATACCTACATATATTTTTATATTCCGTTGAATAATAAATATCTACTGTTGGACATCTACCTACTTAAAAGGGGGAAATAATTTGGCAATTACCTATAAAGAATAACATAAACTTGGTATTTTCTTTCTAATTTTTACAGCAGTAGGTAGCAGTCATATAAGTTTACGTAATAAATTATGTTATCTTCAGATCTTTTCCTTGTGATTAATAAAATTTTTCCTGAATTACACATGTTTTATCTAATAATTGTAATGGAAATTAAAAGAAATTGTACACACATAATCGTTTTCTATTGAGTTAAAAAACGTAAGGCGAATTAGATGGTTCTGATTAAGCAAGAAACTATATGTTCTAAATTAAGTTATTTATATGTGTGATTTCTATCCTCCTTTTTGTCCCACGACAAAAATAAAATGCATGCAGCTATATTTCCACGAAAATAACAAAAAAAATACGTTACTCTGTATATTTATGAAAAAGCCACTTGTATGGTTTCCCCCTTAAGCAGTTGTAGTTAAAAACTGTTACGTACATGCTTGAATGACCTTGTTTTTTTCATATTCTTGTTGATATGTTCGTTACCTAACTATGTGTGTGTGTGTTGTCTTCTTTCATGGCTGCGGTCGTCAGACCATTCGCACATTTTTATTACCTAACTATCGAAATACGTTTTTCAATGCAATTATATAGATGTTCTAATAAGGCTGTTTTGCAAAATTGTAGGGCCTTTGAAAATTATTGCTATGTCTGCTACCTAACTATTGAAATACGTTTTTTATTGCAATTATAAGCAGGTATCTATCTTCTAATCAAGCCTTGTAGAGCCTTTGAAAATTGCTAGAAAACTGATCGGTTCTTAAAAAAACTTAGTACTAAAAAGTGTGATTCTACAAAGAATTTATTGACAAAGATTGCTACCGAACTGACTCCAATTAGGGCCGTAGCCAGAACCAATTCTTACGTAGGACATACTAGATTTGAAATAGGACACAACGTTAGGTACAATAACGTAGGTCGGTCGAGGGTATTGTATATATGTTTTTTTCAATTTCTGCCCAGTTCTGAGGGCAACACCTGAAGTTTTGCCGCTTATCTCACTTGCGCTATTAAAGCAATTGTTCAGAAGAAGATTCAAGAAGACTTTAATATCACTTTAGATATTTAATGTAGCGTCCATGAATTTTGCAACAACTACATTTTGGTAGTAGTTGCGCACTGTCACCAATGACACTTTCATCTACGTTTCCATATATTTAACACACTTGGTTCAATCTTCCACCTGAGTAAACTATATGTAACCTCAGACTCATGAATATCGGCAATATACACACCCGCGAACAGTTTGCACCAATGCATGACATCTGATTTTCCATTTCCGGGGACCAATATTTGTATTTTGTGGAATATGATTTACAATGCCTTTGAAGACTGGATCTCTCTTAGTTGTGGACTCAAACAGATTATGTAATAAACCTTGTTTTTTTCATGCCTCTAATATATAGTTTATTCAAAAACCTAGTTTGTTGACTATCAAAAACTGAGCTTAGTAATATGTCTTTTTATATATTTTTTATATCAACAACGTACCACGAGGGCTCACAGCCTAAATACTATCGTACCGTGGGTGTCGACAAGGAGGAAAGCGGCAACTTGTTAATTCTGGACTTGAAGGTTTGGAGGTTCGGAGGAGAAGGAAAAACATTGGCCGGCAAGGAATTCCACAACTTGGAAGTCCTCTGAGCAAAAGAGCGGGCATAACAAGATGTTCTATGTCTGGTGACCTAGACAGTAAAAGGGTGCATTCGCTCTGTTTCCCTGGTAGATCTGTTGGGGGCAGCAGGTGGAGGAACTATGGAAGAAAGCTCCTCTGAGCAGTGCCCGTGCAGATATCTATAAGAGAGAGAGAGAGAAAGAGAGAAAGAGGGAAAGAGAGAAAGAGAGAAAGAGAGAAAGAGAGAGGTCACCAACAGCACGTCGGTGGACAAGGGATGACAGCCTTTGGGCGAGGCTACATATTTGCAATAAAAACATTTTAATGAAAATTCACTACCATAACGCACTCGCTGCGTCCAGAGTTTTTATCTGTCTAAGAATGCTGTCAAGCAGCGAAACTATAGTCACACCAGGTAATGAGAGTGAATCAGTAAATAATTGAAATTGAGACCGCAATCATATTATGAACATAAAAGTCTGGACGCAGCAAGTTCTATAATATATAACGCAACTCACGTCATCCCCTAAGCATATCATTAGACCTGCTTAAACTTATTTATGTAAAATATCAGTAGCTGATACGTATAGCTCTCTTCTAAATGGGGTCCAGGATAGCGAGTGTAGAAGCGGCAGCTGCATCCCAGATGTGGGAGCAGTATTCGAGGTTTGGTCTTATTTGTGAAGTATATAAGGTATAGAGATTAGCTGGTGAAAAGTATTTGCGAGACCGGTAGAGGAAACCTAATTTCTTAGCAGCCGCTTCTGCAATTGATGTGACATGTTAGTGCCAATTGAGATTTCGATCCACAGAAATGCCAACAAGTGAAAATGACTCATTACTTTGAATAAATTGGTTGTTCATTGTGGTGGGTCTAGGACTGGTGTATCTCTTATGAGATAGAAAGCAAGACTGAGATTTGGTGGAGTTGAATTGTACAAGATCTCTGCTTCCCCAGTCTAATATTTTTTGGAGATCCGCAGAGACAGAACTCTCCATGAGTCTGCGATCCTTATCTAATTGGGCTAAAGAGACAGGCTTAGAACATTGTATATTTGAGTGGAGGGTGCTGTCATCCACGTAACTGTGAACTGGTTTGGATGTACTAGAGAGGAAGTCATTGATGTGGAGAAGAAACAAAGTAGAGGCTAAAGCTGAACCTTGAGGGACTCCTGCATTAATTGGATACAGTTTAGAGGAATGGCCATCCACGACAACAGAAATGCTTCGGTTGGAGAGGAAATTTGCTGTCCAGGTACAGAGTTTTGGTGGTAGGCCATAGGCCGGAAGTTTATTAAGCAGCGTTAGTTTTAGATAGTATCGATTTTTTTCCAATTCACTTTGGTTACGCAAAAATATGTGGTTGTTTTCTCATGTCGTGGTAAACCACATTTTGAATTGGTATCCTTTTTCCAATTCTTGAAGCCTGTGTCAGTGTAGGAAGTTTGTTTGTTTCCACGAGGTAGACATTATTGGGTAACAAAATACTGTATCCTTTTTTTTACAAAATATTCAAACTATTTAAATTGTTTAAATCAATATTTTATCCTCTTGCATAATTTTTCAAAGTAACTTGCCTGATTGACAAAGCAATCAGAAATTTCATAACGAGTGCTAAGATTATTTTTGTTTTTACTTGTACTTGTAGGAGGTCTAACTACCAGATCTCTTGCACCTAACTGCGTTGAGGAATAAGTTTGATCCTATTCAACTTTATTAAGTTCGAAAACTGAAATATCGAGCCTGATTTTCCCACACTTTATTATTATTATTATTATTATTATTATTATTGTTATTATTAATCTGCCTACTTCTTAGGTCTCACCACGACGTATCGTCTCTAAGATCTAACAAACCACCCTCTGACGAGAAGAGACGCGGCTCAACCTAAGAACCTAGTATTTCTTTGTATCAAAGCCGCGGAAGCAACTTGACGTTTCGGCTCCTGTTTTGAAGCCATTTTCAGGAGGTTAAGGCGATATGAAAAGAGATTAAGTCTAAGGCCTCCATCTGCCCTGTTCGGTTGTTGTAGCTCGATTGCGGGGCCTCAATCTGCTTATTCTGCAAATCTCGCTAAGGTCTCCCAGACCTGAGGGAGATCTGGTCTAGGGTTGAACACGGTGATACCTTAGAAACAATCTCCAGCGAGATTTGGTGAAGAGGCAGATTGAGGCCCCGTAATAGAGCTACAACCTATACATACCAACCGCTCTAGGTAGTATGTAGATTGAAGCCTTATAGTTAATTTACTTTCATATCACCTTAACCTATTGAAAATGGCTACAAAACTGGAGCCGAAACGTCGAGTTATAATAAATTATGGACGCGGTGTTTTTTGGTAGGTTATAAAGATGATTTAATGGGCATTATTTAGGTATTGCAATTCAAATGTTTTTTTCTAAATAATGCGCAATCGGTTTGATAATAAAGATTATCATTAAAATGACCTGTTTTTTGTAGGGGCTCCTAGGGGAGTATACAGACCTGGGGTAACGAACAGTTCACAAGAATATGTACTTATTTATTACATGACTTAATTGAACTGTCTTATTTTAGATTTAATTTACGTGGCTCAAAACATTTAGTGACTAGAGATTACAGTTTACCAAACGAAATGCAGAACGACAGAAATAGGACAAACCGTAAGCTAAAAATAAATATACCGGCCTAATTGTGCCCGGTAGTCAACAGTTGCATTCTAACGATGAAGAAAAATATCAGTGTATTCCAGAAGCAGTGCCAGAAAGTGTTGGATACATTATCTGAAGAAGATGTAGAGAAATTTAAAGCTTCCAAAGATGAAGAGACTAGGATTGGCATAATACACAACTATGCAAAAAACATTCCAATACAACTTCTTAGCTGCGAAAAGAATCTAGAAGATGCACAGAAAGAAAAAACCAAAGGGAACAATTTTTTTTCCAAAAAGGACTATAAGAATGCTAATAAGGCATATAATGCAGGGATTGTGAAATGCCCGCAAGATACAGGTAAGATAAGTGTTTTTTATGCTAAAGATGATTTTTATCTTGATTCTTGTTTATGTAATGTGATCCAGCATTTTACACATTCACTTTTAAGCCTTTATTAGAAATTTACAATCGCATTGATTTATAATTGTTTTGATTATTATACACTTGTGAAATCAATTTACAAAATAAAACA
Source organism: Tillus elongatus (assembly GCA_964006375.1). Classification (NCBI taxonomy): domain Eukaryota; kingdom Metazoa; phylum Arthropoda; class Insecta; order Coleoptera; family Cleridae; genus Tillus; species Tillus elongatus. Next base: position 129,610,370 of record OZ023269.1, read on the forward strand.
CTCTGAGTAAATGTCTCACCATTTTAAGAGTGGGAATTCCAGTTACAGAGGCTCTAAAAGGTTATGTTCTTTAGCAACCGAAATATAATAATTTTTAATTTTAATTAGGTATATATATATATATATATATATATATATATATATATATATATATATATATATATATATATATATATATATATATATATATATATATATATAGTTACCGTAGTGTTTATTGCTTTACTGCATGCATTGTGAAAAAACGTCAACGATTAGTACAGTATTTTAAGAAATAGCTACCCTTTAATTCGTTAAAGGTCGAATATTAACGAAAATTTGACATACTTTTAGATGAGCCAAGAAAAATATACCTTTAGTAAAAGTTGAGGAAGAAACCAGTAGATCCAAACAATTGTCGTTGCTAAAAAAAAAGGAAAAACTTTCGGGACGCAGCAAGTGCGTTATAGTAGCGAATTTTCATAAGAATTGTACACTATTATTATACGGCATATTAGTAAAGTTAATATTTTAAACTTACACAGACCTTGAAGATCAATTTTGCAGTTCATAGCACATTTAAAGAATTCTTTCGAAAGTGTTACCATCGATATCTCCCTATTATCAAAAAAATCTTGGGTTCAAACTCCGTTTGAGAAAAATGCCCAAAACTCAATTTTCTATAAAGCTAAAGACCTAAATTTTGCTATATCTGTAGATAAGTGTAAGTCTCTTTAAAAGAAACTTGTATTACAAATTTCATTAAAGTTATACAGAAGATTTTTTTTTAAATTTCAACAACACACCACGAGGGCTTACAGCCTAAATACTATCGTACCGTGGGTGTCGACAAGGAGGAAAGATGCAGCTTGTTAATTCTGGACTTGAAGGTTTGAAGGTTCGGGGGAGAAGGAAAAACATGTGCCGGCAAGGAATTCCACAACTTGGAAGTCATCGGGACAAAAGAGCGGGCATAACAAGATGTTCTATATCTGGTGACCTAGACAGTAAAAGGGTGCATTCGCTCTGTTTCCCCGGTAGATCTGTTGAGGGCAGCAGGTGGATGAACTATGGAAGAAAGCTCCTCTGAGCAGTGCCCGTGCAGATATCTATAAAAGAGAGAAAGGTCACCAACGGCACGTCGGTGGGCAAGGGATGTTGGGTGAGGGTAGGGTCACCGATGAGACGTATAGCTCTCTTCTGAATGCAGTCCAGGATAGCGAGTGTAGAAGCGGCAGTAGCACCCCAGATGTGGGAGTAGTATTCGAGGTTTGGTCTTATTTGTGAAGTATATAAGGTATAAAGATTAGCTGGTGAAAAGTATTTGCGAGCACGGAAGAGGAAACCTAATTTCTTAACAGCCGCTTCTAAAATTGATGTGACATGTTGGTGACAATTGAGATTTCGATCCACAGAAATGCCAACAAGTGAAAAGGACTCATTACTTTGAATAACTTGGTTGTTCATTGTGATCGGTCTAGGGCTGGTGTATCTCTTATGAGAAAGAAAGCAAGGCTGTGATTTGGTGGGGTTGAATTGTACAAGATTTATACTTCCCCAGTCTAATATTTTTTGGAGATCCATGGAGACAGAACCCCCCATGAGTCTGCGATCCTCATCTAATTGGGCTAAAGTGACAGGCTTAGAATATTGTATATTTGAGTGGAGGGTGCTGTCGTCCGCGTAACTGTGAACTGGGTTGGATGTGCTAGAGAGGAGGTCATTGATGTGGAGAAGAAATAAAGTAGGGGCTAAAGCTGAACCTTGAGGGACTCCTGCATTAATTGGATACAGTTTAGAGGAATGGCCATCCACGACAACAGTAATGCTCCGGTTGGAGAGGACATTTGCTGTCCAGGTACAGAGTTTTGGTGGTAGGCCATTGGCCAGAAGTTTATTAAGCAGCACTTCCAGAAGGAAACTTAATTTGTATTTAGAAAAGTAAAGTATCTGCCAAATTATAAACGTAGCAGTTATTTTTCCTTATTAATCGCATTTTCACAGCCAAATAAACAATATTGTTTATTATGCCATGCTTTCGTAGCAGATTGTACTGATATTGCATACCCAGAGGAAAAGCTAATTTACCCGCTAAGTTTCTCTTGTCAAGCTGTACTTGATTTTGATCAAACTTGGCACGCCTTGTCCTATTATGACCTAACCTGACCAGTTAAAAAAAATATTTTCGAAAATAATAAATCTGTTTTAATAAAATTTGGTATGTTGCCTCCATTGACCTTATTTTCTATCATAATTGAACTTAGTGAAGATTGGAACCTGTGATGAGCACTGAGAAGTACACTTGGAAAAACCTAAATCACCACAACGCTTATTTATAAAAACCTAACGATCGTTTCGCTAACAACGTTAACTTCATCAGAGGATGAAATATTGTAAACTAATTTTTGCTACAACCTGCATTTATATAGATTCTTAGGTAGAGGAACGAAACTAAAAGGGAGATTTTAAGTCGAAGGCACATCTTTCGTCTATTGTATCTTTATTGAACGGGCGAGGTTATCGAATTTCCTTTATTCCTTCACCTGACAGCTTTAGGAGTGTTTATCTAATTCAAAGGCTAAAAGAAAATAATGCGTTTAAAATGATTTAAGGCCTGGAGATTATTTTTAAGAAAGCCGATTTGCAGCTAACTTTTGAGACAAAAAGTAATTTAGGAAATTTGTTAGGTAATCCTAAAGATAAAGCTGCTGAAATATCGGGTATCTATGAGATAAGTTGTAAAGATTCTAACCTTAAATACGTCGGGCAGACTAAAAGAAACATAGGTACTAGATTGCGTGAACATCTCGCACATTTACGATACGGTAGTGGATACAAGTCATGCGTGGCACAACATATACGGGATAATAACTACCACATTGGTAAAGATAATTTGAAACTTATCAAGCATGTTAGACAGCAATATATGCTTGATGCGTACGAAAGCATTTATATTTCTAGAGCAATAAAGAACTAAACATCCTTAAATCAAGCGGCACCTCTCATTTCAAGCACATTATTTTCTTTTGGCCTTTGAATCAGATAAAAACTTCTAAAGCTGTCAGTTACAGGAATAAAGGAAGTTCGATAACCTTGTCCGTTCAATAAATCTGCAATACACGAAAGATGCGCGCCTTCGATTTAAAATCTCCCTTTTGGGTTCATTCTTCTACCTAAGAATTTATATATATATATATATATATATATATATATATATATATATATATATATATATATATATATATATATACAGGTTGTAGCAAAAATTAGCTTAGAATATTTCATCCTCTGATGAAGCTAACGTTGTTAGCGAAACGATCGTTAGGTCTTTAAAAAGCTGTATTGTGGTGATTTGGGTTTCTCCAAGTGTACTTGCCAGAATTGAAGTTTTTATGTTAATCAAAAATATAATTACTAGCATTTCATTTGAAAGGTTGTTTGAAAACTCGCAACCATAACGTACTTGTTGCACCCAGACTTTCTGATTAAGTCTGAATTGAACAGAAATAATATTTAAGTGTTTACAAAGTGTCTAATTTTTGTTTTGGTTATAGACGAAGGTCAAGAACTACTCACCATTCTAATAGCTAATAGAAGTGCAACATTCTTCGAATTAAAAGAATATAAAAGAGTATTTAATGACATAGACTATATATTAGAAATAGGTAAATATCCCCATCACTTACAATATAAAATATGGATAAGAAAAGCTAGATGTTATGATGCTTTGCAGAACGAAAGATCATCGTGTGAGGCATATGATCAAGCCGTAGAAAGTCTACAGTTTCTCAAACTGAATGAAGAACAATTAGCTGCGAAAGTGAAAGAAATTGAGAACATCAAGAAGAAAAAGCCAGAAGTTTGTAACGTTCATAATGAGTTGATGCTTGCTGAAAGTACCAATGTATTTATGGGAGGAAAAGATTACATTGCAGCACATAACAATGTGGCATTTGAAGAAAATTTAGACCTTGGTCGATTTGCTAGGGCTGCTGAAGATATAGATACAGGTACAATAATAGTGCAAGAAAATGCTCATTGTGCTGTGTTAGACCAAGACCATTCTCTTTATAATTGCCAGCATTGTTTAGCTTCCACTATTCAACCATTTGCTTGCCCAAGATGTGCTCATGTAATATTTTGCTCTGCTGCCTGTGAAAAACTAGCAAATAGAACTTATCATAGGTATGAGTGCTCTATCCAACCAGTTTTACTTGCCTCTGGAGCTTCTGTCAATTGCTCAATGGCTTTGAGGATTATAACACAAAAGAATCTGAAATTTTTTAAAGACAAACGAAAGTTTTTAAAGGACTTTTTGAAAGACAATGGTAAGAAAAGCATACCAAAGAAAAGGCCTTATAGATCTGATGACTATGATGCAGTATTTTTCTTATGTCGTAATGAACTTTTAAGGAAGAAAGAAGAATTAGTACACTATGGTTGTATGGCTTCTTTCTTGCTAAATCTTTTGAAGACTACAGACTATTTTGGGAATAAATGTGATCCAAATGTTTTGACAGAAGATGAGCAATTTATAGCCAGTTTGATTCTGAGACATCTACAAATATTACAGTTTAGTTCACATGAAATTTCACAATTGCAAAATACTGAGAGCACTGACGTGAATCAAAGTTTTGGCAATGAAGAATCATATAAGTCAGTTCAAATCGGTGCTGCTTTATATCCAACATTGGCACTATTCAACCACTCGTGTGATCCCAGCATTGTAAGGTGAGTTTTTTCTATTCTAATTTTCTCCTTGATTTAACGTTTTCTGATCATTAAACATAATCTCAACATCGAAACACTGCGTTCAAGATTTAAGCATATAATTTTTATATATAAATAAGCTGAAGTTTTGTTTCTGAAATGGAAGTAAAATGTTATTTTCAATTTTGGATCATATCGTATACTAAAACAAACTGAAAATTTAAATTGGAAGCTAACACAATTCAAGCCTTTACATAACCTGCAGCATAGACAAAATTATTTTTTCGAATTGTCTTTTGTGAGTTTCTTGTTTCATTCGAAACTAAGGTAGTGATGTTCAAAATGTAAAATATCGTCTTAGAAATTTTATAACTGAGTTTTCTAAAACCTGAATCTTTTTATACCTTTTTTTACACTTTCTTCAAATGAGCGCGAACTAGCCCCCCTAGAACCCATATCCAGGGTCAGTTTCAATTTTTATATGTTTATATATATATATATATATATATATATATATATATATATATATATATATATATATATATATATATATATATATATATATATATATATATTTATCACACCGGTAACTCAAAAAATAATCAACCGATTTTGATAAAATTTAGTAAATACCTTCTTTTTGCAAGTGGCTTGGATAAGTTCGTTATCCAGGAAAATCGGCCCAGGTTTTCCCGGGAAATTTTGTAGGAGTACGAATGTGACTGAAAAATACGACACGAAAAGACTAACAAGCTCCTATATCTGTGTCTAAGTCGTTATTTTCCTTCATTTCCTTAAAATATGAGCAAAAAAGCCATTGTAAATAAAAATTGTTTGGTGTAAACAGCAAAGTTAGACAATTAAGATACTACCGGATATACCTGCTAGTATGTCATGTCGAACGTATCCAAGTGGGCTAAGCCCTGTAAATTTGATAATCGAGTCCTATATGACGAGTTCTAATCCTAGTTAGTGATTTCATTTTTTATTAACTTTTGTTTAGTCTCATTTCACTTTATTGTATCTGATTAAATTGTTCTTATTCCGATGATTTTTATAGCGAGTTTTTGTATAAGAAATAATTTGATAAAGAGTAGATGAAAGTTTTAAGACTTAATCTAATTTGAATAGCATATCTGGTTGTTTGTTCTTGCCCTAACTTAGTGAAAGCGTTCCATATTTAATACAGTCGTAAACTTTTACCGTGGCTTCACAAGTGCTTGTTTTAGTGAATTTTCTTAAAAAAATATCACTAATGAGGAGATCCCGACTTTTGAATTTAGAAAATGTTCTTCAAATGAGCGCGAACTGGGCCCTCTAGAATCCATATCCATGGTCAGTTTCAATATATATATATATATATATATATATATATATATATATATATATATATATATATATATATATATATATATATATATATATATATATATATATATATATATATATGTAGGGTGAACCATTACCAAAATTTAAGTCTGTAAGTTTAAAGACAAAAAAGTTAGAGGCATTTAAATTCTTCAAAACGTAAAAAGTCGCGATTTGAAACGTCAAACATGGCAACATCCAGGCAAAGAATCAGAAAGAAATACGGATTATGTAAAGAGTGTTCTGCAAACCCTTAAGTTTCAGCTTCAACCATCATTGCCCTTCATTTTAATAAAATATTTCCAGAAAATTCATTTCAAATAGACACTTTCTCTGATGCTTTAGCGGCACTTTTAGTTAAGTTTATGATTTAATGGTCTATAATTTTTAGCTAATTTCCGTAGAAAGAATTCGTCAATGAGGAGACCGCGGCTTTTCAATTCTAAAACTGTTTCCTTAAATGATCGCAAATTAAGCCCCCTAGAATACATATCCGGGTTTACTTTGTGTTTGCATATATACAGAGTGAGGCATTTCTACGGTAAAGCTCAATATAATTGTTATTATGCAAGATACGAGAAAAAATTGTGTACGTTACTTATAGGGTGTCTTGATCTGCATCTTATAAAATTATTTTGACACTCATAGGGTGGCCCATAAGTCGTTAGTGATACCTACAATTTCTTTTGAACATTCCTCATTGCATTTTTGCATTTTTGCATTTTTCATCGAAATATGATGCATGTTTGTAAAAAAATCGAGACGCAGTAAGTGCGTTGTGGTAGAGAATTTTCATTAAATGCTTCAAAATTCAATAACTCAATTTGCTATTAACCTAAGGTTCATCGGCTAGGAAACGTATTTTCTCGGAATCATTTAAAGTTTATATTCGGAAAATTGTTGTATATTTTCAAACAAGTTATTTTGATGGTACATTGTTTCTCCTATATAGGTTATACCGGTGACCAAATTGATGCATGCTTGCATTAAAGATACATATTTGCTATTAAAAACATTTTAATGAAAATTCACATCCATAACGCACTTGCTGCGTCCAGACTTTTTATACCTTATTAATTTTTAGCATGTTCAAAGCTAACAATATTGTTGAACTTGCTATTTTCACAATGTAATGATTAAAACTTGATACTTACATTCGGCATTTTTACGTTATTCACTTTAACAATTTTTAATTTATCAATTTAAAAAATACATATTGATTACCAGATTTCATTGATAGGTAATTTTTAACGTACTAAATGGTATCGAAAGGCACTGAATCAAATTGTTTTACAGCGTGTCGTTTTTGTTCCAGCTGACATCTACTTAGATCTCTATGATTCAATACCTGATTAAGTTGCTGAAACTAATATCTTATAGTCTTGGATTTCAACTGTTTAAACAACAGAATATAGACTAATGATAAACGTCGAAGCCTAATGAATTTATGAAAATCATTACAAGAATGAAATTAATCATTTTACGCTTCATTTGATGCACAATAATTTCTTGTTTAATTGTTCATTTATGAAACGTTGAATTCAATCACCACACGAGCGCAAAAATTACAAGTAATACAAAACAGTATTATTTTTATTGATCGGGACTTGACCTTTTGAAAAAATCGTCTACAAACAAATTGGCGGGAAACAAGATGACCTTATGAAAGTATTACTGTAATTTTTTTAGGTATAGAGGAAGTCATTCCTTTAAGATAATTTATTCATTAAATTCATGTAGGCTAAAAAAGTGCCGTTTGCACCGCTAGCCAATATTTCTTGAAAAATACAGTCTAATCCACGACAGGCAGCATGAATTCCGTCAGCGCAGATCAACTGCCGACCTTCTTTTCTCTGTCACCCATTCTTGGAACAAGTATATGGAACTACACGGTGAATCCCAGATTGTCGCTCTAGACATATGCAAAGCATTCGACCAGGTCTGGCACGCAGCGCTGCTTAATAAACTTCCAGCCTATGGCCTACCACCAAAACTCTCCACCTGGACAGCAACTTTCCTCTCCAACCGGAGCATTTTTGTTGTCGCGGATGGCCATTCCTCTAAACTGTATCCAATTAATGCAGGAGCCCCTCAAGGTTCAGCTTTAACGCCTACCTTGTTTCTTCGCCACATCAATGACCTCCTCTTTAGCACATCCAACCCAGTTCACAGTTACGCGGACGACAGCACCCTCCACTTAAATATACAATGTTCTAAGCCTGTGTCTTTAGCCCAATTAGATGAGGATCGCAGACTCATGGAGGGTTCTGTCTCTGTGGATCTCCAAAAAATATTAGACTGGGGAAGTAGAAATCTTGTACAATTCAACTCCACCAAATCTCAATCTTGCTTTCTATCTCATAAGAGATACACCAGCCCTAGACCCATCACAATGAACAACCAAGTTATTCAAAGTAATGAGTCCTTTTCACTTGTTGGCATTTCTGTGGATCGAAATCTCAATTGGCACCAACATGTCACATCAATTGCAGAAGCGGCTGCTTAGAAATTAGGTTTCCTCTTCCGGGATCGCAAATACTTTTCACCAGCTAACCTCTATACCTTATATACTTAAAAAATAAGGCCCAAACCTCGAATACTGCTCCCACATCTGGGGTGCCGCTGCCGCTTCTACACTCGTTCCATCCAGAAGAGAGCTATACGTCTCATCGGTGACCCTACCCTCACCCAAAGACTGCCATTCCTTGCCCACCCACGTAGGGTTGGTGACCTCTCTCTCTCTTCTTTAGATATCTGCACGGCCACTGCTCAGAGGAGCTTTCTTCCATAGTTTCTCCACCTGCTGACCCCAATACATCTACCAGGGGAACAGAGCGAATGCACCCATTTACTGTCCAGGTCACCAGACATAGAACATCTTGTTATGCCCGCTATTTTGTCCCGAGGACTTCCAAGTTGTGGAATTCCTTGCCCTCACATGGTTTTCCTTCTCCTCCGAACCTCCAAACTTTCAAGTCCAGAATTAACAAGTTGCCTGTTTCCTCCTTGTCGGCACCCACGGTACGATAGTATTTAGGCTGTAAGCCCTCGTGATGTGTTGTTGAAATATAAAAATATAGTGTATTGTTATATCTTATTGATTTCGATTTCATTACCTATTCATACCGGCATCTCGTTATAAGGCATAATAAAAGTCTATAAAATATAATAATACTGAAGACAAAAATGCACTACAGTCGGAATCACCACAGTCTTAAGGTGATGTTGGTGTATTATGTTGAGTACCTTGTTGATAATAACACACTATTTTTTATTTAGTTACTTTTAATATAACAACTCAGGAATCTATAACCGCGCCTTTCCATGAACTACCGCCATGCTAATTTCCCAGCATGCAATGCTGTCTGACTGAGGACACTAAGACGACCGGTGATTCATGCTGATGAACCTACGGTTTATTGACGGTTGATAATAATAATAATAATAATCTTAACAACTTTAGACATATAACACATGCTTAATAACTATAGATATATAACAAAGTTGCCTTGTCGTTGCAATCATGACTCTTTGTCTCCAGCAGTTGTTTTTATTCCGCTGTAGCTTTCGCAGTACATTAATCGCGCTAGGTTTTCCAGAAGTTCCCCCTTGGTTTACCTCTCCCTTTTATTTGCAGATATGTGCCATTTAAATATTGTTCTCAGAAAGTTTTTGTGTTTAGGAATATAACCAAAGAAATTGGACTTCTTCTTTTTATGCCTTTCAGCGAGCATATTTTTTCTTTTACCTTTTATAGTATATATTTCTTTATGTACAGATTTGAAAAGTTTCCATTTTCTTTGTTTCCTGTTTAGCCAAAGTCCAGCTTTCCGCCCCAAATATTTCGACACTCACCACGTATTACTTGATGAACGGCCCCAGTAAATATGTATAGGTGAGAAGAATAGGTGCTTTGTCTATTGAAGTTTATTGTTCAGTTCTTGGCTACATTTATCATCGTGCGAGATAAATAGATCCCAAACAATGGCCCATTATAATACAAAGTTGCCTTTCCACAGTAAGGACCGCTGAGTCAGCCGTAGACGTGAAGGAGCCCACAAGTATGCAGGCTCAAACAGCAAGTTGGACGGAATATCACTGTGAGAATCTACATCAGCAGATCCTTTGTTTCATCCAGAGACAATAGTGCCAAGCCTGGAGTGAAGTGTATAAAGAGGCTGCTCACAGGGATACGACCGTTTATTCTTGTTCCGACCACATCGCGTGCTAGACATTAGATCACATGTAGGTTGATCGTTATATTTTTATTATATTGTATTATTCATTTTTTGTATTAAGTAATTAAGTATTGATTGTTGAAAGTATTAAATAAATTGTTTTAAAAATTCAAACGCCTTAACCGTAAAGTTAAGTTGCGTAATAATAATCCCAAGGTACATGAACATTTATACTTGTTCAAGTTGTTGACCGTTTAGCTTTATATCCAAGTACGCAAGCCTACCTTACATATTGGTTTTGCTACACGAAGACCATGTACCACCAAACGAATACTTCGTCATATTGATTTTCAGTTTAATTCTCATTAACACGCCATCCAACACACTCAACACCCTTTGTAATTAATTTTCCGCCTGCCCTACCAGAACATGTCATCTGCGTAATACCTTATCCAGTGTAGCCGCTGTCCATTACTTTGATTTCTGCTGTATTTTTTAGCCAGTTTTGAAAGGCAATTTTTCAAGTAATTAATATTTTTTTCAGATACAATATTGGAAGTAAGATGCTGGTAAGAACAATCAAGCCTGTAAAAGCTGGTGATATCATTTACGAGAATTACGGTCCAATTTATACCACAACACCAAAACACGAAAGGCAAGAATACCTCCAAGAAAAGTACTGGTTTGAATGTCTCTGTGCACCATGCGTCGATCTGTGGCCACTTCTTGAAAATATGAATGAATATGAACTTAGAATACCTTGCAAAACTCAAAAGTGCCCATTTGTTTTTGTTGTACACAAAGATGATTATTGCCCACTCTTGGAATGTAGTTATTGCAAACAAATGACTAGTTTATTGCCTTTCCTTAAGGGTCTTATGGTGAGTTTTTCTGCATTTGTCTTTTCAATATTTCTATGCCTGAATCTTTACAGGTATTGCAGGAGCTTCTGCCAAGAGCTGAAGACCTATATGCACAAGCAGACTATGATAACGCTCTCAAGATGTATATAAGTGCATTAAATATATTATTCCAATATACTAGACCACCTTGTCCAGATATGGTTAAAGTACAACAAAGAATACGAACATGTATGATTCATTTTGGAAACAAAGCACTTGACTATGTCCCCGTAAAAGCTTAAAAATATTTCATTGAATAAAGTTTTATGTAATAAACTACATGTCAGTATTATTTCATTATTCACACGTTGTACTTGCATTTTAGTATTACTGGTAAATAAATAAATATTCGTGAAAAGAAAAACATTTCCATGTTCTACCGCTCGGAGAGGCCATAAAGCTGTTGAGCCCTTGTAAAATTTAGTTTCGAGAACGATGTTCCTTACAAAATAAATAAGTTTATTAGGCTCCGGCACTGTGAATTGAATTTCGGAGCACTCTGTAGTGACCTTTGATTTGACTTGGAAGTACCTTTCATCTTGCTGTTTGAAATAGTATATCATGCCATTTTAAAATTCTACACAAGAATATAACCCTTTACCACTCATTCAATTTGTGGCAGCTCCTGTGATAATCACGATCGAATATGTCATATTGATCAAGTTTTTTTTATTATTTTTTATTTCAACAACACAATACGAGGGCTCACAGCCTAAATACTATTGTACCGTGGGTGTCGACAAGGAGAAAAGAGGAAACTTGTTAATTTTGGACTTTAATGTTTGGAGGTTCGGAGGAGAAGGAAAAATATGTGCCGCCAAGGAATTCCACAACTTGGAAGTCCTTGGGACAAAAAAGCAGGCATTACGAGATCTTCTATGTCTGATGACCTGGACAGTAAAAGGCTGCATTCGCTCTGGTCCCCTGGTAGATATGTTGGGGGCAGCAGGTGGAGGAACTATGGAAGAAAGCTCTTCTGAGCAGTGCCCGTGCAGATATCTATAAAAGAGAGAGAGAGGTCACTAACGGCACGTCGGTGGGCAAGGGATGGCAGCCTTTGGGTGAGGGTAGGGTCACCGATGAGACGTATAGCTCTCTTCTGAATCGAGTCCAGGATAGCGAGTGTAGAAGCGGTAGCGGCACCCCAGATGTGGGAGCAGTATTCGAGGTTTGGCCTTATTTGTAAAGTATATAAGGTATAGAGATTAGCTGGTCAAAAGTATTTGAGAGCCCGGAAGAGGAAAGTTAATTTCTTAGTAGCCGCTTCTTCCAATTGAGATTTCAATCCACAGAAATGCCAACAAGTGAAAAGGACTAATTACTTTGAATAACTTGGTTGTTCATTGTGATGGGTCTAGGGCCGGTGTATCTCTTATGAGATAGAAAGCAAGACTGAGATTTGGTAGAGTTAAACTGTACAAGATTTCTACTTCCACAGTCTAATATTTTTTGGAGATCCACAGAGACAGAACCCCCCATGAGTCTGCGATCCTCATATAATTGGGCTAAAGAGACAGGCGTAGTATATTGTATATTTGAGTGGAGGGTGCTGTCATCCGCGTAACTGTGAACTGGGTTGGATGTGCTAGGGAGGAGGTCATTGATGTGAAGAAGAAATAAAGCAGGAGCTAATAAATAAATTTATTTTGACAGTCACAGAGTGACCCATAAGTCGTTGGCGATACCTACAATTTTTTTGAACATTCCTTATTGCATTTTTGCAGTTTTCATCGAAATATGATACACGTTTGTAAAAAAATCGAGACGCAGTAGGTGCCTTTTGGTAGCGAATTTTCATTAAATGATTCAAAATTCAATAACTCAATTTGCTATTAATCTGAGCTTCGTCGGCTAGGAAACGCATCTGCTGCGTCCAGACTTTTGAAAACATTTCCAGAAAATTATTTTGTCTCAGAATACGTCCAAAAATGTTGCTTTTTTTCCATAAATGTGTTTAACTGAGTACATTTGTTCTCTCGCCTCTTCTAGCACATTTTTATTCCATATTTATTGCTGTTTTCTGCAGTTGTTATTTTTATTCACGTTCACATTTCAAAACCTTTCACCTTCTTGATGTTTTGCTTATCCAAAGTGCTGCTTTCCGCGTGACACATTAGACACTTTATACATAGGTTTTGCTGAATCTTTTTTCTTGGGTCTAAACTAAAATGTTTATTAGTGAGCATAGCATCGTGTCTATAGAATGCTTACTTTTCCATAGTGATCCCCTTTTTCGCCCTTTGTTACATCATCCATAATAATACTTGCAAGGCACGTTAACAAACGCTGTGTCATATTTCAAAATCCAAATAAAGTAGAGATATGCCATACAGACTTGGAGACTACTTCTCTGGCTTCACTGTTGGTTTTCGTTGGTGAAGGACGTAGCCAGCGCGTAAGCTAACTGGAGCAAGTGGCCCTTACAAATTCTGGATGTTTTAGGATGTTCTTCAACGTTTCTGTGAAGCCAGAGAAGTAGTCTCCAAGTCTGTATGTAGTATGGAAAAGTTTCACCAAGTAAGGTCAACAACAATCAATGAATTAGAGATATGATGTTTAATGGTTAAGTGACAGTAAAGTGCGTAATTCATTGTAATTAAAATAAGGTGGGTATTGTATTTAAAGCAGCAAAGTTACTTATATTATTTGAAAAAACGGTTAACTTGGCAACAATAGCACTTATGTAGTATGTTATCATTTTTTTCATCGAACAGTTTCTAAAATACGAGACTGTTCTCATAGTTCTGAAACAGTGTGTATAATGGCAGAGAAAGCTCGGATAGGAATGGGGTGGGATTCATATATTGAGGAAATTATTTAAGTATGCAGGGGATAGCAGATAGCAGCACATTCCAATATTGTTGATAATTATTTTATTCCAGTAAATTTTAACAATTGTGAACGTCTTTTAATTTTGCGTGGTTATGATTGGTGACCTAAGAAACTTTTAATTTACTTACAAATAATTGAGACATGGAACAAGGACTTCAGTGGAGAGGCTTTGTGTTTCCTGAAACCGATGATACGCCATTATCGCTGAAATAGAGCAACGTGAAAAGTCGCTAATAAAAACAAGGAAGCTACAACTTTAAACCTTAAAAAATTATTAATAGCTTCGCAGGTGTTCATCAAATTTATCTCCAATAATTAGATACCCAATCAATTATCTATAAGTGATTAACCTATATAGCTCTATAGTATACTACAGATAAACCTTCTTTAAATAAGAACACCTGCAAATATGGACTTTATGATGATTAAGTATTCCCAATGATATTAAGTTATCAATATAGTTTTTATATTTGGTAAAAAATACTTAAGATTTTTCTTTTGATAGCTTTAGTTAATCGATATTACATGTATGTAGTTCGTTATGTTTTGGTACAAATTGTTGTATATGTTTTATGGTGACTGACGCATTGAGTCAGACTTACAAACTAAGCCTATTTAAAATTGCCGCTGTTAAGAAAAACTGAAGTTTTTCTGTTAGAAAATGAAGTGTATGCAGGTTTTTCTCATCCTTGTTTTCAATATTTTAGGTAAGTAAAATATCAATTTTATTACTTTTAGTGAATTTTCTTAAAAAAAAAACACTAATGAGGTTTTTTTAAGATTCGAAGGGTAGCTCAAGTACAGCGATCTATCTGCTTAAGCTATTTTAGAAATTAATTATAAAAAAACTTATGTGCAGCAATTTTCAAAACAATGCTTCAAATATTCTAGATATCCATCAAAACTCAAATTGTATTTTAATACCCTGTATCTTTTTTAATTTTGAATTTTTGACTCACTTAAGTTTGGCTAAGCGGTAACATTCTGAAGCCAATAATCTACTGCTGTTCTGTGTACCCTTGGTACTTTTGGACCGTATAATTGAATAATGCCCTAAATTAGTATTTTTTAAAGTTAATTACACTAATTAATTACAACAAATATATTTTTTATTTTATGTAACGTTTATATCCTTATAGGTTTTCTGTCAAGCAAAGACGTCAATAGGAATATAAATGATTATAGAAATTTTCATTCTTTTAATGATATTAAAAGTGGTGGTTCAAATGGCGTCAACGAAGAGATCGTCCAACTTTCAAGCTGTAAGTATGTTACATCATATAAGCAGCTAGATCTTATCGTAAATATTTTATACTTTGTATGTTTTTTTATTCGTGTATAATAAATAATAATAAATTTGACAATAATAGGATGAAAACAATAATCTATGTAATTACCAATAGTGTAATGGAAAAGCATATTTGATTAGTCAACGTTACACTCTATTAAATACAAATACATATACTTCTTCTCTGACTTCACAATTACTTGTAAGTGCTTTCTTCTCTGTAACCGGTTTCGCCTTTTAAGACATCGTCAAAGACTATACCTGTTACAAAGAAGAAAACAAGCATTTGTGATGCCAGAAAGTAAGTCTCTACATTCGTATTTAGCATGGAACGGTTACCAAGCAAGGGTAAGAACAATGAATTAATTATACAGTACCTATGTCAACACCAATAAGAAAACCTGAAGCTAATAAAACATCTTAGACAATCGCAACAATTAGAAGCAAATGGAAATACATATATGGTTAGGTTAGGTTAGGTTAGGTTAAATTATGAGTAGGCCATAACGGTCCCTCCCTCCACTGCGACCTTAAGGTATATTGTGGCTCACGCCTAATTGTCTTATATTTCGCTCAACCAATCCAGCCTCCTACAGAGGTCGACAATTTTTGTGGGTGAAAGTTGATCCAGATCTTCTGGTGCAGCTTGGTTTTGCCAAAGAGCAGGTGTCTTGTCCTGTCCACAGCCGGAGAGGAAGATAGCACGTGCTCTGCTGTTTCATCTCTCTCGATACACAGCCGGCACTCAGTTTCTTGATCGAGACCAATTCGGTGCATGTGGTGACGCAAGCGACAGTGTCCTGTATACATACGACTAGAGTTCTCAGTTGTTGTCTCTTTAGCTCTAGAAGTTTTTTAGTCTGACTCTGAAAGGCCATTTATGAAGCCCTTAGAGTTTGCTCATCCTGGCAGATTTTGCAATTGCTGGATTGTCCTACTATCTGTCCAGGTCTTTAAGGTGCGTTTTGCTGTGCATGATGATATCCCCAGCACACGTTCTGGTCCCATAAAGTCCTCCTGGGTACCACTCCTGGCAAGCGCGTGGGCCCCTACATTGCGATCAATGTCCGAGTGACCCGGTATCCAGACCAACGACACCTCATTGCAGCTGCCTAGTTCGTTGAGGGCAGCTTTACAGCTCCATACCGTATTTGAATTGCAACGACAAGAACCAAGTGCCTTTATTGCAGCTTGGCTATCTGAATATCTTTTTATCGATTTCGGTGTGCAATGGTTTTATATAATTTCCCTTGCACACATATCTATGGCATACATTTCTGCCTGGTGTATGGTTGCATACTTTCCGAGGCTAGATGATATTCTTGCATGGGTGTTGCTCCCATATGCGCTGGCTCCTGCCCCCCGATCGGCTTTGGAGCCGCCAGTGCACCAGCAGAGATCTGCCCTCAATAGAGTTGTTTGGTTTCGTTTTCAGTCCTCCCTTTCCGGGAGGACGGTCTTCAAAGACAGACTTCTACTGATCTTTGTAGGCATATCGTCATCCGTTTGTTTTCATCTGTTGCTGTCTATCTAGCCCCCTCTCCAGCCAAATGTGAACAGGTGGAATGTTCAGAAGGTCTTCCAGAGTGGCTGATGGAGCGTGTTTATCGCGTCCGTTATCATCAGACAAGCTTGCCTCTGTAGCTGAGCTAGTTTGGCCCTCGCGATACCATGAAGTGCCTTAGACCACCAAACTATAGCTCCATAGGTAATCATTGGTGTGATAACCATTAGAGAGCCAGTACATCTGTTGTGGGCTTGTTGCCCAGTTATTTATATAGATTATTTGGCATGTCCACGGCGACAGTTTGACCATGCATATTACATTCCCTAACTATCATATCTAGGGTAACCCCCAGATATTTCCCCTGTTTAAACAGAGGCATAATGAAGATGCCTTTCAAAATAATATCTGCAGACATATTGAGCAGCTATTAACATCGAGCGAACACAATGAAGATATCAGGGCCCTAAAACAAAATATGTACCAGCAACAGGCCTTGAAAGTATTTGTAGGTGGCTTGAAAAACCCACTGGGAATGGTTTTAAGATAAACAGCTCCAGAAAGTATCGGACAAGCATTATAATTTATAACTTTAAAGAAAATTATGATTGCAGAAACAAACTTATGCAAGTTAGTACGAACGAAAACGACGGAAAACAAAACGATTTTTCCCAAAGAAAAAATTTCCCAAAAATACAATTTCAGAGAAAATTCCAAAGAAAATTATAGACCTTCCGAATCACAAAATAATCGACAAAAATGTTTCCAAAATCCTACCAGCTGCGCCAGTTAACTTTTTGGATAAAACAATTTTATGTTATATAGTTACAATAAAAATAAAATATAATAATTGTATTAAGATATTATCAATTTACGTGTAATAAATATATATCATAAAATACTACGTAATGACTGTTAATAACTGAATCTAAAGTTGGAATAAGATGTAATACGATGGCAGTATATCCATTAGAGAGGCCAAATACTCTTTCTTCTAATACATATTTTAACTTTGATTAAAAAAAAATATTCCGTAAAGCATATGTAAGAAGTATGGTAATGTATGAGGGGGAAAGTAGGATAAAAAATGAAAACTTATCAAACGTTGACACGAAAAAAATGCGAACCTGGAAGAAAAAGACAAGGTACACCGACGAAAAGACAATTAAAGGTGTGCTAAAGGAAATGAAAGACCTTGAACATAAGAAATGACTAAGCCAATATACACCGACCCATAAAAGACAAATAAAAGAGTACGAATTAAATGAGAAATGAAATTTGCTTACTAAAGGGCATTGGGAGAAAAAATGCAAAATTTGTTGAATACATTCTGAGACAATAACTTCCTTACAATAATATTTAAAAGACATATATTTGAAAAGACGGAAAGAGGCAGACCAAGGTCAAAGCTTTTGCCTGGCCCAGTTGATGAAGTACGTAAACTACAATATGGGAAAAATCGGTAGAGGCAAAGCGTTGTTGGTTGTGATTCAACTTGAAAATATTATAAAAATGTTCAATACATAATACGAAGTACAACTGAAATTTGTTTGGCAGGTGTTAGCTTGTAAGTAAATAAAACCTCCACACTTTGTAATTATAATCTCAGAGAATGAAATGTTTTTCTTATTTTTTAGATGCTACAGAATACAGAGGAAAGTGTCAAAAAGATAGCGATTGTTTATGGTTAGGGGAAAACAGCTTTTGTCAGTTTGGTTTCTGTATTTGTAAACCTCTGTTTAGATGGTATAATGGAACTTGTATCAAATATTCACTTCTCAATGGAGATTGTCAAAAAGATATGGATTGCTATGATGGATACACTTGGAATTCGACGAAATGTGATACGAAAACTAACAAATGTGCTTGTAGGGATGGATTTCAAAATAGAGGCGGTTTTGAGTGTAGAAATATATCTGAAGCTAATGGTAAGAAACATTTATTTTCCAGCTGGCCGATTACAGTATTCTTTCCTAGAGCTTCTAACCTTTGGAATTCCCTCCCGGCACACATCTTTATAAAGCCATAAAATCTATAAATATTCAAGAAGCGAGTGGCACAACAATTAACTTCATAATGTCTTAGAGAAACATAGCTTTGCCTATCATGAATTATTTTATAAAAAAAGATTTGTTATACACAAATTTTAACCACGGTTTAATTTAGTACAGCCTAGGTTGTGGCATAGCACTTTCTTAGAAAAGGGAATTATAATGAATATTAAGAAGGGTTTGTAATCAGTGAATTTTCTTAAAAAAAATCACTAATGAGGAGATCTCGACTTTTGAATTTTGAATAAATTCCTTCAAACAAGCGCCAACTAGGACCCCCTGTAACCCATACCCAGGGTCAGTTTCAATATATATATATATATATATATATATATATATATATATATATATATATATATATATATATATATATATATATATATATATATATATATATATGTGTGTGTATATCAACTATAACTCAAAAAATAATGGGCCGCTTTTAATCAAATTTGGTACGTACCTGCCCTCTGTAAGTGGCTTGGATAAGTTCGTTGTCCAGGAAAATCGGCACAAGTTTTCCCGGAAAACTTTGTGTTTTCTTTCTTCTTTCTTTCTGAAAAAAATTATATCTCCGGAAATAATAAATAAAGGGCAACGTAATTGGGAACGCTTGTTTTTACTAAAAAGAGTGAATCATGAACCAAAATTTGGGTCTGTAAGCTTAAAGACAAAAAAGTTATAGGCAGTTAAAAAAGGGGATTTTCCTCAAAACCGCGGTTTTAAATGTCAAAATTGGCAACGTTTAGGCAAAAAATCTGAAACGATTACGGGTTTGGTAAGGGAAATGTCACAAGAAGCGTGTTCTGCAAACGCTTAAGTTTCAGCTTGTCCTTCACTTTACTAAAATGTTTCCAGTAACTTCATTTGAAATAGACTGTTTCTATAATGCTTTGGCTGTAGTTTTGGTTAAGTTTATGGTTAAACGGTCTATAATTTTTAGATAATTTTAGTAGAAAAAATTTGATAATGAGGAGACCGCGACTTTTGAATTTAAAAAATATTTCTCCAAATGAGTGCAAACTAGGCCCCCTAGAATCCATATCCGGGTTAACTTACAATTTTTGTCTGTTTACATATATACAGGGTGATGCATTTGTACGGTAAAGCTAAATATAATTATTATTATACAAGATACTAGAAAAGATTGTATACGTTAATTATATAAAGGGTTTTTCATTAAGAGCGCTCTAAATTTAAAATGGAATAAAACAACCTGTTTAAGTGGTGTTGCCACAATTTTTATTTTATTTTAAAGAACATTTGATGACATTATGTACCTATAGAATATAATTTCAGCCAAATGGCCGCTGCGACTCCGCTGAAGGTGGTGTATCCTGGTGGACCAATTTTGGACGACACTTTCGCATAAATGGGGCCAATCTCATGAAGAACGCGAGTTATGTTGGCCTTCAGGGCAGCAATTGTCTGTGGTTTGTCAGCATAGACGCGAGACTTCACGTAGCCCCACAGAAAGTAATCGAGCGGTGTTAGACCATACGATCTCGGTGGCCAGTTGATATCACCACGACGCGAGATGACGAAGCTCTCGAACTTCTCATCCAAAAATTTAATGTTTCCCGTGCAGTATGGCAAGTGGTGCCATCCTGTTGGAACCACATGTTCGTGAGATCCATACCACTGATTCTTTGCCACAAATAAGTTGTTATCATCGTCCGATATCGGTCGCCATTGATTGTGAGCGCGGCTCCTTGCGCATCTTCGAAGAAATAAGGGCCAATGATACCTCCGGACCAAAACTACACCAAACAGTGCCCTTTTCGAAGTGTAGAGGCACCTGATGGATCTCCCGTGGATTTTGCTCGCTCCAAATCCGGCAATTTTGTTTATTAACAAAACCACTCAGTCAAAAATGAGCGTCATCACTAAAGATGATTTTCTCTTCGAAATCAGGGTCAGCAAGAATCGGACAGATCCTGGAACTACCTGGTTTTTGCCCGAACCTCCTGACATCCGTTATTCAGTAGCGCAGTTGTATTTTAAAACAATCTCTCCTGATTTACGCAGATTAAACGCGACCTTGTACAGAGTTCTATGTTATCCTGACGTTTCGCCAGACAATTATTCAGATTACCGCCTTTATCTATAATAATATCTGTACAGTGTCTTGTGTCTTCTAGTGTCGTCTTAGAACATTTTACTAGTTTATTTTATGTTGGTTGCTAAAATAATACACTAGCCAATCCGCGTATTCACGACGCAGTCTTGCGTTTTAGCTCTTGAGTCAATTGAATTTTGTATGGATGCAAAATCAAGTCTCGACGCAAAATCCGCCAAGTTGATGTCGCAGGAAGACCAAACTCTAGTGCACGACGCGGAATAGACTGTCTGGCGTTTTCTCGCACACTATCCAGAACGGCAACAATATTTTCCAACGATATTGCGTTTCTTTGACGTACAGGCACTGCTTCATCCAAAACCGACCCAGTTCTCTCAAATTTATTCATTAAACGACGGATTGTGGATTCTGCAGGACGACCATGAATACCATACATTTGACGAAACGCAGGGAACGTTAGGCGAACAGAGCACTAATTTTGATAATAAATTTTAACAATTTCTACGTGTTGTTGAAGTGCGTAGCGTTCCATGATGAAATGTCATGAAGAAATATGTATTCCTGCCAAATTTGACAGCTATCGATTTTCCAAGATGGCCACTACAAACTGTCAAAGTTCGAGCGCCCCTATCGTAAAACCCTTTAATATCTTTAGCTGCATCTTATAAAATTATTTTGACAATTTTGGCCCATAAACACTTACTTTTTTTTTCGCACACACCTTATGTTATTGCATTTTTGCATTTTTTATCGTAATATTGTGCATGTTTGTAAGAAAAAATCGAAACGCAGTAAGTGCGTTTTGGTAGCGAATTTTCATTATGCTTAAATCTTCATTAACTCAATTTGCTATTAACGTAAGGTTCGTTGGCTACAAAACCAGGAACCATTTAAAGTTTATTTTCGGAAAATTTTTGTACATTTTCAAACAATTTTACATACTATATTTTGCTAAATTTTCGGTGTACTTTGTTTCTACTATATAGGTTATATCGGTAACCAAATTGATACCTGCTTGCATTAAAGAGACATATTCGCTGTTAAAAATATTTTTGTGAAAATGCACTTCCATAACGCAGTTGCTGCGTCCAGAATTTTTATATTTCTTATGCTTGGTTATGGTTGCAAATTTCCTCTTATGAGCCACATATTTTTAATGCAGAAACTTCTTAAACAGTCATAATATTTGTTCTTGCTGTTAATTGCAATTATATTTTTTCATATTTTTAGGACTTTGTGCTTTAGATATAGATTGTCCCGGTGGATATATTTGTGACATTGGAAAATGCAAAGACGGAAAGAGAACTGTTAGCAACCTGGTTGACACTGACGCAATCGAGGATCTTTCAAATGATTTGTTGCAATTTAAAGTAGCAGGTTGGTAAATTCTGATGTCAAATTAAATTAAACATTCTTATGTGATAACTTATAAACTAAAATATTATCTAAAGAAAAAGCTTCGAAAAAAGTTGATCTGATCAATCACCCTACAGGTTTAAAACATATAAAAGGTAAAGGTAAGATGCTTACTGGCAATTAGGCCATTGCTGACCCTTTTTGCTCATCTAAACTAACCTACCCTCCACCTTGAGCTCGATCTCAACGACGACAGTGATTTGAAAAATCATCCGCCGCCGGTGAGTCTCGAACCGTCGTCCCCCGAGTCCATATTGGAAAGTCTGAATCGACTTTCCCGCACGGCCACGGATGCGCTCTTAAAACATATAACTCTATGCTATAAATGTATTTTTGTTAATTTTAGTATACCTGGAAATTTAAGCTTATCCCTCCTGTTCCCAAAATGTCATTCTCTAGTTATTTTTGTAGATCTGAATAAAATATCGATGATAAATATCACTTTTTAATTTGTTTACTAAACTGCAACAAATATTTATGAGTTTGATCTACATAAAATAATGATTTTTGCTCTACATCACACTCGACATCACAACAATGTTCTATTAATTTAGAAAAAATAAATAAATAATAAAATACGTTTTTTTCATACTTTTAATAAATTTATTTCTCTTTAAAATTTTCATTCTA
Organism: Tillus elongatus; assembly: GCA_964006375.1. Classification (NCBI taxonomy): domain Eukaryota; kingdom Metazoa; phylum Arthropoda; class Insecta; order Coleoptera; family Cleridae; genus Tillus; species Tillus elongatus. Next base: position 129,633,308 of record OZ023269.1, read on the forward strand.
GATGTCTATTTAAAATTGCTATTTTAATCATCGCACTTTTAAGACAATGTCGCTTTGTCTTTGCAAGCATGACTTTGTCTTCACCAGTCTTTTTTGTTAAGTTGTAACTTCCGCACATTATCCATTGGGTCAGGTATTTCAAAATCATCTTTTTTAAATTACGTCTTTCATTTTTGGAAGTTTCATGTACCAAGAGATGATTGAAACCTGTGACCAGCATTGAGAAGTGAACTTGGAGAACCCCAATCACCACACCACAACACATCTTCCAAAGATCTAACTATCGTTTCATTGACAAATTAGCGTCATCAAAGGATGAAAAATTCTGGTCTGATGTATTTCAAACATTGTTGCAAGTTATTATATTTGACAATATGTCCAACAAATTTGGTTTTCTTCCTCTCAAAGTTTTTGGCATCTTTTCTTCACTAAAACCTTTATTTGTATTTCTATCGGTGTACGTTGTCTTTATTATGCTTATTCAGATTACCTCTCCATACATTACGAAACACCATATATCTTGCTGAATCATTTCCTCAGGTTCAAGACAAAATCTTTATTAATGAGCAGAGTATTCTGCCAATCGAATGCCTGCTTTGACTTTTCACTCGTTGTCTCAGTTCTTTGTTACACATACCGTCGTCCATAATAATATGTACTGTAGAAATGGGTAAACATTTCTGCTTATTTAAGTTGTTGACTGTTAAGCTTTATATTATTTTTTGTTGCCCCATTCTTACCTATCTTCATTACTTGTGTTTTGTCATATTAATTCTGGTTTGATTCTTCTTGCCGCTGGTGACCTCTCTTTCTTTTATAGATATCTGCACGGGCACTGCTCAGAGGAGTTTTCTTCCATAGTTCCTCCACCTGCTGCCCCCAACAGATCTACCATGGAAACAGAGCGAATGCACCCTTTTACTGTCCAGGTCACCAGATATAGAACATTTTGTTATGCCCGCTCTTTCGTCCTGAGGACTTCCAAGTTGTGGAATTCCTTGCCGGCACATGTTTTTCCTTCTCCTTCGAACCTCCAAACCTTCAAGTCCAGAATTAACAAGTTGCCTCTTTTCTCTTTGTCGACACCTACGGTACGATAATATTTAGGCTGTAAGCCCTCGTGGTGTGTTGTTGAAATATAAAAAAACCTCTATAAATAAATTAAATAAATATGGCGTTAATGGATATCCTTGCGGTACACCTACTCTTATTAATTGAAAAATTAAGAAATGCGAGCTAAGCTAGTTGCGTTGATTATTTCCCATTCATATTAAAGCAGTATACCTTCTTTTGGAGAAAAGCACAGATGTCCTTTTCCTCTAAATCGCGGCTAAAAAATCTTAAATAATATTTCTGAAAACAATAATTGGGAGGTAATATTTAAAAAAAATACATTTATTTTGATCCCTGATGATTCTAACTCTAGCTTGTGTATTAAGTCTTCTACAAATAGATGAAATAAATATGTTGATAATATGAGTCCTTACCTTACCTTTTGCTATCGTCTTATTTTAATATGTAATGCTATTTCCTACCCAGTTAATTCTATTAAGTAAGAGAATTTGCCTTTATTTCAAGGTCATTATGGAAATGAATGTAAGAGTGACAAGGATTGTACATTGGCTAATACAGAGTGTTACAATCTAACGAAAACCTGCATCTGTCAGCATGGATACTTCTACAAAAATGATATATGTGAAGCAGGTAAGTTATAACGTAGAAAACACCACTTTCACCACTACAATGATATAACTTCTGAACGTCACGACGTCTGTGGATGACATACTTCTAAGGTAAAACCGACAAGGCTACACTTCAGACTGTATTTATTGACAAAAGCCCTACGCGTTTCGGCTTATATAACCTAAGCCATCTTCAGGGGCTTCCTGAAACATTACAAAAAGTGGTTGTGTCAGAAACAAAGTTTCGGGTAGGTTGGCAAGTATCCCATGACACAAGCAGTTACACAATTCTAAACAGTCTTACAAGCAAAGTCTACATAGAAATTAAAGTCAAAGCTAAACTGCTCTATAACAGTTATATTTATAAAACAAAAGCTAAAGGCTAAAAAGTTAAAAACGTCAAAATGTCTAAAGCTTGGTCAAAGTACCTTCATGCAGTAAAAACAGCAATACAAAAGTGACAAAGTGACAGATCCCGTGTAAGTTAAGCTTAAAGTGCACTGACACTACAATCTAATGTCTTTGAACAGACAGGTAGAGAAGCTGTTGCGGCAGGCTGCACAATAAGAGCAGAACTTTGAGAGAAAAACACTGAGTTCAACCTATGATATGTATCACAGACAGATTGTTCTTATGGACAATTTTCCAAAGGTGTTTAAAATCACTTTGAATGACATCATGTATTTCAATACGAAAGGCTTTATTACCCTGGCTAAGCACGGGTTCATGAGGGGTCGTTCCACCGTCACCAATCTGGTGTGCCTGACGGATTATATCTCGTCGGGTTTGGACATGAGAACACAGACGGACGTAGTCTACTTGGATTTCTCTAAGGCCTTCGACCGATTGAACCATGAGCTTCTGCTCCGGAAGCTGTGCCATATGGGTTTCTCTCCGAATCTGCTGAAATTCCTTCATACATATTTGTTGGATAGAAGGTATTTTGTATCATACCGCGGTCGTAATTCGACCGAGGTGGTGGCGAGGTCGGGGGTTCCTCAGGGGTCCATTTTGGGACCTCTACTGTTCAATATGTTCGTGAACGATATATCTGGGGTAATAGATGTCCCGCACCTGCTGTATGCGGATGATCTGAATATCTTCCTCAGAATAGAAAATCTGGAAGACTGTGTGGAGCTGGAGAACAATCTCAGCAGGATATATTCCTGGGCTCTCACGAACTGCCTCCCTATCAACATACAGAAGTGCGAAGTAATGACCTATAGTCTGAACCACTCACGTATTGAGTTTTGCTACTCCTTGGACGGCGTTGAGCTTCGGAGAGCCGGGATTCTTACTGATCTAGGGGTTGTTTTTGACCACAAGCTGTCTTTCATAAACCACATAGAGTCTATCGTCTCGAGGGCATTTAAGACTCTAGGCTTCCTCGTACGTAACTCAACCACCTTTCAGAACATGAGCACTCTCAAAATACTGTATAATACGTACGTGCGACCTCATCTAGAATATGCGTCTGCGGTTTGGTCTCGCCACTATGAGGTGCACATAAGTGTGCTTGAGTCGATTCAGTGTAGGTTCTTAAAGCTGTTAGCCTACAGAACTGACGGTATTTATTCTGCGATAGGCACGTCGCAGGCCCATATGCAGGAGCGATTTTCTATTGAATCCCTACAAGTCAGACAAACAATCTCCACTTTGGCATTCTTGTGGAGTCTGCTCAACCATGATATTGACTGTCCGCAGATACTGCACGCTCTTGCTTTTCTGGTGCCGAGGCTTACCTGCAGATCTCATGAATTCTTTTACATCTCCGCTCCTAGGACTAATGTAAGACAGAACTCACCTATAGTAAGAATCTGTACCACCTACAACATGGTGCACCGCTCCATAGATATTCTAAATGCAGCAAGACAGAACTAAAGACCGCTGCTTCCCTCATGCAATGCAATTTGTGAGTGTGCGGACTGTTCCTAATTTCCTCGCCCATAGAGAATTGTATTTTTTTGTATTGTACTGTACTAGATTGTATTGTAATGTTATGTATTGTATTTATTTGCTTGTTATTTGTTAAAGCTGTGTATATTATTGATGTATGATTTTCTTTTTTGCACTAGCTTACTCTTTACTTGGGGACAACCCGTTGAGTAATGTATATTTAAATAAACAAATAAATAAGAAATAAAACCAAAATGGCTAAACATACTTACGTTTTGTTTTTTATAACAGGAACTGAACTTTACAAGAAATCTAGAAAGATAAACTTTGCTTGTAAGATTGTTTAGAATTGTGTAATTGCTTGTGTCATGGGATACTTGCCAACCTACCAGAAACTTGTTTCTGACACAACCACTTTTTGTAATGTTTCAGGAAGCCCCTGAAGATGACTTAGGTTATATGAGACGAAACGCGTAAGGCTTTTGTCAATAAATACAGTCTGAAGTGTAGCCTTGTCTGTTTTACCTTAGAAGCACTACAATGATTATTAAAAAATGTGATTGGGATGCCCATCCTCAAGTTAATTAGTGGGTGTTCTATTTTTAGTGCTTTCTAAACTTTAACAAAGGTAAAATCAACAAATATTATTTCCAACTTTTCTTCAATTATCGTTGTGCATGACATAGTAAAGTAAGAATAAGAGTGGGATAAAAGAGGAGAAGTAATTTAAATGATTTTAGCATTAGATATTTTAAGTACTGCTTTTCTCATCATCCCAATCTAAGAGTCTCTGTGTATATTGGTATTATATATTCTAAAAACATTAGTTATGGATAGCGTTTACACTACATGCATAGTGGATATCTTCAAAATGGACCATATAAATGCTAAATTAGTTCTTGCAGAAAAAGCTTGTTGCTGTTACAAGTTTACAATTTGGGATACTCTATCCAAATCTGGGGCTTAAAACCTTACATCTTAATGATTTGTTAATTTTTGTTGCTCTTACTGGGTAAACCATTTCATACTAAATACAAATGTGTTGTGGTTTATTCTAAATCAAACACACGTTTAACAATAATTAACAACGACGGCAAACCCTTCTGGACTCTTGCTAAATCTATTGGAAATAATTTGTGCAAAAGCACGTTCCCACCTCTTGTCTCAGGAGATGAAATTGTTTCTACCGCCCTGGGCAAGGCTGAACTTTTTTCTTCGTTATTCGCCAGCAATTCTACTCTCAACCCACTTCCAAATGTTCAACCACCAACAGTCCCCAATGTCGAGCATAAAATGACGGATATCATTTTCAAAACTAAAAAGGTACGAAATATGCTCTCTTCTCTTAATACCAGGAAAGCCTCTGGCCTTGACGAGATCCCAGCAATTGTTCTCAAAAAATGGGCACCAGAACTTGCTCCTGTACTGACTCGTCTATTTCAGATATCTTACAATAAAGGCATATTCCCTAGTAACTGGAAAACTGCTCGAGTACAACCCATCCCCAAGAAAGGATCCAAAGCGCTTCCTAGCAACTACAGGCCTATTTCCCTCCTTTCAGTCGTCTCTAAAGTGATGGAAAAGTATATAAACACCGAATTACTAAAATTTCTGGAAAAACACAGTCTAATCCACGACAGGCAGTATGGATTCCGTCAGCGCAGATCAACTGCCGACCTCCTTTCTTTTGTCACCCATTCTTGGAACAAGTCTATGAAACTACACGGTGAATCCCAGATTGTCGCTCTAGACATATCCAAAGCATTCGACCAGGTCTGGCACGCAGCGCTGCTTAATAAACTTCCGGCCTATGGCCTACCACTAAAACTTTGTACCTGGACAGCAAATTTTCTCTCCAACAGGAGCATTTCTGTTGTTGTGTATGGCCATTCCTCTAAACTGTATCCAATTAATGCAGGAGTTCCTCAAGGTTCAGCTTTAGCCCCTACTTTGTTTCTTTTCCATATCAATGACCTCCTCTCTAGCACATCCAACCCACTTCACAGTTACGCGGACGACAGCACCCTCCACTCAAATATACAATATTCTAAGCCTGTCTCTTTAGCCCAATTAGATGAGGATCGCAGACTCATGGAGGGTTCTGTCTCCCTGGATCTCCAAAAAATATTAGACTGGGGAAATAGAAATCTTGTACAATTCAACCTCACCAAATCTCAGTCTTGCTTTCTTTCTCATAAGAGATACACCAGCCCTAGACCCATCACAATGAACAACCAAGTTATTCAAAGTAATGAGTCCTTTTCTCTTGTTGGCATTTCTGTCAATCGAAATCTTAATTGGCACCAACATGTCACATCAATTGCAGAAGCGGCTGCTAAGAAATTAGGTTTCCTCTTCCGGGCTCGCAAATACTTTTCACCAGCTAATCTCTATACCTTATATACTTCACAAATAAGGCCAAACCTCGAATACTGCTCCCACATCTGGGGTGCAGCTGCCGCTTCTACACTCGCTATCCTGGACTCCATTCAAAAGAGAGCTATACGTCTCATCGGTGACCCTGCCATCACCCAAAGGCTGCTATCCCTTGCCCGCCGACGTGAGAAGTCACCTTCTCTCTATTTTATAAATACCTGCACGGGTACTGCTCACAGGAGCTTTCCTCCATAGTTCCCCCACCTGCTGCCCCCAACAGATCTACCAGGGAAACAGAGCGAATGCACCCTTTTACTGTCCAGGTCACCAGACATAGAACATCTTGTTATGCCCGCTCTTTTGTCCCGAGGACTTCCAAGTTGTGGAATTCCTTGCCGGCACATGTGTTTCCTTCTCCTCCGAGCCTCCAAACCTTCAAGTCCAGAATTAACAAGTTGCCTCTTTCCTCCTTGTCAACACCCACGGTACGATAGTATATAGGCTGTAAGCCCTCGTGGTGTCTTGTTGAAATTTAAAAAAAAAATAAAAAAAATAATAGTATATTGTAAGTCCCCAGCTGTCGAGTAATCTAATTCTAACCTTGGATTACTGTTGAAGCGCCAATGCCCATATGTCATATAGAGACCTCTTCTCTGGTTTTGCAAGGGCTTATTTTCTTCTCTGTAACCGGTTTCGGATTTTACGAGAAAAAATTCTCCAGCCTGACGATGCCGTAAAAAACAAAACCAATTGTAGAGAAAAAAGCAAGCACTTGTGAAGTCAGAGGAAAAGTCTCCACATCTGTGAATTAACATGAATTATCTTTCTTTTCAGAACTTGGAGTAAAAACGTGTGTCTCTGATCAAGAATGTTATCCACTTCAAGCTGAATGTGATAAAACAAACAATTTATGTCGTTGCAGAAATTATTGGTTGTATCCTGAAGATAATAGAAAATGTATCAAAAGTAAGTACTATATCAAATTGTGGAGGAGCTTTATAAGATACGAGAAAAGTACGACGGAAGTTTTTGTCAAGTTTTAGTGAATTTTCTTAAAAAAAACCCATTAATGATGAGATCCCGAATTTTGAATTTTGAAAAAGTTTCTTCAAATGAGCACGAACTAGGCCCCCTAGAACCCATATTCAGGGTCAATTAAAACTTTTATATGTTTATACATACACACAAACAAATATATATATATATATATATATATATATATATATATATATATATATATATATATATATATATATATATATATATATATATGTTTCACGCCGATAACTCAAAAAATGAAAAAATAATGTGCCGATTTGGATCAAATTTGGTACGTACCTTTTTTTTTCTTCTTTTAGAGCTCGTCCACGTCTTTGCCGCCCCGATAGCACCGCAGCCTTTGGCTTATTGTGCATACCCTTTGTCTTTTCTACTCCACCCATTCCTAAATCACTGTGCCGTAAACAGCAATTGGTAGGGTGAAGTTTTATATTGCTCTGTCTCCGGTCTAGGTTGTCCATAGACCGGAGACTTACCTTCCTTTTGCAAGTGGCTTGGATAAGTTCGTTAGCCAGGAAAATCAGCCTATGTTTTCCCACTAAATTTTCTGCTATCTTTTGGAAAATTTTTATATCTCGGAAAGTAACAAAATAAGGGCAACCAAATTTGATATGCGTATTTGAATAATGAAAAGTGAACCAACTACCAACATTTTGTCTGTAGGTTAAAAGACAAAACAGTTATAGGCATTAAAAAAAGGGTTCTCCTAAAACGCCAAAGTCGCGATTTGAAACGTCAAAATTGGCAACATTTAGGCAAACAACCTGAAACGAATACGGGTTATGTAAAGAAAATATCGCAAGAAGAGTGTTCTGCAAACCCTTAAGTTTCAGCTTCAATGGTCATTTTCGTTCATTTTACTAAAATATTTCCAAAAAATTCATTTCAAATAGACCTTTTCTCTGATGCTTTGGCAATAGTTTTAGTTAAGTTTATCGTTTAGCAGTCTATAATGTTTAACTAATTTTCGTAGAAAAAATTCGTTAATAAAAAGACCTACCTAGAATTTTAATAAGATTTCTTCAAATGAGCGTCAACTAGGCCCCCTAGAATCCATATCCGGGGCTATTTTCAGTTTCTATCTGTTACAGGGTGAGGCATGTAAAAAGTGTTCTGCAAACCCTTAAGTTTCAGCTTCAAACATCATTGTTCTGCATTTTACCAAAATATTTCCAGAAAAATCATTTCAAATAGACCCTTTCTCTGATGCTTTGGCAGTAGTTTTAGTAAAGCTTATGGTTTAATGGTCTATAATTTTTAGCAAATTTTCGTAGAAAAAATTGGTTAATGAGGAGACCCGGACTTCTGAATTCTAAAAAGATTTCTTCAAATAAGCGCAAACTAGGCCCCCTAGAATCTATATCCAGGTTTACTTTCTGTTTAGATATATACAGGGTGACGCATCTCTACGGTAAAGCTCAATATAATTGTTATCATACAAGATACGAGAAAAAATTGTATACGTTAATTATAGGGTGTCTTGAGCTGCATTTTATTAAATTATTTTGAAAATCCCACGGCAGAAGTTGTTGGTGATACCTAGAATTATTTTTTTTCGGACATCCCTTATATTATTGCATATTTGCATTATTTATCGAAATATGCTGCATGTTTGTAAGAAAAAAAAAATCGCGACGCGGTAAGTAAAAGCATCGAAGTTTCATTAAATGCTTCAAATTTCAATAACTTTTGCATAGGAAACCAGTTTTCTCGGAAATATTTTGATTTTATTTTGGGAAAATGTTTGTACATTTTCAAATAATAAGTTATTTTGATAAAATATGGTACATTGCTTCTACTATATAGGTTATACTGGTAACCAAATTGATGGTTGCTTGCATTAAAGAGAGATATTTGCTATTAAAAACATGTGTATAGTTCCATAACGCACCTGCTGCGCGCAGATTTTTATCTTTCTGTAATCGCTTGTGTTTAACAGTCTCTATATCATTATACTAAAGCTTAAATTTTGTAAATATAATTGTACAGACATAAGAAAAGTAAAAATATTAATAATTAATTTAGGCTGGCTTATCTTGATTCAGTCAATGGCTTGTAGCTTGGCTTTTAATGAGAATTTTTGTAAGCTTTTGTCCTTTTATATAAAAGACAATTAAAGCACTTCAAAAATTGTCTGTTTCTTAAATTGGAACACTTAAACGACAACTATAAAGCCATAAAAAAGCTCAGGCTTGTTAAGCAAACTTTTTTAAGTAAAAAAACATTTATACACTTCTTTTAAGGAAAATTTGTATTTGTTCGGTATATTATTCCTTGCGTAGGCGCCTCCGTGGCCGTGCGGGAAAGTCGATTCAGACTTTCCAATACGGACTCGGGGGACGATGGTTCGAGACTCACCGGCGGCGGATGATTTTTCAAATAACTTTCGTCGTTGAGATCGAGCTCAAGGTGGAGGGTAGGTTAGTTTAGATGAGCAAAAAGGATCAGCAATGGCCTAATTGCCAGTAAACATCTTACCTTTACCTTTTTTTATCCCTTGCGTTGTTTTAATCACAGTTATTTAACGCAGCATAAAAATAATCGCTTTTAAACATTTTTTTAACAAACATTTAAAGACTCCTCTGGGACATAAACGGTTGGTCTCAGAAATGAATGAGTACGATCTCTAAATCATGCAGCATTTAACGTTTAATCCAGCCAAATTTTATTTCAATCCAAGAGAAATATTTTTTAGCCAAAAAGTAGATGGAAAAGTATGGGAAAATTGCGAGAAAATGAAAGTTCTTCAAACTAAACACAACTCATGCATAATATAAAGCATATAATACATGAATTTTTAACGAAAGTAAAAAAAATTCTAAAAAATGTCATAGATTATCAACCCTACTTATTTTCATGATGACGTTTAGTTTTTAAACACACTCAAGTTGTTATGCAGTTTCGCTTTAAATATTGATACATTTTCAAAACCTCAACTTTTTCAATTTTTGCAATTTATAATTTCTAATTTAATTTGTATTATGAATTACATGTATTATTTTTTTTCCACTGTATCTTCTTGTCCTTAAATGTCGTAGGCCGTTGGGATGAACAAATAAATAAATAAATAAACCGGATAAAAGCCTTCTTAGAGCCTATAGTGTTAGATAAATGTATAAAACCAAATTTTTAACATTATGGGAATTTACTTTTTCTGTTTTCATAACAGTTTTTGTGTACTGCCTTTTTTCGTCATTTTGTACCTCTGAAAATAAACTTTTCCATTAATGTTATTATGATTATTATTGTTGTTATGTTTTCCTCTATAATAAAAATATTTCTAGCGATTACGCAAACAAACTGGAATTGCCTGTCAGACGAATGGTGCTATGCTTTAGGACCAAACAGTTATTGTTCTTCAGAGAAAATATGTGAATGTAGCATAGTTGCCAAATTAAATGAAACAAATTATATCTGCGAAAAAGTGCGAGGTAAATAAACTATTTTATATTTACTTACTACTTTTACCTGTTGCTTTTTCCTTACAGATGATGTACTATGCAAAACTGATGCAGAATGTGCTTATGTAAAACCATACAGTAACTGCATTGATGAACAGTGTGTTTGTGATGGAAATCATGTTGAAAATCACGGACAATGTACAGCAGGTAACATCAAATTTTATTAATATTTTACCACTTCAACCTTTCTCTTGGTGTAGTTAGTAGTAGCAGTGGTGGGGAGGCCAACGCCAAGCAAGTAGGCCACAATGGGCCCTTTTTGCCAACCCCAGCAACCATGCTCTATTCTCCCTCGGTTCCGTCGCCAAACCGCCTCGACCTCGAGATGAAGGCCGTGACGGTCTTCAATTGGACGGTACTTACCTGATTCCTCTGCAGAGTCCTCGATCCGAACAATTCTGCTCGAAGACTCCCAAAAGCCTCGCATTCACACAGGTAGTGGTAAGACGTTTCTTCATCTTCGCCGCATTCCTGGCAAATGGGATCCCTCTCTACGCCTATCAATGTGAGGTGTCTTCTAAGGGTGCAGCGGCCTGTCAGCACGCCAAGGATGCGGCGAAGCGTAGGTCGACTCCTTCCGAGTAGCCAGACAGCTTCTGGTGTACCCCCTCCCCTTGTTTCAAGCAGGTGTTCTTTAAATACTGTTGTCAGAAAGCTACAGAGTCTCAGAATATGCCCAAAATATTTTCCGTCTTTCTCTCCATGTCTTTTGGTCTTTGTTGTCTTACTTTTTTTACCACACGTCTTTTTATGTGTGTAATATGTCTTTTGCATATTTTTTTCATATTTAGGTTTTAAAAGATTCTAGCCTCTTCATTTTTTTCTTATATAATGTATAACTATATGCCACGTACATCACAGCATTCTATAGACATGATATATGTACATTCAAGCACAAAAGAGTATAACGAAGTAGATCACGGCCGAAAGAACAATATTTTAGCAGACCATGAAAAACTGTGGCAAATATAACTAAAGCGGTTTAAATTGTCATATTATTTTTAACCGTCAACCCGTCTGGGTTTGACATGACCAAAAGGAATGAGAATTAACGGATTTTTCTACCAGTCAATACTGTTTTTGAAAATTAATTTTTATTCCTTTTAATTGGAGTGTTATCAATGAAACATAAGGAAAGTCTAAATACGTAAGTTCTATGTAAGGAAATTCACTTTGTAAGCACGTTTGTACATCAGGAGCGAGAAAAGTAAACATTTTTGCTACGCATTTATCTGGGGTGGTATGTCATCTTCTCCGTGACGTTTTTAGCGGCCCGTTGTCATCCGCATGTATTTCATCAAAAGTAAATTTCTATACTGTTTCTTAACACAGTTACCGAGCAAGAACCTAATTCAACTATAAATAAACCGCCAAATAAAAAAGTATTGGAATTTATGGGATATCAATTTCGTTGCTAAAGAAGATGTTGTCTTATCTAAGCGAATTGGTCAATAATTACATAGAAAGGTAGTTTCCCTTATCAACTTAAAATTTCCAGCCCAATAGTGGCATATAAGAAGTTGCATCTTGATGACGTTAATAACTATCTAGAGTTGTCTTTTCAGATTATATATCAAAAATCTTTAAGAAACCCATAGAAAGTAAAGACGAACTCATCGCCGGGTCTTGATAACATTTTACCTAGGCTTCTCAAATTTTTCGCAACGGTCTCTCATCCAATTTATGTTATAGTTAGAACCTCTCTAGTCAAAGAAACTCTCCCACAGGTTGCGAGCAAATCTTACGGCTGTGTTTAAAAAGGGTGATAAGCTGGACCCAGCGAATTACAGGCCCATTAGTGTAAGATCAGCTGTCTGTAGGGTAATGGTGAAGCAGATCGTGACCTTTTGACTTGAGCATGGAAGGTTTTCTGCTGCTCAGCATGGTTTCCCCTCTTGAAGGTGTATTATCACTATTCTGCGGTGCTGATTTAATGAATGGACCAAATTACTGGATGGTGGGTTGCCGTCGATGTTTTGTATTTGGATTTCGGCCATTCTTTTTACAGGATTCCACATGGTCTGCTTGTTCGCAAACATCATTGCATATGGTATCTGTGGTCGCCTGCTGCAGTGAATTCGGAGTTTTTTGAACGACCGTACATTTTAGGTGAAGGTTGGTGCCACATTTTCAAACCATCAAAACGTCACGAGTGGTGTGCCACAGGGATCGGTTTTGGGACCCGTATTGTTCCTCGTGTACACCGCCGATATTTTAAGTGCGTTAAAATCTGGCCATAATGACTATGCAGATGACATTAAGCTGTTTGCCTGTCCAACAACAGATGGTGCTCGCGTTCGGGAAGATCTTAGTTTTGTTGGTATATGGTGTGCCACTTGGTGTATATCTCTAAATCTCATCATGTATTGTGTGCTGCACATGAGTGCCAGCAATCCAGGGAACTCATATTTTATCAATGGTTAAGCCGCGGAGAATACACATGTCGACTTGGCAGTTTTCATGGCAGATGACTTTTCTTGGTCGTCGCAGACTACTGCTGCTGTGAAGAGAGCTAATCGAATGCTGTTTTTACTTAGGAAGGCGTTTTGTGACCCATGTCCCGGATTTGCTAAGAGATCACTCGTATTAATAAAGGACACCGACCTATTGGAACGTGTTTAACGCATTGCAACCCGGTGACCTCGTCAATTGCGACACATGTCTTATGAGGAGCGGCTGACACATTTTGGGTTGCCAACTCTGTCATCCCGACGGATTACAATGGGTCTAATCTATTTATTCCGTATTACACATGGCTTGTCTCCTGAACGTGGCTTGGCTTTTGGTCACCACGGACACAACCCAGCGAATATGTGGGCATAACATTAAGCTGAGGAAGGAACAGCTACGTACACATTTTCGACTCTCCGTCCTTTCTAATCGACGCTTCAATGAATAGAACAGTCTACCTAGTGAGATGGCGGCGGCGGGGAGCATTGCTGCCTTTAAACCTCAACTCGAGCAATAACAAAATGAATTTAGTGTTACACTGCTACTTTATTATATTGCAGTATAGACATTGTCTTTGTAGTTTATTGTTATAATAATAATAAAAGAAAAATTTACGATTTTTCCAACAAATATAACCTTATTAATGAATCACAATACGGACTCAGGTAGGGAGTATTGGCGGATACAGCTGAAACTAAGTACATACAGTACATTAATGATGTGGTGGACAGCGTGGAACGGTCATGTTTTATTCATTACCGTAACTCTCTTGCTGACAGAGCGAGAACCTCAAGGGAAGCTTAAATAAGAAAATGTGGCTTCATTATTAAACAGCAATTAAAATTCTGCTTTGAAAAGATTTGTTGAAAATTTGCCTTCCCTTCATTTACATCAAGTATTAAATATTCACAGATGGAATATTTGCCTAAGAGAAAAGATCGTTATTTTACGGCAGTTTCCTACTGAAATATTCAGCCTGTTAAGGAATGAGAACAATAGAGTATTTCTTAAAAATCTAAAAATATCGATTTATATATTGAAAACGCAGTTCTCTGGTAAATGTACAAATCAAGCATGGGAATTTCCAGAAGGCTTTAAAGCAAATGTGGATAAACGTAGATGTAAACTTTCAGACTGGTGTAAATAGAGTCGATTTTCGAACATTCTAGGGGAAATGCTGTTTTGTTGATACGACGTGCACCGACCTCCCTACTATCACACGTGGCTGTGACCGTTGTAACTTCCAACCAATCAGATTGAACAGGTCCGCGCACGAACAGTGCGTAACCTGGTAGGTTTCAGCTACCGTTTATCCAAGAGTACCTAGGTGGCCTCCTCGAAGGGCATAGTGCTTTGTTAGAAGCCTGATTAGTGAACCCCACTTACCGAAATCAACCTAGTGGTAAGTTATTTGAGTTTCATTGATGTATAGAGCGAATATTTCTAAGATTTTGTCTTGTTTGCTATTGCAGGGGTCGTGTTGACTCCCCTCGTGTTGGCTCCCGTCGTGCTGGCTCCCGTCGTGCGGGCTCCCGTCGTGTTGGCCCTCATCGGTTTGCTCCCATTATTTTGTCCTCCTTTAAGTTATCTGCTTTGATCTCGTATTGTCTTGTCTGGGCACTCTTCTGTTACTCTGTCACCGTCTACGCCGTCTACTACCTACTGGCGTCGCTTTTTAGTCTGTCTCCTCAGACTTCACGAGAGTCAACCTCGGCACTCACTTACCGGCCTGGAATTTACACCTGGGCTACTTAGGGCCTTAAGAGCTGCCTGGCTGTCTGTGCCTATGAGGATCCGCTTGTTGGTGTAGCCCCTCCTCTTGTTCTCCCGCACACAGTGCAGGATATGTTCTGGATTGGTCTAGTATTATATTCTGCAATATTCCGCATTAAATCGACATACTTTTATACCAGTTAATGTCTAGTATGTTTACCTAATGTGTACTTTTGAGCCTAATAAAATCTTTGTTGCAGTTCTGGGAGCATCTTGTGAAAAAGCAGAAGACTGTAGCGCTGTAAAAAATGCAGAATGTAAAATTAATCGATGTCAGTGTCAAAATGATTTTGTAGCAAGTAATTCAAGCAGGATTTTATGCTTAGAAGGTATTTTGACTTGCGATTAATTACAAAGAAAAATCAGGAGAACCTAAAATAACCAGTGAATTATATTTTCAGTTTCCGGTCTTGGTGGCAGTTGTCAAGAAGATATTCAATGTAGAACAAAAAATCAAAAAACTACGTGTCTAAACAACGTTTGTGATTGTCAACCAATGTACAAGAACATTAATAATACATGCCAGACAGCAAAATGTACGTATTAAAACTTATCAAAATTTATAATCGAATGTTGTTAAGATTATCATCGACAAAAGCCATTTGCTGCGTAGTCTTATCTAGATTAAAACAAAGTATATTTATGACTGTCGTAAAATTACTAAAAACACAAAACATCACCTAATATTTCACAAAGAATTGCGAAAAAAGAACGTTCCCGATACAGGGTGTTTCTTAATAAGTATCTTGTATTTACAGCGTGATTTTCAAAGTTATTCTACGATCAAAAGTTCTAATAAATTTGTAGTTAAAAACGTTTCGTTTTTTTTTTTTTTTTTTTTTTTAATGTCAACAACACACCACGAGGGCTTACAGCCTAAATACTATCGTACCGTGGGTGTTGACAAGGAGGAAAGAGGCAGCTTGTTAATTCTGGACTTAAAGGTTTGGAGGTTCGGAGGAGAAGGAAAAACATGTGCCGGCAAGGAATTCCACAACTTGGAAGTCCTCGGGACAAAAGAGCGGGCATAACAAGATGTTCTATGTCTGGTGACCTGGACGTTAAAAGGGTGCATTCGCTCTGTTCCCCTGGTAGATCTGCTGGGGGCAGCAGGTGGGGGAATTATGGAGGAAAGCTCCTCTGAGCAGTGCCCGTGCAGATATCTATAAAAGAGAGAGAGGTCACCAACGGCACGTCGGTGGGCAAGGGATGGAAGCCTTTGGGTGAGGGTAGGGTCACCGATGAGACGTATAGCTCTCTTTTGAATGGAGTCCAGGATAGCGAGTGTAGAAGCGGCAGCTGCACCCCAGATGTGGGAGCAGTATTCGAGGTTTGGCCTTATTTGTGAAGTGTATAAGGTATAGAGATTAGTTGGTGAAAAGAATTTGCGAGCCCGGAAGAGGAAACCCAATTTCTTAGCAGCCGCTTCTGCAATTGATGTAACATGTTGGTGCCAATTAAGATTTCGATCCACAGTAATGCCAACAAGAGAAAAGGACTCATTACTTTGAATAACTTGGTTGTTCATTGTGATGGGTCTAGGGCTGCTGTATCTCTTGTGAGAAAGAAAGCAAGACTTAGTTTTGGTGGGGTTGAATTGTACAAGATTTCTACTTCCCCAGTCTAATATTTTTTGGAGGTCTACGGAGACAGAACCCTCCATGAGTCTGCGATCCTCATCTAATTGGGCTAAAGAGACAGGCTTAGAATATTGTATGTTTGAGTGGAGGGTGCTGTCGTCCGCGTAACTGTGAACTGGGTTGGATGTGCTAGAGAGGAGGTCATTGATGTGGAGAAGAAACAAAGTAGGGGCTAAAGCTGAACCTTGAGGAACTCCTGCATTAATTGGATACAGTTTAGAGGAATGGCCATCCACAACAACAGATATGCTCCTGTTGGAGAGGAAATTTGCTGTCCAGGTACAGAGTTTTGGTGGTAGGCCATAGGCCGGAAGTTTATTAAGCAGCGCTGCGTGCCAGACCTGGTCGAATGCTTTGGATATGTCTAGAGCAACAATCTGGGATTCACCGTGTTGTTCCATAGACTTGTTCCAAGAATGGGTGACAAAGGAAAGGAGGTCGGCAGTCGATCTGCGCTGACGGAATCCGTACTGCCTGTCGTGGATTAGACTGTGTTTTTCAAGGAATTTTAGTATTTCGGTGTTTATATACTTTTCCATCACTTTAGAGATGACTGAAAGAAGAGAAATAGGCCTGTAGTTGCTAGGAAGCGCTTTGGATCCTTTCTTGGGGATGGGTTGTACTCGAGCAGTTTTCCAGTTACTAGGAAATATGCCTTTATTGTAAGATATCTGAAACAGACGAGTCAGGACAGGAGCAAGTTCTGGTGCGCATTTTTTGAGAACAATTGCTGGGATCTCGTCAAGGCCAGAGGCTTTCCTGGTATTAAGAGAAGAGAGCATCTTTCGTACCTTTTTAGTTTGGAAAATGATATCAGTCATTTTATGCGCGACATTGGGGACTGTTGGTGGTTGAACATTTGGAGGTGGGTTGAGAGTAGAATTTCCGGCGAACAACGAAGCAAAAAGTTCAGCCTTGCCCAGGGCGGTAGAAACAATTTCATCACCTGAGACAAGAGGTGGGAACGTGCTCTTGCAGAAATTATTCCCAATAGACTTAGCAAGAGTCCAGAAGGGTTTGCCGCCGTTGGAGCTTGAGAGGACTTTGTTTTTGATGTGGTTATTAAACGAGTTTTTTGCCTCAGAAAGAATGCGGACATAGCGGTTTCTTGCGTCGTTGAATGCTTGACGATTTTCTTGACTGGGATTGTGTAGAAGCGTTTTGTGAGCTTTGACCTTTTCAAGTCTGGCCTTGTCACAGGATTTAGAGAACCAGGGCTTTTGAGTGGCTGAAGAGGTTTTCTGTGTACGTGGAATAAATAATTCCATGCCAGCTTGGATAATTTCGGTGACGTTTTGTGAGATATCAGAGGGGTCAGGATGAGAGAAGCAGACAGACGCCCATGGAAATGAGGAAAAGTAATCCCGCATTTCGTCCCAGTTTGCGGAGTTGTAGTGCCAAACGATACGTGGGTGTGATGACTGTGTGACCTCGGGTTGCATTGCACAGAAAGCAGTGACCATGCCGTGGTCTGAGCGACCAAGGGGGGCGGTGACTGATATCTTATAGCATTCAGGATTTGTAGTAAGAAGGAGATCCAAGGGATTTGAGCTGTGTGTTGGGATACGAGGAAAGTAAGTAGGTTGCTGTACCATATTGGCCAAAGAATTGCTGACTGCAAAGGCCTCCGCTGCTCTCCCTTGTGGATCGGTTTTTGAAGATCCTAGCCATTCCTTATTATGGACATTGAAGTCGCCAAGAATAGTGACCTCGGAGGAAGGATATTCAGAAATCAGATAGTCGGTTTTTTCAGAAAGGTAGTCAAAGAGCTGGACAAAGTTGTTGTCAGAAGGTGACCGGTAAATGCAACAGATAAATTTAGTTGCAGCCCTGAGAGAGAGTTTTATCCATAGTATGTCTTTTCTTCCAGCTTCTAAATTGGGAAGTCTGGTGCAGGGTAGATTGCTACGGACGTATGCGCACACGCCTCCATGCAATCTAAAGGCAGTAAGGAGCTCATACCCCGGGAAATTAAGGTGATTAGTGGCTGTTTTGGCACTGATTTGGGTTTCGGTGAGGAAGAGGAGTTGGGGCCTGTTAGCCTGGAGGAAATGGTGGACGGAGTTCAGGTTAGAATTTAGGCCACATATATTCGAAAAGGATATGTTAAATCTTGATGTTGGCACCCCCTGTACACCCCTCTCCCGGAGATCCGAATGGAGGGGTATTTTGCCTCCGGAATATTTTATACAAGGAGGAGCCATCATCATTTTTGCTTATAAGGGAAACCGACTCATACACCAGAACCGGAAACGTCCGTTGGGACTTCACCGGCCCCTTGATGTATGGGGTGGTACCTCCTCGGGCGTGAAAAAATCCTTTACTATTACATAAAGGAAGATTCCACTACCACCTGCTATGGATTGGATTGGATCAATGTCTACCCCTTTAAAAATAAGATTAATAAAGGGACTATCAATTGTCCAATAGTTATGATTTTCGACATAGTAGGAGGATACAAAACATTTTCATTTTGCATCCATGCCTATTGTCGTCAAAGATACAGGTTAAAAACTGTTTTTTTTTCGTAAATTCGGTATTTTTAAAACCATTTTTTGAAATTTGGTGGATAATGTGCTACGAAACTAAGTGATTTGTAAGACACGTTTTTCACACGTGTCTTACACCAAGTAGTATGTTGTCACGGCAGCTCTAGATAACACAATTTGGTTTTCGTGGGCAGCTGTCAACTCAGGATGCCGTGCTTAGAACTTACCTGACAGTCTTGTGTTACATAAATAGTGGGTCCAAGTCCGCCGGGCTGTTCTTCGACATTTCGAAAGCGTTTGATGCGGTCAACCATTCATTCCCTTTTATTGCAAAAATTGGAACATTGTGGCATAAGAGGAAATGCATATTTATGGCTAAAAAGCTAGCTGTCTGGGAGAAGTCAGGCTGTCAGGATACGACAGGCAGGTAAGAACTATTGTCTGGATTTTCAGCCGTGTCGAGCGGCGTGCCGCAGGGCAGCATATTGGGCCCTGTCTTGTTTACAAATTTCCTTAACGATATTGTTTATGATCTCCAGCAATACCACTTAATTTTGTACGCCGATAACACCACTGCTGCAATCTCAGTTTTAAAGAGCTTGGTGCTGCAGCTAATGTGTGTGTGTCTCAGGTGTCAGCCTGGTGTTCGCAAAAATGGTCTGGTTCTTAACACGCGGAAGACTGAAATGCTTCTTTTCTCTCCGGTGCATCCGAATCTGAGCATACATGTGAGATCTGATAACGGTTCAATAAGACAGGGAACGTCTGTAAAGTTTTTGGGGATCCATATGGATTCTAACTTATCATGAGACGTCCATGTTGACCATGTGGTGGCCTCTCTTGCATCTAGGAATTACGCGTCGCTGCAGCTGAGGGATTCCTTGAGTACTCAGGCGTTGTTGACATGCTACTATGGTAGTGTCAACTGTCTCCTGGCATATGGTGTGCTGTGTACATCTGTGGAGGGTTCTGTTGATGCAGAAGAGAATTGTCCGCACCATGTTTGGCCTGCCGTCTTCCGAATTTTGTAGACTATTATTTATACGGTATGGCATTTTAACAGTGACGTGCCTATATATGCTTAAGGCGCTTTGTTATGTCAGAACAAATATTCCAATTTTTAGTACCTGCGGTAATATTACAGCGTATGAAACAAGACAGGCTAAAGATTTGTATGTTCCCCCTTAAAGGATCGAACAGAATAATCGGACACCTCACAACACTGCAATACGCTTATATAATCATTTACCTGACAGCGTCAAAAATTTGAGCAGCCTCAGGCAATTTAAGTGTGCTTTAAAATCATTTTTTAGAGAGCATTCTTTTTATTCTGTGGACGAATATTTTAATTTAAAATTTTCTTCAAACTTACACCTTCCATTACCTATTTAAACCATGTTAGATAAGATGAGACATCCCGTGAATGTCCTGTCCTACCTGGAAATAGAGATATAGTTGTTTTTATTTTGTGTAAAAAAGTATTGTTTCTAAAAATTTAATTAAAACTAAAAGAAAACTAACTCATGATTTTGCCACTGTTTATTTAGGATTTTACACACAAAAAAACTGTCAGTCTTGCTTTATAACTGCAACCTAGATATAATTTGTAGTAAGACAAGTAAAGGAACATCGCAAAATCAAGGGGATACGTCATTAGAACTGTCTTTAATGTGACAGAATGATTGCTATTAGCCCATAACTTTATTGAACCATTTTTTTTCAGCATACCAAGAATATTGTACCAATTCATATCAATGTCAGTTGGAGACTGCAGATTCTATTTGCCGAAACAGCAAATGCCAGTGCCCAATGGATATGAAGTTCGCTGAAAAAAAGTGTATATCCACAGCTTCCAAAGTTATCCAAAACACTTTAATGATGCTACTTATGCTAACAGTAGGGTTAAGAATACACATTTTGGTATTTTAACAAATTTATTATATAAACACATAAATTATACAAGGTACATTTCATAGTTTATATCGCTCACTAACAGTTAAGTCTTTCTTTTACGTTAGTTGTAAAACTTGAGTATAAATATAAAATTAATTAAGTACATAGATAGACAAATCTAAGAACAGCAAAACCACATATTTTCCTAATATCATGGCTAGAATTATGCGTAGGTGCTAAAGGATTCACAATTATTACAGGAAGTGTACGGTATATGCGCACATATTTACATATGCGTAAATATATGGTTTTGCTGAATATTTATCATATTAATACTATTTACACTTTATTATGTAAAAAACTACATTATTAAGTACTTAAAGGAATCTCACAGCTTATAAAGTATAAAATGTACCGTTAACAACATAAAATATTTTAATTTCACATATATTTCCATAAACTATCAGATCTGTACAGTCCTTAGCCTAATATGAACAATTTTTGATATAAATTCAGTTTTGATTTAACATAAATAATATTTTAACATATTTATATAAGATAAATTCACTTTCAGTTTTAGAGACATTCTCAAAACGCTGTTTTACCTTTTAACTATTTACAGGGTTTTCTCCATGCACAATACAGTTAATTCAATACAAAGAATCTTCAGATTTTTCGTACAAAATAGATGCTAGTGCAAACCTCAAGTTTACCATACACTGCTGTTCGATTTGATAATTAACTATTTCTAACAGCAGCAGAAACTAAATATGTTTTTCTAACAGAAAATATAATAAATACTTTGTTTTCCCCAAAGTTTATTTCTTTACGTGTTTTATTTAACAAGTTGTAGCATTTCATAATCTCCAGCAGTTGAAGTCGCTAACAAAATGAAGCCAAACTTTACTAGATTCACGTTGGGACGCCAATTTGTAACAACGGTCAGTTAGAAAATAGTAAAACATTTCGCGCTTTAATTAATATAAAATTTTGTTGACGAAAACTGCCATAAAACATTCTAATATATTAAGTAAAATTAAAACAAATAAATAACGTTTTCAACAAATTATCATCTTCAGTGCCAGTTCATCTGCTTCTCCCAAGATATCTGTTCAAGAAATACATGACGACTGCTCCAAATATTGAGACAACGTGTAGTTGCTTTCTACACGTCGCACTGTCCCATCGACTAGTCGACAAATAACTAATAGTTTCTGTCTTACAAGGGTTTTCTTAGTGACAGTTACTAGAAAAAGATTGTGAACTTAATTCTTACACTATATTTCTTGCACTAAATGGCCATTTTTATTCACAAACGATAAGATTCCTTAGGTTTTTGTTCCCTGACGTGTTCCTGGTAGGAGTTTTCTACAATGTAGTAGAAGATATTTAGTGGTGAGTTAGTAAATCAAAGTAACATCCAGCTTTTGATCCACTTAATAGCCGAACGAAAAATTTTAAGTGTGTGCTTCGCTGGGTGGTAACATGTTTGGCAAAATTTGAAATTGAGCCAACAGACAAACTATATTTGAAAATCGTGCATTCAATTAGTTCAGAAAGTAAAAATTATTTAGTAATTATTAATATAATACATTTTCCAATAAATATACAATGGAGAAATACATCTGTCAGAGTATTAAAAATAGCCCGTCCCTTGCACAGCTCTATTTGCTATTAAAACAGTGGCGTGCCAATAATTACAGCAACAATGGGTGCAAGCCCGCGGTAAACTTCAATCTCTGCAGCCATCTGCATTTTTATAGGTGCATTCTGGCATCCTATTTCTTCTAGAAATAAATTCGATTTTAATTTCCAATTAAAAATGTCCGTTTATTTTTCTTAGTCAAGTATAAACTCTATCGATTAATTCGCTCATTATAAATTTAAATTGAAAACTCTATCAGAGGTTTAATAAAATTTCGCTTAGTTTATGAAACGTGTTCGTATTAATTATTGGAATATTGAGAGAATAAAATCAGCTGAAACCATTATGTGGAGTTAATCACCATGCAACGGAAAATATCATGTTCATACTAACGGAAAACCAACACCTGTATTTTCCAATAAAACACACATGTTTTATACTAGCACAAGCGATCCATTATAAGACATTTTAGAATGATTTACAGCCACTACTATTTATCTTTGGCTTACTCTATTTCAGTGAATTCGGCAATAATATATATTCTGCGGCAACAAGAATTTAAGCAAACTAATGGGAATTTCAATATGAATCAAAAGATATTTGTTATTTTCCAAGAAGATAGAGTAATGCATGAACAAGAAGGTTTTTGTAATATAATAATAAACACGTTATATGAGGTAACTCCCAATATGTTGAAAAAGCTTTTTTTAAAGTAATTCCGACAAATATAATGATTGTCAATAGGACGTAATGACTGTCACTTTTAGTGAATTGTCTTTAAAAAATCACTAATGAGGAGATCCCGACTTCTGAATTTTGAAAACATTTCTTTAAATGACCGCGAACTTTTGTAATTTTTCTCCCGTAAATGTCAAACTGGAGATTTGAAACGTGACAAGTAGTATAAGTATTGTGGTTTATAAATTGTAAATATTGCATAAAATGTATATTAGAATGTTTTAGATTTATGCTACACTTCTCATTTGTTAAAATAGTTGCAAAATCTGCCTATAAAGACCTTACATATTACAAATAAATAACTGAAGACCATTATCGGTTATCTACCTTTCATTGCAGAGTGTGATACAAGGATTACAGTGGTGTAATTGTTAGATGCATGGCTGATGAGCGAAAGGACGCCGGTCAAATCTCACGCTGACTGAATTTCTCTTTTTCTCTTTCAACTTTTTTTAAAACTTTTTTCGTCTTTGATTCAATTTTAACGTTATCAGATCAGATTGTGTAATTCCAATATTTTTTAGCGACTTTTTGTTGAAAATGAAAGATAAGCACTTTTAATTCAAGTTTAATAGCAGTTCTTGTTGCCCTTAGTTGGTAAAACCGTTCCACAGTTAATATAGACGTAGAAATTTGTGATATCAGAAGAGGTTGTTCTCTTCTCTACAACCTGTTTCAATTTTTACAGCATTCACACGCACATAAATTTCCTCTGTGAAGCCACATAACAAGTATCTAGTTATTACAAAAAAAATGTTTACGGATTTTCTTGAAAAATTGTTTGCAATGAAATTATTGTTAAGTGTCGTCGAAAAATTTTTTGTGGAAAATTATATTTTGGTAGGTGGGTTAAAATGGTTCTTTGCCCAGGAAAATCGGACCAGTTTTTTTTAAAACTTATTTAATTTATTTTTATTAGCGAATTTTCGTGTACAAAATGTCCTTTTATTAGCGCATTTTCTTATAAATGAATTAAATAAATTTTCTTTGAAGAAACATTTGTTGACAAAAATTATTCAATTGGTGGAACATTGTTTTAAACAAAATTCGTCGAAAATAAGGTTTTAATGGATTTTCGTGCAAAGAAAATTATTTTATTTTCAGTTTTAATTACAGATTAGGTATATAATTTGAATTTTATGTATTCTTTTAGCAAAACTTTGTATATATATATATATATATATATATATATATATATTTATATATATATATATATATATATATATATATATATATATATATATATATATATATATATATATATATATATATATATTTAGCCAGTTTTGGCAGAAATTTTTTGTGCTTCCGTAGAAATCATTTTTTGTAAGATACTTTTGTGAAATTTTTGTTGTCTTGTCGATAAAGTTTTTGGGAAAAACTATATTTTGGTAGGTGGGTAAATAACTTGAAATGGTTCGTTGGACAGGAAAATCGGAACAGTTTTTTTAAAATTTGTTTAATTTATTTTTATTAGCGAGTTTTCTTGTACAAAATGTTGTTTTATTAGCGAATTTTATTATCAACAAATTTAAGGAATTCTCTTTGTAGAAGCACTTGTTGAGAATTTTTCTATGAAAAGTTATTCAATTAATGGAAAATGTTTTAAACGAAAATCGTCGAAAATAATGTTTAATTGGCTTTTCGTGCACACAAATTATTTTATTTTTAATTTTAATTACAGATTAGGTATATGATTTCCATTTTCTGTATTCTTTTAGGAAAATTTTGTGTAAAAAATATTTAGCTAGTTTTTGCAGAAATTTTTTCGTGCTTCCGTAGAAATTGGAACATGGTTTTGAACATTCAATTTTCAGCATTTACATGAGAAAACAACTTGTCCATATTTGCCCCGTTCAAAAGCTTTATAAAGGTTAACACCCCCAGAATATCTGTTGACATTTACTTTATTTTCCACAGCCCTAATAAGTGAAGAGGTAATTGTAAACTGCATTTTTTAAGACAAAACTTGCTTATTTGCCAATGAAAATTAAGATAAAACATATCAACTAACAGTTTAATCCTATAGACGCCTAAATTTAGTCCTCATTTATGGAGCTTGAAACTTGAAGCATTCAAAATCGTTTACAGTTGCCCCACCTAACCATATATTTTTTGTCCCCTTTCTAATAATCGAATTGTGCTTCAATATGTTTATACGTTCTCTACACATATCTCTAACGATTTTGGAAACAGTATTAAGCTTTCTATCAGTAAATCCGAGGAGTCACGTTTTGATCCGAGTTCACCTTGGAAAAAATATAATCACGATTTATCAAAGTTATCACCAAGTTTCGCGAAAATGTTTTTGTGAATAATTATATTTTGGTAGGTGGGTAAATAACTTGAAGAGGTTTGTTGGCCAGAAACACAGTTTTAGCGGCATATTATTTTATTTTGTAATTAGATACTTATTTAATTTCAACATTCTTTGAAATATACAGAGGGGCAAGGAAAAAAAAGTCAATTTTATTTTCTAAAGTAAGGGGTAATGACTTTGAATCTGAGACTTGACTCTAATGATTAAAAACAATATTTTATGTATTTTGTAAGTAAGTAATTGGGATGCTTTACTTTAAAGCAATTTTCATATTTTATAGTCTTTTTGGTATACAAATCTAGATATTTGAAATTTGCTGGGTGCATTTTAAATTTTAAAAATGCACGATATTTTTATTAGCAATAAACTTTTCTGAGAAATTGATAACAACGAAGGGTCTATCTGGGTACACGTTTCCGTCAAACTCACTATAAGTAGAAATAGCAATGAACATATTAGTCCTGCCACTAGATTTTTAATTTGAACACAGATTAAAACCGAGGCAGTATATTAGGTAAGAGAGGTTACAGTCTTGAAAATCTAGCATCTATTTTGATGCTCTGGACTATGAGACATATAGATACAAACGGCAATATGGAAAAGGCAAGTAACATTTAACTATCTAATGACATCAGAGGTAAAACAGCGCTTCAAATGGATTATCAAAGTACATTCTTTGGTCTGGGTCACTTGATTTGGATTTCTTGCCACGTCATGAACTCTCACCAAACTTCAACCGTCAAACGTCAACTTCAAGAATATCAAGAAGCGCACTAGAAGCAGTAGGTGCGCTGGCCCGGGCACGCAGAAGTAGTGGGTGAATTGGGCACAGTTCTTCCGCGCCCCGGGCACTCGGGTCACCCATAATAATATTGGGTATTTGTTGCGGTACTTAGACTGCGCGGTAGATCGGTTTCTACTGGTGGCCTCCTTAAAGTGTGGGAATGGACGTGAGGATATCGGACTACCTCGGCGATGCTTCCAACTGGGGCTGTAGAATGAGGTGCGTGGATCGTCACCGCTGGTACAGGAAGGGGTGTAGTCAGGTCAATATCCGCATCCACCTCACTGATATCATCTGTAAATCCATTTGGCAACGAATTCTCTGCTATATTAGTAGCGTGGAATTTGGCTTCCCTTCTAGCACGGTGCCTCTGGACTAGAAGTCTCCCGATTAAAAGGGTAAGTACCAGAAGTATACCCCCTGCTATGCTGATGATTAGATATAGATAGAAGCGCTCTTGGTTTTCTGAAATATCAAAGCGGATTAAGTTGGGGTAAATACAACACATGCAGAACTAATGGAATGCACTGATGCATAGCGGCAGCAGCAGCTTAGCAAGCAGGTTACAAACAACTAAATAACCATAGTAGCTGGTGGTTCCAAAGATTTGTCAAATAACATACAACTTTTCCTTTATATGACTGTGGCGTTTTCGCATTAATAATAATTACATCGTTACACACATGAATACGTTTACTTTCTTACTACTTTTTTAAATCATTCTATTTTCAAAGATATAACGAATAATGATAATAAAAGTTCTTTTGGTGTACCATGGAAAATAATATATATATATATATATATATATATATATATATATATATATATATATATATATATATATATATATATATATAGTTATGATATCATAGATATTGAAATATGTTCTTCATTTTCAGCAATAGTAGAAACAAAATAAAAATATAAAACTACAATTAAGGGAAATTATACCTTGTTAAGTAAATTTATTGAGGTAAGTCTGTTGCTACACAATAATGCAAAATTTAAAATACACACACATGGAATGTTGAAAATTATAAAATATGAGCAAAGAATTAAATTTGTGAGCTTTTCGTATGAGAAAATCAGTCTAATATAAAGAAAATTCAGTATTTGATTTTCGATTATAAATTCACATTTATAAAGACCAAATGAAAGCAAAACTTAACTTAAGTAACTGTGTATCGATAACGATAAGTCTCATATTAGTAGTAAAAAGAAAACCAAGGGAGGGGAGAACGACAAGTTGTCAAAGAGGAGAAAAATAGAAATTTTAGAGAGAAAAATTTGGGAACATCAGCCGGAGAGTGTATTATATCACTAAAAAAGAAAACATCATTATCAACGGATAATTGGAAGACAACTAATTTGACAGAGAGTAAAAATAAAGACAGAAAAATTTAGATATTATCCATTAGATGTATCAAGAAAAAATCCTGGTAAGATTGTCACAAAAATTTGTATAGTTTAGTCCAAAAATCATAGACAACAAATCTTATAGTTTGACATAACGCAGGAAAAACACCGAAACAAACATACACTTAAATATCAAAAAATTCTTAATTGCTATTATTAAGAGAAAGACAAGTAAGATATTTATAATTAGAATAATAGTGAATCATTTTTAGATAGTTTTATTTTCTATGTGTTCTCATCGTCATTTCCACATCTTTTATTGTATTCATACTTTATAGTGTTTTATTATATTCAGTATTTTGGAAATTTTGGTTTCATTTCATTTGTCGTACGCTGATCAGTCCTCTTTTTACCAAGAATTAAATTACTTGGCTTAAATTTTTATTTGTTAACTTCATTGACAACAGATTTGAATAGTGCCTGAATCTTCTCTGAGACATAAGTAAATTTTAATTAAATTCAAAAAAATACAAACTATATACACTGTTATAATATATATATATATATATATATATATATATATATATATATATATATATACAGGGCCTTCATTAATTTCCGAACCCCACGTGACTGCTTAAGCTAGGCAACCCAGCATACACGATTGTATAACCTTTATAAATAAAATCCCTAAGTTGCCAGGTCTCATATTTCCTTTGGGGTTTTATAAAAAATATAAAAATTATAATAAGATGAAACAGTAAATGTCTTAAATGTATTTATTATTTAGTATTTTTAACAGCAAGTCTGTTCATGTATGGTGTACTGTTATTGATTGTTAAGAAAATAAATTAAAAACAGAATAAAATATTACTTATATCTTGTATAGATATCAAAATTTTGTAATGTACGTAAACAAATTGAGGTCCGATTATTTAAACTTCTAATTTACGGTTTTAGGAATGTGTATTGTGTAACACGTAAATATGTACCTGTTTGGGCAGATTACCGACGAACAGATTTGGTAGGGCTTCGTTCCATGCGATGTGGAATATCGTCAACAACATAACCTTAACATACCTACACTTTTTACTTATGTAAAACCGCAATGAAAATGCTAAGTTTTGATAAAAACTGTTTATTTTTATTGCCCAACAGATAGAAAATTAATTGAAGAAGGTAAACACTGGTCGAATTTGGAAAATGCACAATATACATACAAGATACAAAATAACCGTCAAAAGGAAAATGAGCGCCAACGGACCGAACTGTCAATTGATTTAGTAACTTTGGGGCCCCTAGTCTAGTGGTTTTTGTTGGTTACTTTTTGACTGCCAACTCATAAAATCATATTCCACTAAGAGAGACAGAATCCGGTCACGTGGGGTTCGGAAATTAATGAAGGCCCTATATATATATATATATATATATATATATATATATATATATATATATATATATATATATAAATATTTATATATATATATATATATATATATATATATATATATATATATATATAAATATTTATATATATATATATATATATATATATATATATATATATATATATATATATATATATAATTTATTTTATATTTTCTAATGAATATCTACTAATCTTTTATGTTACACAAAAGCAATTAATTTTAAATAATAAAGTAAAAATAATTAAGTTACAAAAATGGCATTTTAACACAACTAGTATGAGTTAATCAACCGGAATATTTTAAACATTAAAAAAAATACAAAGAAATCATTTAAGTATTTAAATACATTGCTCAAATTAATTTCCATTATGTTCTATCCAAACTTTACTCATTCAACGCAAAGTATATAAGGGCATAACGGGTCTGGCCTCCAGATCTCTCAGTTCTGTTACCATGACGTCACGCAAATCCTCCTTCGTAGGATGCCTAGCATGGATAATCTTATTTTTAGGTATCCCATAAAAAATATCACCAATCAAAGTAAGAAGCGCCGCCATTTTGATTTTTGCAAAAAGGACGTAACAAATATGGCGGTTGGCGCAGGCGCAAACTCAAGTTTGGTGGGCTCAGAGGGAACTATCTATACCTACTAATAAGTTTTTTAATTTATCCTAAAAATAGCTTTATACGTTATACGGCCGTCTTCTTTCGGGAAACTTATGAAAAGATGTAATACAAATTTAACATACATTATAACAGAACCGCAATATGCCGATGAAATAAATACTGTCACATCCGTCTCTATGAGAATTAAGTTTATGAACTTTGTTACTTCTATGATCAAAGGCCGGTTGTAAAGTGTGTTTGTAACAGGAAACACTCTCGAATTATATTTCTAGAAGGGACCAGAGGTGACAGGTGTAGAACAGTATAGAAGGTTTAGAATCTCTATGGACAGTATAAATAGGCGAACCGCACCTAGAGTGAGTCAGTTCAGTATTGAATTAGTGTTGGTGCAGAATTAGTGATCATAGAGTATTAAGTGAATCAGTGTAGTGTAATGTAATGTAGGCGAGATTTAAACTACAGAGATTTAGTAATATAGAGCAATATTTTAGTTGATGGTGCTGTAGTTTAAAAAGTTGTGTTTTGTTAGTCAACAAATCCAGAATCCCGAATAACGTAACAACTGGTGTCAGAAGATTCGTTGAACAACGTATAAATTTCTAGAAGCTCTAGAAGATCAGTGTCAGCAGCAATTCATAACTGGGTGTATTTTTGAAACAGAATTCTCTGTGTACCAGCTTTAAGTACGTCCATGCCTAATACACGTAGCGTAACAGCCAATATGGACACCCAGCTATTCGAATTTATTAAAGAAATGACAGAAGAATCCAAAAAAAGAGATGAAGAAGCTAAAGCAGAGCTGATAAAAAGAGATGAAGAAGCCAGACGAATATATGAAGAAGCGAAAGAAGAAATGAGAAAAGGGGAGGAAGAGACCAGAAACCAAATGAGAAAAAGAGATGAAGATGCAAAACAAGAAATGAGAAGAAGAGATCAAGAAGTCAGAAAAAGAGATGAAGAGACCAAAGAAGAAATAAGAAGGAGAGATGAAGAGACGAAGAAAATTATACAAGAACGGGCCAGTAGGATAGAGTATATTACTTTATTTGTGGACGAACGTATGAATCAAGTAAAAGAAGACATCTTCCAGCAAGTAGAAAGTCGAGTAAGGGGTATCAGCGACGATGTACATGACAAGCTGGCGAATATAGAAGATATACAGCAGAAAATACCATCACTAGAAAATAAGTGTGCTACCATAGCCAAGGGAAACATCAGACTCGAAGATGGCTCGATCGTAAGAATTAAGGTCCCCACATTTGATGGCTCAGGCCCATGGGGTATTTATCTACGCCAGTTTAAAGCCGCTGCTACAGATAATGGTTGGGGCGAGAGAGAGAGAGAGAAAGCGAGCTCGTTAATTGTAGCTCTCACAGGAGATGCCCTAGATGTGCTTCAAGGTATTCGCAAGGAAGAACCGTTGAGTGACAGCACTAGACATCAGTTAGAGAAAAGGTTTGGCGACCAACATTGACAACAGTTTTATCGATTCCAGTTGAAAAATCTTTGTCAGAAGTAGGACGAAAGTTTCTAACATCTCCACGCCGACCTTGTCAGACCGACACGATTAGCCTACCCCATAGCTCCGACGGAGTTTTGAAACCAGCTGTCGCTGCAAACCTTCCATGACGGCATCAGATATACCGACACTCAACAGGCGCTGAGGATGGCGAGACACAAAAATTTTAACGATGCTTTGGCACATTCCTTGGAGTCTGAAGCGGTAAATAAGCGTCAGAAAGTCATGTGAAAGTTCGTAGGCCCCAAGTCCAAGAAGAAAATAAAACAGATTCATCCAAGGTCATGCAGTTACTAGAGAAAATAGTAGAACA
Organism: Tillus elongatus; assembly: GCA_964006375.1. NCBI lineage: Eukaryota > Metazoa > Arthropoda > Insecta > Coleoptera > Cleridae > Tillus > Tillus elongatus. Next base: position 129,664,760 of record OZ023269.1, read on the forward strand.
AATAAGGCCTACGTCTCATGGGCACCAAATAGGAGCTCACCGTGCAAATGCCTTGCGCTGCTGGAACTGCGGCAAGGTGGGACATACACAAGGCAAATGTTGGGCTCTAAGATCACGTACATGGAAAAAAGTGAAGCTAAGGCCGGTAACTGTTTATCAGGCTAGCGATTCTGGTAGCGCTCTCGTTGTACGTATAGTACATCATAGAGTATTAAGTGAATCAGTGTAATGTAAATTAATAGTGGCGAGATTTAAACTATAGATGTTTAGTAATAGAGATAAATATTTTAGTTGATGGTGGTGTTAGAAATTAGTTGGTTATAATAAATTAGTAATTTGAAAAGCCCCGTTTTGTTAGTCAACAAATCCAGAACCTCTAAGAACGTAACAATATCCTAGAAAATATAATTGTGATGCTTGATTTTCATTTTCGTTGCATTTTATAGAAGAACTTAATATCTCATGTTTCTCATAATCATCGGAAGATGTATTTGCGCGCATATCACCTTAGATAAATTCAAAATCACAATAAATGAAAAAAACAGCAGATAACTTTTAGGTAAGTTCCTATAACAATTAGATCGGTACACCAATAGAGCGTGTTTATTTCATTTTGCTAAAAAAATCTTCATTTTGGGTTCTCTTTGAAGAAATAACAAGTGCGATATATTTTTTCGATGCTCTGCAAAAATCGTTCCGTTCACTTTGAAGACAACAAATTTTGTATAAGGCAGTGCATTTTTTTAAAAGTCAATATATCCCTAAAATAATTAAACTTTCGGAACCAAATATCAGTCTAACCACCTAGACGAACCTGTTGCGTGAAATACTTGTATAATTACAACAATTTTGTTACTGAGAGTTACTGATGGATAAAAAGCAAGTATAATTAAAGTTTATTAAATATAAAAGAATAGTATCTCTTATAAAAGTACGAGATTTAAAGTTATATATCACATTCCAAATCTTTGGAGTCACTTTAAAAAAATACTTACGTGAGACGAACGTATACGCATTTATCCATTCTGAAACAAACCCAACAACCCTGGTTTTTTCACTGGTAGTGTAAACAGCAATAGTACAGTTCAGTTCTTGTTTATCATCAGCTTGCATATCTTTGATTTTGACAGTTTTCTGCACTGAGACAGGAACTTGGGATGGGCGGAACGGATAAACGCGATATCGGGGAGTTGTGTAAGGCTGGAAGGGCGCTGTAATCAAATATCAATTGAATTCGATTCTCTTTTCATTCATACAGAGTGTTTCAGAAATCAGTGCTACGGATTCAAAATAATTTTCATCAGGTAAAAAAATCAATAAAAAGGTTTCTATGAATAGGGGGTCTGCAATGCAAATGCTTTGTTCCTAGGATAAGATTGTTTAAAAATGTCACTAAACAATGGTTTTCTGAGTAATTAAATGTCATCATCACATTCTACAAGCAACGTCGCCCGGTCGTCGTAACCACCACTCGGTCCGTCATGGTTGCTGGTTGGAAAAAGGTGAAATGTGTGGTTTTCCTTTACCTTTCACGTAATTAAAAATAGCCTTCCAAAATCAAGCGTTAAATTCAGATATTATTTCCTAGTAGTAAATGATCAATATATATTTGAATCTTTGCAAGAACATTAAGGCCCATACACTGTAAATAAGTAAGTATCTCTTACGTTGTTATGATGTTTACGTTTTTCCGCTTAAGAACAGAAACCATCATCAACTCAATTTTTTATATGGGCTGCAAAAAACACATCTTGTATTAGATAGCATTTCGCGTTACGAATTTAACGATGTAAAATAGGGTGAATTATGTTTTTATTTTAAAAAACTTTTTTCAGAGCGTTCCGCAATAGCAGAACATCTGCCAACACCAATGTTAACTAGCAGTTAGCGACAACTACCGATGAAGACAACGTCGTTGTTGAAATATGTATGAATCTCTGGTTTTTTGTGGTTTTGGGGTGATTCGCTTTCTGTTTGACGTTCCATCCACAGTGTCCCAACCTCGGTCTATTGAGTTATTGTAAGTTAGAATGCTGAAGAGCTTCCGGTTTGTTGTGTCGTGGTCGAACTCACTTGGTTTATTGAAACCTGTTATCGGTCCAGTTACAAAAGAAGCAACTGGCTCTGGGTTAACGGAACGTCTAGGAACTCACAAAGTGAGTTCGACGATGGAAGCCATTTAGAATTTCATGCAACACGGACCGTAAAAGTCTAAAACCATGATTACAGGTTACTTAAGTAGATTTTCTGGGCACCAATTAACTTATCAGTAGCTTCAAAATAAAGTATATATTTTAGAAAATTTACGTTTTAGTATCTAATTATTTCTCTTGCTTTGAAAAACCATCTGTTTTGGTAACGTCTTTAAAAGCATACATCTTTTACAGAACTATCTTCAGGGAAACATTTTTTTTAAATATTTTTACCTGAATTTCTTAAGAATAGGTGGCACTGATTTGTGAAACACCCCGTATAATAAATTGTGTCGAAGCTGGAAGCTAAGGCATGCTTGCTGTCGTGATTGAAGGTGGATTAGTGTGCCGGCTCCTCCCGAACCCGTAATATGTCCCCAATCTCTGCCCATCTCTAATTCACCCTCGACCCGCACTAACCTCTACCACTGTGCTCCCTACACCTATAAACTTGTCATTGAGGAACTAGAACCAGTCCGAGACGCGATTCATCCGCGGCGACGTTGATTGGCAACCAAAGGGGAGAGCCGACTAATTAAGTACAAATTAAGCAATCATACACTAACAGAAATTACAGTTCTAATTAGCCTATCTATATACAAACACTGGGAGACAAATTAGCCGTAATTATAACATCTGACTGGTTACTAATTTAAGGGATTAGGCACGATCCAATTCTCTTTCTGTTCAATATATTTATTTTAGAACATCAATCTACTACGTGAAGTTTTAGAGAACCCAATTGACCACAATACAATTTAAAATATAACTATCGTTGCGGCACCAAAGTTGGATTATACAGAGGGACGCTTAAAATAATCTAAAACCACTTGTGAATTTGCATACAGTTTAAAACAGCCAAATGTAATAAATTCATTTTTGGTCTTAAATAAAATTGATTATTTTGGCAAAAATATGGATATGTTAGGATGAATTGTAAATGAAAAAGTAAAATAAAGATATGAAGATTGTAAATGAAGGCAACGAATAAGGCATCAGGTGGAAAAAATTGGAAGCAAAAAGAAATTTTATTTGGTATGTCAAAATTTGAAGTGTGTATTTTGGATTCTTACTGACAAGCAATTTTGGATATAATATTATACATTAAATTACGTTAATGTGCAGCACAATTCTTTGACTTATTGTATTAGCGTACTGTATAATTTAAACAAATAAACAAATAAATAAATAAAAAAAAATCTCAATTATTGTGCATATTAAAAAAATCCCGAAACACGTTAACTTAAAAAATGACATCCTGCGACGTAAAAACCTCTACATTACACCCCCAAAATTTGAATTAGGAAATAGGGGCTTGTGATACTTCATTTGAAAAACCTCTTTTTTGTATTCGTTCAAAATGCTATGGCTTTAAAACTTATTGCAAAAATTAACAGATTCAAGCAACAATTTTTTTATTTTTTTATTTCAACAACACACCACGAGGCCTTACAGCCTAAATACTATCGTACCGTGGGTGTCGACAAGGAGGAAAGAGGCAACTTGTTAATTCTGGACTTGAAGGTTTGGAGGTTTGGAGGAGAAGGAAAAACATATGCCAGCAAAGAATTCCACAACTTGGAAGTCCTCGGGACATAACAAGATGTTATATGTCTGGTGACCTGGACACTAAAAGGGTGCATTCGCTCTGTTCCCCTGGTAGATCTGTTGGGGGCAGCAGGTGGATGAACTATGGAAGAAAGCTCCTCTGAGCAGTGCTCGTGCAGATATCTATAAAAGAGAGAGAGAGAGAGAGAGAGAGAGAGAGAGAGGTCACCAACGGCACGTCAGCGGGCAAGGGAGCTCCCTTCTGAATGAAGACCAGGATAGCGAGTGTGGAAGCGGCAGCGGCACCCCAGATGTGGGAGTAGCATTCGAGGTTTGGCCTTATTTGTGAAGTATATAAGGTATAGAGATTAGCTGGTGAAAAGTATTTGCGAGCCCGGAAGAGGAAACCTAATTTCTTAGCAGCCGCTTTTGCAATTGATGTGACATGTTGGTGCCAATTGAGATTTCGATCCACAGAAATGCCAACAAGTGAAAACGACTCATTACTTTGAATAACTTGGTAGTTTATTGTGATGGGTCTAGGGCTGGTGTATCTATTATGAGAAAGAAAGCAAGACTGAGTTTTGGTGGGGTTGAATTGTGCAAGATTTCTACTTCCCCAGTCTAATAGTCTTTGGAGATCCACGGAGACAGAACCCTCCATGAATCTGCGATCCTCATCCAGTTGGGCTAAAGAGACAGGCTTAGAATATTGTATATTTGAGTAAAGGGTGCTGTTGTTCGCGCAACTGTGAACTGGGTTCGATGTGCTAGAGAGAAGGTCATTGATGTGGAGAAGAAACAAAGTAGGGGCTAAAGCTGAACCTTGAGAAACTCCTGCATTAATTTGATACAGTTTAGAGGAATGACCATCTACGACAACAGAAATGCCTCGGTTGGAGAGAAAATTTGCTGTCCCGGTACAGAGTTTTGGTGGTAGGCCATAGGCCGGGAGTTTATTAAGCAGCGCTGCGTGCCAGACAGGTCGAATGCTTTGGATATGTCTAGAGCGACAATCTGGGATTCACCGTGTAGTTTCATAGACTTGTTCTAAGAATGGATGACAAAGGAAAGGAGGTCAGCAGTTGATCTCCGCTGACGGAATCAATACTGCCTATCGTGAATTAAGACTATGTTTGTCTAGAAATTTTAGTAATTCGGTGTTTATATACTTTCATCACAAATAGGCCTGTAGTTGCTAGGAAGCGCTTTGGATCCTTTCTTGGGGACGGGTTGTACTCGAGCAGTTTTCCAGTTACTAGGGAATATGCCTCTATTGGAAGATGTCTGAAACAGACGAGTCAGGACAGGAGCAAGTTATGGTGCGCATTTTTTGCGAACAATTGCTGGGATCTCGTCAAGGCCAGAGGCTATCCTGGTATTAAGAGAAGAGAGCATCTTTCGTACCTTTTTAGTTTTGAAAATGATATCCGTCATTTTATGGGCGACATTGGGGACTATGGTGGTTGAACATTTGGAGGTGGATTGAGAGTAGAATTGCCGGCGAACAACGAGGCAAAAAGTTCAGCCTTGCCCAGGGCGGTAGAAACAATTTCGTCCCCTGAGACAAGATGTGGGAACGTGCTCTTGCAGAAATTATTTCCAATAGATTTAGCACAAATCCAGAAGGGGTTGCTGCCGTTGGAGCTTAAGAGGACTTTGTTTTTGATGTGGTTATTAAACGAGTTTTTGCCACAGAAAGAATGCGGACATAGCGGTTTCTTGCGTCGTTAAATGCTTGACGGTTTTCTTGACTGGGATTGTGTAGAAGCGTTTTGTGAGCTTTGGCCTTTTCAAGTCTGGCCTTGTCACAGGATTTAGAGAACCAGGGCTTTTGAGTGGCTGCAGAGGTTTCCTGTGTACGTGGAATAAATAATTCCATGCCAGCTTGGATAATTTCGGTGACGTTTTGTGAGATATCAGAGGGGTCAGGATGAAGAAGCAGTCAGACGCCCATGGAAATGAGGAAAAGTAATCCCGCAATTGGTCCCAGTTCGTGGAGTTGTAGTGTCAAACGATACGTGGGTGTGATGACTGTGTGACCTTGGGTTGCATTGCGCAGGAAGCAGTGACCATGTTGTAATACCTCAAAATGTTATGGCTTTAAAACTTATTGCAAATATTAACAGTAAACAGATTCAAGCAACAATTGGTACACAGAATAAATATTCCACAAGCATCTGTTGCTTAAGTAAAAAAGATCTTTGGATTTATTTTGAGTTCGCGCCCTCTCGAGTAGATTCATGCGGATAAAAGAATAACATTTTCGGAATTATTGGAGCACGGTAATACAATTAGAAGTCCTCCACTCAGTAAAGTTTTTATTGAACTTTTTTGGGAGAATGGCAGTTTTAACACAACTGTCATCTAAAATGGGCAAAATTGAAGATCAAGTGTGCTAAAGGCTATTTATATATTTCAAGTATGTTTTCCTGATTAACCAATATTTGTCATTTTGGAAAAAAGCAGCCAGTATATTAGGAAAAGGAGTTTTTAAAATTTTATTGCGCAAACTGTCCTACCCAAGTGATGGTCTGGAGCATCATGTCCGTTTAAGGAACATGTCGTTTATACATTGTAGGGGGACGATCAACCGGGTTAAATTTAAAAAAAAGCGCTGGAGTAGAAATTACTCTGTCAACTGAACGACTGGATCCCAAATGGTGACTTCACCTTCACGCACGATGGTGCACCGTGCCACAAGCATCAAGTTTCTGGACGAAAATAGAGGAAAAACATTGCCGTGGCCTGGAAATAACCCATATATGAACTCCATTGAGACTCTCTAGGCCATTGTCGAGAAGACCCTAAAGAAAATCAGCATAACAAGAAAGTGGGTCTGATATCAACCCTAATAAACATCTGGCATTATGATGAGTAAATCCAGAGCTCTGCTCTCTGGTGGAAAGCATTCCAAGACCTACTAAATCACTTATTAAATGAGAAGGCATAGAGACTTAATAATAAATGTAACAGCCTGGTTTCCATTTTCAACAAAAAGTAATTAGCCCTACTTTGATATGTTTGACAACATTATTATAATAATTTTCATGCGTCTGTATAACTAATAAAAGTAAAATTTTAGTGAAATAATCAAACAGATCTTTTCAAATAATAAATAAAGCGATTCGTATTAAAATTGACCTCACTTACTTTGGCGAAGAAGACAACGGCATCGACAAATTTTCTCTATAATTGGGAACTCTTCGACTTAGTTTAAACTATTTAAATACTAAAACTCAAAGACAATAAAAAAATGATATAACATAATTTCTGTTAGTGCAGATGAAGCACCAAGCAATAAGCACATGCAATCTTCTCGCTGACGTGCATTTTAATCATATTGCAACATCGACTCACGTGTTTTGACAACTTTGCTATAAAACTATACATATTGAGTAATATATACAAAAATTGTGGTTAATTACAATATCTACAGTAATTACAAAAATACGTACATATTTCCATGTCAAATGAATTCAGTCTTTTATAAAGTAAAATTCAACGTGGGTAACTTGATTAGATAGATACACATCTTCATAACTTATTTTAAGACTGAACAGATTTCAAGATAAAATGATGAATCTATTTTCAATCTTTATTAGTTGGTTGTATTTTTAACTGTTATAAAAATAAAATATATGCGTGAAGACTCTAATACTACATTCAAGGCTAATAAACCTAAATTTTAAATTGAATTCGTTAAGTTTTTAAATTATATAAACATTACATTATTTTTTTTTAACATTATACAGAGTGCTTCAGCTTGTACCCGACATACTCTCATAGATGATTGACGACATCGGGCAGATAAGTACACATTTGACCCCTCGTGTTCAATATAGAGGGCGATATGTGTTGTATAGGGAATTTTCGCAGAACACGATTCAAACTATACAAGATTGGTGACATGATGGAACACTACATACATACATAAAGGGAATTTGCCTTCAATTTCTGCGGGGTAACTTCCTGTGCTGGGGGAAGTAAAATATTTGAGAGTCATCCCAGGCTCTTTACTTATCTGGAACCAACATAGCGAAGAAATTGTCAAAAAACGCTTATGACGGTCAGAGGAATGTGCGACAAAAACTGGAATGCAAAACCCTATATGGTATACTGGCTATATACCAGGGTGGTAAAACCAGCAATAACATACGCCGTACTACTATGGTGGTAAAGAGTCAAATAATAAGAGACACCCAAGCTGACATTAAGCAAGATCAAAGACTTGGACATCAGAACACACAATTGAAAAGCGCTATCCACCTGTATTTTGTCACAAACAAAAGACATGCTCGTTTGGGAATCAGAGGGGCAATGAGAATCACCCCAACCGTGGCCATGTAGATACTCCTAGACCTTCCACCCCATCACATCCTCATTATGGAAGAGACGCGGCTGGGTCTCCATAGAATGAAACCGCCATGCCAACTGACGCACAAGCTTGACGTGTGATGTGGGAGAACCTATATTGCATATGAACTCAGACATCACTCGCCGACTGCCCTGGAACCCCCCTGTGAAGTTATAATAAGATATTGAAAGGGTGCCACTGCAAATCAACTCCCTTCAAATCGTCCAGAATAAAATTCTGAGGATGGTCACCGGAGCGCCATGGTTTGGCAAAAACAGACAGATTCACTCTAATCTGAAAATGCTACCAATACTTGAGTTTATAACTCAACTATACACCACTTAGTTCGCCAAAGTCGCTTCTAACCCAAATGCTCTTCTCCGCAGTGCCACCGACTACGATGAGCAACTTCCACTAAGCCCTAAGCGTTCAAAGTTTATCCTGGCCCGACAACGCCCTTGCGGCAGACAGAATGGAAACATTCAAAATCCTAATATCATATGTGAAGTAATTCAGAGCGATGGTGATATCAAGCAAGGCCCGATACTCCAGGGAGGGGAAGGGGGGGTAGTTTAGAGGGCGCAAAACCCATACTGCCTCAAATTCTCACACACCGCGGTGTGTGAGTGACTTGTCTGTTAGATAATCTTCACTCCTGTATAAAAAAAACCCAACTGAAAACCAACTACAATTTCTGCTCTGAAGCCTGATCTAGTACGCGAACGGATCAAAAACCGAGACAGGTGCCAGGTCAGGTGTATATGGCGTGAGGCCTGGTACCGACATATACTGTCCTCTAGACAGGCTCTGGCCGACCGGAACATCGTAAAGCTGATCTCGGTATCAAGCCACTGCAGAATCGAGGAAAATGGAAAAGCGGATAATTTGGCGGCCGGGAAGGGAAATGACACATATGGATCTAGAGCCGATCCTACCTATACCAAAATACGAAATCCTAAGGTGAACCAACCAGTGGATTCGCGGTCAGCACAATGATCACCAGGAAAACAGAACAAAGCAAAGAGCTAATACAAAGTCCACGCAGCAAAACAAGCGCAAAAATGCTACGCTGTAGAAGAGAAACAGATGCCAGGTCAGGTGTATATGGCGTGAGGCCTGGTACCGACATATACCGGCTTCTAGGCAGGCTCTGGCGGACCGGAACATCGTAAAGCTGATCTCGTACCAAGCCACTGCAGAATCCAAGGGAAAGGAAAAAGCGGATAATTTGGTGGCCGGGAAACGACACATATGGATCTGGAGCCGATCCTACCCATACCAAAATACGAAATCCTAAGGTGAACCAACCAGTGGATTCGCCTTCAGCACAATGATCACTAGGCAAACAGACCAAAGCAAAGAGCTAATACAAAGTCCACGCAGCAAAACAATCGCAAAAATGCTACGCTGTAGAAGATAGACAGGTGCCAGGTCAGGTGTATATGGCGTGAGGCCTGGTACCGACATATACCGGCTTCTAGGCAGGCTCTGGCGGACCGGAACATCGTAAAGCTGATCTCGGTACGAAGCCACTGCAGAATCGAGGAAAATGAAAAAGTGGATAATTTGGCGGCCGGGAAACGACACATATGGATCTGGAGCCGATCCTACCTATACCAAAATACGACTCCTAAGGTGAACCAACCAGTGGATTCGCGGTCAGCACAATGATCACTAGGCAAACAGACCAAAGCAAAGAGCTAATACAAAGTCCACGCAGCAAAACAAGCGCAAAAATGCTACGCTGTAGAAGAGAGCAGCTCAAGGTTATTTTAGGATACCAGAAGGGTGCATCTTGCAAAAATCAAAAAATATGAATTTCCACTTTAAACTTAATTTCCACTTAAAACTTCATCTAAATTTTTGACTTAATAAATACACAAAATTTTAAATTGTGTAACAATTTCGATCTTAATTTATAAATTATAACAAAATCATTTCTTATTCGGAACTATATATTATTTTGAATTAAGAGCTGCGCTATCAATTATCTTGGGTTTTTGAGCTAAAATTATATACCACTTTAAATTAAAACTCAAAAAACCATGATGGTCATAATGGAAAACTATAATGTAAAACTATATGTTCGTAGTTTATAACCAAGGCCCAGGCAACCCAAAAATATGCACATTTGTGATTTTATAGTCTAAAATACAAACCTACAAATAATAGCTTGAAACAGACTCTGAGAACCAACAAAATAAATGAAACCACCATGTATTTGTTTTTTCAAGAATACAAAAATTAAATATAAAGTACGAGTACTTCAGAATCTTTAGCAGCAATAAGTTAAGCTTCAAGACAGCTTTAAAGCAATTAAGCAAATAGACTGATATATTCAAAGTGTTTTTAAAACTATTATTCAAGACATTTTGGGAATCATGCATTAAATTTTAATTTTCTCTTAAAAGACGCTATAATATAGCACTTTTTAATCAAGTTGATATAATTCTAATAACTGTTCTGTACAAATGTTTTGCAAAACACGTAAATCGAGCTACTATCTTTCACATGCTTTACACCACTGACTTACCAAAATCCAGTCCATTGGCCTTATGAGCAGGACTTTTAGCATTCGCTGTTGGAGAGTCTTTGGTTTGGTTGTCTTTAGTTGGGCCTTCAATATTAGGAGCCGGTGGAGATGCAGCTGATTCTCTAATGTATTCGTTACCAGCATCGTACGTATCAAAATCTTCGTCATCTAAATCACCAAAATCGTGGTCATTGTCGATTTCATCGTCTTCTAGTTGGCCTTCGTATTGCTCTTTTAGTACCTTACGAGGGACTAGAAACAAAAAATTACAAGAACTGTTCATATATTCAAAATCGGCCAAAAAAGAAAGATTATTTGGGGGGTTCTGTTCTTAACATGGACATGCTGTTTCTAGTTTTTACAGATACATAAAATAAATAGAGAAACGGAATTAGCAAAAGTGCGTTTGATTATATACATATAAATGAAACCTTGTAATATGATGCAAGCGTAACTCCATTCTGATGCAAATAATAAATTATAACCTAGTGTCCCAGAAACTGTTGTATGTTACAAAATTGCCTTACATTATGTAGTTCTTCATCATACAATATGTAATAATTTATAATTTAACAAAAAACTTAAAAAAATATTTTGTTTTCTGTATTTGAAAACTTACCGCATGTGTATACGACCTTGAGATACATTCTAGATTCTGGTCGACACGGGTTTCCGAATGTGCTGCCATCTGCTGAGATATCACATGATCGTTTTCCGTGACAGAGAGACATCACAGTTTCCGTTGCGTAACTAACTAGGCATGCTATAACGAAAAAATAGATTAAATCTCATGTTCAATATAAGTTCATTCTTTTCAGCTCAAATTTTTCAACCATAATATATTATTTAACAAACTCCGAGCATCCTAGCGTTCTTAAAACATTGTTATCAAGAGAAACAGGACACAATTGTCAGGTAAAAATGTAAAAATTTGTTGTAGTAATTTAAGATTTAATTTTGTGTAATAATCGGAGAGTAAATAAGAAAGAGTGTAGCAAAATAAAGGTTGTGTGTGTTCTTGTTTCTTTAACGTCAATCTATGTAACTTGCTCAAATACAATGTCACAACCTCGGTTCGTTTTAATGTTACAGTATGTACTAACAAAGTAAAAGGGGGAGAATCGAACCCATTACCCTTCGGTTTAGAGGCACACGTTCTTACCACTGAACCACCGAGGTTCTCAAAACACACCTTAAAAGAGCATGAGCGGGTAAAAGGATTACTAAACAAGAATTATTATTGGAAAGCTGAAATTAAAAAAAAGTCTGGAAGCAGCAAGTGCGTTATGGAAGTGAATTTTCATAAAAATGTTTTTAATAGCAAATATGTCTCTTTAATGCAAGTAGGCATCAATTTTGTCACCAGTGTAACCTATATAGTAGAAACAATGTACCATATTTTATCAAAATAACTTGTTTGAAAATGGACAAAAATTTTGCTGACGAACCTTAGGTTAATAGCGAATTGCAATTTATTCAAAGTAATGAGTCGTTTTCACTTGTTGGCATTTCTGTGGATCGAAATCTAAATTGGCACCAACATGTCACATCAATTGCAGAAGCGGCTGCTAAGAAATTAGGTTTCCTCTACCGGGCTCGCAAATACTTTTCACCAGCTAATCTCTATACCTTATATACTTCACAAATAAGGCCAAACCTCGAATACTGCTCCCACATCTGGGGTGCCGCTGCCGCTTCTACACTCTCTATCCTGGACTCTATTCAGAGGAGAGAGCTATACGTCTTATTTGTGACCCTACTCTCACCCAAAGGCTGCCATCCCTTGCCCACCGACGCGCCGTTGGTGACCTCTCACTTTCTTTTATAGATATCTGCACGGGCACTGCTCAGAGGAGGTTTCTTCCATAGTTCCTCCACCTGCTTTCCCCAAAAGATCTACCAGGGGAACAGAGCGAACGCACCCTTTTACTGTCCAGGTTACCAGACATAGAACATCTTGTTATGCCCGCTCTTTTGTCCCGAGAACTTCCAAGTTGTGGAATTCCTTACAGGCACATGTTTTTCCTTCTCCTCCGAATGTACAAACCTTCAAGTCCAGAATTAACAAGTTGCCTCTTTCCTCCTTGTTGACACCCACGGTACGATAGTATTTAGGCTGTGAGCCCTCGTGGTGTGTTTTTGAATAAAAAAATCTTGTTTTTGGGCCATTTTTTATATTTTTATTTTATTCAATATTTTAATGATATTTCTTATTATTCATAGGAGCCATGAAGTTTGAAAGTAAGAGAGAAAAAGTATTGTTATAGATACTAAATGTATGAAACACTGGCAAGGATACAAAATACAACAGCAACAGAAAATGTACGTTAAAATAAGAACGTATAAAATAAACACAGGTATCCTTGTGTCTGTTTGTAGGGGTTGTGTTGCGCATATGAGACAATGGTCTGGCTTGCCTAAAGGGGCCAAGATTAGCACTCTAGAGTTTCCAGGGTTAGTCGTCGGAACAAAATCAAGAGTATAAGCACAGCATAAATATCAATATTAACATTGCCCTAAGAAAGATAATACAGTTCTGGCAATAAAATCAGCGAACACGCCTGTCAGTCGTAAACAGCATAACTGTATGCCGAGTCCCACCCTGAGGTTATGCTGGGGCGATGTCGCCAAGGTCAAATTTTCTATTTTAGAAACAACAAAGTGCAGCTCAGGAGTTACTCCGCTGGTTGTTTTTTCTGCTGTGGTATAAGAAGCTCTCACTTATCTGGAATGCGAGTCCGAACCTACAATAACAGGTGTGTCAGCAAATTGTCAGCAGCTCATCCTGTACCATTTACATAATTTGAAAACTTCAGCGAGTTGGGGCAATGGATATTAAATTTAGAGAGAATAGGCAAAAAATAATAATAATAGTCTATGATCCAGAGACTACAAAGATGAAATATAGTGAAAATTATATAATTTCTTATTAGGACAGTCTCGGAATGTAACGAGAGAAATAAAAAATGTCAACAACAAAAAATAAAGAAAATATTTTATAATATAAACTAAACTTACTTTGTTCTGGTACGCCTTGTGGTTGAGGACATTGAATGCTCTCATATTCTGTTCTTCCAAAACTTGCGCTATAAACGGCTACTCTAGAATTCGGATTACATTTGAGCTGTATTCGTTCGTTTTCGCAGGCTATTTTACTACGAAACTCATCTGAAACGTAAAACAAATATAAACGATATTTGATTTTAATTTTTTCATAGTGAATATAAGCTATCTCTCTGTTAGCAAGTTTTTTTCTACGAAAATTGGCAAAACAAAAACAACAATAGAAATGACAACAAACGCCACTCAATCATCTTAGGGGTCGTCCATTATTCATGTGATGTTTTTTAGCATTTTTAAACACCCCCCCCCCCTGGTGATACGTTGTGAGGTGTAAGACCAACCCCCTACCCTACCCAAAATCACGTGTATTTTTTAGTACAAAGTATATTAAAAAATTTAGAATATTATCCTTAAATACAGGTTAAGTATAATCTAATTTAATTCTGGAAAATTCAGGACCGTGATAAAAATATCCAGACAGACATTAAGGTTGCAGGTTGTTTTTGAATGGCATAAAAATAATAAAGGAAATGTGTAATCATGTAAAAAACATAATTGTACTGGTACACGAACATATTTAATGCATATTGTCCTCTGACCACGGATTGGCAAGACTTTCTTCAACACTAACAAGTGGATAATAAGCATCTTTCAAGTCAGCTGTTGGCACTATGCTTTGTTGAAGATCAACGTCGGTCTCATCAAGCCACTCGGCCTCATCATTTTGGCGAACTACGCAGAGAATTTCTCTCGATTTACCGATCGATCGTCGCATGAGGATGCGTGAAGGACGAACATTGTGCATCTCTGGACTATTATTTCTCGAATCATTAGGTTGCTTGTGACATGAATTCACATCGTGCCTTAACATTATACTTTGTACAGAAGTACAATCCACACCGCTGGCACGTCCTTCCCACAAGCTGCGGACTATCGTTCTTCAGGCTAGGGCAATACAGGTCATAAGGCAATTTGTTAAAGCCCTCATGTGTTGGGGTACTTCCAAGAGACCGACGCAGAAAAAATGTATGCATCTTGCCATCATGCTCTTGAGGCTTCGGAATACTGGACGACTGCAAAATTGGGTGAGAAGGTATTACGAACCGTTCGAAGAATACACCGAAGAGAACTCCGCATATGTCCACAGCAAGCGCGGTCATTGCACTTCACCACCTGGTAATGATATTATGATATTTTCATTGTATTGTATTAGTTATAAGAAAAATAAATGACAAAATAGTAAAAGTGAGCTTTTACTACTGTACTTGAAGCAAATACTGGCTCTTTCGCACATGCTCGCTATACCACTGCGGAAAAGGCAGGTCTGGAATAAAGCTTTCAGCACTGTCATCGGGCTCGACATATTCTGCTACGACGTCATGGCCGCCGATAACCATATTATTCCATATTTCTGCGACAACGTCCCCAGCCTTCTGAAAGGTCATTTTTTCAAGATTATGATCTGTTTTTCTTCCTTGTTCATCCAAATGGGTTCCATCAGAATCATGCGGAAGTATGAGTCCAGATAATTCCCGGCTCAAAGGTGCCTTTCTTCTCTCGACGCGGTTGCACGGGCTTCTGCCAGGCGCATTACCAAAGATGAATATTGCATCTAGATCATGCTTGACAAAGTGATGTACGGCATGGGAAATAACCTTCGGATATCTCGGATTTTCGTCGGGTCCACCTTTAGACGAAATCAAAACAACTGGTTTTAGACGTCTTTCTTCATTCCGCACAATTTACTTGAAATTGTAGAGAGTAGCAAGCTTATTTAAGTCCACAGCATGCGATGAAGCTGTCGAAGAGGAATGTTTACTTCTAATAGCCAACGTATGCTGGCCCTGAGCCCGTAATTGCTCCAGCACGTCCCATATAATTTCCTTTTGTGATGCACCCAGCATATACACTGGGGATCAATTTGTGCCTCGAGGCAATCACCCAATCATGATCACGCAATGAGACCCGATATTCGACATGCATCACGAGAGAAGCTTGTTTATTTGTCGCTATCAAGCCTATAGGTACCCGGGCTTTGTCATCTTGCGACAGAAAAAACACTTGGTTTGGCCCGACAATAGATGCCAGCGTTTCCAAGGATTTTATTGTGGCGACACAGAAATGTTGATCGGGGTGAGCCTTATGGTGATTTGCCTCAGGGTGACTTAATTTGACAGGTACAGTAACTACATGTCTCTTACCCTCCAAGGTGGTATAATTTCTTGGGAGCAACGGAAGATACGTGCCACTCTTCGAAATTTCAAATCCGTGCTCCTGGAAATGGTGAGTCAAGCGCTCACACGCCGCTTTTTGGTTTAAAAAATCGCTCGTTCACCGAAAAAATAAAAAAATAAATACACACGTGATCTCTGAACACCCCCCCTGTGATATTTCGTGATTTTTGCGGAACCTGCTCCCCCCTTTCGAGCCTCATGCGATTAATGGACGATCCCTTATTTTATGTGCTTTATGAAGTTCAAAATTGTCGTGGGAAATAGAGACTGGTTTCCCCTTCTATTGTTTCTACTAGAACTTATTGGTAGAATATATCCCCGAAATCTGAAGAGCATAGGGATGTTTTTAAGGTTAAAATTCGAAGAAAGTTGTTGATCTTCTAACAGCCTAAACTCTACCGTTTTGAGATAACGTTTACATTCTAAAATAAGAAGCTAGGTGTATATCTAATAGCAATTTAGCAGACAAATAGGTGATCATTAACACAGAAAAATGCTTTCACTTACATGGCCTGCATTTGTACGCCACTTCAACGTATTTTCGCACTCCTGGGCAAGGATCCCCTCCAAAAGTCTTGGGAGATGTTTGGAACTTGCACTGACGCTTCTTCTGGCAAGCTTCGACAACAGTCTGCAACAGTGAATACTGGGAAAGGTCAGTCAGATCAGTTGTAATATTTTCCCTTCGGTTTGATAAATTAAACTAATTAAAGTTTGCTAGTAAGCAATGCGCAGCTTCATGCAGTTATGTTAAAAAAATCAAAACTTGTATTGTTTCATGGCTTTTAAATTATAAATGGCCGTACCCAACGAAATACGTAAATTATAATATACATCATTTAATATATATATATATATATATATATATATATATATATATATATATATATATATATATATATATATATGTGTGTATTTATTTATTTCAAGAACACACCACGAGGGCTTACAGCCTAAATACTATCATACCGTGGGTGTCGACAAGAAGGAAAGAGGCAACTTGTTAATAATTCTGGACTTGAAGGTTTGGAGGTTCGGGAGAGAAGGAAAAACATGTGCCGGCAAGGAATTCCACAACTTGGAACTCCTCGGGACAAAAGAGCGGGCATAATAAGATGTTCTATGTCTGGTGACCTGGAAAGTAAAAGGGTGCATTCGCTCTGTTCCCCTGGTAGCTCTGTTGGGGGCAGCAGGTGGAGGAACTATGGAAGAAAGCTCCTCTGAGCAGTGCCCGTGCAGATGATATCTATAAAAGAGAAAAAGAGGTCACCAACGGCACGTCGTTGGGCAAGGGATGCCAGCCTTTGGGTGAGGGTAGGGTCAGCGATGAGACGTATAGCTCTCTTCTGAATGGAGTCCAGGATAGCGAGTGTAGAAGCGGCAGCGGCACCCTAGATGTGGGAGCAGTACTTGAGGTTTGGCCTTATTTGTAAAGTATATAAGGTATATAGATTAGCTGGTCAAAAGTATTTGCGAGCCCGGAAGAGGAAACCTAATTTCTTAGCAGCCGCTTCTGCAATTGATGTGACATGTTGGTGCCAATTGAGATCTCGATCCACAGAAATGCCAACAAGTGGAAAGGACTCATTACTTTGAATAACTTGGTTGTTCATTGTGATGGGTCTAGGGCTGGTGTATATCTTATGAGATAGAAAGCAAGAGTGAGATTTGGTGGAGTTGAATTGTACAAGATTTCTACTTGCCCAGTTTAATATTTTTTGGAGATCCACAGAGACAGAACCCTCCATGAGTCTGCGATCCTCATTGGGCTAAAGACACAGGCTTAGAATATTGTATATTTGAGTGGAGGGTGCTGTCGTCCGCGTAACTGTGAACTGGGTTGGCTGTGCTAGAGAGGAAGTCATTGATGTGGAGAAGAAACAAAGTAGGGGCTAAAGCTGAACCTTGAGGGACTCCTGCATTAATTGGTTGTAAGTTAGAATATTAATTTTAGTAATATGCCGTATAATACAATACAATACATGAAATTATTACATACAGACTTGGAGACTACTTCTCTGGCTTCACTGTTGGTTTTTGTAGGTGAAGGATAGTATTCTCAGAATGCTGTCAAGCAGCGAAACTACAGTCACAGAAGCATTGAAGAACATCCTAGAACTTCCAGAATTCGAAGGGCTCACGCGCTGGCTACGTCCTTCACCTACAAAAACTAACAGTGAAGCCAGAGAAGTAGTCTCCAAGTCTGTATGCAGTATGGACAAGTTTCACCAAGTAAGGGCAACAACGATCAATGACATGAAATTATGAAAATTCACTACTATAACGCAATTGCTGCATCCCGTAATTTTTTTATTATTTAGTGACTGATTGAAATTAACACCAAATTCTAATTTACTTATGTAGCAGTAAATGTTAAATAAGCGGGGTGGTAATAATTAGAGCTTCTAAATTTAATTTAAATCTAGATCGAAAAAAGAATGTAATATTAGGTTTTCCTTTAATTATGTTATTAAAATACCTACATAGGTAACACATTTTTTATTTAGTGACTGATTGAAATTAACACCAAATACTGATTTAATTATATAGCAGTAAAAGCTTTCTTAATGGTAAAGAAGCAGGAGTATACTGATTAGAGCAACTTTATTTAATTTAAATTCAATAAGTGTTGATATTTGCAATAAAAGTTGCTTTTTGAAAATTTGGGAAGTATTATTTATTTAACGTAAAACCGACGTAGAATTTACGTGAAGTGAAAGCGTCGACCAAAGGGCGCCGAACGACAATTTCGCTCTACCCTGATCAAAGGCTAGGGCCGCCGCTGGGTGACAGCCAGGATGCCCACACTTTTCTTTTCTACATATTAAATCAAAATAAGTTTAATTTAATTTTTTTAATAATAAGTTGTTACAAAACTTCTGCTCTTGTAATTTATAACACTTGTCCAAATATTTCTGTATAGTTGTTTTCATGAAATGTAAACAATCAAAGGGCCAGTCTGTATATATGCATCATAATTCACAGAAGTCTGAACGGAACATGAATATTCCGTAGTGTTTTCAGAAAGTTTTTGCCACATCTGTATTCTGCCAGTATTATTGAAATGTTTCACGAAATATGAAATGTACGTACTTGTAAAGCTGAAATAACTGAACGATTTAGTCCGAACAATATGAAACCAGACAGGTCGAGAGTCAATAGTCAATCCAAAATGATTTGTTGGATTTTATAGCTTAACTTTTACAAAAACGCCAACAGAATTTTTTATAAAATCAACTCGAAATTAAGCACTATTCAGTTTTACAGAAATATTAGATAAAGAAATATTTTTTAATAAAGTTATTTAAAGACAGAGGTGGGACACGGTGGCTTGTCACTGAAACAAAAAGCAGGATCACCCCAAAAATAATAACAGAGAGTTATGCGCCAGATACGTATTTCGACAACTAAGTTGTATTCATCAGTAGCTGTATGGGCAAAATTATCCTATTTATATACCTAAATTATACACTAAAAAGTCTGAACGCAGCAAGTGCGTTATGGTAATGAATTTTCATAGATTTGATCTGGCACCAAATATTTTATTATAACTTTTTAGTGAATTTTCTTTAAAAAAATTCACTAATGAGGAGATCCGGACTTTTGAATTTTGAAAAAATTTCTTCAAATGACCGCGAACTAGGTCCCCTAGAACCCATAACCAGGGTCAGTTTCAATTTATATATATATATATATATATATATATATATATATATATATATATATATATATATATATATATATATATATATATATATATATATATATATATATATATATATATATATATATATATGTATATATATATATATATGTGTGTGTGTGTGTGTGTGTGTATCACACCGATAACTCAAAAAATAATGGTCCGATTTTGATAAAATTTGGCACATACCCTCCTTTTGCAAGTGGCTTGGAAGTTCGTTAGTCAGGAAAATCGGGCCAGGTGTTCTCGGAAAATTTTGTGTTTTCTTTCGAAAAAAATTATATCTCCGGAAATAACAAAGCAAGGGTAACCAAATTTGGCACATTACTTTCTGTTATAAATCCTATGCTCCAAAATTCAGATATCTATCTTAAAAGACAAAATAAAACTCGGGACGCAGCAAGTGCGTTATGGTAGTGAATTTTCATAGAAATGATCTGGCACAAAATATTTTATTATAACTTTTTTTTCTTGTAACATGGAAATCTAAATTTTGGTGTATAGTTTACTTTTTATATCGTAAACCTACCTTCCAAAAATGGTTATCATAGATTTTTTATTTTTTAAGATAAAAATTTTTTTCAAATGAAAACTCAAAATTTTTTCGGAAAACCTCGTCCGATTTTTATAAATAACGAACTTGTCAAAGCCATTTACAAAAGGAAGGTACATGCCAAATTATATCAAAATCTGCCCATTATTCTTTGAGATAAAAAAATTTTTCAAATGAAAAGTTAAAATTTTCCCGGAAAACCTCGTCCGATTTTCCTGACTAACAAACTTGTCAAAGCCATTTACAAAAGGAAGGTACATGCCAAATTTTATTAAAATCGGCTTATTACTTTTTGAGAAAAGAATTTTTTTCGAATGAAAACTCAAAATTTTCCCGGAAAACCTCATCCGATTTTCCTGACTAACGAACTTGTCAAAGCCATTTACAAAAGGAAGGTACATGCCAAATTTTATTAAAATTGGCTTATTACTTTTTGAGATAAGAATTTTTTTCGAATGAAAACTCAAAATTTTCCCGGAAAACCTCATCCGATTTTCCTGACTAACGAACTTATCCAAGCCATTTACAAAAGAAAGGTACGTGCCAAATTTTATCAAAATCGGCCTATTATTTTTTGAGTTATCGGTGTGATACATATATATATATATATATATATATATATATATATATATATATATATATATATATATATATATATATATATATATAAACATATAAAAATTGAAACTGACCCCGGATATGGGTTCTAGGGGTCCTATATCGCGCTCATTTGCAAAAAATTTTTCAAAATTCAAAAGTCGGGATCTCCCCATTAGTGAATTTTTTCTACGAAAATTCACTAAAAAGTTAGAGGTAAATTAATTTTTAATTAATGAAATCTGGTTCAAGAAAGTTAAAAGGTCGAAATTGATTGATCAGAATCTGAGTGAAAAATACTACAATAAATGACTAACAAGTTCCTAGATGTGTGTCTAAGTCGTTATTTTTATTTATTTCGTTAAAATATGAGCAAAAAATCCATTGTAAATCAAAATGGTTTTGTGTAAATTGTAAAACGATTACAATGTATTGTGGGATATACCTGCTAGTAAACACATGTCGAGCGTAGCTCAGTGAGCTGAGTCCCTTTACATCGTATAATCGACTTCTACATGACGAATTCTAATCCTAGTTAGTGACTTTTTATCAATTTTTTTTTTGGTCTCACATCACTTTACCGTTATCTAATCAGATTGTTGTTATCCCGATGAAGTTTCTGCATAAAAAATAACTTGATAAAGAGGAGATGACAGTTTTAAGACCTAATTCAATTTGAATAGCATATCTGGTCGTTTGTTCTTGCCCTAACTTAGTGAAACCGTTCCATATTTAATACAGTCGTAGACTTTTCCCGTGGCTTAACAAGTGCTTGTTTTAGTGAATTAAAAAAAAAAAAATCACTAACGAGGAGATTATTCAAAAAGAAAAATTATTCAAATGAGCGCGAACTAGGCCCCCTAGAACCCATATCCAGCGTCAGTTACAATTTTATATATATAAAGGGTGAACAATTTACCAAAATTTAGGTCTGTAAGTTTAAAGACAAAAAGTTAGAGGCATTTAAAGAAAAAAAGTTGGGGCTAAAATAGCTAATTTTTGTAGAAAAAATTCGTTAATGATTTCTTCAAATGAGCGCAAACTAGGCTCCCTAGAATCAATATCCGGGTTTACTTTCTGCTTGCATATATATAGAGTGACGCATCTCTACTCTAAATCTCAATTTAATTGTTATTATGCAAGATATGAGAAAAAATTGTATACGTTGCTTATAGGGTGTCTTGAGCTGCATCCTGTAAAATTATTTTGACAGGAGGGGGGCCCATAAGTCGTTGGTGTTACTTACAATTTTTTTTTTAACATTCCTTATTGCATTTTTGCATTTTTCATCGAAATATAATGCATGTTTGTAAAAAAAAATCGAGACGCAGTAAGTGCGTTTTGGCAGCAAATTTTCATTAAATGCTTTAAAACTCAATAACTCAATTTGCTATTAACCTAAGGTTCATCGGCTAGGAAACGAGTTTTCTCGGAAACATTTTAAGTTTATTTTAGGAAACTGTTTGTACATTTTCAAACAAAAAGTTATTTTGATAAAATATTGTACATTTTTTCCACTATATAGGTTATACCGGTGACCAAATTGATGCCTGCTTGCATTAAAGAGACATATTTGCTAATAAAAACATTTTTATGAAAATTCACTTCCATAAGGCTCTTGCTGCATCCAGACTTTTTTTATCAATGTGGAAACACTCAATTAAGTATTTGGTACTAATTCTTTATCGCGGTTTGTGATAGGTAATACAAAGCAAAAATTAAGAAACCATGATTTCCTATACAAACTCTGACTGGAGTCGAGCCAGAAGTTCGATTATCGATCTAAAACGAAGCAAAATTAAAAGGAAAACTATCTATTTAGGAAGGGAAACTTGCTGAATATAGGACAATGGGTTACTCTAAAATTAGTTTCACGAAACTTGGCGATGTTTCCTAACATAGAAAATGCAAAAACAATTCAGTTAAAAGTTTCTCTCTAGTTTATAATTTGAATGAATCTCTAAGTAGTTATCAGATACTCTTCTCAGATCTGTACTGATAAAAAAGCAAGGACTCTTCACCGAAAAGTTAGAGAAACTAATAAAGATAGAACTAACAAGTTTAAGTTAAACAGATGTTTGTTAAACTATTAATAAATTGTAGCTGCAGTTTTCCAGAACATAGTCAGATAGGTCGTAGTAGCGACCTTTCGTTCGTAATTAAAAACTACAGTCTTTAAATAGTCCCAAGCCTGCGGTTTGATTGTCATTAGTATACCACACTATATGAAAACTGGAACCTGCGATGAGCACTTATGAGTACACTTGGAGAACCCAAATCACCACAACACGTCTTTTTTAAAGACCTTACGATCGTACCACTAACTACGTTAGCATCATCAGAGGATAAAAACATTTTGAAAAAAGAATTTTTTCGTCCTCTGATGATGCTAACGTGGTTAGTGAAACGATCGTAAGGTCATTAAAAAGATGTGTTGTGGTGATTTGGGTTCTCCAAGTCTACTTATTAGTATAACACATTAACGAGCGTTAGTAAGCGCGAAACCGGTGTGTGTTTCTAAGATGGTCACAATGTAACATGATTGTAGCTTGTAAATAAACATAAAATACAGCGTTTTAATAGATAAATACAAGATTTATGCCATATTATTATTACAAGAACCTTTCTGCTACAATAAAGCTTTTTGGATAAAAAAAGTAAAAGAACAACTTAGAAACGTACCTAACAATGTTAAAGTTTCAGTGGGGGAGAGTAAATTAATTGAACGCTAAGTGTTTTCAATAAACAAAAATAAGTGGGCAATACAGTTTGCTATAAGCTATTGGCAGCTAGTATTTTAAAATGTGTAGTTAGAAGCTTGGTCATGTAATAAGCTATTAACTTTCATTTTACTATCAGAAAGAAGAATTAAAATAATAGAATTAAAAAAATTAGTCTATTTTTAATATTAAAACAGAAACTATGATACAATGAGTTTCAAAAGAAAGGGATAAGTTAACTCGCTCTGTTGTGAGTATAGTATAGTATGTTTTATTGATTCAAATGTTACAGTATGTTCCACAAATAAGCATAAGCTTGTGCTTGCAGTTAACACAATTTCATTTCATGTTCTAAACTATCAAAATATTTTTATAAAATGTCACTTTAAAAATTTTGTTCAACGTATGTTTCTTCCTTCTGCATTTTTATCAGTAACACTCCTGCAGCTGCCACTAGTATTCCACTACCATTATAAGAGAACTCATTCCAATATAACACCAAATTTCTTTACTAATATTAAAATTCTCACTACTATAATTTTGACATTTTATTTGATATGACCATAGGCTTGTAATTGTTTAGAAAAATGCAGAAGAGTGTCGTTTTAGATTTTTTAATTGCCAGCTTCTTAAGTAAACGTTTTTCTACCCACCCTAATCCTCATTGAAGGGTAACTACCCTCACAAAATTTTCAAATGGAAAGTGGGGTATTTGTGGTAAAATAAAAATCTAAATATATTTTATTCCTATCTAGATTGATAACAAATGGCCATTAAAAAAATAAAACATTGGGTTTAAATCACATTTTTAAAATTACAGTTTTTTTTAAATTTATTTATTGAGGTAATACAAATATTTAATACATCCTTGTAAAATAAAAAGTACATCATTTGAAAACTAAAATGAGAATTCCAGTTGGCTTTCTTGGCCGCCAACATAACTTGACTGGCAACACTCAGAAATAGAGGCGCCGTACAGGTGCGCATCTTGAGTAAACTGGACAGTCGCTTAAGAGGTGGTTACTTGGAGCAAAATCAGTTGGGCCATTAACAGCTTCAAGCCATTCAAATCCCTGGGATTTGTTGGCATAATGCCCATCATGCTCCAACAGGGTACATACATACTGGTCGCCGGCGCTTACCCTCATTATGAAGGCCAGCCTGGCTCTAGGGTACATTCCGAGGGCATGGAGACTGGCCAGGGTTGTATTCATTCCTAAACCTGGGCGTCCAACAGACCAGGTAAAGTCCCTGAGGCCAATAAGTCTCACGTCCTTCTTGCTAAAAACAATGGAAAAACTGCTCGACCGGCACATTAGGGGCGGTGTACTGGAAGCATATCTCCTCCACTGGGGACAAAATGCATACAGAGCAGGAGTCTCAACAGAAACAGCATTGCATCAACTGATGCTGAAACTGAAGCATACGCTGGAGAACAGGGAGGTGGTGCTGGGGGCCCTCCTAGACATAGAGGCGGCCTTCAGCAACACTTCATTCGGATCGGGGAATAGAGGAGACCTGCTACAGGTGGATGGGTTTCATGCTCAGGGACACCTCACTCGTGGGAGGGACTCTGTTGGCGAGGGTCGCGGCGGTGTGTCCGCAGGGGAGCGTTCTGTCTACCTTGATCTGGTGCCTAGTCGTGGACGGCCTGCTGGGGAGGCTTTTGGAAGGGGGGGGGGGTATGAGGTGCAGGGCTATTCGGACGACATTGTCATCATAGTCTGAGGAAAGGTTACGCAGTCAGTGTGGGAGCGCATGCAGACAGCACTGAAAGTGGTGGAAAGGTGAACGGTTGGCCAAGTCCCGGGAAAGCAACCGTCATACCGTTTACGAGAAGGAGGAAGTGGGAAAGCAAAGAACTCTCACTCTATACGGTAGAAACATTCCAATGACCAGGGAGGTAAAATATTGAAAAAATACTGCGTAAGGCAGTCATGACCCTAGCCGCCAGTAGGCGGCTGTATGGAAAAACGTGGGGACCAAGACCTAGTATGGCCCACTAGCTGTACACAAGGGTAGTCAGACCATCGTTAACATATGCGGCACTGGTCTGGTGGCCTAAGGTTACACAATCCAGTGCCAAACAAAAGCTAGGCAAGATCGAAAGGGGTGGTTTGCCTGGGCATCACAGGGGCCATGGCTTCAACCGCACAGCCGCCATGGAGGTGTTGCTCGATCTGCCCCCCTACACTTAGATATTATGGGGGAGGCCAGGCTAGGATTATATAGACTAGCCTGCAATGATTGACTGAAGATCAACCCAGGCTGTAGGGGCCACCTCAGAATTCAGGAGATCCTGAAGGAACCCATGCTTGAAATGAGGTCAGACTTTGCGAGCCCGAGAATCTGCAGGGGAAACAATTTTAGACTGAAAATCCCCGACCGCGAAACGTGGCAGGGGGAGACGCCGGGCTTACCACGGGACGCGCTCGTCTGGTTCACGGACGGATCCGGCGGAGAGTGTGGGATGGGGGCAGGACCAAGGGTAAGTCATAGTATTTCCCTTGGATCTGATGCAACGGTCTTTCAGGCCGAAATGTACGCCATCTTACACTGTGTGCGAGAGAACAGACAGCCAGGCAGCCCTTAAGGCCCTAAGTAGCCCACAGGTAAATTCCAGGCTGGTAAGTGAATGCCGAGACGAGACGAGCGTCTTGGCTGGGCAGAATGAGGTCACCCTAATCTGGGTGCCGCGTTACTCGTGGGCCAAAGGCAATAAAGAAGCTGACAGTCTCGCGAAGAGAGGGTCAGCAGAACCATTTATGGGACCAGCACCGGTCCTGGGCGTAACGAAGAGCACTGCCAGGGGATCCATTAAGTCCTGGGCCAGCAGCGAACATAAACTGTACTGGGCAGACTGTCCAGGGCTCAGACATGGGAAGTCAGTAATTAAGGAACCCAGTTCAAAGAGAGCTGTGGAGCTGCTAAATCTTAGCAGATGACAGCTCAGGAACATAACAGGACTCTTGACGGGACACATGGTCGTCAAGAAAGATCTGCATAAAATGGGGCGGTTAGAGGGTAACCTGGCAGGCAGACTCTGCAGCAAGGGGGAGAAATCAGCCCAGCACATCTTGTGTGA
Organism: Tillus elongatus; assembly: GCA_964006375.1. Classification (NCBI taxonomy): domain Eukaryota; kingdom Metazoa; phylum Arthropoda; class Insecta; order Coleoptera; family Cleridae; genus Tillus; species Tillus elongatus. The sequence goes on from OZ023269.1 coordinate 129,691,345, forward strand.
GTGTAAAGCTCTGGACCGCAAAAGACAACTGATCTACGGACAGCCTAGACCGGAGACAGAGCAATATAAAACTTGACTCTACAAATTGATGTGCAGACTAGTTCAAGGCACAGTGATTTTGAAATGGGTGGAGTAGAAAAGACAAAGGGCATGCACAATACGCCAAAGGCTGCGGTGCTATCGTGGCGGCAAAGACGCGGACGAGCCCTAAGGGATAAAAAAAAACCATAACTTGTGCTGACCAGCAGAAATCTAATGCCAAGGTCCGTTTGATACTCCACAAATGCAGTCTGCTTGTTGTCGAGAAAATAAACTTGGTAAGCGTTGTTATGGCCGAGGTAAATAACTGTACACTTATTATAATTAAGTGCTATATTCCGCACTAAATACCAAGATAGTGCAGTGTTTAGGTCCGTTTGAGTAAAGGGCAGCCAAATATTTGTAGTCGTCCGCATAAGCATTGTGACGAGAAGTGAGAGAATGTAGTAAATCTGCTGCATAGAGCAGAAACAGGACAGGACAAAGAAAATATCCCTGGGGTACACCACTACCGACAAGAGTTGATCTGGAGAATGATGGACCTACGCGTACTGAGAAACTTCTGCCAGTGAGAAAGCTTTGGATCCACAACAACAGTTTTCCCCTTATACCAATGTGTTACAGCTTCCGCAACAATAAGCTATGCGGCACCTTATCAAAAGCTTTGCTAAAATCAAAGTAAATGACATCCACAGTTAATTTCTGGTAGAGCAAGCGAGTCCACTCGTTAGCTGCTAAAAGCAGGATGGTCACCACAGATCTGCCAGTCTCGATGAGAAATAAGAGAAGATATGTTACCATGATACGTTCCACCACTCTGCGTGCAATGTAGGGCTGATTAGCCTGTAATTATTTGGATCCATTCTGTCTCCTTTTTAAATATGGCTGTCACTACCGCATTTAGCTAGTCCTGTGATCGTATGCCGTGACTCGGAGATAAGTTAATTATTATGGACAGCGGTATACACAATTCTGAGGCACATGTCTTCGATATTCTATCAGAGATGGAGTCAACGTGTACATATTTTAACCCGTGTTCTACCTCAGTCATTCATATTGTAACCTCTGTCAGTGTTGACGGTCCCTAGCAGTGAAACGACAGATGTTATGATGGGATTATCACAGCTGTATATGCTGCTAAAATGGTTTGCCAATACGTTGGCTGAAGTTTTCGTGCCAGCAGATAAGATGTCATCATGTTTTTTAACGATAGGTACACAAACGGAAAAAAATATTTTTAAAAACATAAACGAGGAGAGCTTTAGGTTTCGCAGCTAAATTGTTTTCAGATAAGGCTCTTGCATGCCTCATTTTTCGTGTAATATCTACTGAATTATTACAATAGGCGATATAATCTACATCACTGCCGAAACGTTTAAGCCGTTTCCATTATCACCGCTTATCCTGTATTAGGGTAACTGTACCTCGTGTAATCCAAGGCTTCAAAGAGTTTTGTTTTATTATGTAGGTGTGAGTGCATGGGTGAACTTAAAACCTCAATGCAGATGTGAAATAGTCCCACTGTTCATTTGTATTTTGCAAGTTGAGGCCGTTCCAGTCGTGATTAGCAAGCAGTTCTCAAAGAGAATCATAGGCTAGGTAATTTTCTTGTACGTACACTTGGAAGTGTTACTGCGATGGCCGTTCCAAATCTGAATTGTTAAGATAGTGAAATGAACAGGTGGATGATGTTCAAAAGACGAACATTATGGGTTTCGTCAGTTGTAAAAACAAGACCCAGCAGCGAAGTGTTTTTGTTCGTTCTAAACCGAGTAGGTTCTGAGACAAGCTGGGAAAGTTGTGTTCCAGAAGCATCTTGATGAAGTTGAATAAAATATTAACGACCAAAGCAAAATTTATCCCTTATTTTTTATATTATTATATATTACAATATTGATTTTTTTGTACCACAGGTATACCATTATTTTGTTTTGTAATGTGTTGGTGCTTATAATTGTAGGTAATTATTACTATTATAATCTATGAAATCCAACAATAATGTTATTAAATTATTTTAAATCTTCCTTTAAATAGATGTATCGCACGACATTTCATTTAAAACTGTTGTGAAAATGATTATTCTTGAATGAGGGTTGGGGTGGGTAGAAAGAGTTTTAGGTACTCAAAGAAGTGACATTTAATTAAGTTGATTGCCTCCAGGATTTATGTTAATAGATACTAAACAGAGAAAATTAATTTATTTCGTACTTTTGAAACGCACTGTATAATAAGGGTATTTAATTTAAAAAATATTAAAGATAAACGTAAAGAAATCCGGTTTAAGATATGTACATTTTGCAGCCATATGTAACACACGTAACGCAGGCCTGTTTAGACTGTTGCCTAAACGACAAGCTCAATATACAAGCGTAGAATGTGGTGCAAGTTAGAAACTTGGAATAAATTCAGTTTATCAAATACAAGTTCCTTTTTCAAAATGCTTGAACCCGTCGATAATTATTTCAAGTTGCGCTCTTTTAAAACAATATTATACAGGTGAACCAAATGTGAGATATGACGTCATCGATAATTATTTTAATTAGCAACCCTTGTTTTTTGTTGACTATTTTTAAAGTACATCTCAAGTTGCATAAAACCACCAAATTTCAGATTTTTAATCCTTGTATTAAAAAAAAACAAAATTATTATTTTAAGACAAAAACACGAATATAATTGATCTTAATAATTCTTCTTTAATAAATGCACAAAGTGTTAAGATCTTCATTCACTATTTGACAGCACCATAAACTCGTTTTGAACATTTATAATCACTTCCAGGGGAAATAAGTCTTCACTCAATTCTTATTCATTGCTTTTCAAGTATTCCTATAAAAAGTAGTCCAAAGGAGTGATCTAAGAGGCCATTCAATAATTACCCTTCCACCAATCCATCGGCCTTGAAATAATGCATCCAAATACTCACAGACAGGTCTTGCAAAATGGGGAGGCGCATCATCGTTTTGGAACTAGATATTTTTATTTGGAAACCGAGAAGCTAAATTTGTGTACGTGTGGTTTTTGGTTTCTTTAACGTCGGTCGATTTCTGCCACTACGGCCAATCATCGACGCCAGGGAGCAGTTTCACCTCACTATCCTGCAAACTTTACCGAACCCCTGCCTTTGTGTAAGGAAGGTAACGCTATTTAGTGTGCCCTACATCGCATGGACACGAGATCAACGGCTTTACGTCTCCTCCGAAGGGGGGAACGTGCAGACATTCAACTTGTTCAAATACAATGCCGGTTGATGTAAACTTTACAGTATGTACTGAAAAAGTGAACACCAGAAAATGATAATTGGTATGTTAAATAGCGGTAAATGTGTTTCACTAGATAACAAAATCAAATATTCTGCTTTAGAAAATCACAGCGTTGCCACTCACGCTTATAATTCCTAACTCTTTGGCTTGAAAACAGGTGGTATAAAAAGTACCACTGAGGAGGAAAATGTGACTGCTAAGCAAGTATTGGAAAAAAATCATCTAGTTATAAAAAAAATGAACAACTAATGGCGTTTCTAAAATAACAGAAATTAAAATAAGTTAAAAATAGTCGGAACAAATAAAACGTCTGATTCTTTTGCTTCCGTTAGACAGTTGGACTGGCTAGATTTAAGAAGGGCATCTTGAGCGATAAAAGAAGGATCTGAAGGTAACAAGGACGGGCAGCTCAATTGAATTTGACATCTACAGGAAGCCGACACAAACCGACCACCTAATCCCGTATAGGTCTTGTCACCACATGTCCCACAAGTTGGCGTCTATTAGATATTTGATAAATAGGCCCACTAAGTGAAGATTTGAACCTGTGATTAGCACTGATAAGTACACTTGCAGAACTAAAACCACCACAACACATCTTTTTTAAGACCAACGATCGTTTCGCCAGCACAATTAGCTTCATCAAAGGATAACACATTCTACCTAATCTTTACCACAACATGTATTTATATAGAGATTTAGGTAGAAGAAGGAAACCGAAAGGGAGATTTAAAGTCGCAGGCGCATCTTTTGTGGATTGTATCCACTACCGGACGAGGTTATTGAACTTCGTTTATTACCGAAATTTATCAAAACATTAAACAGCAATCCATGTTTGATGCGTACGAAAGCATTTATATTTCTATAGCAATAAAAAACCAAATTTTCTTAAATTGAGCACCTCTCATTTCAAGCCCGTTATTTTCGCATTGCCCTTGAATTAGATAAAGACCTCCTAAGGCTGTCAGGTAGAGTAATAAAGGAAGTTTATTAACCTCGTCCGGCAGTGGAGACGCAGTACACAAAAGATGCGCCTGCAACTTCAAATCTCCCTTTCGGTTTCGTTCTTCTATCTACGAGTCTATATAAATACATGTTGTAATAAAAAATAAGTAGAATATGCTATGAATGCTATGATGAAGCTAAGTTTGTTAGCGAAACGATCGTTAGGTATTTAAGTTGTGTTGTGGTGATTTGGGTTCTCCAGTGCAGTTCTACGACAGATCTTCTCTTCTTAGCTTCATGGGACTCCGAGATCCCAATCTTCCACTTAAGCACCGCTCGTGTGTTTAAGTCAGTTCAGTTCTACAGTGAAGTTATACGACAGATATCCTCTTCTTAGCTTCTTGGGACTTCGAGATCCCAATATTCCACTTAAGCTCGTGTGTTTAAGTCAGTTCAGTTCTACAGTTCAGTTCTACCAGAGATATCCTCTTCTTAGCTTCTTGGGACTTCGAGATCCCAATCTTCTACTTAAACACGGCACCTGTCTTTAAGTCAGATTAGTTCTACAGTGCAGTTCTACGACAGATCTCCTCTTCTTAGCTCCTTGGGACTCCAAGATCCCAATCTTCCACTTAAACACTGCTCGTGTGTTTAAGTCAGTTCAGTTCTACAGTGCAGTTCTACCACCGATATTCCCCTCTTAGCTTCTTGTGACCTGTGAGATCCCAATCTTCTACCTAAACACCCCTAGTGTGGTTAAGTCAGTTCAGTTGAGTTCAGCTCAAAATCCAATCTTCCGACTTAAACTCCATGCGTACGCTGATACCGTAACAATTCAGTATTTTCTTCTAAATTAGGAAGTATACGTAATCACGCGCATTTAAATCAATGAAATACACAGGTAGCTAATAATATTGTGAAATCTCTAACTCATCAAATCAAGTGTAAAACCGCAAATTGTAAATAATAATTAAGTGGAAAAGTGTACAAAGTGACAATACAACATATATAAAAATAACAAGTGTATCATTGGAATCTTCTGGAATCCAGTGCACCTAGAGTTCAAAAATACCATCCACATACAGTCCACACCTTCAACGTCTTCAAACGCTAATTAACAAAGCCAACTAATTAGCAAGGGTGGGATCAATCCACCTGCAAAACATTGGGGAAAGAAAACAAGCTGTTTCTCCCCCACCGCTCACTTTGGACATTTTAATACTGAAAATTTCCCCGAACAAAGTTGTGCTAAAAAAAACAGTTAAGCTGGAAACATGAATTTACTGTAATTTTCCCAAAAGTGTAACAACTATACGATCTACATATTTCAGCTCAGATTCTCCCAGATTTTCGGCTCTTGCATCAGAAATTTTAAGTTGCAATATACAAGGTGTTATTTTTGAAACAATAAAGGAGCTCATTTTTGTTGAACCTAGTACTCGATTTCGGAATTATGTTTTTAATAACTAGATGGATGTAATATACCTGTAAATTCTGATTTTAATATACGGAGTGCTTCAAGAGTTATGGAAGAATAAGGTTTCATCGTAATCAACTGAACATTCCGTACCTCAGTAACAAGGACCATCAGACATAAAATTTTGAGGTTTTTGTGATTACCTATCCGTACTGAACATATAGTTACGCTATGTATACTTCGCCCAATATCACCCTGTATATGTGCAACTAGCATTTTAGCAAATAGGCCTTCTTATTGGTGTACAATACAAATGCAAATGGTAATTTAATAAAGACATACATGTACTAATATCTAAACTAAGGAGAAAAGCATTCACTAAATAGATGGAAGCAATGCTTTAGCAATCACAAAAAAATGGAAATATACAGGCTGCAAGATAATTAGTATTAGCAATATAGATATATAAGAAAAAGGTCAGAGTTGAGAAGCTAAAAGCATATGGCGTAAGAAACTGCAAGCAAAAGTAACGAAAGTCAAAGAAAGGCTGAAAGGCAGACGGCGAGCATTAGCAGTATCTTATCATTATAAAGAAGTTCACCGTGCAATGTAAAATGCGGATGCCTAAAATGAAACTGAAAACAGCGACTTATACTATAATGATCACTTACTCTCCCCCAGCTGCCTCCCGCCACCTCCTCCCACTTATTCTGTAAATAACCAGAGGCTCAGCTACCACAATTTTCCTGATTTAACAGCTTTACTTATATACAACGTTTTATACAAAAATAACAAAATTCATCGACTAGGCTTTTACATTGTTTTATACAAATATTTACAGTGGCATTTATACATTTTTAGAAATAAATATGAATGTAAGTGAAGATTGGAACCTGTGATGAGCACTGATAAGCAAACTTGGAGAAACCAATCAGCAAGTGCGTTATGGTAGTGAATTTTCATAGAAATGATTTGGCACCAAATATTTTTTATAACTTTTTTTTCTTGTAACATAGAAATCTAAATTTTGGTCTATAGTTTACTTTTTGTATGGTAAACCTACCTACCAAATTCACTTACCACAGCTTTTTTATATTCTGAGAATTTTTGTTGTTGAAAAAACACAAAAGTTCCCCGAAAAACCTGGTTCCGAATTTCCTGGCTAACGAACTTAGCCAAGCCACTTACAAAAGAAAGATACGTGCCAAATTTGATCCCAATCGGCACATTATATTTTGAGTTACCGGTGTGATACATATATACAGACATATATATATATATATATATATATATATATATATATATATATATATATATATATATATATATATAAACTGACCCCGGATATGGGTTCCAGGGGTCCTAGTTCGCGCTCATTTGTAATTTTTTTTTCAAAATTCAAAATTCGGGATCTCCCTAATGCTGAATTTTTTCTACGAAAATTCACTAAAAAACCAGACGATCGTTTCACTAACCAAGTTAGCGTCATCAGATGATGAATAATTCTAAATATCTTATATCTACAACTCTATTTATATTCTTCTGGAGGTAGTCGGTCACTAACGATCTATAGAAGTTCAACGACACCAAAAATTAACATATTTAGTTTGGCGGAAATATCTGTATTCTGTTATTATCTATCGGACGTGCTTATGCCGGTGCTTATTTTGTAAAGTAATCTATTTGGAGACTACCCATAGGGGGCGGAGCGAGATTCATACACTTCTTAATATTACAACATATATATATATATATATATATATATATATATATATATATATATATATATATATATATATATATATATATATATATATATATATACGAGAACGGGTCAATAAGTCCATGACTTTTTGAATTTTTCGCCTCTTGACAGGAAGGGCCACACTGCTCCTGTCAACAAGAATCTGTCAGTTGACTCATGTCAAATTTTGAACAAACTGCGTCATTTAGTTTGTGTTAGATAGCCATTGACAGCAGACAACCTCTTGAATTGTAACGAAAATGGAAAACAGTGAATTTCGTGTGCTCATCACACATTATTTTTTGCCGAAAAAAACATCACTTAAACCAAGACTAAGCTTGTAAAATACTATGGAGACTCTGCAACATCAATTTCCATGGTAAAAAAGTGGTTTACTAAATCTCGTTGCGGCCGTACAAGCACAAATGACGCCGAACGTTCTGGACGCCCAGTTGAGGTCGCTATACGCGAAACAATTGAAAAAAATTCACGATATGGTGTTGGCCGATCTGAGATTGAAAGTGCGTGAGATTGTGGAAGCCATAGGCATATCACATGGCTTAGTGGTTTCGATTTTGCATGATCACATGGATATGAGAAAGATATCCGCAAGATTGGTGCCGCGTTTGCTCACAATCGACCACAAACGCAATCGTGTGACAACTTCGAAAGAGTGTTTGGCGTTGTTCAACCGCAACAGGGACGAGTTTTTTCGCTTTCGTAACCGTGGACGGCAAATGGATTCACCACAACACACCAGAGAACAAGCAGCAGCCAAAACACTGGGTTTCTCCGTGCGAATCGGCGCCGAAGAAGACCAAGGTGGGTTTGTCAGCCAATAAAGTCATGGCGACCGTTTTTTGGGATGCGCGCGGTATAATCCACACTGATTACCTTCAAAAGGGAAGAACAATCAATGGCGAATATTGTACCACCTTGATGGACCGATTCAGTAAAGATTTGAAAAAAAAACGACCGCATTTGGCCAAGAAAAAAGTCCTTTTCCACCAAGACAATGCAAGGGTGCACACATGTATAGTCTCCATGGTAAAATTGCATAAATTGGTCTACGAATTTCTCCCTCATCCGCTCTATTCTCCGGATTTAGCCTCTTGTTTCGAAACTTAAAGAAATGGTTCGGCGGAAAAAGATTTGACTCCAATGATGAAATCATCTCACAAACAAATACATATATTGAGGACCTCGACAAGTCTTATTTTTTGTAAGGGATAAAAAAATTGGAGAAACGTTGGACGAAGTGCATAAAGCTCAAAGGAGACTATGTAGAGAAATAAAATGATTGTTTGTCAAAAAACCTATGTTTCATTCACAAAGTCACGGACTTATTGGCCCGCTCTCGTATATATATATATATATATATATATATATATATATATATATATATATATATATATAAGAACCTCGGTGGTTGTTTAAAATTTCTTATCAATTTTAGATTCTCCTCATTAACGTGGTGATTATTATGCCAAATATGTCGGGCAACGGAAGATCTATCTACAGTACCGTATCTTAATTGTGCCAATTGAATCTAATTCTAATAGACCTTTTTGTTTGTCCGACGTATTTATGATCACAATCTTTACAACTTGTTTCATTCCCGACATTTTGGCGGTACTATCCTAATCTTTTGGGTTACTTAGAAAGTTTTTAAAAGGTTTTTTTTTGTCGAAAATGTTAGTGGAAAATTCGCTTTTACTGAATTTTCGTAGAAAAAATAAAAAAATCACTAATGGGGAGATCCGACTTTTGAATTTTGAAAACATTTTTGCAAATGAGCGCGAGCTAGGACTCCTGGAACCCATATCCGGGGTCAGTTTCAATTTTTATATGTTTATATATATATATATATATATATATATATATATATATATATATATATATATATATATATATATATATATATATATATATATATATATATATATATATATATATATATATTACACCGATAACTCAAAAAAGAATGGGCCGATTTGGATAAAATTTGGTACGTACCTTCCTTTTGTAAATGGCTTGGACAGGTTCGTTAGTGAGGAAAATCTGACGAGGTTTTCCGGGAAAATGTTGAGTTTTCATTCGAAAAAATTTTTTGCATAAAGACTAGGTATATAATTTGAATTTTATGTATTCTTTTTGCAAAATTTTGTGTAAAAAGGTATTTAGCCAGTTTTCGCAGAGTTTTTTTGTGCTTCGTAGAAATTATTTTTTGTAAGACGTTTTTGTGAAATTTTGGTAAATGTTTCATAAGATATTATAAAAAAAAGTTTTAGGATTTTTTTCCAAAAAGTATTTGCCAATTCTCATGAATTTTTGTTAAAGTGTCGTCGCAAATGTTTTGGTGAATAATTATATTTTGGTAGGTGGGTAAATAACTTGAAGAGGTTAGTTGGCGTGAAAAATCGGACGAGTTTTTTCGAAAACGTTTTAAGTTTATTTCCGGATTTTTTAAAACTTTTTCAAACAATAAAGTTATTTTGATGAAATATGGTACATTGTTTCTACTATACTGGTAACCAAATTTGATGGCTGCTTTAATTAAAGAGATACACCTTTGCTATTAAAAACTTTTTCTTAAAATCAACACAGCTTATATTATTACATTTTTGCATTTTCCATCGAAATATAATGCATGTGTGTAAGAAAAGATACTCAGGACGCAGCAAGTGCGTTATGGTAGCGAATTTTTATTATATGTTTCAAATTTCAACAGCTCAATTTGCTATTAAGTTAACGTTTGTTGGCTAGGAACCAGTTTTTACGGGAACTTTTTGAGTTTATTTTCGAAAAACTTTTTACATTTTCAAACAGTAAAGTTATTTTGATGAAATATGGTATGTTCGTTCTACTATATGGGTTATACTGGCAACCAAATTTCATGCCTGCGTTCGTTAAGAGAAGAGACATATTTGCTATTAAAAACATTTTAATGAAAATTCACTACTATAACGTACTTGATGCGTCCACACTTTTTTTTATTAATATATTTATTTTCATTTTTGTCCATTGTCTCAATCGCTGATATTTTTTTCATGTAATTTTCACAATGGATTTTTTCAATGAACAAAATCCATTCAGTCGATAAGAGGTTAACATCAACCTAGATTGTTGCATTTGTCGCTCCCATGTACTAGGCGATGTTAGACGACCTTAATATCCTTTCTCTTCTTACAGAGAGGCATACGTTCAGCCAAACTTTCCAGGATGGTGATGTAAAATTGCTCCCTGGCGTCGATGATTGGCCACAATCACGGAAATAGACCGATTAAGGAAACAATATACACATACGTCTACTTTATGTAAACATTTGTTGCATAGGCAATTGTCGACTCGCTATGCATTTAATTTTCTTTGTTAATAAACTCATTATAGGTTTAAAAATTTATTTAATCCTGGCTTTCACAGTAAAACATACAAAATAATTTAAAAATACGTGTACATAGTACGTTGGATAAAGAGCTCGTGAGTTTGTTACAAATTACATTTATGAAACGTGAAAACAACATAAAACGTTTTTTATGCTCTATATTTTTATAGTTATTTAGATACTTTTTTATCAGAACTACCCTCACGCTGCCGTCTTTTAAGATCGTGTTTTGGTATTTGATCTTGTCGTGATTTTTCAATAACCCGCAAATATAGTTGATGATATATATGATATCGATATTATGCTAATCGAATGTGTTGTTGATACGAAGTCTAGCAAATTTCTAAAGTTTTTCACTGTAAGTTTCCAGACTGATTATCATATTTTCAACGAAGATGTGAATAGAAACACTTTAAAAATGCGATTTCCTTTAATGGAAAAAGTTCGGGACGCAGCAAGTGCGTTATGGTAGCGAATTTTCATTAAGTGCTTCAAATTTGTATAACTCAACTTGCTAAAAAATTCATCAGAATAACAGAAACCTGATTAGATAACGGTAAAGTGAAAGGAGACTAAAAAAATGGATAAAAAGTGAAGTCACTAACTAGTATTAGAACTCGTCATGTAGGACTCGTCTTATGGATGTACAGTACTTAGCCGACTCGGCTACGCTCGACTTGGCAGACTAGCTGGTATATCCAGTAGTATGTTAATTGTATAACGTCTTTTCTATTTACACAAAACAATTTTTATTTACAATGAGTCTTTTGGTCATATTTGAACGAAATGAAAGAAAATAACAACTAAGTTACATATCTAGGAGCTTGTTAGTCATTTCGTGTTGTATTGTTCACCAACGTTCGTACTCCTACCATCATTATCAATTTTGATTTGTTCATCGGATTTACTGAATTAAAAATTAATTTACCTCTAACTTTTCTTTTTTAACATATATATCTGAGTTTTAGTACATAGGTTACTCTTGGCAGCAACCAGCGTACGAAATTTGGTTGTCCTCACTTTGTTATTTTAGGAGATCTAAGTTTTTTTATAAAGAAAACACCAAATTTTCCAGAAAAACTTGAGCCGATTTTCTTGCTAACGAAATTATCCAAGCCACTTGCAAAAGGAAGGTATGTACCAGATTTGATCAAAATCGGCGCATTATTTTTTGTTATCGGTGTGATACACACACACAAATATATATATATATATATATATATATATATATATATATATATATATATATATATATATATATATATATATATATACGTATTAAAATTGAAACTGACCTGAGATATGGGTTCTGGCAGGCCTAGTTCGCGCTCATTTCAAGAATTTTTTTCAGAATTCAAAAGACGAGATCTCCTCCTTAGTGAATTTTTTTAAAGAAAATTCACTAACAATGAAAATATACATGCATGGTACATATTTACTTAAAGTACCTTTTAATAAAAATTCCTAATCGACTGCAAATCAAAATTTCAAATGGTCTTCAATACAAACATAAATTAGCCTCTTTGTTTGTAAAAATGTTAAGTTTTTTGAGCGATAAAAATGCTTCAATTTTAGGTAGTTTATTACATCGGTTACGGATTCTTAGTGACCTTTAAACTAATAACACAGAAAAAATTACTGTGTGATGTGACGGCTAAAAAATATTTCGTACTAAAATAAACACATCTAACATACAGCTATCTTTTAGAGTTATAAAATGGATGGAATTCCTGAGCACAAAATCGATAAAAAAATGAGCAGTAGAATTAAAAATTTTCTTTGATCTTATAACTCCTGGTTCGTTTCAAGGAATTAACAATTTTCTCTGTTTTTTAACCGTCAAAGCAAAGAATCACATCAGCATAATCCCAGAGTGGTAGCCGATTTGATCCAAAGGAATAAAGTTATTTCTAAATTCATTGTTTCACGATTTATCTCGAATTTTCTGATAAATCTCCAAGGGAAAACTGCCTCTTTTTCTATCAGTCGAGTTCTGCTCACAATCCATTACAGAGTCACTTTGACCTACCAATGATTTGAAATTTTATAAGCCCCTTTAAAGCAGTATTAAATTGTTCTCGAATATTGAAATTACAAAGTAAAATTAAGTTTTCTAGTAATAAATTTAATCCTCTGCTTTAGCCTGCAAAATTTTTAGATGGAGGAAGTAAACTAAAAATTTTATGAAACACCATTATAATCACAGTCTAAAGGCGATGTCGCTTCGTCGTCTAAATCATGACTCGACCATCTCTTTCCATTTCATTGCAACTTTCGTATTTCAATTGGGCTAGGTTCTCCATAAGATTTTCCCGTTTCTCCTTTTCAAATATGTGTCCTTCAAATCATGTTGTCAAAAAAATATTATATCTCAGAATAGGCGCAACCAATATTTTCCTTTTTCTTCATTTTTTCCATGTTTATTATGTTTCACCTAAATAATAATCAAACATCAACTGTTCTTCCTTTGTAAATATTTGTCTGCTAACGTGGACTCCATAAAACCGATTATCTTCTAAAGGTATAACTTTTCGTTGAACATATCTTCCCAACATCGCCTTAGGTTAGGTTATATTGGGAGTGAACCATAACAGTTTATCTATTGCGACCTTAAGGTCTATTGTGGTTCACGCCTAATTGTCTTATATTTTACTCAACAAGTCCAGCCTCTTACAGAGGTCGATAATTCTTGTGGGCGAAAGTTGATCCTGATCTTCTGGTGCAAGTTGTGCCTTGCCAAAGAGCCGGTGTCTTGTTCTGTCCGAAGCCAAACAGGAAAATAGCACGTCCTCTACTGTTTCGTCACTCTCCATACACAGCCGGACCTCGGTTACTTGTCCGAGTCCAATCCTGTACATGCGGTGACGCAGTGGACAGTGTCTTGTATACAGGCTGACCAGAGTTCTCAGTTGTCTGTTTAGCTCTCAAAGTAGAGCCGTTAATTCTGAAAGACTATTTATGACGGCTTTAGAGTGTGATAATCGTGGCAGATTTTGCCATTGTTAGATTGTCTTTCCATCTGTCTGGGTCTTTAAGGTGCGTTTTGCTGTGCATGATGATATCCCAGCAGAGGTTCTGGTCCGATAAAGCCCCCACCCCCCGGCAATCGAGTCGGCTGCTACATTGCCACCAAGGTCCGAATGACCCGGCATCCTGACCAGCGACCCATTATTGTAACTGCCCAGTACATTGAGGGCAGTCTTGCAACCGTATACAATTTTTGCATTTCAACGGTAGGAACTAAGTACCCTTATAGCAGCTTCGCTATAAGGGCACTTGCCTCCTTGGTATATTTATATCGATTTGTGTGAGCAATGGTCTTGTATTATCTCTCTCACACACATCTCAGTGACATACACTTCTGCCTGATGTATGGCTGCGTATTTTCCGAGGCTGGATGATATTCTATCTGCTCCTATATGCGTCAGCTCATGCCCCCAGATCGGTTTTGGAGCTGTTTTACCATCTGAGATCTGCCCTCAATAGGGATGTTTCGACTTATTCCCAGTCTCCCCTTTCCGAGAGGACGGTCTTGAAAGACAGGTCTGTACTGATATTACTAGACATCATGTCTGAGACTATTTCCAGAACCTGGTGACTCTCAATGTCATCGAGGAGTCTGGTCGTTTCCAAACTGATTGCCTTCGGCATGCTGTCAGCCGTTTGTATTAGCCTGTACGCTGTCTACGTAGCCTCGTTCTCCAGCCAAATGTGAAGAGGTGGAATGTTTAGGTGGACTTCCAAAGCGGCTGATGGGACGGTCGACTTGCAGATTGCCTGGCAGATTTTTTGTTACTGATTACGTCACTGTAAACTCGTTTAATTAGATGAAGAGTAAGACTATTTCTTGGAGGCCACTTCAGCTCCTCAGTCTTTGTTTTGCTGTATATAGTGGTAATACGTATTGGAAAGTTTGAAATTCATATTTACTAACATACATATAAAATATGTTTGGGACAGGTAAAAGTATTTTCCAAACATACGTTATGGTCTGTATCCAAAACACCCCTCCTTTACAGCGATTTATTTTTAACTGAAACCGAAATTTTTCTCTCGTCAGTGCCGCTACATGATCTGTGACCCTATGTATAAATTCCATGAGGCTTTTCTGTTCATAGGTAGTACTTACGTATATACCCGCGTAGTTTAAAAATAGAGAGAAATATTTTTCAGAGATCATACTGTCAAGCACATAATAGAACCTGCAGACATATGCAGTTTTTAGAATGTGGTTCTTAAATTGGGCCCAAATGTAAGTCGGGCAAATAGATCAGCATCAGGTATTGTTTGGAAACGAGACGGCTTTGTCTCATATTGGCTAATGGAAGTTACTGTAGCCAGAATATTTAAGTGATCGCGAATACAGATTTCATCAAAATCAATATACCGACGATAATTTGACATACTTCATTCATTTTTGGAGTTCTGCTCTCGAAAAATTTGGAGAATTGGATATGGTCTGGCATGTGGTACTTCTCAACAAACTTTCATCATACAATTTGCCTCGCATTAATGCATATGCATATTTGGACTGGAAAACTGCTCGAGTACAACCCGCCCACACGAAAGGATCCAAAGCATTTCCTAGCAACTACAGGCCAATTTCTCTCCTTTCAGTCATCTCTAAAGTAATGAAAAAGTATATAATCACCGAATTACTCAAATTTCTTGAAAAACACATTCTAATCCACGACAGGCAGTATGGATTCCGTCATCGTAGATCAACTACCGACCTCCTTTCCTTTGTCACCCATTGTTGTAACAAGTCTATGGAACTACACGGTGAATCCCAGAGTGTCGCTCTAGACATATCCACAGCATTCAACCAGGTTTGACACGCAGCGCTGCTCAATAAACTTCCGGTCTATGGCCTACCACCAAAACTTTGTACTTGGACAGCAAATTTTCTCTCCAACCGGAGTATTTCTGTTGTTGTGGATGGCAATTCCTCTAAACTGTATCCAATTAATGCAGGAGTCCCTGAAGGTTCAGCTTTAGCCCGTACTTTGTTTCTTCTCCACATCAATGACCTCCTCTCTAGCACACACAACCCAGTTTACAGTTACGCGGACGATAGCACCCTCCACTCAAATATACAATATTCTAAGCCTGTCTCTTTAGTCCAATTAGATTTTGTCTTTGTGGATTTCCAAAAAATATTAGACTGGGGAAGTAGAAATCTTGCACAATTCAACTCCACCAAATCTCCGTCTTGCTTTCTATCTCATAAGAGATACACCAGCCCTAGACCCATCACAATGAACAATCAATTTATTTAAAGTAACGAGTCCTTTTCACTTGTTGGCATTTCTGTGGATCGAAATCTCAATTGGCACCAACATGTCACTTCAATTGCAGAAGCGGCTGCTAAGAAATTATGTTTCGTCTTCCGGGCTCGCAAATATTTTCACCAGCTAATCTCTATACCTCATGTACTTCACAAATAAGGCCAAACCTTGAATACTGCTCCCACATCTGGGGTGCCGCTGCCGCTTCTACACTCGCTTTCCTGGACTCCATTTAGAAGAGAGATATACGTCTCATCAGTGACCCTACCTTCACCCAAAGGCTGCCATCCCTTGCCCGCCGACGTGCCGTTGGTGACCTCTCTCTCTCTTTTATAGATATCTGCACGGCACTGCTCAGAGGAGCTTTCCTCCATAGTTTCTCCACCTGCTGCCCCCAACAGATCTTCCAGGGGAACAGAGCGAATGCACCCTTTTACTGCCCAGGTCACCAGACATAGCACATCTTGTTATGCCCGCTCTTTTGTCCCGAGGACTTCCAAGTTGTGGAATTCCCTGCCGGTACATGTTTTTCCTTCTCCTCCCAACCACCAAACCTTCAAGTGCAGAATTAACAAGTTTCATCTTTCCTCCTTGTCGACACCCACCGTACGATAGTATTTAGGCTGTAAGCCCTCGTGGTGTGTTGTTCAAATATATAAAAATATATAGTAAAATAGTCGACACAATTATTGTCAAGTTACCCACTATACACTTGTTTGAAAGTCCACTACGAATCCTTGTACTGTCAGAGTGAACATCCATCATGTGGTAGAACAATCAACGTTCATGATATCTTAGAGGGATACATAGGCTTTGCCTTTTAGGACACATTTTATTATTTATAACTGAATCTGTTTTGTTCTGGAAGCGGCGAAACTACGAAACAAACTACGTAACAGTTCGTACCACATTGCCGAATTTGAATATTTAAAATTTTAAAGCCTCTGTACCAATTATACCCACAATCCCTGAGGACACTGATAGGGTCGACGATTTGAAAATTTTTTGCTAGGTGTACACAATTTCGCTGTTAAAAATCTTGCGTTTATTATTGTGAAGATATAGCTCTTAGTCACAGACCAGAAGTCGTTACACGATACAGCTCACAATGTTATATAAAATAGGTATTAAACAAAATGGTGAAAAGCAGTTAACTTCTAATTTATCAACGTAATCAAGCTTCAATCAAGATTTCTTTGTAAAGCAGCATAATTAATTATAATAATAATTTTCTCCCCCTTTTATAAGGGAAACTGGTAACCAGAAAATGATCTTTACTAATTTAAATCGTATATGGGCAGTGACCTAGATACGAGGTAATTGATGATAATTATAAACTTTCTCTGCGTTAATAAAGAACAACATTTGCCTCATCTTTGTATATTCGATTGTCTGATTATTGAATAATTTTAATCCAAACATTAATTCCTAATTTAGTACATATTTTACACTTGAGTTCATCAATCTCCTGCCTTTTGGATAATACATAAGTAATTCTGACAAATGCGAAACCTTCCAGAAGACTAATTAGTTCTTAATGATCAGATTAATTGCTTATTGAAAAGTTGTTGATTCATAAACGTGGCTCTATTTCAAACGAGTCTCCGGAACTGTTTCAGTTAATCAAAAACTCAAACCCTAAAATACTCGATAATTAGTTTCCGTCGGGTTATAAGCTAAGCTATTTGTTAATTAATTACTAATCGAATAATTACAAATCTGCCCCTTTGCACTCATGCATTTATTATTATTCTGGTAACTATCTAACATTTGGGTAAAACGGCTGAAGAAAGTGGAAAATAATTTTGCTGGGAACAATTGTTCTGGAATTTACATATCAAAAATACAATTAGAGCAAAAAATTCAATAAAAAACGGCATTGCACCTTCGTTGTCACGCTCGCCTTTTAGTGAATTTTCTTTAAAAAATTCACTAATGAGGAGATCCCGACTTTTGAATTTTGAAAAAATTTCGTCAATTGAACGCAAACTAGGACCCCTAAAACTCATATCCGGGGTCAGTTTCAATTTATATATATATATATATATATATATATATATATATATATATATATATATATATATATATATATATATCTATCTTAACGCCCAATCTCACCATCACCCATCGCAACTAAATTCCGTGGTTCGAACACTAGTAACACGATCCCTTACACTAATGGACAACAACAACAAACAGACAGAATTAAACTTTTTAAGACAGACATTGCTAGAAAACGGATACGACAACAATCACATACTACGAAACATTAGAAACGCACAATAACAAACCACTACACCACAACAAGAACAAACAGAGTCCACACAACAACACACAGCATTTTTACCATACATTAAAGGTGTCACCGACAAAATCAACCCAATTTTCAGAACCTATAATATCAAAACAGTATTCACAACATATCAAAAACTGTCAAATCTGATAAAAACTCCCAAGGATACGATTCCAAACGAATCCCACGGAGTTTACGAAATTCCTTGTTCCGACTGTTCCCGAACTTATGTAGGGTAAGCAAATAGACGCATTAACAATAGAATATATGAACACAACCTGGCAGTTAGAAAATCCAATCCCTCATCGGCGCTGGCCATGCATTATATTCATACAGGGCACAAAATAGACTTCGATAATGCCAAAACAATAGCACCGGTTTACAACTTCAAAACGAGAATTATCCGCGAATCAATCGAGACTGAAAAACGTCCCGGTTGTTTAAATAAGAGAGATGATGGTCTTCGCCTTCCGACCACTTAGAAACCTATTATATTTTCATTACAAACACACAAACAGAAAATAAATTCCACAAACAATTTTATTGCCCCATTATCTGTCTCAACAAATGCCGGTGACCCTCTTAATCCTCCTCAGCCTCTAAGTACCGTGACCAAAGCCCCCCACTTAATTGACCATAACCCCACTACTTTCACTGACAACGAAGCAGGTAGACGAACGATATATATAAGACAGGACTTGCAACGAACTGCCAGATCTCTCCGAGGCCTAGTGTTGAACACACTGAGACCTCACAGAGGATCTCCGGAGAGATTTGGGGAGTAGGCAGATTGAGGCCCCGTAATCGAGCTACAACAACCCAACCCACCTTAGTCCACCGCTCTAAGGAGTAGGCAGATTGAGGCCTTAGAGTGTCCTTACATATTTCCTTTACCTCTTGAAACCAACCCAACCCATCTTTGTCCACCGCTCTAAGGAGTAGGTAGATTGAGGCTTTAGAGTGTCCTTACATATTTCCTTTGCCTCTTGAAAATGGCTGCAAAACTGGAGCCGAAGCCGAATCGTCGAGTTTTCATAAATTCTGGACGCGGTTCAACCCGAGAACCAAGTATGTCTCATATATATATATATATATATATATATATATATATATATATATATATATATATATATATATATATATATATATATATATATATATATATATATATATATATATACACGTATCACACCGATAACTCAAAAAATAATAGGCCGATTGATCAAATTTCGTGAATACCTTCCTTTTGTAAATGGCTCGGATAAGTTCGTTAGTTGGGAAAATCGGACAACGTTTTCCGGGAAAATTACAAGCCTTTGATTAAAAAAAGTTGAAACGTTAAAATTGATAGTTCTGGTAGTCGTACATTAGTACGCGTTAGCACTTTGTGAGTTAAAAATACGGCTTGAAATGACTAAGAAGTTCCTAGATCTGTGTTTCAGCCGTTATTTTTCTTCATTTCGTTAAAATATGAGAAAAAAATCAATTTTAAACAGAAATTGTATGGTGTAAATAACTAAGACATTAGAAAATGAATATACTAGAGTATATACCCGTTAGTAAATACATCTGTCATGTCGACAATGGCCGAGGGGTAGATGAAGCAGTGGGGATTTAATAATGGACTCCTATAACACGCGTTCTAATCTCAGGTAGTGACTTAACTTTTTTTTACATTTTTTTAGTTTTATTTCATTTTACCGTAATTTGATCAGATTCTGTAATTTCGATTAATTTTTCAGCAAGTTCTTGTATGACAAATTCAACTAAGATGAGATGAAAACTTTTACGACTTAATTCGATTTAAATAGCACATCTGGTTGTTTGTTATTGCCCTAACTTAGTGAAACCACACCATACTTAATACAGCCGTAGACTTTTCCCGTGGCTTCGAAAGTGCTTCTTCTTTTCTGCAACCGATTTCAATTTTTACTGGACACAGCAAGTGCGTTATGGTAGTGAACTTTTATTAAAGTTGCAAATTCCAATAGCTCAATTTGTAATTAACCTAACGTTCGTTGGCCAGGAACCAGTTTTTTCGGGAATATTTTAAGTTTATTTTCGAAAAATTTTTGTACATTTTCAAACAATACAGTCATTTTGATAAAATATGGTACATTGTTTCTACTATATAGGTTATACTGGTAACCAAATTTCATGCCTGATTTCTTAAAAAAAGACAAATTTGTTATTAAAAACATTTTTATGAAAATTCACTACCATAACGCACTTGTTGCGCCCAGACTTTTTATTAATAATTTAGTTCTAGATATTTGCAATATCTACCACACGTTATTAACCCATTTGAATTTAAAATCAATTAAAAGTTGTTAATATTTTTTATTTGATTGTTTTAATGAATCTTTTAGAGATTTCCAAAAAAGTATCATATATTTAAACTGAAAACAATTGAACATCTAGTGGTGTCTTAAAGTCTGCAGGTACTACTACTGACAACTCCGGACTATTATAAACAAAAATATGATTTAAAAGTACGCTGCAAAGTATCAGTAAAAACAGCACAGGTTTTCCTTTACATTTCCCGAAGGGGCAGTGCGACAAGTTAGTATAAAAATATCTCACCCAAAAGTAATTATCTACTTAGGTGAGGATATATTTGCTGACAATTCATGATTTTGTAAACAAATTAGAAGCTTGGAATGCTCTTCATGTAACTTGATAGAAGTGGAAACAGAAATCTCAATCTCCAATGTCTGTAATGTCTAAAATGCCTCAAATGTCTCCAAGACCAACGTCTAAAATGTTATGCAAGTTTGCTTTGCATTCCGACAAACTTGCTAGTGTCTATCTACACCGTTAGTTGACAAAATTGACTTTGTTAAGGGTTCAGATGATTTCCCACAACGTCCTCGTTACAGCTCTTCTATATTCCAATATTCACAACTTAGATATTTTTTATCCATGCTCCCCTTCTCGTTTCTAGCTTGAGAGATCTATATTCAAGAAATGTCAATTTATATTTTTGTTTGTTCTTATTCAATCCCGACGTCGAGTTCCTTTGTTCGCACAATATAGTTATAAAAGTTGTAGAGCGTGATTCAAATGCATAAAACTTTAAAGCAGCTCAAGAATCTAAAACTTTATCGTCTTACTGAGTTATTTTTATTATTATTTTCTCTAGTAAGATTGTATAATACATTATGCTAAAGTTTGATAAATTATATCCACTAAATATTTTCTCATCAAGTTTCATATTTCAAATGTATTGGTTTTTGTCTTGAGGAAATTTTATATGCGGATGTAAAAGAACTGGCCACAAAAAGCGTAAATGATTTAGTTTTTCTAATGCAATACGATATATCTATTTTTATTAAGACAAAATCTTTTTAAAACAGCAATTTCTTTAGTTAAATTTTATTTTAATTTCTTTTTGTACTGCTGTTCAGTATACAAAGTCGTTTGCCGGTACGTACTTTAGACTTTATTTAAAATTGCAAATCTTAAAACTGGCAAAAATTTCTATAAATTTCGTATAAAATAAATATTAATGTTGGACCCGCCAGATATTATTTAAAGTTCACATTTTTTGCATTTTGTGTTTTATATTTGATAATAACGCTCTTTTGGCTATGGCGTCGTCGACGTATTTTTTTATTTTTTTATTTTAACAACACACCACGAGGGCTTACAGCCTAAATATTATCGTACCGTGGGTGTCGACAAGGAGGAAAAAGGCCACTTGTTAATACTGGACTTGGTTTGGAGGTTCGGAGGAGAAGGAAAAATATGTGCCGGCAAGGAATTCCACAACTTGGAAGTCCTCGGGACAAAAGAGCGGGCATAACAAGATGTTCTATGTCTGGTGACCCGGACAGTAAAAGGGTGCATTCGCTCTGTTTCCCTGGTAGATCTGTTTGGGGCAGCAGGTGGAGGAACTATGGAAGAAAGCTCCTCTGAGTAGTGCCCGTGCAGATATCTATAAGAGAGAGAGAGAGAGAGAGAGAGAGGAGAGAGAGAGAGAGAGAGAGAGAGAGAGAGAGAGAGAGAGAGAGAGAGAGAGAGAGAGAGAGAGAGAGAGAGAGAGGTGTCACCAACGGCACATCGGTGGGCAAGGGATGGCAGCCTTTGGGTGAGGGTAGGGTAACTGATGAGACAGACGTATATCTCTCTTCTGAATGGAGTCCAGGATAGCGAGTGTAGAAGCGGCAGCGGCACCCCAGATGTGTGAGCAGTATTCGAGGTTTGCCCTTATTTGTGAGGTATATAAGGTATAGAGATTAGCTGGTAAAAAGTATTTGAGAGCCCGGAAGAGAAAACCTAATTCTTAGCAGCCGCTTCTGCAATTGATGTGACATGTTGGTGCCAATTGAGATTTCGATCCACAGAAATGCCAACAAGTGAAAAGGACTCATTACTTTGAATAACTTGGTTGTTCATTGTGATGGGTCTAGGGCTGGTGTATCGTGTATGAGATTTGGTGGAGTGAATAGAATAGAATATTTGAATCGAATAGTTTGTAGGCGTTTTTATTTCTATTTTAGAAGCTCTGACTTCAAAAGCCCAACTTTATTTCCTTTATGTTTCAAAACTGGTCAATAAACAATAAACCACAGCTTTCTATATCAGCCTCTGCAATTTTATCAATCTTCTAACAAACAGTAGGTATGACCAATAACCACACCTAACAACAGATGTTCGTTTTATAACTGTATTTGACATGTCAAACTGGCCTAGGAATCGAACTGCAACAAATCTCCGGCTCTAAGAGTTCTTCCTCCCTCTCGCGCTTAAATTTCCTTCCTCCCATATTTCCTTTAACCTCCTGAAAATGATTACAAAACAGGAGCCAAGACGTGTTACCCTCGACTTTTTAGGTCTGCTTACATTTTAATAATGCAAGCAAATGCTTTACCAACTGCTGGAACATTTTTAACGGCTACTATATTTTTTGATTGGAAATGGGCGAACAAAATTACGTCATATAAAGTTATGAAAATTCGCTACTTGATAAAAACCGTCTGCGTTATTGTTAGAGATTTTTAAGAGGAATATTACTAGCTGACAGTAAAAAGGATTTAACTGCTAACGTATTAAACACAAAGAAAAATTGATTGTGAAGTAAAAAATCACGCGCAAAAAACATTTTAGTTCTTTGAGAAATAAATAAGCGAGGTAAATAAATTTCTCTAAGACGTATTAAATACAAGGAACTTATTCATTTGTGAAATATAATATTGCAATGGGAATAACACTATTTTTTGCTTCTATAAATAGAAAAGGAGAATAATTCCATCGCTAAATGTTTTAAATAAAACGCAATTTGGCCGCCAACAGAGGCAGTTTTTATTACTTCAATATATTATCAACTCAGACATTTTGTTGATAATTCCACGAACTCAAGAAATACGCTAGTCTCCTTGCAGTCTGTAATATTCCACAGCAGCGTGAATCTCAGGACACAAGATTGCTTCAGCCAATGAGAAGCAAGAGAATGGTGAGCTGCAACCTTGACGTCCAGGGGCAGGCGCGGCGATGTGTGTTCAAACAAACAGAGACGGCTGATGAGAATCTAGTGTCACTCTGCTCCCTTAGCACAACTATTTCAAACTCCTATATAATTAATTGTAACAATCATTATATTCTAATAGCGTCGCAATAAAAGCTGGTAAATTTGTGTTGTGTGAACCAGGTGACCCTACCAGGTCTTATAAGCTCATCAGCAGCATAAATAATATATTGTTATCGTAAATATCGAGATATCGAACTAATAGTTATCGATCTAAAGTGTCAGAATTTTGTACTAAAAAGCTGAAAAACTTGAGCTCTTGGTCAAAATCAACCCAGAAGGAGTAAGTATTCGTTTTAGTTAAACATTTGATATTAACAATAAATAACTGAGGCAGCAGAAAAGTATTAGGAAAAGCCTCTACAAAATCTTTATTTAACATTGTACAATTTAACTTAAATTTCAAATATTAACTAAATCATTAGCATTCTGTAAAGTGATTGAAGTTGTGAACTATTTTAAAAGAGCGGTCGGGGCACACCTCGAGTCTCAACCAATTTCTGGACGCGGTTCAACTCGAGTATCTTCCTTATATTCATGACCGCGGAAACTTGGTAACTGAAATTATGGACTGTCTCTCCTAGTGTTCTAACTGCACACATAAAACGGAATAGTTTCCTTTCGAAGATTTTAAATGATTCTGGTCGAATCTGAAATCGAGAATTATCAAATTAATATGCCAGTAATTAAATCTTTGCGATTCAATCCTAGGGAGGATAGATAATTCAGAATGAGAGGATGGTGATATAAGTGGGGCGAATGAAAATAGAGGAAGTTTTTAGTGTAGCATCAGCGATGAAGACAGTGATTGATGGTTAGAGACGTACCCTAGACACTAGACGAGATAGCACGCACGCACACAATTGCGAACACGTTCAACGCCTACTAATGCTTTTGCTTTAACACCCCCAAACGTAGAAGGAAAACAGAGCGAACCCTATTTTATCTTAGACCTTATTAGTGCGTTAGGTGCGAGCCAGAAGAACATATGTATTTGGTTATGTAGATACTTTGACTACAATTATTGAAAGTGTTGACTCACCGAATATATACTACGATGCAAACTTTTTTTAAGTAGAATATTAGTCTCCTCATCACACTCTAAAAGCGACATCGATTCTTTTCAAGATCTAAATATATAACACTCCTATAGGTTCCGCTACGTGTGTTTATAAATCTGGTTGAATTTATACCACAAGCATGCATCCCTGCGACATTTACCCATTAAAAGTATATTAAAAGAGCGCTGGGTACCAGAGTATTCCAACATATGAGAAGTAGAAACAACGCTGACAACACCGCTTCAGCTTTCGGCTGCGACCTGAGAGAGAGAGCGGCCACATTTTTGACAGCCAAAGCAAGGCCAGAATCCTTCATCCGTCAAGTTTTGGCACCGAATAGTTCGTCTTGGAAGAAATGGAGATTTACAAATACATAAATGGCTCCAATAGCATTGTTTTCAATGTTTCCAGCACCAGTGCTATTATCTTTTGTTTCATATACAGAAACCTGATAGAACAGTGTTCCAGAAGAGTGTTCCTACTTACTGATGATAGATTTCGATCATGGAGCTAAGCAAGCTTGGTTTCGTTGCTCTTTGTTTTTTTTTGTCCTGTTTCATTGACGGTTCTCTGCTTGCTCGTGTCATCTGTCACTTGTGTCACTTGTCGTTTTCGTTTCAATCATCCTTCCAACTACACAGGTTTTGGTTTAATAAGTGCACAGACACCATTTTGCTGCTTTAATAAAATAAAAAATAAGCGTCGTAGATATTCATCCTCTAGCTGTTTCAAGTCTGGAGATGCTTCTGTTCTCTTACTCAATGTCATTTTCGTCTGGAAATCTGAAGACAATAGATGAAAACTAAAACTTTGACAGCGTTTCATACAGCAGTTTTTCTGTTTTCAAAAAACGGGAATAATAAGTATTAGTTACCAGATAGGCACCTTTCTTTTCGTCTATTTCTGCATTTAGCTTGTTTGGATGTTCTCAGGGAGTTCTGGTCAGCTGTGCAGCCTGCTTGCCTTCTATGTTGTGTTGGTATCTTTGCTTTTAACTAGTTGAATAATTTGGCTTTTAACTTGTATTTGGCTCCCTCAGTGTGTTATCTTTGTGGGACTCAGTCCCGTTTTAAATGTGTAAAAAATGTGAGACGGCTCGGGTTCGTGTTAAGGTAAAATAAATTTATATATATATATATATATATATATATATATATATATATATATATATATATATATATATATATTCGGTGTCACATAAATTGTTTAAAATCACAGGAATTAAAAGAGATGAAAGATTCACACATATATTACGGTAAAAGGAATACAGAAGTGCTATTAAATGATTAAGTAGTTAGTGTACCTGGGGGGGGGGGGGGGCAACTAAGTTATTTGAAAGTATCTTGGTTATGTTTATAGCCAACAGTATACTAGTTATACCGTATGTGATCACAGATGTTTACATGCAACAATAAAACTAAGATATATAACCTCAAATGTCGCAATAGTAGTTGTTATGAGCAGTATTGTGTTTATTAAGTGTTAAAATGGGGTGGTAACTTATCTGCCTCTTTTCCTGCTATGCTGTAAGTAATACCCAGACGTCTTTGTTGAAGTTAATTAGGCAACAATCAATTGTGTCTAATGATATTCGCACAATAAGCCAACATATAATGAAATCTAGTTATCCAGAAAAGTTCAATCCATTTAAAGTAAAATTACCAGTGAAAAATGAAGACTAAGCTAGGCTGAACAATACCAGCCTGGAAAACGAATACTGACTGGACATTAAAACTGGTAAATAAAACTGGTAACTAAAAACTCGTAAATAAAAATTCGTACATAAAAACTGGTACATAAAAAAATTGTAGCATTGTATTTGAGCAAGTTGAATGTCTGCACGTTCCGCTCTTCGGAGGGGGCGTAAATCCGTCGGTCCCCTGTCCTTGCGATGTTGGGCACGTTAAAGATCCCTACCCTTCTTAAAGAAAGACAGGGGATCGGCAAAGTTTCCAGGATAGTGAGGTGAAACTGCTCCCTGGCGTCAGTGATTGGGCATAGTCGCGGAAATAGGCTGACGTTAAAGAAATAAAAACACACACGCAAACACACAGTCAAAAACTAACATTGGAATTCAAAAATATTGTGGAAATTAAACTTACGCTGTATATACATAGCCTGGGGTTTTAATTATGTTATTTATAAGATAGTAGCTGGTGATGAATTTAATCCCACTAAAGTGGTATATTGCACAACTCTCGGTACAAACATTTAATAAGGAATCCTGACGATATCCAGCACAACCGGTGTAGGTAATTGCAACCTATATATCCAAGACCTTCTTCTAATTTTCCAACAAAGTAATTTTTTAAAAACTTTGCCCTTTCAGAGAACAAATTTTCAAATCAACATATGAGAAACATATGGATATGATAAGACTGATAAGAACTGGCAATTGGCAATATTTTAACATAAAATCTCAAGGTATTTGCCTGCTATTTACTTATAGAGTTTTCCCCAATTTTATTGTTTTGAATATACTCCGTGTCAACTTTTATTTAATAAATTAATAAATTTGAAATTAATGTCTTACAAAATTTTGCAGGTGAAGTTTAGATAGTCAGAAAGAAATGCTTTTTAACTCCTGACACTCTGTCAGTTTAGCTTTGCATGGCCGTTCGGGCTTGGTTTTTGACGTGGGACATTAGCTTTTGGTAGATATTTATGCTTTTTGTAGTTGTTGTGTAATGCTCGCATGTAAGATCGACCAGAAACATACTTTCTGACAACAATCTTTTTACATTCTGGGTCTTTAACCCCTGAAGATGGCTCCAAGGAGCCTAAGCGCGTAGGATTAACAATTAAATATATTGTCTGGTAAAAAAAGCCTTTAAATTCCAAATTACTTTGAACCGTGTCAAATCCAGACGCGTTGACGTTTAGAAATAAAGTTAGGGCAAGAGCAAACAACCAGACATGCTATTTAAATTGAAATAAGCCTTAAAAGCTTTCATCTCCTCTTTATTAAATAATTTTTTATACAAAAGCGCGATAAAAATATCATCGGAATAACAACAATCTGATTAGATAACGGGAAAGTAAATTGAGACTAAAAAAAATTGATAAAAATGAAGTCACTAACTAAGATTAGAACTCGTCATATAGGACTGGACTATCTTGGATGTACAGGGCTTAGCCAACTCAACCACGGTCGACATGACATGTATATACTAGCAGGTATATCTGGTTAATTGTCTAACGTCTTTACTATTTACACCAAACAATTTTTATTTACAATGGAGTTTTTGCTCATATTTAACGAAATAAAAGAAAATAACGACTTAAACGCAGATCTAGGAGCTTGTTAGTCATTTCGTGTCGTATTTTTCACTCACATTCCTACTATTACTATAATTTTATCAATTTTGACGTTTTAACTTTCTATAATCAAATTTAATTAAATGAAAATTGATTTACCTCTAACTTTTTTCTCTTTTGACGTAAAAATATTAATTCTGGTGCATCGAATACTCTTTGTGACAGAAACCAGAGTACCAAATTTGGTTGCTCTTACTTTGTTACTTCCGGAGATATAATTTTTTTTTCTAAAAAGAAACACAAAATTTTTGAGGAAAACCTGGGCCGATTTTCCTGACTAACGAACTTATTCAAGCCACTCACAAAATGAAGGTATGTACCAAGTTTGATTAAAATCGGCCTATTAACATTTGAGTTATCGGTGGGATACCTTAGTTTATTTTCGGTAAATTTTTGTAGGTTTTCAAACAATAACAATATATATATATATATATATATATATATATATATATATATATATATATATATATATATATATATATATATATATATATATATATATATATGTAAACATATAAAAATTAAAAATGACACTCGATATGGGTTCTAGGGGACCTAGTTCGCGCTCGTTTGAAGAAATTTTATCAGAATTCAAAAGTTGGGATCTCCTCATTAGTGAATTTTCTATCAAAAAAATTCACAAAAAAACCATTAGTTTTTTAACCCGATTTAGTTAAATTTTTCCTCCCTTTAATACAAAGTTAGTGTTTTTTTGCGTTCCAAGCAAAATATAAATTGTTCCAGAAACATTATAATAGAGACGTCATCACTGATATGGTGCACTATGTCCCTCTAAACTGGCATAAAATTAATTTTATAGAAAGGCAAGGATTAAAATAATAATGGATAAGCGTCAGTTCTGATGAAAACACCATTGTTTCCCCAATATTGCAGATCTGGGTTCATTAGAGAACAATTTAAATTTAAAGCAATCCTGCAAGTGAGTCCTGGAATATTAATTTATAGCCGCATCAAACGCAACAGGAACACAATGAACAACACTGAATATTAAATAAAATAATTGCATGTAACTGGGAATAAAACAGCGTATTGTTGGATATTTGTTTGCTTTTTCATATTTTAGTTTCCAGGCTCATAACGAGAAAGCGTCTGGATTATATGATGTGATGTTATATTCGCTTTGTTTTAAAGAAAAAATGCGACAAAACATATTATTTATTAAAACAGAAGCCATTAGTTTTACCCATTCGTAAATGTTAGTAATTTGTTATAAAACATACTTTTAAATGGAAGAACTACGAATATTTTACATGATTTCTGCAGTAATTTGTAAGACAAAAACCAGTTGCTCCAAGTAAAGACAGAAAAAATATAATAACTCGTTAAATAAATATGCAGTGCATTTCAGAATTCATGAAAAAATAATTTTCTCTATTATTAGTAATTTTTAAAAGACAGACTGAAAAGGGTCAACGAAAAGTTTTTAAATGTCATTTTTTTAAAAGAAAAATCATACCCACTCTAACCCTATTTGAAAAGTTATTACCCTCAAAACATTTTTAAATGGAAAGTTGAGTCATGTAATACTTTTGTTAGGGGAAAATTAATTATCTACGATATTTAAAACGCAAAAAATAAATTCAATGACAAATAAGTTTGTTAAATGGATTTTAAAAATACTAATTCATGTGCTCAAAATGATCACTCTATTTTCTACCGCCAATATTCAAGTCGCTCGACAAAGTCTCGTAGCACATCGTTCATGAACTGGAAGCACATCAGCTATTTTTCGGCGAATTGTTTGATTCAGATGGTCTAAATTGTTTGGTATGTCTTTTTTTTATATCAACAACACACCACGCGGGCTTACAGCCTAAATACTATCGTACTGTGGGTGTCGACAAGGAGGAAAGAGGCAACTTGTTAATTCTGGACCTGAAGGTTTGGAGGTTCGGAGGGGAAAGAAAAACATGCGCTGGCAAGGAATTCCACAACTTGGAAGTCCTCGGGACAAAAGAGCGGGCATAACAAGATGTTCTATGTCTGGTGACCTGGACAGTAAAAGGGTGCATTCACTGTGTTCCCCTGGTAGATCTGTTGGGGGCAGCAGATGGAGGAACTATGGAAGAAAGCTCCTCTGAGCAGTGCCCGTGCAGATATATATATAAGAGAGAGAAGTCACCAACGGCACGTTGGTGGGCAAGTGATGCCAGCCTTTGGGTGAGGGTAGGGTCACCGATGAGACGTATAGCTTTCTTGAGAATGGAGTCCAGGATAGCGAGTGTAAAAGCGGCAGCGGTACCCCAGATGTGGGAGCAGTATTCGAGGTTTGCCCTTATTTGTGAGGTATATAAGGTATGGTGAAAAGTATTTGAGAACCCGGAAGAGGAAACCTAGTTTCTTAGCAGCCGCTTCTGCAATTGATGTGACATGTTGGTGCCAATTGAGATTTCGATCCACAGAAATGCCAACAAGTGAAAATGACTAATTACTTTGAATAACTTGGTTGTTCATTGTGATGGGTCTAGGGCTGGTGTATCTTTTATGAGAAAGAAAGCAAGACTGAGATTTGGTGGGGTTGAATTGTACAAGATTTCTACTTTCCCAGTCTAATATTTTTTGGAGATCCACGGAGACAGAACCCTCCATGAGTCTGCGATCCTCATCTAATTGGGCCCAAGAGACAGGCTTAGAATATTGTATATTTGAGTGGAGGGTGCTGTCGTCCGCGTAACTCACAACTGGGTTAGATGTGCTAGAGAGGAGGTCATTGATGTGGAGACGAAACAAAGTAGGGGCTAAAGCTGAACCTTGAGGGACTCCTGCATTAATTGGATATAGTTTAGAGGAATGGCCATCCACGACAACAGTAATGCTCGGGTTGGAGAGGAAGTTTGCTGTACAGGTACAGAGTTTTGGTGGTAGGCCATAGGCGGAAAGTTTATTAAGCAGTGCTGCGTGCCAGACCTGGTCAAGTGAAATGAGACTAAAAAAAAATGATATAAAGTAAAGTCACTAACTAGGATTAGAACTCGGCATGTGGGAGTCCATCAGACGAAGTACACGGACCTAGCCCCATATGCATTTACTAGCAGGTATATCCCATTGTTCAAGGTTTTAAAATTTACACAAAACCATTTTGATTTACAATGGATTTTTGCCTATATTTTAACGAAATCAAGGAAAATAACGACTTAGACACATATCTAGGAACTTGTTAGTCATTTTTTGTAGTATTTTTCACTCACATTCTGATCAATCAATTTTGACGTTTTAACTTTCTTTAATCAGATTTAATTAACTCAAAATTAATTTACATCTAACTTTTTGTCTTCTAAAATAGATATATGAATTTTGGTACACAGTATACTATTTATAACGGAAATCATCGTACCAAATTTGGTTGCCCTCACTTTGTTATTTCCGGAGATATAATTTGTTTCGAAAGAAAACACAAAATTTTCCTGGAATATATATATATATATATATATATATATATATATATATATATATATATATATATATATATATATATATATATATATATATATATATATATATATATATAAATTAAAACTGACCCTGGATATGGGTTCTAGGGGGCCTAGCTCGCGGTAATTTGAAGAAACTTTTTCAAAATTCAAAAGTCGGGATCTCCTCATTAGTGAATTTTTTTAAAAGAAAATTCACTAAAACTCTGTAACAGAAGTTTTCTACTTACTTGTGAGTCTGATGGAGCCACAAATAATGCAAAATGAGCTAAGGGACTACTATAAGACAGAGTGGTAGGAGGGAGTCGGAAAACACAATGGAGAGCTTCAACGTTAGTATTTGTCTACTCGTAGTTTGGATTGATTCTTATGATCTTATTTGGGCTTAACCTTTTAGAGATCGTTACGATTAATTATTTTCAAACAAAGAAGCTCAAATATTTTAAAATTTCTGGTTTATCTTGTTGTACCGATATGTTTTTTATATTGCCATATTCTTGCAAAAAGTCACTAACTGCATGCTCAGGAAAAAATCAGTAATTGATCCCCAAATAAACAACACTAGCTTAGACAGTAATATTTTTGATATTCATGACGTTAACCAAAGTTAAAATTTGGTATCTCATAAAAAATATCTTCTGATTTTAGGAAACAACTGTCTCATCTGCCCAACTAGGACTCTGGTGTACTTTAATTTCACGACTATGCGATTATGACCCTTGGCAGGAATATGTACATATGTTACACATGTTAATTTAATCAAATATTTTGTAGAGCAAGTAAAAAATAAATACTTAATATCAAAGTCAATTTTTGTAGAAGACTAACTTATGCCATTCAAGGCTAACGTAGGCTATTAAAAAAGTCTAAAGATACTGACCTGTAATACTCCTGGCCACAAACATGAGACGTTATAGTTATAGGTGTTTGGGATCGCAGTTTGCGTTGGTTTTGGACTGCAAATATTGGACGGAGCTGATTTACCATATTGTGCCAGTTGTATAGATATGCTTGTACCCTGTGGACACCTCAACGTCACTATGTCGTCATCACAGCCTGCTCTCTGGAACGTCCTTAAGGTTCCTGATAATAAAGCTGTAGATCAGATGCGTCAAGGAGGTAATTGAACCATCACCAGTAAGGAAACCCACAATACCAGCACCAAAAAGAAAGAAAAATACCCTATGTTAGTGTTAGTGAAGCCATAATATGGTTAAGTTGGTTAGAAATAGCATAAGTAAGATATTCGACAGTAGAATAAATAATACAATTATTTACGTATACTGTTTCCTAATATAATCAAGGAAATATTATATAGCAGAGAAATATAAACAAATTGAATATCACTAAGTGAAGATCAGATGAGCACTGATAAGTACACTTGGAGAACACAAATCACCACAACACATCGTTTTTTATTAATTTTTTATTTCAACCACGAGGGCTTACAGCCTAAATACTATCGTACCGTGGGTGTCGATAAGGAGGAAAGAGGCAACTTTTTAATTCTGGACTTGAAGGTTTGGAGATTCGGGGGCGAAGGAAAAACATGTGCCGGCAAGGAATTCCACAACTTGGAAGTCCTTGGGACAAAACAGCGGGCACAACAAGATGTTCTATGTCTGGTGACCTGGACAGTAAAAGGTGGCATTCGTTTAAAGACCTGAACTTGAATACAGAATTGTTCAGTCTCTGATGACGCTACCTTTGTTAGTGAAACGATCGTCAGGTCTTTAAAAAATGTGTTGTGGTGATTTGGATTATCCAAGTGTACTTATCAAATTGAATATATTTTGTAAACAGGCACCAGTTAATTTTTTTCTTTAATTAAAATTTTTGGTTATGTATTATTTGTAATTTGAAATACATTGGCCTAGCAAGCAGCGTGCTTAAATATAGAGTAACACAATACAAAACTGATACCTTTACATCTACAAAAACAGCTTGTGCTTTGAGTGAACATAATCTTGATACTGGCCGTAATATAAATTTCAGTAATAATTATATTTTATATTTTGAAATTTTATATAATATAAAGAATATGTTACGAAGACTTTAAAATTACTTATAACAAAGACTTAATAAACACAAAGAAAGATAACCTTTCAAAACACTATACCCTTATTTATATTTCCTTTACAAAAACACAAAAGTCTGGACGCATCAAGTGCGTTATGGTAGTGAATTTTCATAAAAATTAATAGCAAATATGTCTTTTTTAAATGAAAGCAGACATCAAATTTGGTTACCAATATAGTAGAAACAATGTACCATATTTCATCAAAATAACTTTGTTGTTTAAAAAAGTATAACATTTCTCCGAAAATGAACTAAAAATGTTTCCGAAAAAACTGGTTTGATTTTTTTTTGGCCAACGAACCTCTTCAAGGTATTTACTCACATACCAAAATATACTTATTTACAAAAACATTTTCGACGAAGCGAAAAAAATTTCATAAAAAATTTCATGAAAATGTGCAAACAACTTTTTCAAAAATTCCGAAAACACCTTTTTTATAATAACTTATTAAAAATTCATCACTAATTGCCAAAATTTCAGAAAACAATCTTACAAAAAACGATTTCTACGCAAACACAAAACAATTTCTTCCTAACCTGGTTAAATATTTTTTCACACAAAATTTTGTTTATATACATAAACATATGAGAATTGAAATTTACCCGGATATGTGTTTTAGGGGACCTAGTTCGCGCTCATTTGAAGAACCTTTTTCAAAATTCAAGTCGAGATCTCTTAATTACTAAATTTGTTAAAGTAAATTCATTAATAAAGAAAATACACTAAAAGACAAATTATAATGGATTTAAATCGCATATTTTTAATTGACTTTTAATTATATAAACTCCAGAATTAAACATACACATTTTGTACATGTTTCTTATATAATTTTGCCCACGTTTAATCCTAAAACCCACTTTATATGTAAGTATTTAAATCATTGTTATTTTTCTTATGTAAAATGTAATTTCTCCTTTATATGTGGTAACTTTGATAAAGGAATAAAAAATTCCGAAACTACGGGAATCCAATAAATAGTTTTATATTGCATCTGGCTGCCAACCCACAGTTGTTTAAAAAATAATAATATTATTATATATGGACGACCTGATGACCTTTCGAGAAGGTACTTCAATGAATGAAATAAACGAGGGTTGCAAGAAGAAATTGTTAGATTGGAGACAATGACAAGAGAGAGTGAAAGAGAGAGGTTACGGCTTTTCTGTCTAATGCTGGGTCCAGACCAAGCAGACAAAACAACGACAAGACAAAGGTATTCATGTTTCGCGACAAAGTGGCGACAAATTCGATACATTTTTGCAACATTTTTGTCATACTTTTGTTTTGTTTCCAAATTCGGAGACAGTTGCAAGTCCCATCTCGAGTCGGTAAAGATCAAAGGATCTCTGTTTTGTCTGAATATTTTACGACAAGTTGTCGGCGCAGTGTGGAGGGTGTGCGCTGACAAAAGTAGAAAGCCAATAAATCATTGGAAAATCACACATATTTAGTTCTGTTGTGTTGTTGTGTAGTGGAGTACTAGTACTAGTGAAAAATGTCGGGGGAAAAAAGTAGAACACAGAAAATACTTGCAAATTAATAGAATTGTACAGAGAGAATTCTGTTACACTTATAGCATTTCTGTAGTTAGTATGTCTTTTGGCAACTGCAGGACCAACAAGGCATATCAGATTCTCAAAATCTTCGGTGGACATTCTTAGAAAATTCTTAAAGCTTGAACGAATCTCACCACTTAGTCCAATATCATCCTCACGTAACTAAACTAACAATTTATTTATGGAATAATTTTCTCGCTTTTTTTAAGCTTGGTCTCATCCAAAAACGTTTGCGAGGAGAGAAAGATATAAGCGGCTACCAATAAATTGTCATGTTTTAAATTCTTCCTGGTAGAAACGCTACATGGTTAAACAACTGAATCGCAACAACTGAATTTTATTGCATATTTGTCCTTGTGGTGTGGACAGTTTGTCTCAATTTTGTCTTGTCTGAATACCTAAAATTTTGTCGTGTTTTTGTCTCAAAATCGTGGTCACTTTTTGTCTGCTTGGTCTGGACCCAAGTGTATTCACTTTTGTCGTCGTAGGCTTCAGCAACCACAACCTAGGCTGTCAATTCGAGGAGCTCACATTGATGTTGGAGGACCAGACTGTTCGGCCTTACTTTTGACGCCAAATTACGTTGGCAAAATCACATTGAGGCATTATCAGCTCATGTAGGGAAGAGACGAATATAATGAAATGTAAGACATGCGAAAAGTAAGGTGCATACAGATAAATCTTATTAAGAGTATATAAGCCTCTGATATTATCAAGGATTCAATATGTCGCTGGTGTCTATGGTTCGGCAATGCGAAGAAAACTGGTAGAACTGAACATAGTTCGAATGAT
This sequence comes from Tillus elongatus, assembly GCA_964006375.1. Lineage (NCBI taxonomy): Eukaryota > Metazoa > Arthropoda > Insecta > Coleoptera > Cleridae > Tillus > Tillus elongatus. The sequence goes on from OZ023269.1 coordinate 129,727,502, forward strand.
AACGTTGAGGATAGCGACAGGTGCTCTTCCGCCAAGCCAATATGTGGCTGTCTAAAGTGAGTCATCAATAGTGCCCTTATAACTGGTAAGAGATTTTCTATAGGTATTTTTATAAAACGCTCCTTGTATATAATACGTTTGCTTTAGGGTGTGATTTCCAATCTATCGATGTGTATGCATGTAGAGCGTGCTGGTCCAGTTTGCAGCATTCAGTATTTTGCAGACAGTTGGTTTGCCCATAAAACAGTCTACTAGATCTATATTATAGTTCACATATTACGATTCATTGCCGTAATGAGTTTTGTTGTTCGATTAATGTGAACGTGCTTTACTGAAAACTACCGCACTATCTGATTACAAACTCAAACAGACCATGTTTGTTATTGCATGAAAGTGTATGCATCCCCATCCCGCCTGTGCTATTCTCCAATCCTGCTATCCTGTTACATTGCAGTCATGCTACTGCCCACGCAAATCTATGGCCCGGTTTATGCAAAGCGATTGATTGTGTGCCTCTTCACTTTCTAACATCCATATTATCTCCGTATTGCAATATTGCATATGAGAATTATATAAACGTGGTGATTGTAGATTACTACACGAAGCTCAGGGTGAAGCTAGTATTCGAATAATAAGCCCAGTAGCGGCTCGTGCCTTACTGCATTGGGGGTGCGCAAGAAAAAAAGATCGGGACGCAGCAAGTGCGTTACGGTAGTGAATTTTTATTAATTGCTTCAAATTTGAATAACTCAATTTTCTACAAACTTAGAAAGTTGAATTTTGGTGTATAGTAGGACCTTATCCAGGGCAATATATTCACCAAATTTCATTAAAATAGCTTTGTAATTTTCTGAGAAAAAAACTTTTTCAAAAGAAAACTCAAAATTTGAAAAACTTAATTTTCTATAAACTTAGAAAGTTAAATTTTGGTGAATAGTAGGGTCTTACCCAGGGCAACAAATCTACCAAATTTCATTAAAATAACTTGGTAATTCTCGGTGAACAAATTTTTTTTCACAAAGAAACTAAAAATTTCCCCGGAAAACCTTGTCCGATTTTCCTGGCTAACGAACTTATCCAAGCCATCAATAAAAGAAAGGCACTTGCCGAGTTTCATCGAAATCGGTTAATTATTTTTTGCTCTATCGGTTGGATATATATATATATATATATATATATATATATATATATATATATATATATATATATATATATATAAATTGAAACTGACCCCGGATATGGGTTCTAGGGGTCCTACATTTAGTTTTTAGGTTACTTTTGTATGTAATTTTATTATAACTCTTTATATGTTAATTTATATGAAGAAATCAAATTTTATTGATTTCAGAAAGAAAATTACAGGGTAACGAAAAACCATTTAGAAATTCTGTTGCATTTAGATGTGGCAAAAACGGCATTATCGATTAATATTGTGCAGACTAAATGAAGTCGGTATACGAATAAAGTGCATTGACTAAGGGTACATAAAAATCGCCTGGGCATGTCATTCAAGTGGCAAGGTTTGTTTCTCTACATATTTTATAATCACTTTATGGATGGCGGATTCAAACCTTGGAAAATATTTCAGAATTATGTCGGTTTCTGTATCGCCAATTTTCCTTCATATATGACTTACTTTAGCAGTTGCGATCAGTTTCAAACTGCAGATGTTAGTTAGCGATCCTATAGATTAGAGAATAAAGTAATATATGTGAAGCATAAGCAATGCTAGTATGATATGGGACCAGGGATTTCTAGTATTTCTTCTGTGATTAAGAATAACGACTTTGACAGTGATAAAAGAATATCTTATAAGGCTAAGAGTTTGTAGAATCCAAAAGCAACAAAGTTATCTGTGAGGTAGCTCCACATACCCGAATCCAATATTCCAACTGTGAACGTATCTCTGGATTGTAGAATGTAGGAAGTTGTGTGGTCAAAGCAAATGCACTTCTTTGAACCACATTACCGTCACGGTTGTGATATAAGACAAAAGGTAGTCGGCAAAGGCACACTGATTTCTAGCACCCTCGAAGATTTGTGTTGTACAACATTAAAGACACTGTTTGCGCATTGTGGAAGGCGTAATATAACGTGAAGAAATTGACCTGGCGTTATCTGGATGGCAGGAGCTGAACCGGTCACACAACTGGCGCCCAAGCTTGGGCAGAAAATGTACGAAAGTCTGAGTAGCTAGAAAGTTGCAAAAACTTTCCAAGTAATAATAATTTCTATGACGTTTCTCATTATTTTCAAGCTAAACAACCTCAACTGCTGGTTCTAATTGCAATACAAATTTCGCCCACCACAGTGTCACCCCTGGGGATAAATTTCAGAGGTTCTCCGTATGTTTCCAGATTGAACGTCCAGTTCTGAGACACTTATTATGATGTGATGTGACTCAAAATTCATTATTGTACATCACAAAATTTCAAAGTTGCCTTTATCGAACTCTCACCTCAACGAAGATTAATACAAGGAATTTCTTGATTACCCTTTCAAATTACCCTAATTCCGAAGTTGTTCTGCTTGGAGATTTTTTTGTGCGTTACCCAAAGTGGCTTAACTTTTCAAATTCTGTAAATTGCGCAGGACGAGCTGCTGACTTATGTGCTATCACCTAATATCTGACGCTGCTGGTTAAGTTCCGGCTCGCATTCCAGATATAAAGAACCATGCCGCCCATAATCTTGAATTTCTAGTAATAATATAATTGTAATCTTCCTAAAAAATGTCATCTTCGATCTCACTTCTTTTCCGTTAGGTATCGGCAAGGTTTTATATTTTATCTATTTTTGGGAGACCCTGTGTATATACATACACACACATATTATATATATATATATATATATATATATATATATATATATATATATATATATATATATATATATTGCTAGATACCAGACAGTTTAGAATGTTCCTAGACCTCTAATCATCATCATGTATTCGACCTTTTAACGAACGAGTCATGTAAGAACCCCCGTATACATATGATTTATGTGCTTGCATAGTTTTTGAGTTTGAGTAATAAAGCTACTTGGAAATAAATGTGAAATTCTTCAGGGTGTCTTATCTGTGATATCATCTAAATTGATGGCGAGCTTAACTTTCACTTAATCGAGCATTTTTATTCATCAGCTTTGATATATGAGGGACTCTGACATCGAGAGAATATTATTAACCTCTTGGGAGTGAGCCTGTTACTCTCGGAACTCGCCGGTATATTCTACCAGTTTTATCAGCTTTACTACTGCCTGAAACAGCCGAAATGTTTTAATTTCAGTTTTACCATTTTCTTTTTAATGCTCGAACAAATTAAATAAAGGCATTTATTCAGGTTATCTAAATAAGCACTCTTACAAAGACTTTTATAAGTTGAGTGTTTTATATATATATATATATATATATATATATATATATATATATATATATATATATATATATATATATATATATATATATATATATGTATTATCGAAATGGAATAACTTTATTAAAATTTGAGCGATTTATGTTTTTTTTAAAAATATTTCAACAAGACACCACGAGGGCGTACAGCCTAAATACTATCGTACCGTGGGTATCGACAAGGAGGAAAGAGGCAACTTGTTAATTCTGGACTTGAAGGTTTGGAGGTTCGGAGGAGAAGGAAAACATGTGCCGGCAAGGAATTCCACAACTTGGAAGTCCTCAGGACAAAAGAGCGGGGAACAATGGAAGAAAGCTCCTCTGAGCAGTGCCTGTGCAGATATCTATAGAGAGAGAGGTCTCCAACGGCACGTCGGTGGACAAGGGATGGCAGCCTTTGGGTGAGGGTAGGGTCACCGATGAGGCGTATAACTTTCTTGAGAATGAAGTCCAGGATAGCGAGTGTAGAAGCGGCAGCGGCACCCCAGATGTAGGAGCAGTATTCGAGGTTGACCTTATTTGTGAAGTATATAAGGTAGCAGCCGCTTCTGCAATTGATGCGACATGTTGGTGCCAATTGAGATTTCGATCCACATAAATGCCAACCAGTAAAAAGGACGCATTACATTAAATAACTTAGTTGCTCATTGTGATGGGTCTAGGGCTGGTGTATCTCTTATGAGATAGAAAGTAACACTGAGATTTGGTGGAGTTGAATTTTAATGATTTTTCACACAAAAATTCTCGCAAATGTTTCTTCAAAGAAAATTCATTAAATTGATTTATAAGAAAATTCGCTATTGAAAGAACATTTTGTACAATAAACTTAGCAAATAGAAAAAATAAAAAATTATTTAAAATGGTATCTAAATACAAAACTAGGTACTTATTCTGTGGCTTCATAGAGACAATTCTTTTGCCTGTGGATGCTGGAAAAATTGAATCCGGTTGTAGAGAAGAAAACAATCTCTCCTGATGTCACAAATCTCTACGTCTATGTTAACTGTGGAACGGTTTTACTAACTAAGGACAACAACAGCTGCTATTAAACTTAAAGTCGCTAAAAAATATTGTTAATAAATCAGATAACTTTAAAATTGAACCAAAACGAAAAAAAGGAAAAAAACCTGAAAGAGAAATTCAGTCAACGGTGACATTTGAACCAGCGTTCCTTTGTTTATCAGCAAGCTATTTAAACATTCCACCTCAGTAACACATGGAGAATATTGTGCAATAAAAGGTAGATAACCCGTAATGGTCTTCAGTTTGTAATATGTAAGGTCTTTAGAGGCATGTTTTGCTACTATTGTAACAAATGAGAAGAGTAGCATACATGTATAACATTCTAATATACATTTTATATAATATTCACGATTCAACAAAACACAATAGTAATACAAATTTTCACGTTTCGAATTCCTAGTTTGACATTTACATGAAAAAAAAATATAAAATTTTCAAAGTAATTTTTCTGGCACTTCTTGAACTTTTTGCGCCATGAAAAGATAAACGTTGTCTGTAATATTTAAGAAATTTTGTTTGACACATCTAATATTTTGGTATTGCGTGTTCTCTGATTTTAGTGGCACTACAATTTTGCTTTATTAAGTGCGTATAACTTTTTTTTTCTTTCAACTTAGTGGTACAGAGTTTGGCTTTTACAATATACACCAGCCTGCCAAAATTGGTCTCCATAGCTTTCTTATTTCCGGAGATATGAATTTTTTCCAAAAGACAATCTAAAATTTCCCCGGAAAAACTGGTGAGATTTTCCTGGCTAACGAACTTATCCAAGCCACTTGCGAAAAAATGTAGTCACCAAATTTTATCAAAATTAGCACATTATTTTTTGAGTTATTGATTGGTGTGATATATATATATATATATATATATATATATATATATATATATATATATATATATATATATATATATATATATATATATATATGTATATATATATATATATATATATATATATATATATATATATATATATATATATATATATAACTTGTGCATGGAACTGAGAGGATGGTAGAGGAGACGGTGTCTTGTAAGCCTCGTTCTTATTTTTTGTCGAAGGCTTGGAGAGATGAGTCTGTCCATTTTATTATACCAAAAGTATAAGTTTTATTATTATTATTATTATTATTATTATTATTATTATTATTATTATTATTACTAGCTATAAGTGACAGTTCATTATTAAGAGCGGTTATCTGTCAATTTTTTTTACCGCGACTACGGCCAATCACCGATTTTAGGGAGCAGTTCCACCTTACACGGGACCGACAGATTTACGTCCCCTCCGAATGGCGGAACGTGCAGACATTCAACAACGCCACAACCTCGATTGATGTTGATTTTACAGTCTGTACTGAAAAAATGAAAAGGGAACCCTGGGAATCAAACCCAGTACCCTTCGGTTCAGAGGCATAGGCTTTTACCACTTGATCATCGAGGCTCTCTATATGTCAAGTTATAAAGTCGAATTAAAGAAAGCAATATTTTTCGATTAAATTTGGTTCTCCACTGTTTTACTGTTCAACAGACACCTGTTTTCCTATACAATTACATTCCTATGCATTATTTTAGCCATTAACAAACAAAGTAAAACATCCCATACATTCTCTACTGTTCAAATCTAGTTATAAGGTTGACCTATTTAATTTCTTCTATTATATTATAACAGAAAAATCAAATTTGTGCTGTGACAATTTGCATTCACTCCAGGAAACTCGGTGTGAATAAATATTGCGAATTGCCATATGCTTGACGTATGTAATTGCGTTAGAAAATTTTATTTATTCCGTTCTTCCTGCAATCAGTGAGGAATATACATATGAATGTATACGAGACGCATATGACCCAGAATCCTGGATTTGTGGCTATGAAATTTTTACGGTCTATTCCAGAAAATATAGTGAATAACACCAGCTGTGAACAAATGAGAACACTTGCTAAAGCTGTTTGCCTTAACGTCCTAAACGTCCTATGGCCCTTGTAATATCTCAGTTCAGTATTCAGAGTACACAGCAAGTTTTCCTGCTATAAAATAACTTATCTTCGGAGACACTCTCTAATTACATGTTATAAATTATATTTCCTAACAATTCGTTACCTAATTTTTTAATACAAAAACGCTGCATCGCACTACAGCTATCAAATGCTATGTTTTAAGTATATATATATATATATATATATATATATATATATATATATATATATATATATATATATATATATATATATAACAAGTTTTCGCAGTTTCTTGACCGCTTCATCAGGGCTACGATAATAAAAGCAAAATTATCAGCGCACTTATAACTATACAAAAACTTTAGATCGTTAAAATTGTCAAAAAAGGAAACTCTATAAAAGACTTGTAAAAACTGGATAACAGTTTAAGACTGCAGTCGGCAAAATCAATAAAAAATAACATCCTGAAAAACAATAGAAACAAACTCACCATGACAATGTGATGTTATTGTGAAACGTCTCATATTAATCGCCATTCACGTAGACAATGACATAAGGAAGGGTGACCGCTCACTCTATCGTTCGCTACAATGCAAACGAACATACATTTGACACCTCCACCACTGACATATATATATATATATATATATATATATATATATATATATATATATATATATATATATATATAGTGACACCTGTCTCTATGAGAATTCAGTTTATGAACTCTGTTGTAGGCAGCTGGTAAAGTGTTGGTAACAGCAAACACTCTGAAATTATACTCCTAAAAGAATTAGTCAGTAGTGAGTTAGTATTGGTGTATAATAAGCGATCATAGAAGGCGTATAGTGAAATAGAGTTCTATGGACATATAGTAATAGAGAGAATTTTTTAATTGTTGGTGGTGTTGGAAACTAGTTGGTTATCATAAATTAGTAGCTTGAAAAGCTATCGTGAACCCCGAAGAACAATATATATATATATATATATATATATATATATATATATATATATATATATATATATATAACTCAAAAAATAATGAGCCGATCTTGAAATTTGGTTGGTACTTTTCCTGGTGAAAATTTTTGTATCTCCGAAATAATAAAGCTATGACAAAATTTTATAGGCAGGTTTATATTATGGGATGTATACTATATAACAAAATATAGATCTATCGGTTAAAAGGAAAAAGTCTGGACGCAGCAAGTGCGTTATAGAAGTGAATTTTCATAATAATGCTTTTAATAGCAAATATGTCTCTTTAATGCAAGCAGGCATCAATTTGGTCACCGGTATAACCTATATAGCAGAAACAACGTACTATATTTTATCAAAATAACTTGTTTGAAAATGTACACAAATTTTCCGGAAATAAACTTGAAACGTTTCCGAGAAAACTCGTTTCCTAGCTGACGAACCTTAGGTTAATAGCAAATTGCGTTATCGAATTTTGTAGCATTTAATGAAAATTCGATACTAAAACGCACTTACTGCGTCGCGATTTTTTTTTTTACAAACATGCATTATATTTCGATGAAAAATGCAAAAATGCGCAAAGGAATGTCCAAAAAAAAATTGTAAGTATCACCAACGACTTATGGGCCACCTGTGATTGTCAAAATAACTTTATAAGATGCAGCTCAAGACACCCTATAGGTAATGTATACAATTTTTTTCCGTATCATGCATAACAACAATTGTATTGAGCTTTACTGTAGAAATGCGTCATCTGTATCTATGTAAACAGAAACTGAACCCGGATATGGATTCTAGGGGGCCTAGTTTGCGCTCATTTGAGAAAATCTTTTTTGGATTCAAAACCCGCGGTCTCCTCATTAACGATTTTTTTCTACGAAAATTAACTAAAAATTATAGACCGCTAAACTTAACTAAAACTACTTTCAAAGCAAAAGAGAAAGTCTCTATTTGAAATGAATTTGCTGGGAATATTTTATTAAAATGAAGGGCAATGATGGTTGAATGTGAAACTTAAGGGTTTGCAGAATACTCTTTTTTTAAAGATTTTAACGAAATCAAGGAAAAGAACGACTTAGACACATATCTAGGAGCTTGTTAGTCATTTCTTGTAGTATTTTTCACTCACATTCTAATCAATCAATTTTGGCGTTTTAAGTTTCTTGAAGCAGATTCAATTAATTAAAAATTAATTTACCTATAACTTTTTTGTCTTTTAAGATAGAAATCTGAATTTTGGTACATAGAATACCAGCGTAACAAATTTGGTTTCCCTCACTTTGTTATTTCCGGAAATATAAACTTTTTTAGAAAGGAAACACAAAATTTTCCGGGAAAACTTGGGCCGATTTTCCTGACTTAACGAACTTATCGAAGCCACTTGCAAAAGGAAGGTATGTGCCAAATTTGATCAAGATCGGACAATTATTTTTTGAGTTATCGGTGTGATACGTATATATATATATATATATATATATATATATATATATATATATATATATATATATATATACATATATATATATGTATGTATGTATGTATCACATATAAAAATTGAAACTGACCCTGGACATGGGTTCTAGGGGGCCTAGTTCGCGGTCTTTTGAAGACATTTTTTCAAAATTCAAAAATCTGGATCTCCTCAAGAATGATTTTTTTTTACGAAAATTCACTAAGTTATAGGCATTTAAAGAAGAAATTTTATTTTGACAAAGTTTCTGTGAATGATGATACAAGGAAATTTTAAATAAAACATCTTTAACAAAGTCCTAGATTACTGTTTCAAGTACTACATTTTCTTCGTTTGATAAAACATTTGCCAAAAATCAATTTAAACTGGAAATTATTTGCTAAAGCATAAAATTACAGACGAGCTTATAACCCATTCATTATACAACAAACCTGTCACGTGCTCCATAGCTGATTTCGCTAGAGCGCGGATATGATACTTGAACTCAGGGATGATGCAAGTTCAATTCCTAAAGAGGTGTAACTTTTTCTTTTCATGGAACATTTTGTTTTGCGAAATTCGTGAAAAAAATAATGTTTTAATGAATTTTCGTGCAAAAAAATTGTTTAAAGTACATCTTTGAAAAAATATTTCATCGAATTTGCATATAAAAAATTCGCTCATGACGGGAATACGACTTTTGAAAATTTAGTAAGGATAAAGCAGTGAACTATATATATATATATATATATATATATATATATATATATATATATATAATATAATATAGATAATAAAAGGGGTAGATTATGTCTGTGAAAATTGACTACCACAACGCACTTGCGTTCAGACTTTTTAAATTTAATTTAGTAAGGATAAAGCAGTGATATATATATATATATATATATATATATATATATATATATATATATATATATATATATATATATATATATATATATATATATATATATATATAGATAATAAAAGGGGTAGATTATGTCTGTGAAAATTGACTACCACAACGCACTTGCGTTCAGACTTTTTAAATTTAATTTAGTAAGGATAAAGCAGTGATATATATATATATATATATATATATATATATATATATATATATATATATATAATAAAAGGGGTAGATTATGTCTGTGAAAATTGACTACCACATCGCACTTGCTGCATTCAGACTTTTTAAATTTAATTTTAAAGACAGTTATATGTATCGAAATCCAGGATTCTTTTACGATATGATAATTCTTGGTGACAGTGTGCCAACGTCTTGTTGTAGTTCACAGTAAACGCAACTAGAACTGAGAACTGATCAGCCTCAGGGATGGGGTATGGGCCTTAGTGCTTCACCGCTTCACTGCTTCACTGCTCGAACTCCTGGTTCTCTAATATATGCGCCCGGATACATGTACCCTGTCGCAGGCTGGATTTATTGCGCCCATTTTACTGGCTTTTTGTTAAAATTCCCACTGCTCCTGTTATGTCTGAACAAAAGCTGCATTTGCCTCCATGCCTCTATACTCCAACTTCACACGTCAACTTTGCCAAATTGTGCAAACTATCTCACCGAAAGTCGTATGGTAAATACTTATACAAATACTGTATACAAATTTCAATATTAAGTACCCTTTGGAGAACACCATTTGCTGTAACATATTTTTTAGGCATCGCGATACTTTCATCAACAAAGTTAATGATAAGCTAACGATTTATTCAACTTTACTCTTCAGAACTATACATGCTTCAAAATAGAAATTAATCAAATATAGTAATATTTTTTGGTATCAAGCTTGTATGAATTTGCAAGAAGTCTTTTGAGGGTGAACAGAATATGGTTGTTTGAAGAATAACACAACATTTAAAGTACGAGATAATTATTTTAGACGCAATGGATAGATAATACCTTAATCTACAACTCTGCTTGAAAGTATTTTCTAACGAACTGTGTCTTAAAAAAAGTTTACATTAACTTAAAAACAACGCTACCAATTATAGTTGGTCCACAACTAGGAAAACACTGTGTGCTGTTGAATGCCATGAGAAACAATAGCAAACCACCGAGTTTTGACAATTATCTTACCTTCGGAAGACAGCGTCACTCAGATTTATATATAAATATATATATATATATATATATATATATATATATATATATATATATATATATATATATATATATATATATATATATAGTTAAGTTAACACATATTGGCAAAAATATAGTCGATGGAAATTTATCTGGGAGAACGATCTAATTGGATCTGGCAACCCCGTGCCGGTTTCTACTTGCCAGTCTCTAGTTTCTATCTCCACATTCTCTATGTACGAATTTCAACGCTTTATAAAACCAAATCGACATTATTCCTGATTTAGCTAATCCTAATATTCGTTCATGCAGACTATAAGAGTATGCTTGGTTTATAGAGTGAAAGACCTCAAAAAGAAATAAATAAACAACACCCGCAGACTGCGATTAACAGAAGATAAACGATTCGGTTCTTTGCAATTTGTCTAAATGGTACTTAGTGATTTATATTTGACATCCAAATAAAAAGATATAGGGTTAATTCTCAACCTGAATGACAGCATTTGATAAAGTAAGTTTTTTTATACATAGAAACAGAAAACAGTTTTATTGAAGAAAGAAATGTCACACAAAAAAGTCGGTTAGGTTTCCATTTTGCAAGGATAAATCATATACTTAGCTTCCAATTAAAATTCCATGCATAGTCTATTATTTATACTCTAGGCAAATCGGGAGATTTCACGGGCCAGTTCAATATTGCTATGAAAGGGTTGATTAGAATTGTCGACGAGTTTTACAAGATGACGTGCCAGTTAGAGGAAAACTAACCACATAATATATAAAATGGTCTTAGTAATAATAAAATCGAGTTGGTATTTTCTGGTATCATCTTCCTAGGGGTTTAAACATTTAGACAGATAAACAAATTAAAAATAAATAAAAACATGTTTGTGTTTTCAGCTAGAAAGTAAGGCGTGGTTTATTTCACTGCTTTTTATTTTGCTGTATAAGAAACCGCCAGTGTCTGAATGAAATGTGTTGAGTGTGGTATTTTATCTTGAGAGCTTCCAGATATGTGGAAAATGGAGTTGAAATGTGGAGTGGTAAGCCCAGTGAGCATGAATCCATAAAATGTGCAATTTATCAAACGTTACTTTCCAATCATTTGTCTTATATGATGTCTTGTACAATCCAATTGATGTTATAGAGATTTCTCGCTCTCCAATGCAATATAAGAAGTCTTTGCTAGAAGCTGGAAGACACTCTACGAAATGAAATTACCTTTTAAAATTATGGTAATAATTCAGTGGCTTTTGAGGAATTTATTGAAATATAAAACATCAATATGACGTTTTTACTTGCAGATAAAATAGAGTATTAGATGTCAGAGCTTAAATTTATTACTTTGCGCTAAATTCAAGTCTTGCGACTCTTGTGTTAATAAAATTGACTAGATATAAATTTTTATGACTAACCTACAAGCACTCAGTTTTAAATGTCTCTGAAAAAACAGTTTTCTCCTTTTTCTAAAATACATATTTTTTATTACTTTTGTGCTATCTCAACTCATAATTTTATATCTTAATAAATAATCTAATATTGTATTATATTACTGTTTCTTTAACGTCGGCCTATTTCCGCGACTATGGCCAATAACCGGCGTCAGGGAGCAGTTTCACCTTACAATCCTCTTTTATTATTTTACGATTATTATTATTATCTGCCAAAATATTATTTCTACAAAAATTAATCTGAGAAAATTTTACGTAAAAAAATCGATCAAATATTTTACACGAAAATCCCTCAAAACAATTTTTTGCATGAAAAATTATTAAAACATTATTTTTAACAAATTTCATTAAAAAATTTAATCAAAACTTCACTGAATTCACAAAACTTTGGAACAAATTTTTGTTAATGAAATACATGTATGTTTATGTATATATTTCTTTATAAAAAAGTCTGGACGCAGCAAGTGAGTTATGGAAGTGAATTTTCATAAAAATATTTTTATCCCATAATACATGTTAATTAATCAAGTTTTTACAATTTACACGTTACACGAAACCATTTTGATTTAAAATGGAGTTTTTGCTCATATTTTAACGACCTCAAGGAAAATAACGACTTAGACACATATCTAGGAGCTTGTTAGTCATTTCTTGTAGTGTTTTTCACTCTCATTCTGATCTCATTCACATGTAAAAATTGAAACTGACACTTGGATATGGGTTCTAGAGGGCCTAGTTCTCAGTCATTTTAATGAATTTTTTAAAATTTAAAAGTCGGAATATCCTCATTAGTGAATTTTTTTAAAGAAAATTCACTAAACAGTCTAGACGCAGCAAGTACGTCATCGTAGCGAATTTTCATAGAAATGACCCAATAAAAAAATTTTAATCAGTATGTGCCAAACAAAAAAAAATTCTGGACTCAGCAAGTGCGTTATTGTAGTGAATTTTCATAAAAACGTTTTTAATAGCAAATATGTGTTTTTTAAAGAAAGCGGGCATCGATTTGGCTACTAGTATAACCTATATAGTAAAAACAATGTGCCATGTTTCATCAAAATAACTTAATTATTTGAAAATGTACAAAAATTTCCGAAAGTAAACATAAAATGTTCCCGAAATAACTGGTTTCTTGGCCAACGACCCTTATAGGTTAATAGCAAATTAAGCTATTAAAATTTGAAGCATTTAATGAAAATTCGTTACCATAACGCACTTGCTGTGTCCTGAATTTATTTTCTTACAAGCATGCATTATATTTCTATGGAAACATATAAAAATTGAAACTGGATATGGCTTCTAGGGTGCCTAGTTCGCGCTCATTTTAAGAAATTTTTTCAAAATTCAAAAGTCTGGATCTTCTCATTAGTGATTTTTTTAAAAAGAAAATTCAGTAAAAGATAATTAAGAGGTTATTCTGAAATAAATGGCTTTAGAGAAAAAAAAGTAAAAACTGCACTCAAAGAAAACTCAAGGAATGTCGAACTTATAAGATAATCATGTACCACTTTCTTATGAAGTGACCTCACAAAATTAGTAATTGTCCACTTTCAAAAAAAGACTGAGAGTTCCGATAACGGATTTACGATCCCTTTATCCCCCTTTATCCTATAATTTCATCTACAAGTCTGCACTAAGCTGGTTTCATGTAAGGGCTCTAGTTTAGGATCTTAGGGCCACTTCCTGGCCTCTTCATCAATCAATCGTCTTCTCACATTCCGTACATGACTTTCGGTTTCTTTCGCTATGAAAAGGAGTTTTTTTAAGACATCATACATGTTTAGGCTCTACACAACTCTATTATTTTATTAGACTTTGAGCAATTTTTCTCAGAAAAAACAATGCTTTTAACATCAACAAGACTTCCTTAAAATTAAATTCAAAAACCTCTAGTTAGATTTTATAGTATTTATAGGTGAAGTCCATTTCAAATTTTTGTTCGACAAACAATAATAATCTAAAAAAGTAGTCTTGGCCGTTGGTAAGTAAAATATTCAATCAATCCTAAATTTTGACACGAACTATTAAAATGACATAGCATATAGGCTTTTATTTAAAATAACGATGGCATCGAAATTCGACCGAAAATTATAAGAATGTGAAAATGGGTAAAAATAGTAGCAAAGTTTGGGGAATACAATAAAATTCTGCACGCAGCAAGTGTGTTATGGTAGTGAATTTTCATAAAAATAATTTTAATGGCAGATATGTTTTTTTAATGAAAGCAGACATCAAATTTGGCTAAAAATTTTTTGCACAAATTCTGCTAAAAGCATACATAAGAAAGCATAAGAGACGCAGCAAGTGCGTTATGGAAGTGAATGTTCACAAAAATGTTTTAATAGCAAATATGTCTCTTTAATGCAAGCTGGCATCAATTTTCTCACCGGCATAACCTATATAGTAGGAACAAGATACCATATTTTATCAAAATAACTTGTTTGAAAATGTACAAAAGTTTTCCGAAAATAAATTTAAAACATTTTAGCCAAAACTCGTTTCCTCGCTGACGAACCTTAGGTTAATAGCAAATTGCGTTATTGAATTTTGAAGCGTTTAATGAAAATTCGCTACCAAAACGCACTTACTGTGTTTTTTACAAACATACATTATATTTTGATGAAAAATGCAAAAATGCAATAAGGAATGTTAAAAAAAATGTAGGTATCACCAACGACTTATAAGCCATCTTATGATTGTCAAAATAATTTTATAAGATGCAGCTCAAGACACTCTATAGCTAATATATACAATTTTTTCTCGTATTTTGCATAAAAGCAAATATATTGAGCTTTACCGTATAAATGAGTCACCCTGTATATATGCAAATAGGAAGTAAACCCGGATATGGATTCTAGGGGGCCTAGTTTGCGCTTATTTGAAGAAATCTTTTTAAAATTCATTATATATATATATATATATATATATATATATATATATATATATATATATATATATATATATATATATATATATATATATATATATATACATATCACACCGATAACTCAAAAACTGATACGCCGATTTTGATCAAGTTTGGTAAATACCTCCCTTTTGCAAGTGGCTTGGAGAAATTCGTTGGGCAGGAAAATCGGCCCAAGTTTTCCCGGAATATTTAAGTGTTTTCTTTCGGAAAATTTTAATGTCTCCGGAAACAACAAAGTAAGGGTAACCAAATATTTGGCACGCGTGTTTGTATTATAAAAAGTAAATCATGTACCAAAATTTAGGTATGTAAGTTAAAAGGCAAAAATGTTATTTAAAGAAACTAAATTTGGGGGTTTTCCTCAAAACGTCAAAGTCGCGATTTGAAACGTCAAAATTGGCAACATTTAGGCAAAGAACCATGCCTGCTTGCAGTAAAGACATATTTGCAAACAGACTTGGAGAATACTTCTCTGGCTTCACTGTTGGTTTTTAGTGGTGAAGGACGTAGCCAGCGCGTGAGCTAACTGGAGCAAGTGGCCCTTCGAATTCTGGAAGTTCTAGGATGTTCTTCAATGCTTCTGTGACTATAGTTTCGCTGCTTGACAGCATTTTCAGACAGATTAAAATTGAATTAGTACGAAATCATGACAACTACAAATAAATATCTGTTGCTATGTTATGATATGATGTTTTGATCAAAAAATTTTATCAAATTGAAAATAAAATGAAACACAGATGACAGATGAGGTTTTCAAAATTTCTATGTGATGTATGTCAATATTTAACATAAAAACTAGAACTAGCCTATAATAACTATGATAACAGTTACAACAATAAAATAACTAAACAATAACAGTATAAAAGTAGTCTCTATACAACGAAAATATCGACATACATCAACTCATTATTTTATTACAACTTTTTTGAAATAATAGTTAAATTTATTTTCTTTGACATATTTAATTAGAAAGAAGAATATCCAAGAAAGGTGAATTCATTAAATCAGTTTGCTCGTTTAAAACAAGGTAGTTATTGTCGTGTGTGTGCCTTTTGACTTCTAAAGCTTCAAAAAAGTCTAGTTTACGTTTGTCATTATAAAAATGTAGTGGTTGTATACGGTTATTTATTGCAGGTCTATGTTCGGTATCAATAATATGTTTCACAAAGTAAGGGCAACAACAATCAATGAATTAAAGACATATTTGCTATTGAATACATTTTTATGAAAATTCACTTTCATAACGCACTTGCTGCGTCCAGACTTTTATTAGGATCTTTTACTCAACAATTTTGATAAAATAACCTATAAGAGGCATTACGATCTAGCATGATTTCTGCGCCCTGGTATGAATAAATACAAAATTCACTTTGAAAATGCTTGATTCTTGGGAGGCTAAAGCAGAGTAATAAACAAAAAAGGTTGCTATTTGTTATCCTGTTTTATTTCAAATTTCATCTGTGAGTTGTATTTTTATGGCGAATGAAAAACAATGTATTTACTTCGTTTATTTCCAGCAGAATACTAATCGCCATCGATTAACAGGATAAATTAACCTGTCGTAAATTATGACAGCTCCTAAATTATCATTTATGATCACGCTGAAATTGAAATTTTCACTAATCGCACAAATCAATGTTAAACGATTAAGTTAATATAGGGCCTATATAATAAATACCAGGTCTGATCAAAAACAGAATGAACTGATTTTACATAACATGGAAAGAGAGCTACTGACTAATGGTTTTCCTTCTGAAATATCAAGTATGTAACATACTGCGAATATTTAACAAATAAACTAAACTACGGGATTTTCGGTTGATATCCTCTATTCAAATTTTATTTTCGACATGGTTTTACACAATTCGCTAACTGGTTCAGGAGTGCGCTGACGCCCTCAGAGGACTAGCCAGGACAAAGGAGGTACAACTAGTGTGGGTTCCGGGATACTGTGGCGTGGCGGGGAATGAGGTGGCGAATAATCTCGCAAGGCTTGGTTCCCGGCGGCTGTTCTGTGGCCCGGAGCCGGCGATAGGTATAAGTAGGAAGACAGTCTCTGTCGCCTTAGACAGGTGGACCGAGGAAGAAATGAAGAGGCACTGGGGGTCGGTTGGTGGCTGCAGGCAGGCGAGGGACTTCGTGGAGGGGCCGGACAGAGATAAAGCTGTCTGGCTACTCGGAAGGAGTCGACCCACGCTTCGCCGCATCCTTGGGGTGCTCACAGGCCACTCCGTCCTTAGAAGACACCTCACATTGATAGGCGTAGAGAGGGATCTCATTTGCCAGGAATGCGGCGAGGATGAGGAAACGTCCTACCACTACCTGTACGAATGCGAGGCTTTTGGGAGTCTTCGAGCAGAGAATTGTTTGTCTCGAGGACTCTGCAGATGAATCAGGTAAGTACCGTCCAATTGAAGACCGTCACGGCCTTCATCTCGAGGTCGAGGCGGTTTGGTGACGGAACCGAGGAGGAGTAGAGCATGGTTGCTGGGTTTGGCAAAAAGGGCCCATGGTGGCCTACTTGCTTGGCGTTGGCCTCCCCACCACTGATACTACTACTACTACACATTTCGCTAAGTTCACCATGTTGGAATCCATTATCGTGTGATAAATTAGATTAGAAGTTATTGGCTAGCTCTATGTTTTCAGATAACGTTATTGCGGCACTTTTAAGTTACTCTAACTTGCCTAGAGAGATGCCACAAGGATTTGTATTGGGACCCATATTGTTCCTCTTATACACTTCTTTTCGAACTCACTAAAACCTTGTCACTGTCCTATGCGGGCGACATTAAATTATTGCTTATGCTTCTACCCCCAAGAAAGATGTCAGTTTTGTTGATGATTGGCTCACGATTTTATATTTACCCCTGAACTTGAGCAAAATTTTATTTCTTTGTAAATCTATAATATCGAAATTTTGTTTATAAGAACTTGCAAAACATCGTGACTGAGAAATTACAATTTGATTGTGAACTTTTATAAACAACTGATCTTTTGTAAAAAGAAGGTTTTTACATACGTTATAGGAGCGAATTTTCTTTATAATCTGATGTTCCTTGAAGTACATGTAGACATTCATAATATATATTAGACATAAACTGTCTGGAAATAAGTTGTTTAGCTAATAGCTTTAAAATTGGGGCAAGAATTATGTGGTCCTTATTTAACACTGATAGAAGAAAAAATATAGAAAATATTTGTCTCATTTCCACTAATTTAGAAACTTTAGTTGAGCTTTGGTGATCCAGGGGTAAGAACGTGTGCCTCTGAACCGAAGGATACTGGGTTCGATTACCAGGATTTCAGTATGTACTGTAAAAATTAACACCAACCAAGTGTGTGGCATTTTGTTTGACCATGCACGTTCCGCTCTTCAGAGGGGGTATATTCCGTGTCCTTGCGATGTTACGCACGTTAAAGATACCTAACCCTCTTATAGAAATGCAGGGGCTCAACAAAATTTTCAGAATAGTGAGGTGGAACTGCTCCCTGACGTTGTTGATTGGCCATAGTCGCGGAAATAGACCGACGTTAAAAAAAAAAAAAAGAAGCTTTAGTTGTAGAACATACCACAGTCTTTATAAAGGTAACCTGTCTAAAAGGTTCATCAAAATAAGTTTGATATTTTAAGGACATGAAATTTATGCAAAAGAAAACTTTAATTTTACAGACAGAGATAGACTTTACTAGACCAGTCCAATAGGTCATCCAAACTATTTACTAAAGAAATATATTTTCAAAATTATACAAGTATTAAGCAACAAGATCTAAATGGTTAATCTAGCTTTAAGTATGATATTCATTTGTTTTATGAACATTAATTAAAATCGGCAAGTTATATTTTATATTGTAGGTAAGAAAATGTTAGCTATATCATTTAGCTAAAGAAGATGATTTCCTTTTTCATTGGGATGAAAACACCGGTCATATACAAAACATAATGTCTGAAATAATTTGGTGCACGTCAAGCTTACTTCATTTAAAATATGATATCCCACGGGTCCATGCAAGTTACGAGTAATGATCTGAGATATAACCGACATAGAAAAGTTTTCAACAAATCGCTAGGATGGTTAAAAATACTTCCTGTAAGCGAAATGTGATATCAGACAACCTGACAGCATTTCAAAACAGCTTTCTTGGACGAGTAAACAACAGTTACAGCTGTTAGTTGTATCCGTTTTTTGCTTATTGAGATTGAGTTGATTTCGTGAAGTGTAACAAAATATTCTACAGTCTGGGTTTCATTTACTGATTAAATCTTGAAAATATGTAAGTGAGTGGCGAACGTGTCGCCACCTAGTTCGGAACCAAGTACTATGTTGTCACGCCCGCTCCAAATAATACAGTTTCAAATAATACAGTTTCATAATTTGGTGCATTTTTGCTGCAATTAGTATGCCGTACTGAAGAGCTCTAATGAGAGCGAAACCGGTCTACGGTTCTAATTGTTGCGAGAACGCATCTAGTCTTACATACTTTGTCCCTATATTGGGGTAGAAATGGGCCAGGGCTAACAATTTTTTAAATTGTTAGTTAGTTGTATACCGTCTCTATTTTTAATACTCTGTATTATTTGGAGCGGGCGTGACAACATAGTACTTGGTTCCGAACTAGGTGGCGATACGTTCGCCACTCACTTAGTGTTTTAAGACTGGCTATACGATAGCCGTGTTATTTTTGGTGCATTTTTGCTGCAATTAGTATGCCGTACTGAAGAGCTCTAATGAGAGCGAAACCGGTCTACGGTTCTAATTGTTGCGAGAACGCATCTAGTCTTACATACTTTGTCCCTATATTGGGGTAGAAATGGGCCAGGGCTAACAATTTTTTAAATTGTTAGTTAGTTGTATACCGTCTCTATTTTTAATATTCTGTATTATTTGGAGCGGGCGTGACAACATAGTACTTGGTTCCGAACTAGGTGGCGACACGTTCGCCACTCACTTAGTGTTTTAAGACTGGCTATACGATAGTCGTGTTATTTTTGGTGCATTTTTGCTGCAATTAGTATGCCGTACTGAAGAGCTCTAATGAGAGCGAAACCGGTCTACGGTTCTAATTGTTGCGAGAATGCATCTAGTCTTACTTGAAAATATGTGTTTCTTTTGATGTTCTATGATGCTGTATGATTCTGCTTCGTAACGATGCAGAATTTTTTATGTTTGATTTAGTTTAGTGCGTTTGTTAAAACTTGAGAATTATGATCCATTTTTGCTGCAGTCCTTTATTAATTTACTTCACTCCTGCAAATAAACTTCACAGGCAAACTTAAAGTAAATAAAACACTATGTATGGTTTGATGAGTTTCGTCCTACATTTTCAACTAAATTACAAGCTTGAACAAAAACGTCATACTCCAGTAAGCATTGCATATAATTTCCATATATAATAAATAAAATAAAAACTGTTCTTTGGATATTACAAAAAAAAAGCATCTGTGTGCTATTTTACTCATACAAGCTAGGATAAAACGGCACATGATAGATACTCACTTGCAAGTATACAAATGAACATTTTAGCGTTGTATAACACCCCCGAATAGTCAAATTGGTTTCACTTGGAACATACCATGCACCTAATCCACTCTTTGTTGAGTTTATAACAACTATGACTTCCCCAATTAATAAATGTTGGTCTATGGTAAAAACTATAGGTAGGAATTTCACCACCAGTTTTCTTCCACCCTTGCCTTAAAATGACGAAGTATTCGCTGTATCGTCAAAAGAAACGGCTGATCTATTTGCTCGCGTATTTGCTTCAAACCTCATGCCTTATCCACAGGAAAAGAGCCCACCAACTAATTCAGTTGCAGAGTCAGAAACGAGAGAGATATTGTTTCAAACGTAGTACTGTTGATGCTGTATAGAGCACATATACGCCCACGGTTGGAATATTCTTCCTGTATTTGAGGTGTTGCTCCAAAGACAACCTCATCTCCCCTACTATCTGCTCAGGAACAAGCTGTTCGCTTTATAAGAAATTCATCTATTGCAGTCCAAACGATTTATCTATACTAAATAAGAAAGGCTGAATATCTCTGCCTCTGATGAGTGGCATACACCCGGAGTTTGAGGCCCCCCACTGTGTGGTTCAAAGCAGATGGACGGCCTCGCCTGGGTGATGCTCGGGAGCAGGATTGAATGGGATGACGCCTTGATCTAGCACTGGTGGGTGTCGGGTTTATATGACCCCGGAGGAGAGCTCAGAGCTGTAGGGGTGGATTACAACTGGATTGGATGCTGCTCGAGAGCGGGACTCCATGATACCACCTCGAATCAAACACTGACGGATGTCGTGTCCAGACGAACTCGGGGAGGGGTTATCTCTCTTTGAGCTTCGAAAAGGACAAGCGACATAACTCAGATGGAAGAACACCTGTTAAAATAAACTTTCACCCCCAAGAATCGACTTCCCCGGGGAGTTGGATTTGAGGGGTCAAAAATAAGCAATAAGACCTGAGCCACAATAGACCTAAGGTTGTGGTGGAGGGATTGGAAGAGCCCAGTTACAATGAATCTAATCTAATCTAATCTAATGGCGACGCATGCTAGACCCAAAAGATGTTTGTTCAAAATGCGATAGAGGGTTACACAAAAAGTTATACTTAACAATTTTTATTCAAAAGTGTGTACTTGGCGCCCTCTAAAACTGTCCAAATTATGAAATGAATAGAAACGTGAAAATCAATATTTAACGTTCTCTATTTCTTAGACTAGCAGTATTTAACTAAGGCATATTTAACCACTCTGTATATGGTTTTAGACTTGTATGTGGCTTATCTTCATGAAACGTGCAAAGACGACGATAAAGCTTTCAAATTTCTCAGTTTATGACGATGCAAAGAAAAAACACAAGTTCATATTAAAAACAAAACAACATGAGTTATTTCCACTTACATAAGTACAATAGGGATAAGCTGTCAACAATCTCATTTTCGTCTGCCTCTTGATAAGGGAAGAAAAGAAGAAACAGTACTAGAAAGGGGCACTGTTGATGCGATTTAATGCGGGGATGTCTTGCCGTAATCATTGCACTTGTTAGAAGAACCACTGTGGTGCAATCAGTAACCGTTCGGGAATAAACCAGAAGGCGTATAGTCGAAGTTTCACTTCAGTAAATAATAATTGTACAAATTATTTATTAATAGACTTAACTAAACTTTATTTCACAGACTCAAAGATACATAGAATAGGGTTGGTTAAGTACACCTATGTAAAACTCACTCTTACCACAATCGTGTTTTTTGTGAAGAATCTTTCTCCAAAGAAAATTCATTAAATTCATTTATAAGAAAATTCGCTATTAAAAGAACATTTTTTACAAGAAAATTGGTTAACAGAAATAAATCAAATAAATAAAAAAATACTCAAAATCTGATCTAAATACACAAACTAGATACCCATTATGTGGCTTCACAGAGAAAATTCTTTTACATGTGAATGCTGTAAAAATTGAATCCGGTTGTAGAGAAGAAAACAACCTCTTCTGATGTCACAAATCTCTACGTCTATGTTAACTATGGAACGGTTTTACCAACTTAGGACAACAACAGCTGCTATTTAACTTAAATTAAAAGTCTTCGAAGTGCTTATCTTTCATTAGTGATGTTTTCCAACAAAAAGTCGCTACAAAATATTAGGGATACATCAGGTCACTTTAAAATTGTATCAAAGACAAGAAAAAGTTAAAAAAAGCTGAAAGAGAAATTCAGTCAACCGTGAGATTTGAACCAGCGGTCCTTTGCTTGTCAGCAAGCTATCTAAACATTCGACCACAGTAGCACTTGGAGAATATTGTGCAATAAAAGGTAGATAACCCGTAATGGTCTTCAGTTATTTATTTGTAATATGTAAGGCCTTTAGAGGTATATTTTGCAACTATTTTAACAAATGAACACCGTAGCATAAAACATTCTTATATACATTTTATGCAATATTTACAATTCATAAAACACAATAGTTATACTAATTTTCACGTTTCACATCTCGAGTTTGACATTTACGGGACAAAAATTATAAAATTTTCAAAGTTATTTTTCTGGTACTTCCTAAACTTAGTGCGCGATGAAAAGATAGACGTTGTCTGTAATATTTAATAGATTTTGTTTAACACATTCAATATTTTGGTATTGCGTCTTCTCTGGCCTTTAGTGGCACTAACATTTTGCTTCATTAATTTTTGTTCCACCTGAGAGACCTAAATTTTGGTGCGGAGTTTGGTTTTTAGAATCTAAACCAGCTTTCCAAATTTGGTTGCCATAGGTTTGTATTTCCGGAGATGTCAATTTTTTCCAAAAGAAAACCCAAAATTTTTCCGGAAAAACGAGGTCGATTTTCCTGGTGTGTTTCCATCGGTGTGATATATATATATATATATATATATATATATATATATATATATATATATATATATATATATATATATATATATATCTGTGTGTGTGAGAGAGTGTGTGGCACCGATAACTAAAAAAATAATACGTCGATTTGGATGAAATTGGGTACGTACCTTTCTTTTGTAAGTGGCTTCGGTAAGATTGTTAACCAGAAAAATCTATTTTTTCCGGGTTGGGCTTCCTTTCGGAAAATTGTTCTCAGAAACTAAAAATCTTTGGCAACCAAGTTTGGTACGCAGGTTTATGTTATAAGAAACTATATTATGTGTTGTTTTTATTTTCTTCATCATTTATTTTGTAATTTTGTTTGTTTGTAATTTTATATGTGTGTGTGTTTTGTTTCTTTAACGTCGGCCTATTTCCGAGACTATGGCCAATCACCGACGCCAGGGAGCAGTTTCACCTCACTATCTTGGAAATTTTACTGAAACCCTGCCTTTCTGTAAGGACGGTAGGGATCTTTAACGTGCCCAGTATCGCATAGACACGGGACCGATGTCTTTACGCCCGCTCCAAAGAGCGGAACGTGCAGGCATTCAACTTGCTCAAATACAATGCCAGAACCTCGGTTGATGTTAATGTTATAGTTTGTACTGAAATGTGAAAGGAGAACCCTGGGATCGAACCCAGTACCATTCGGTTCAGAGGCACACGTTCTTACCTCTGAACCACCGAGGCTCTTTATTTATATATCTCACTATTATATTATTCTTACATTATTTTAATAATATGATGATCAATTCTTAACCATACAATCTAGATAAAATATAAAAAACAGACAATGCGTGAGTGTTGGCGTTATGTAGTTCATTGCATTTTTAATGTGTAGAAGCTTTTAAGCCTCAGCTGGTTGAATTTTTGTGTGCGTTTATTGTTTTTGAAATAGTAGCGTTTTTATTTTTCATAGTCATCAGGCAGGTTTCCCGATTTCGAATATTTCACATGAGTTTAAAGTTTTAATTTTTTAGCGCTGTGAAAGCATAAAAAGCATTTGTGTGGTGGTTACATTATAAATATTTTAATCTGGTGAAAAGTTCCTAATTATCTTTATAATTTTTTGGTGTAAATAGTATGGTATAAGTATTGATTTAACGCTAACGAATTTTCTAAAAGTAGATCCCAGTGTTCTAGTAGAACTGAGCAGCAAGTTAGAAAGGATAAAGTATAGAAACAAACAAGGATACAAGATCCACAGGGATCCTGCTGGGAAATATGTGGCCTTGTTAGCTACACTCCTGACTGCTTTTGCTTTTGATATTTTTTGTATGCCGTTCTCCTCACAAGCTACAGAACTTAAAATAGTTTACCCTTAATACGGCCATGTTGTAGGTCTAGGTGCATAGTTTATCACGTTAATATTTTACCAGGTCTGCCTTGTAATAAAGTTTTTTACGCCTCTTATGTTATGAACTGAAACACTATTATTAGATTTTATAAACACAAAAAACTGTTAGTTGGAGAGTAATTCTAACGTAGGTATGTGTTTTGATGCTAAGTAAGACTGATTGGTTTTGCTCGAAGATAAATGACTTCAAAAGAATTCAGGCATTAGTTAATAAGATGTTTAATAATTTCACATTAGACGAAACAGTTTGTTACAAGTAAAAATTAAAAAAAGTCTGGACGCAGCAAGTGGGTTATGGAATTGAATTTTTATAAAAATGCTTTGAATAGCAAACATGTCTTTTTAATGCAAGCAGTCATCGATTTGGTTACCGGTATAATCTATATAGTAGAAACAATGTGCCATATTTTATCAAAATAACTTATTGTTTGAAAATGTACAATTTTCCGACAATAAACTTTAAATGTTGGTTTCCTAGCCAACAAACCTTAGGTTAATAGCAAATTGAGTTATTGAAATTTGAAGCATTTAATGCAAATTTGCTACCAAAACGCACTTACTGCGTCTCGATTTTTTTTTACAAACATATTTCGATTAAAAATGCAATAAAATATGGGTGTTCGAAAACAAATTGTAGGGATCACCAACGACTTATGGGCCACCCTGTGATTGTCAAAATAATTTTATAAGATGCAGCTCAAGACGCCCTATAATTAGCTTATACAATTTTTTTCTCGTCTCTTGTATAATAATAATTATATTGAGCTTTACCGTAGAAATGCGTCACCCTGTATATATCTTAACAGATAAAAACTGAACGTAAACCCGGATTTGGATTCTAGGAGGCCTAGTTTGCGCTCATTTGAAGAAATCGCTTTAAGATTCTAAAGTCGCGGTCTCCTCATTGACGAATTTTTTGTACGAAAATTATCTAAAAATTATGGATCGGTAAACCATAAACTTACTAAAACTACCGCCAAAGCATCAGAGAGAAAATAACTAACCTGTTGCATATCAGCCCTTTTTGTAAAACTTCGATCCTTTATATCTGTTGACAAAACATAACAAACACTGTTTAGTCCACCCACTAACATTAATAAAATCGTAAAGGAATAATTTGCACTTGTATATTCAAGTTCCTAAATAAAAAAATAATTTGTCAGTGAAATTAAAAAGAGATAAACGATCTAATAATATACGATAAACGTCAGTTACAGCGTGTAACTGACCTGCGCAATGATATGAAATGTTCCGTTGCTAGGTGACGACTCAGACATACTAGATCTCATATACCTATAAACCAGTTTTTACCACTGTCAATAAAAAGCGGTGATATTAGAAATAAATGTTTCAAATTTGAATAGCTCAATTTTCTGTAAACCTATAAAGCTGAATTTTGGTACATACTTAGGTCGTTCCCAAAGCAGCAGGTCCACGAAATCTCATCGAAATAGCTTTGT
The DNA here is from genome assembly GCA_964006375.1 of Tillus elongatus. Taxonomy (NCBI): domain Eukaryota; kingdom Metazoa; phylum Arthropoda; class Insecta; order Coleoptera; family Cleridae; genus Tillus; species Tillus elongatus. Next base: position 129,754,007 of record OZ023269.1, read on the forward strand.
AATTTTTTTCGAAAGAAAACTCACAATGTTCCCGGAAATCCTTGTCCGATTTTCCTTGATAACGAACTCATCCAAGTTATTAATAAAAGAAAGGCATTGGCCGAGTTTAATCAAAATCAGTTAATTATTTTTTGAGTTATCGGTTGGAAACACACACACACACACACATATATATATATATATATATATATATATATATATATATATATATATATATATATATATATATATATATATATATATATATATATATATATATATATATTGAAATGAGAAAATGTTTCAAATAATACTTACGGTGTGTACGAAATGTGTATATGCTCATTTTTCTAAATTAAATTCCATGATTACAATTATCTAAGACCATACCAATATACATTATCCATATTATACCACGTGGCGACATTTAAAATTATTCTCTCTTGCTTGAGAAGTTCTTTTAGTAACATCACAAATGTCCATTTCACTATTTATGAATATACACAGTGTTTTCTTATTACATTTTGTTTATTTCGAAATTGTGAGAAAAATCCTTTTACTTGGTTTAACAAATTAACCTGTCTTTAAATCTCTTGCTATTCATACTTCTATAGGTATTAAGCTTTACTCTCGATTAATAGTTTTCCACATCAATATTAATTTTGAACAATAATTTGATTGCAATATTTCTTTCTTTGTAGATTTTTGATATCACATGTATCCAGTAATACATAACAGCAACAAAGAATGGTTCTCCATGGGACTCCATTTTGTTCGTTTGATAAAAATTAGGCTAAAAATAAGCGTCTTTTGCATTCATCCTCCGATTTCTTGAAGTCTTGTGATGTTCCTGCCTTCCTGTTTTATGCAGCTTCTGTTTGGTATCCTGAAGACAATGGATGAAAATCCAAACATTGACAAGATTTCATATAGCATCTTTCTGTAATTGAGACAGGAAATTTGTCTAAACCCCTGAAGATGGCACGATAATGTGTTGAAACGCGTAGGGTTTTAAGAATAAAGCAGTTTGTATGGTAGTAAAAGCCTTTAATTTCCCTTTAAAAATTCACTAAAAAATAGAAAACTGACTTCATTAAGGATAACTCAAAATGCGCTGCCACCATTTGTTAAACGTGCTATCGTGAGGTAAATTAAAGATAACTCAAAAACTACTAGTCAGATATTGAACAACTTTATAGGAGACCACATGAAAAGAATCAGCTTTCAAATAAAAGAAAAATCATCAAAATCGGTCCACCTAGAAAAAAATTCTGAGGTAACACACATAAAACAAAACAGAAAAAATACAGTCGAATTGAGAACCGCCTCCTTTTTTTGCAGTCGGTTAGAAATTTAAATAACTTGTTTGTGAAATAAACCTTGATAATGCCGTGAAATGTCAAAACTGGTGACAGAGAAGGAAACAAACACTTGTGGAGTCAGATAATTTAAAATTTTTCGCAGATTTGTAGATTCTATCTAAAAGAATCTTGAATATATTTGGTCCCATTTTAATGCGATTATTGATTATGACTCACATCATTTGAATATCAATAAAATATTTAGTATGGACACGCTCTAATTGTTGTAAGCTCAACAACAGTTTATCTATGTCACATAAAATACTTTTGACAGTCAACATTAGTTATAGGTATTAATTATGGGGTTGTTGAATACGGTTATTAATATTAATATCTATTTGGCACAATAGTTAATACATAAATTATGGTAAATAAAGCCAGGGGATTCCAAACACATAATTTAATATATGCACCAGTATTCTGGCTAGACATACTTTTTAATTAATCATCATAAATTTAGCTAATACAGATCAGTTTTAAAGCTTTATCTTTCAGATAATAAATTAAGTGAACCACTGATTTAAGTGTAAATCACAAAGAATAAAGGAACTAAAAGGTATAAATGATATATGATGCAGGTACTTCAAAAGTAATGTTAGACATAACAGCTAGTAGCTAATAAATTAAGTAAACTACTGATTTAAGGGTAAATCACAAAGCATAAAAAAGCAAAAGGTAAAAATTATATATACAGCTACTCTAAAAGTAATGCTACACATAATAGCAGTACGTAGTCTCTTGCCATCCAAATATTACGATTAAAACAAACTTACTTTAGTCCAAAATCAAAATTACCTTGAAAATTGGTGGAGATTAATTTTTATTGGTGATAAAAAATAACTAATTTTCAATTTGGCTTTAGTGGCGTTGCTTGTGGTACACTTCATAAACACCCACATATCAGCTAATTTACTTTAAAAAATTCACATATATATATACATATATATATATATATATATATATATATATATATATATATATATATATATATATATATATATATATATATCTATATATATATATATATATATATATATATATATATATATATATATATATATATATATATATATATATATATACATAAAAAAATTGAACCAGACCCTGGATATAGCTTCTATTTTTTAAATATTTCAACAACACACCAGGAGGGCTTACAGCCTATATACTATCGTATCGTGGATGTCGACAAGGAGGAAAGAGGCAACTTGTTAATTCTGGACTTGAAGGTTTGGAGGTTCGGATGAGAAGGAAAAACATGTGTCGGAAGGAATTCCACAACTTGGAAGTCCTCGGAACAAAAGAGTGGACATAACAAAATCTTTTATGTTTGCTGACCTGGACAGTAAAAGGGTGCATTCGCTCTGTTCCCCTGGTATATCTGATGTGGGCAGCAGGTGGAGGAATTATGGAAGACTGCTCCTCTGAGCAGTGCCCGTGCAGATATCTATAAAAGAGAGAGACAGGTCACCAACGGCACGTCGGTGGGCAAGGGATCGCAGCATTTGGGTGAGGGTAGGATTACCGATGAGGCGTATAGCTCTCTTCTGAATGGTGTCCAGGAGAGTGAGTGTAGAAGCGGCAGCATGTATGTAAGGTATAGAGATTAACTGGTGAAAAGTATTTGCGAGCATGGAAGAGTAAACCTAATTTCTTAGGAGCCGCTTCTGCAATTGATGTGACATTTTGATGCCAATTGAGATTTCGATTCACAGAGATGCCAACAAGTGAAAAGGACTTTGAATAACTTGGTTGTTCATTGTGATGGGTCTAGGGCTGGTGTATCTCTTATGAGATAGAAAGCAATACTGTGATTTGGTGGAGTTGAATTGTACAAGATTTTTACTTCCCCAGTCTAATATTTTTTGGATATCCACAGAGAGAGAGAACCCACCATGAGTCTGCGATCCTCATCTAATTAGGCTAAAGAGACAAGCTTAGAATATTGTATATTTTATATATATTTATACTATTTTTTGTCTTCCACGTAACTGTGAACAGGGTTGGATGTGCTAGAGAGGAGGTCGTTGATGTGGAGAAGAAGCAAACTAGGGGCTAAAGCTGAAACTTGAGGGACTCCTGCTTTGAATGGATAAAGTTTAGAGGAATGGCCATCCACAACAACAGAAATGCTCCGGTTGGGGAGGAAGTTTGCTGTCCAGGTGGGTGGTAGGCCATAGGCCCGAAGTTTATTAAGCAGCGCTGCGTGCCAGACCTGGTCGAATGCGTTAAATATGTCTAGAGCGACAATCTGGGATTCACTGTGTAGTTCCATATACTTGTTCCAAGAATGGGTGACAAAGGAGAGGAGGTCGGCAGTTAATCTGCGCTAACGGAATCCATACTGCCTATCGTGGATTAGACTGTGTTTTTCAAGACATTTTAGTAATTCGGTGTTTATATAATTTTCCATCACTTTAAACACGACTGAAAGGAGAGAAATATGCCTGTAGTTGCTAGGAAGCGCTTTGGATCCTTTCTTGGGGACGGGTTGTCCTCAAGCAGTTTTACAGTTACTAGGGAATATGCATCTATTGTAAGATGTCTGAAGTCTGAGTCAGGACACGAGCTGGTGCGCATTTTTTGAGAACAATTGCTGGGATCTCGTCAAGGCCAGAGGCTTTCCTGTTATTAAAAGAAGAGAGCATCTTTCGTTGCATGCTGGTTGAACATTTGCAGGTGGGTTGAGAGTAGAATTGCCGGCGAACAACGAGGCAAAAAGTTCAGCCTTGCCTAGGGCGGTAGAAACAATTTCATTCCCTGAAACAAGAGGTGGGAACGTGCTCTTGCAGATATTATTCCGAATAGATTTAGCAAGAGTCCAGAAGGGTTTGCTGCTGTTGGAGCTTGAGAGGACGTTGTTTTTGATGTGGTTATTAAACAAGTTTTTATCTCAGAAGGAATGCGGATATAGCGGTTTCTAGCGACGTAAAATGGTCGGCGGGTTTCTTGACTGGGATTGTGTAGAAGCGTTTTGTGAGTTTTGGCCTTTTCAAGTCTGGCCTTGTCACAGGATTTAGAGAACCAGGGCTTTTGAGTGGCTGAAGAGGTTTTCTGTGTACGTGGAATAAACAATTCCATGCCAGCATGCATAACTTTGGTGACGTTTTGTGAGATATCAGAGGGGTCAGGATGAGAGAAGCAGACAGACACCCATGGAAATGAGGAAAAGTAATCCCTGATTTCGTCCCAGTTCGCGGAGTTGTAGTGCCAAACGATACGTGGGTGTGATGACTGTGTGACCTCGGGTTGCATTGCCCAGGAAGCAGTGACCATGCCGTGGTCTGAGCGACCAAGCGGGGCGGTGACAGGTTTTGTAGTAAGAAGGAGATCCAATGGATTTGAGCTGTGTGTTTGAATGCGAGGAAAGTAAGTAGGTTGCTGAACCATATTGGCTAAAGAATTGCTGACTGCAAAAGCCTCCGCTGCTCTCCCTTCTGGATCGGTTTTTGAAGATCCTAGCCATTCCTTATTATGGACATTGAAGTCACCAAGAATAGTGACCTCGGAGGAAGGATATTCAGAAATCAGATCAGGACGTTTTTTCAGAAAGGTAGTCGAAGAGCTGGACAAAGTTGTTGTCAGAAGGTGACCGGTAAATGCAAAAGATGAATTTAGTTGCAGCCCTGAGAGTGAGTTTCATCCAAAGTATGTCGTTTCTTTCAGCTTCTATGTGCACACGCCTCCATGCAATCTAAAGGAAGTAAGGAGCTCATACCCCGGGAAATTAAGGCGATTAGTGGCTGTTTTGGCACTGATTTCGATTTCGATGAGGAAGAGGAGTTGGGGCCTATTAGCCTGGAAGAAATGGTGGACGGAGTTCAGGTTAGAATTTAGGCCACATATATTCGAGAAGGATATGTTAAATCGTGATGCCGGCGCCCCCTGCACACCTCTCTCGAGTTTGGGCACGTTCAAGATCCCTACCCTCCTGACAGAAAGACAGGCGTTCGGCAAAATTTTCAGGATAGTGAGGTGATACTGCTCTCTGGCGTCGGTGATGGGCCATAGTTGTGGAAATAGACCGACGCTAAAGAAATAAAACACACACTAAACACATACAGTGTTTGCAACATGTCGTTTAGTTCTTAATAGAGTGTTCGTTAGTTTTACCCACGTTGTCTCTTACGTTCCTTATCCAAACAGTTTTTCTAAAGATCATATTTTAGTGAATTTTCGAAAAAAAAATGTTATTGTTGTGATAGTTTACAGCCATAACACATTTGCTGCGTCTGTACTTTTATAAACCCTAGTTATATCAGTTGTGTTTATATTGTTTATTTCTGACACCAAAATACAACCGGAACAAAAGTTATATATTTTATTGGGCGTAATTTTCCGGCTCCAGTAAAACAGTTCCACTATCTGCGCCACATAAAAAACACTGTTGAATTAAACGAGAAATAGGTTCTGGCATAAATCGACACAAGTGTCATACATGTGACATGGGATACAAATTTGATAGATTGCCTAGGCAAAAAATGCAGTCAGCATTCAATAACACTTGAATTCTATAAAGTATTTAATGATGTATAACCAAATTAGTCAGTTTGAGTACATTGTGCATTGTACAAAATGTTTTTAATAGCAAATATGTCTCTTTAATGCAAGCAGGCACCATCACATAGCTGGGCCTTATGAAAATGACGCATTTAGGAAGGTTCTCGTTCATATTAAATGAAAAAATCTAGATACCATATGCAGGACGCTTTTAAATAGAGGCTAAATTTGGAAAAAGTTTGGACGCAGTAAGTGCGTTGTGAAAGTGAATGAATATTAAATCTGTATCTTTAATGCAAGTAGGCATCAATTTGGTTACCGGTATAACCTATATAGTAGAAACAATGTCACCATATTTTATCAAAATAACTTATTGTTTGAAAATGTACAAAAATTTTCCGAAAATAAACTTAAGATGTTTCCGAGAAAACTGGTTTCCTAGCCAACAAACGTTAGATTAATAGAAAATTTCCTTATTGAAATATGAAGCATTTAATGAAAATTCGCTGCCAAAACGTACTTACTATGTCTTCATTTTTTTATTACAAACATGCATCATATTTCGATAAAAAATGCAAAAATGCAATAATATAAGGTTGTTCGAAAAAAAATTGTAGGTATCACCAACGACTTTTGGGCTACACTGTGATAGTCAAAATAATTTTATAAGATGCAGCTCAAGACACTCTATAATTAACTTACACTATTTTTTCTCGTAAGTTGTACAATAACAATTATATTGAGCTTTACCGTAGAAGTGCGTCACCCTGTATATATGTAAACAGACAAAAACTGAAAATAAACTCGGATATGGATTCTAGGGTGATTAGTTTGCACTCATTTGAAGAAATATTTTTAAAATTTAAAAGTCGCGGTCTCCTTATTAACGAACCTATCTAAAACTACTGCAAAAGCATCAGAGAAAGGGTCTATTTAAAATTAATTTTCTGGAGGATGTGAAGACAAAGACAATTCGCCATCTTGGGGCGTCCGCCATATTGTGTGTAGAATGACATCATTATAAAAATATCAGGGGTTGCGTACAGGACACCGTTTAAGAAATGTAAAAATAAGTAACATTTGGAGAACCCAATTCATCACAGTACAGTTTTTAGACCTGACGATCGTTTCGCTAACAAAGTTAGCCGTATCAGAGGGGTGAATAAAGTAAGGGAATAAAGGCTAGAACTACTATTTATATGTTAGTTGACAAGCAATGTCGTCAATCGTCGGCTCTAAAAAACTGTATGGTGATGAACTGGGTTCTCCAAATCAGTGCTCATCATAGGTTCCAATTTTTATTCATTAGATGTATAAATATTATTAGACACAAGCATGGGCTTTAAGTTTCTGCCTTTCCCTTTATGGGAATTAAGGTAAGTGTGGTAGTTGTAGTAGTTGTAGTAGTAGTACACAAATATAAGCGTTTTCATAATTAGCTTGGTTACACACCATTAAAGCAGACACACTAATTTTAAATACCTACAATTTAGGAGAGGAGAACAGGTAAAGAGAAAACATGGAAAACATATGCCTGTTTCTACCAATTTAAATGTATTGCGCATAAAATTATGGATGGTATTATCAGTATCACGTGTGCGACAAAATATTATTTTAAAACCTCCCTTAATTGCATTTGTGATAATTTATACCTGTGATATACAGACCCAAAGATATTGGTGTTGCTTAGAGCAATTTTAGAATACATCCTCAGCAATTTAGGGGATACACCTATTCTGGCTTTATCAGCTCGAATTACTTGGTGATCCTAAAGTTAAAGACCTCTCCCAGGAGACGCTTCTATGTTATCATTATAAAGTTTGCAACACGCTCCTTTTAATACACCTACAATTTACCCTTACAAATTACCGCCCCAAATACTTAAAACACTAAATTTGCAGCTAATTTTGTTTTAGGGAACGTCATGAATTGATCTGTCGAATAAAGCATCTGAAATGGACACATTGTTTGTAATTTTGATATTGAGACATAGTAAGTGCGTCACGGAAACGAATTTCGACAATATTTTGGTTTTGTCTAAATATTTGTACAGTAAGTGAAGATTTGAACTTTTGCATACTTGTGCATACTCTAGCAAAATACTCACTTTCACTTTTAAGATCTCTTTCAAATCTACTCATGAAAAGGTGCGCAATAAACGGCGATAGGGGGTTGCCCATTGCCGTGCCTTGGGTCTGTTCAAAAAACTCATTGTTGAATTGAAATATTTTGTTCAATACAAAGATTTGTTAATGTATATTCTTTGCAAGCCTTTTCACTTGTTATTCATTTTTAACAACTCCTGTAAATACGTTAACGTTTACTTCGTGTGACGCTCGGAAACAATGGGGTTACATCAAATGAAATCAAAACCTCGTCTTCAACCAACTTAACATTTTTAATTTTATTAATAAATTCAAGTTAATTTGTTAACTGAAAAACTTGTTTGACGGCAAACCTCATTTGTCATCCAAAAATGCAAAAATGCAATAAGGAATGTTCAAAAAAAATTGTAGGTATCGCCAACGACTTATGAACCATCCTGTTATTGTCGAAATCATTTGATAAGATGCAGCTCAAGACAGCCTATAAGTAACGTACACAATTTTTTCTCGTATCTTGCATAATAACAATTATATTGAGCTTTACCGTAGAAATGCGTCACCCGGTATATATGCAAACAGATAAAACTGAAAGTAATTGGTATTGGTTTTTCAGGGACCTAGCCTGCACTCATTTGAAGAAATATTTTTAGAATTAAAAAGTCACCGCAACTTTTGAATTCTAAAAAGATGAATTTTCATCATTTGTTGAGAATTTTTGTATGAAAAATTATTTAATTGATGTTACATTTTTTAAAGGAAATTCGTCGAAAATAAGGTTTTAACGGATTTTCGTCCCAACAAATTATTGTATTCTCAATTTTAATTACAGATTAGTTATATAATTTGAATTCTATGTATTCTTTTAGCAAAATTTTGAGTAAAAAATATTTAGCCAAATTTCATGTCTGATTTCATTAAAAAAAAGACATATTTGACATTAAAAACATTTTTATAAAAATTCACTATCATAACGCACTTGCTGTGTTTTTTTCACTCACATTCGTACTCCTACCATAATTATTAATTTTGACGTATAACTCTTTTTAATCAAATTTAATTAATTAAAAATTAATTTACCTATAACTTTTTTGTCACTTAACAAAGATATCTGAATTTTGGTACATACTTTTTATGACAGAAACCAGCGTGCCGAATTTGGTGGCCCTAAATTTGTTTATTTCGGAGATGTAAATTTTTTTCGAGAGAAAACACAACATTTTCCAGGAAAACCTAGGCCGATTTTCCTGGCTAACAAACTTATTCAAGCCACTTGCAAAAGGAACGTATGTACCAAATTTCATCAAATTAGGCCAATTATTTTTTGAGTTATCGGTGTGATACCTATATATATATATATATATATATATATATATATATATATATATATATATATATATATATATACATATATATATATATATATAAACATATAAAAATTGAAACTGACCCTCGATATGTGTTCTAGGGGGCCTAGTTCGCGCTCCTTTGAAGAAATTTTTTCGAAATTCAAAAGTCGAGATCTTCTCATTAGTGAATTTTTAAAGAAAATTCACTAAAATGCGTAGATAATTTAATTCCATGTACTTTTGAATGTATACACGTTAAAAATCCATGCTGGATAAACCAGTTAGAATATTTTTTCTAGCTGTTGTTAAACCGCCTCCATTACGTCGCTTAGTTACCAAAAACTGCCAGCAGAGGAAACATTTATTAATTGTCAAACTGCTCCATTACGTCGATGATTTACTAGAAACTCACAACAGGGAAAAATGTAAATTAAACAACTAGCTTTATAATTTGTTTTGCTTAGATAACACCAATAAATATGTAATTCTTGAAGCGATGAGACTCAATGAAAACCCATGTTAGACCAAGACCTAAGTACTACTAAACAAGACTTTAATGAAAATATTTTAGGATATTTATATAACGGAGACAAATATATTGATTTGTTTAGGACTCCTTAAAGGCAAACATAGACCGAGATTCTCCCAATTTAAACGAGCTTAAGAAAAATTCGTTACAGAAATTCTAATTATTTAGGATGTCGAATTCAACGGACAATTTGCTCAATTACAGAGGATCGTTGAAGGGTTCCTAGTGAGCTCTTATTTTGTCCTTTTGAATGCTTTCCCCACAAACTAACATTTCTTCATCCTTAAAACCTAAAACGGCGAGCACGAACGTTAGATAGAAATTCTATTACTAGTGTGTAAATAGAGCTTTGCCGGGAAAATGATTTTCTCGATTTACGAAAGGAAGCCGCACAAACAGATTCGTTCACATGTTACTGCTGATCTTCGATTTATTCTTTTCTAAACTGCAGACCTCTTAGTTAGTTTTTCTATTTAGAAAAGTGCTCTAAATGTAAAAGTTACCACACCTCATAGTGATATCAATTTAAAAGGGAATTTTGCGTTCATCCCCTTATTGTTAATCATGACAAATGCATTTTAATTCCTAACCCCTGAGACAAGGGGTGTTATGTGTTTGACACGTGACTGTATGCAGGTCTGTGTCCTCACAACTTATCATAGGTATGTTCGATTGTAATCGGGTTACGGGCGTTTGATTGCTTATAACTGCCAGAAGGTTTTAATCCCTTATTTTAAATCAGTTTTTAATTTCACCGATTTTTTAATTTAAATTAAAATAAAAGTCTGGACCAAAACGCACTTACTGCGTCTCGATTTTTTTTTTACAAAGATGCACCATATTTCGATGAAAAATGCAAAAATGCAATAAGGAATGTTAAAAAAATGGAGGTATCACCAACGACTTATGGGCCATCCTGTGAGTGTCAAAATAATTTTATAAGATGCAGCTCAAGACACCCTATAGGTAATGTATACAATTTTTTCTCGTATCTTGCATAATAACAATTATATTGAGCTTTAACAAACAATTGAATTCGACATCTACAGAAAACCGACACAAATCGACCACTTGATTTCATATAGATCTTGTCACCACATGTGCCACAACTTGGCGTCCATTAGATATCTGATAGATAGGCTGTTTTGAGTCCCACTGTCGGGGACGAACTTTAATAACGAGCTCAATGTTATTAAACAACTAGCCGTTAACAATGATTATTCTGTCAGCTTAGTAGATAGACTGATGAGAAAAAGGGACATTAGCTCTTAAGGCAAGCAAGCTCCAACCTCCTCCAGTCTCTCGTTTCTTGAAATCTTCAAATTCGCATACAAGTCGAAAGACACAATTAAGAAAATATTGGTACACAACAAGGATTATATTCCCCAGCTTAATAAGTCAAGCGTATACTGTCTCACCTGCGGTGATCCCCAATGTAGCACCATCTAAATAGGAAGAATCAGAAGAGCGCTGGGTACCAGAGTCGCTGAACATCTTAGAAGCAGAAATAATGTTGATAACACCACTTCAGTTTTCGGCTGCCACCTGAGAGAGAGAGCCGCCACACCTTTGACAGAGAGAGCAACGCCAGAACCCTTCAAACATCAAGTTTTGGTACCGAACAATGAGAAATTGAGGAAATGGAGATATACAAAGATATAAATGACTCCAACAGCAATGTTCTTAACGTTTCCAACACCAGTACCATGAGCTTTCCTTCCACATACAGAAAGCTGATAGAATAGGGTTTTCACAATAGTGCCCCTGTTGATCTATGATCGATGCCAACCGTGGAGCTAAGCAAGCTGTTTTCGTTGTTCTTTGGTTCTCTGTCCTTGCCATTGACATTTCTCCACTTGCCGGTGCTCATCTGTCTCTTTTGTTGCTTAGGTTACTTGCCACTTGTCCTTTTCGCTCTCAGTCTTCATTGAGATGCACAGACTCCATTTTGCAGTTTGATAAAATAAAAAATAAGCGTGCTTTGTATTCATCCTCTAGTTACTTCAAGTCTGGTGATGTGTTTGTTTCCTTGTTCAATGCTATTTTCGTCTGGAAATCTGGAGGCAATAGATGAAAAACTAAAACTTTGATAACATCTCACATAGCACATTTTCTGTAACTAAAGACAGATATTAGTCTTAACCCCTGAAGATGGCTCGATAAGGGCCGAAACGTGTAGGCTTGAAAATTAAACCTTTTGCCTGGTAGAAAAACCTTTTAATTATTCCTTTAAAATAATTGACATATTAAGAATAAAACAAGATACGACATCTGGGTCGTAACAACATATAGTCTGTTTTTTAAACAATGTTACGGTTCGAACAAAGGCTGCAATAAGAACCAGTAGTTGCTATCGTCTAATAACTTGTCATATTAGATAGTCTCATTTTATTTTGAACAATGCTTATAGAGTGAACATTTTTATACTCTTAAATGATTCCAACCCATTTATCTAGAAAAGCTCAAGTAGTACGTAAATCACGAAGGTGGCATTCATAATTAAGTCTCCACTTGTTTGTTGCAGTCCTTGGTTTTTCTAAAAAATTTAGTGCAACATAATCTGGCTGATTACTAGAAGCAAAATCGGATTACAAACTAAGCGGCTTTGGTTCTTAAAATGGTTGCATTCTCTTCTGCTTTCGCATGCAATAAATAATCTAGACACAGTTTAATATTTTCATAGAGCACGATATAATAGAGTTTCAACAAGGGAAAATTGTAAGCGTTGTCTATTGCAGTGATCACCTTACAACATTTAGAAAACTGTCGTATCGTTCAAGCTCCTATATTTCAGAATCTAACAGAAATTGATTTCAACGTGTGATTTCCAATATAGTGCATTATCTAATTTTACTTTAAAAAATATCACAGTATCATTTAAATCTATAGACTGATAGTTAAATCTTAAATAATTATCTTGAACCCTATTAAAAATGACAAACTTTGTTTTATAAATATTTAGATCATTATGGAGTTCATTTTTAACTTGGGTTTTTATTAGCTGTGATGTGTCAGAAAACATAATTGTTTTGTGTGATGTAAGGCTAGGCACTTAACGTAAACGAGGAATAGCAGTGGACCCAACACTGATCATTGCTGTGCTCCTTTCTTTATTGGCACCCACTCTTAGTGAACTTGTATCTCTGTTGAGCTTTCCATACTGGAAACACATGCTTGTCTGTCATTTAAGTAGGAACTAAGCAAGTTCAATGCTGCCCTACAAAAAAGTCTGGACGCAGCAAGTGCGTTACGGAACTAAATTTTCATAAAAATGTTTTTAATAGCAAATATGTCTCTTTAATTCAAGCAGACTACTAAGAAATTAGGTTTCCTCTTCCGGGCTCGCAAATGCTTTTCACCAGCTCATCTCTATACCTTATATACTTCACAAGTAAGGCCAAACCTCGAATACTGCTCCCACGTCTGGGGTGCCGCTGCCGCTTCTACACTCGCTATCCTGGGCTCCATTCAGAAGAGAGCTACTCTAACCCAAAGGCTGTCATCCCTTGCCCACCGACGTGCCGTTGGTTACCTCTCTCTCTCTTTTATAGATATCTGCACGGGCACTGCTCAGAGGAGCTTTCTTCCATAGTTCCTCCACCTGCTGCCCTCAACAGATCTACCAGGGGAACATAGCGAATGCACCCTTTTACTGCCCCGGTCACCAGACATAGAACATCTTGTTATGCCCGCTTTTTGTCCCGAGGACTTCCAAGTTGTGGAATTCCTTGCCGGTACATGTTTTCCTTCTCCTCGGAAACTCCAAACCTTCAAGTCCAGAATTAACAAGTTGCCTCTTTCCTCCTTGTCGACACCCACGGTACGATAGTATTTAGGCTGTAAGCCCTCGTGGTGTGTTGTTGAAATATATAAAAAAAGGGATCAATTTGGTCACCGGTATAACCTATATAATAGAAACAATGTACCATATTTTATCAAAATAACTTGTTGGAAAATGTACACAAATTTTCCGAAAATTAACTTAAAATGTTTTAGAGAAAACTCGTTTCCTAGCCGACGAACCTTGGGTTAATAGTAAATTGAGTTATTGAGTTTTGAAGCATTTAATGAAAATTCGCCATGTATGTACTAGCAGGTATATCCCGTAGTACATGCTAATTGTCTAACGTCTTTACTATTTACACAAAACAAATTTGATTTACAATGGATTTTTTGCTCATATTTTAACAAAGTGAAAATAACGACTTAGACACATATTTAGGAGCTTGTTAGTCATTTAGTGTCGTATTTTCCCCTCACATTCGTACTCCTACCATAATTATTAATTTTGTCGTTTGAACTTTCTTGAATCAGATTTAATTAATTAATAATTAATGTACCTCTAACTTTTTTGTCTTTTAACATCGAGTTCTGAATTTGGGTACATAGGATACTCTTTAGTTGGTTGCCATTACTTATTTCCGGAGATATAAATTTTTTTTGAAAGAAAACACAATTTTCCGGGAAAATCTGCCCAGGTTTTCCCGAAAAATTTTGTCGAAAACAATTTATATCTCCGGAAATAAGTAATGGGAACCAACTAAAGAGTATCCTATGTACCCAGATTCAGATCTCTATGTTAAAAGACAAAAAGTTAGAGGTACATTAATTATTAATTAATTAAATCTGATTCAAGAAAGTTAAAACGTCAAAATCATTAAACGCTTCAAAATTCAATAACGCAATTTGCTATTAACCTAAGATTCGTCAGCTAGGAAACGAGTTTTCTCGGAAATGTCTAAAGTTTATTTTCGGAAAATTTGTGTACATTTTCAAACAAGTTATGTTGGTAAAATATGGTACATTGTTCCTACTATATAGGTTATACCGGATACATATTTTCTATTAAAAACATTTTAAGAAAATTTACTTCCATATTGCACTTGCTGCGTCCAGACTTTTATTTTTTATTTACGATATAAAGTAGTACCAAATTTGGTTGCCATAAATTTGTTATTTCCGGAGGTATAAAAATTTTTCGCAAGAAAACGCAAAATTTTTTGGGAAAACCAGGGCCAATTTTTCTGGCTAATGAACTTATCCAAGTCACTTACTAATATATATCCCGGTTATGTCTTCTAGGGGGCCTAGTTTGCGCTTATTCAAAGAAATTTTTTCCAAAATTCTAAAGTCGCGATCTCCTCATTTGTGAACTTTTAAAAGAAAATTCACTACAATAAATTCCGCGTAAAGTAGTTTACGTAAGCAAGATCTTAGGTGAAAGCTAGTTTACGTTCACTTTGTTGCTAAACTTGAGAAAACGAAGTTTATTAACTGAATTCCTCTAATTTCAAAGTTAATAAAGGAATCAAAGGAAGCTAAATGTTTGTATTTATTCTACCTTTACCAATTGAGTGAAATATACAACTTTGATATCAGACACTAGAAGCACTGAAAATTTATATACGAAACTGTAGCAATTTTGACGAAAAGGAATAGCCTCTAATCAGATAAAGAGTACGCGACCTTCAAGCTCTTTCATCAAGTGAATAATAAATAAATAATGCACAAGCCGATTACTTTAAGCTAAATTGTAATTTGTAGTAGAACTCTCTCACTAGATAAACTTTGTGATGAGTTGCAACAACTAAGTAAGAAACTTTAAAGGTAGTTTAGGCAACTCTTGAATGCACTGGGATTAACTAGCTTCAAGGACGAGTTCTTAACTAATTATTATTCAAGCGTTTTAAGACCATTAAGAATTACTTAATGAAATGTTTTCATGAAGTAAAAACACAAATTAAGGGTATTTTAAAGGAATTTTTGTTTACGAAAATTCGCTACGAGAGCTGTAGTTGCGGTTTAAAATGATCTAATTTTAATAGCAGCCTTAAACACAAAATTCATACTATTACTTTAGGTGTTTTATTTTAAAATTTTAAAAGCAAATATCTAAAAAATTGCGTAGATATTCGTAGATTTTAAAATTGCAGCTTAAGTGCTGAAAGCAAATATCTACAAAGTCTGGGCACAGCAAGTGCGCTATGGTAATGAATTTTCATAAAAAGGTTTTTAATAGTAAATATGTCTTTTATTAATGAAAGCAGCTATCAAATTTGGATACCCTTAGAGTAGAAACAATGTACCATATTTTATCAAAATAATTTTTTGTTTGAAAAATTATAACATTTCTCCGAAAATGAACTAAAAATGTTTCCGAAAAAACTGGTTTGATTTTTCTGGCCAACGAACCTTTTCAAGGTATTTACTCACATACCAAAATATACTTATCCACAAAAACATTTTTGACGAAGCGAAAAAACTTAAAAAAATAAATCCGAAAACACCTTTTTTATAATAACTTATTAAAAATGTATCACTAGTTGCCAAAATTTCAGAAAACAATCTTACAAAAAACGATTTCTACGCAAATACAAAACCATTTCTTCCTAACCTGGCTAACAGTACGAGGATGCCAAGACGTCATTAAGTATAAAAAGTCTGGATGCAGCAAGTGCGTTATGGTAGTGAATTTTCATTAAAAAAATTAATGGTAGATATGTCTTTTTCTTAATCAAATTTGGCTAAATATTTTTCACACAAAATTTTGCTAAAAGAATACATAAAATTCAAATTATATACCTAACATGTGATAAAAATTGAAAATAAAATAATTTGTTTGCACGAAAGTATCCATTAAAACCTTGTTTTCGACGAATTTCGTTTAAAAAATGTTCCATCAATTAAATAATTTTTCATACAAAATTCGCAACAAACGTTTCTTCAGAGAAAATTCATTATATTCATTTATAAGAAAATTCCCAACTAAAATAATATTTTATAGAAGCAAATCTGCTAATAGAAATAAATTAGGTAAATTAAAAAAACTGGTCCGATTTTTCTGGCCAACGAACTTTTCAATTTATTTATCCACCTACGAAAATGTAATTTTTCACAAGAACCTTTTCGACGAAAATTAAAAAAAAATCATGAAAATTTGCAAACGATTTTTTCAAGAAAACCCGAAAATATATATTTTTTTATAATAACTTTAAAAATATTCAAAATCTGATGTAAATACAGAAGTAGATCCTTTTTCTGTGACTTCACAGAGAAAACTCTTTTTCCTGTCGATGCTGTAAAAATTGAATCCGGTCGCAGAGAAGAAAACACACTCTTCTGATGTCACAAATCTCTACGTCTATGTCTGTGGAACGGTTTTACCAACAGCAACAACAGCAGACATTAAACTTTCATGAAAAGTCTTAAAAGCCCTTCTTCAATTAGTGACTTTTTCAACAAAAAGGCCCTAAAAAATATTGGAATTACACAATCTGATCAGATAACGTTAAAATTAAATCAAAGACGAAAAAAGTAAAAAAAAAGTTGAAAGAGAAATTAACGATGAGATTTGAATCCACGTCCATTTGCTTATGAGCCAGCCATCTAACCCTTGGACTACCGTAAAGTGAAAGGTAGATAACACACAATGGTCTTCAGTTATTTATTTGTAATATGTAAGGTCTTTAGAGGCATATTTTGCAACCATTTTAACAAATGAGAAGAGTAGCATAAATCTAGAACATTCTAATATACATTTTATGCAATATTTACCATTCATGAACCGCAATAGTTATACTAATTTTCACTTTTCAAATCTCCAGTTTGACATTTACCGGAGAAAAATTATTAAATTTTCAGTCATTTTTCTCGTACTTCTTGACCTTTTTGCGCCATGAAAAAATAAATGTTGTGGTATATATATATATATATATATATATATATATATATATATATATATATATATATCCCACCGATAACTCAAAAAATAATGTACCGAGTTTTATAAAATTTGGCAGGTTACTTCCTTTTACTAGTGGCTTGGATAACTTCGTTAGCCAGGAAAATTGAATAAGGTTTTCCGGAAAAAATTTGGGTTTTCTTTCGGAAAAAATTTATATCTCCGAAAATTAAAAGGCTATTGTAATCAAATTTGGTACGCTAGTTTCTACCACAAAGGGTATCCTTTGTACCAAAATTTATATCTCTAGATTAAAAGACAAAGAAATTACAAGCCTCTGATTACAAAAAAGTGTAAACGGCAAAATTGATAAATCTGGTAGTCGTATATTTGCGCATTAGCGCTTTGAGAGTTAAAAATACGATTCGAAATGACTAACAAGCTCTTAGATCTGTGTCTCAGCCGTCATTTTCCTTCATTTCGTTAAAAAAAAATCAATTTAAAATTAAAAGTGTGTGGTGTAAATAATTAAGACGTTACGAAATTAATACACTAGAGTATGTACCTGTTAGTAGATAGATATGTCATTCGGACAATGGCCGAGAGGTGAGGGAAGCAGTGTACATTTAATAATGGACTCTTATAACACGCGATCTAATCTCAGTTAGTGACTTCACTTTTTTTAAATTTTTTCTTAGGCTTATTTCCTTTCACCGGTGTCTGATCAGACTGTGTAATTCATAAGAATTTTTTTAGCGAGTTTTTGTATGACACATTAAATGGATGGGAAGAAAACTCTCAAGACTTAATTCAATTTGAATAGCACATCTGGTTGTTTTTTATTGCCCTAACTTAATGAAACCGTTTCATATTTAATACAGTCGGAGACCTTTCCCGTGGTTTCACAAGTGCTTGTTCTTTTCTGCAACTGATTTTAATTTTTAGCGGACGTAGCAAGTGCGTTATTGTAGCGAATTTTCATTAAAGTTTCAAATTTAAATAGCTCAATTTGCTATTAACCTAACGTTCATTGACCAGGAACCAGTTTTTTCGGGAACATTTTAAGTTTATTTTTGTAAATTTTCAAACAATGAAGTCACTTTGAAGAAATATGGTACATTGTTTCTACTATATAGGTTATACTGGTAACCAAATTTCATGCCTGCTTTCTTTAAAAGAAATACATATTTCTTAGTAAATACATTTTTATGAAAATTCACTACCATAACGCACTTGCTGCGTCCAGACTTTTTTAATATAAGAAAGAAGTCACTATACGCATGTTGTATTGTACCTCTGTTTCGGTGCCTTTGTTAAATCTAATTTAAATTAATAATTGCTATTATTGTTTATTTTAGGAAGGCTTATTTGGACGCAGAAAATTTTCAATTAATTTTCTTCGCTATGAAAAATCTGAACAGTACCAATATTTATTATAAATCAGTGGCGAAAATTTCCTTAATTAGAGAGGAATAATCTTATATCAATAAAACTCAGTCTCTCATAATATAGGCATTGTTCCCAGATACGAATATAATTAACTTAAAAAAATATTTACTTGGGTGTTTCATTAAAATTTCCGGAATAGTCACGCATTCATTCCAATAACTGTTGATTTTATAAAATATATAAAAGGTAATTTGTTAAAAATGAAAAAGAACCAGTTTATTTTCCTTTTTAGTTTTAAGGGAACAATTTTCAAAGAAAAGCAGATAATTTCACAGTCATTGAGCTTTAACTCGATCATCTTACTTGACAGGTAATTCAACGCCCATAAAAGAGATCTCCTGTCTACCTAGGGTTCACTTGTTCACTCTTAAAACAATAATATTTCAAAGTAACTTCCAAAAGGGATGATAAAAGTCTCATAAAAACTCTATGACATAAGGATTCTGTTGGCACATCTTAAGTAAATTTTACCTAACTTATTTTTAGACTTTTTTTTAAATTTTGCTTGTGTTACCGGTGTGACTTAATCTTCAAATTTAAAATAAGGATAGTCCGGTAATTCAAGTTAATTTTTATTATGAATTTTAACGGATTAAAGAAAGCAAATAGCAATTGTTTGTATGTATGTGTTTTTGTTTTCACGACGGCCTATTTACGTGTGTTAAGTTTTTGGTCATCACAATTTAGTTTTTAAAAACTATTTATTTGTAATCAAAAATTAAAATTTTAAATTATATGATATAAAAATATATGAAGATAACTGGCATAAGGGGACCTCGGTGGTCCAGGGGTGAGAACGTGTGTCTCTGAACCGAAGGGTACTAGGTTCGATTCCCAGGGTATTCTTTTAACTTTTTCAGTACAAGCCTAATAAATTAACATTAACCGAGGTTCTGGTATTGTATTTGAACAAGTTGAATGTCTACACGTTCCGAACTTTGGTGGGGGCGTAACTCCGTCGGTTCTGTGTCCATGCGATGTTGGGCACGTTAAAGATTCCTACCCTCCTTACAGAAAGGCAGGGGTTCGGAAAAATTTCCGGGATAGTGAGGTGAAATTGCTCCCTGGCGTCCGTGACTGGCCGTAGTAGCGGAATTAGACCGACGTTAAAGAAAAAAAATACTTTACTGCACTTAAAAGATTGTAGATGGTAGATTCTTTAATGAGTCAGTACGACCTCGAGAGTCTTTTGTGCATGACTATTTTTTCTCTAATAATTGCCATGCGTTTACCATATCATGTTGGGCACGTTAAACATCCTCACCTCCTTACAAAAGGAACAAAATTTCCAGGACAGTAAGTTGAAACTGCGCCAAACTAACATGGGGGTCGCAAATAGAACGAGTAGTGAGAAAGAGAGTAGCGATACTCTGGCAGCTGCGTCGAATGATAGGGAGGACCTGGGGACTTAACCGTCGGATCCTTCATTGGATTTACACTGCGATCGTCAGGTCAGGTCAGGTCAGGTCAGGTCAGGTCAGGTCAGGTCAGGTCAGGTCAGGTCAGGTCAGTGGTGTGGTGTGAACCAAACTACTACCAGGAAGCTGGCCAAACTCCAAAGGCTGGCAGTCCTGGGTATGACAGGCGCTATGAAGACGACACCCTCAGCCGCGCTAGAGGTCTTGTTGATGCTGCCACCGCTTCCCATCTGTATCAGAAGCGAGGCTATGGCGTCGCATTTTAGAATACGAGACTCTGGAAACTGGTGCAAAGAGGGAGCAGTAATAGGGCATTCAAGAGTTGCCAAGGAGGTGGAAAAGGAAATTCCGATTTCCACCATCAAGGTACGGAATGCCGAGGACGATATTAGGTTGACTGGGCCATATACCCTCAGGATCCCCAGTAGAGATCAATGAAGGGAAAATGAGGTTGCATTCCATCCCGCAAGCCTAGTCTGTTTTACCGACGGATCGCGGCTGGAGGATCAACAATCCTCCGGGGCAGGAATATACATCGAGGGCCTGGGGGTGCACGAGAGTTATGCTCTGCGCGCATATACCACGGCATTAGAAACAGAGGTGCACGCTATCCTGTCTGTGGCCAATAGACAGGATGTGAGTAGGAGCCCCGAGAAATGTGTATACATTTGCTCGGATAGCCAGCCGATCCTCCGGGCAGAATCAGGTCAACACTGGTTCAGGAGTGCGTTGACGCCCTCAAAGGACCAGAGGAGGTGAAACTGGTGTCGGTTTCGGGACACTGTGGCGTAGCGGTGAATGAGGTAGCGAATAATCTCGCATGGATTGGTTCCCGGCGGCCGTTAGGAGCTTGCGATAGGCATAAGTAGGGAGACGGTATCTGTTGCCTTAGACATGTGGACTGCGGAAGCCATGGAGAGGCAATGGGGGTCGTTTGGTGACTGTAGGCAGGCGAGGGACTTCATGGAGAGGCCGGACAAAGATAAAGCTGTCTGGTTACTCGGTAGGAGTCGACCTACGCTTCGCCGCATCCTTGGGGTGCTGACAGGTCACTGCGCTCTTAGAAGACACCTCACATTGATAGGCGTAGAGAGGGTTCCCATTTGCCAGGAATGCGGCGAGGATGAAGAAACGTCCGACCACTACTTGTGCGAATGCGAGGCTTTTGGAAGTCTTCGAGCAGAATTGTTCGATTCGAGGACTCTGCAGAGGAATCAGGTAAGTATCGTCCAAGGGAAGACCGTCATGGCCTTCATTTCGAGGTCGAGGCGGTTTGGTGACGGAACCGAGGAAGAGTAGAGCATGGTTGCTGGGTTGCTGGGGTTGGAAAAAAGGGCCCATTGTGGCCTACTTGCTTGGCGTTAGCCTTCCCACCACTGCTACTACTACTACTACTACTACTACATGATGTCAAAAATGTAAATTAGAAAGACTGGCATGATAATAAATTGGTTAACATTTTGCTCACGAATCGTCAAACTTTCAACATGTTTTAGAGTAAAAAAAAATAGCTTGTAACCTTTCACCTAAATTACAGTTAATAATTACTTAATTTTACAAGATCTGAATTTTTCTGACAAACTTTTAAGGAAACAAAAACATCCTCTAACTAGAGCAATTAACTAGAAATCATCTAATAACTTAAAATTAAAAGCATTGGTAGATTTAATAAAATAAACCTTTAACTTTGATATACCAGGAGTCTTGATTTATGTAACTCTGACATTATTAATTGATATCAATAAATTTTAATATTTTTGTTTTAATATCTGTCTTAATTGAATAATTAATTCCTCATTTAACATTTCTCAATTTTGGTGGTGCTGTAACTGGAAATTCTTTATATCTATTATCTAGATCTCTTTAAACTAAGTAACGTATTGCCGAAAATATTTTGGGCAGAACAAGACTAAAACTGAGTAAGTATTTTATTATCTTTTAATTATCTTCAAACCAAACAGTGTGTTCTTTATCTTACAAAAATAATAAATCTGAGAGATAAGTGCAAATACGTTAGGGTTTGGGAGGTGCTTATGGCCTCACTATCGACCGGATTTAGATCCAATTGAAATTTTTGACGAGATATCCATTTCGGTCAAACACTCGGGTTTTTAGGCTTAAATTGGCACAGCTTTCATTCCTGTTGAAGTCTCTTCGATTTTAATACACATGTGGCACCTCTCCCGTATATCATTTTGTATATTTGATCAGAAGGGTAACATATTTTATAGTCCTAACTATAAACATACATAAAATATAGTAAAAGACAAATTCTAGTGATAAATAGCACATAAACTAGCCACGTTCGTATAACATTTGTTGTGTTATTAATCATTAATATAAATTGATATAATTATTTATGTTAATTAATTATTTGACGACTGTCCAAACTATGGTTAATTTAGACCCGCTGACAACTATATGCGGCAGGCTTTAAATAACGGATCCATTTATAGTATTCAAACAAATTAGCTTTAAACAAACAAAAAGCTTTGGACGGGTCAATTATTTTTATTACTTGTAAAAATAGATGCGTACCACTATTCTAAATTACTAACTTTCATTTAATTAAACATTAATTTGAAATAAATTAGACACTTTACAATTTATTACACTGAATCCAGACGTAGATACTTTTTTCTGGCTTTGGCAAAATATTCTTTTCTGCGACTGGTTTGAAGATTGTGGCATCTCCAGGCAGAAGAATATTCCACCCATGACAACAACTATAAATAAAAATTTGTAGCCACGGTAGGGTATTTTGATCCACAACTTGTTTAAAAATACAAAGTATGGACACAGCAAGTGCGTTACGGTAACGAATTTTCATAATATTTCCGAAAGCAGGGTTGATTGGATTGGCTAACGAACTCATTCAAAAAATTAACGAAGGGAAGACAACTTAAGCTAGGACAAGTTCGTTAGTCAGCCCAAACGAACCAAATTTTATATTATCTAACGGACAGTTTTTTTAACAAAGTTAGTTTTGTAAAAATCAAAAGAAAAGTTGCCTTTATAGAGAAGAACATGCCAAATTTTAAGTTCCGTGCTTTCTAGAAAATTGAGTTATAGACATCTTTACGTGAATTTTCGTAGAAGAAATTCACTAATGAGGAGATTGCGACTTTTGACAAAAATTCATTTAATTAGCGCGAACTAGGCCTCCTAGAACCCATACTTGGGGTCAGTTTCAATTTATATATATATATATATATATATATATATATATATATATATATATATATATATATATATATATATATATATATATATATATATATATATATGAACATGAATTCCCGATTGGAATGAGACTACTGAGATTGAAGTTTTAGGACAAATTGCTGCAGACCCAACTTTGAGCACGAGAAAATTGGCCACTGTTTCAAACATCAAAAGAAGAACTATTCAGCGAATATTGAAGCATCATAAATTTCACCCGTATAAAATTCATCTTGTACAACAACTGAATGAAGATGATTTTGATTGGCGGCTGGAGTTTTGTTAACTTATGACTGCACGAATAGTTGATAACTGGAACTTTCTGTTCAATATCTGTTTTTCAGACGAGTGTATGTTTTTATTAAACTCTACAGTCAATCGTCATAATTGTCGTTATTGGGCAGATAATAATCCAAGAAATTTTCACGAAGTCCACACTCAAACTCCACAGAAATTGAATGTCTGGACTGGCATTTTTGGAGACCGTTTAATCGGACTAATTTTTCTTGGTGGCAATTTGAGTGGCGAAACGTATTTGTTACTAGAAGATATCGTTTACCCTCTACTAATTGACATTGTTGAAAATGATGATCGCTATCAAGAAAATCAATTAGTGTTTCAACAAGATGGAGCTCCTTCGCATTTTTCACAACGTGTTAGGGAGTTTTTTAATAGAGAGTTTCCAAAGCAATGGATTGGGCGTAGAGGTGCTTTTGAGTGGCCCCCTAGATCACCGGATTTATTTCCTTTAGACTTATTTCTATGGGGCCATTTGAAGAGTAGAATTTTCGCAACAGAACCGGAGTCTCCGGAAGATATACGACGACACAAATGCTCCAGAATGTCAGAGCTCGTTTGAACAAAATTTGTACTTTTGTATGGAAGCTGGTGGTCAACAATTTGAACACTTACTTAACTGAATAAACATTTTTGAACGTTTGGTTTTGTTTTTCAGTTGTTTTAACGAAAAATTGACTAATTAGTGCATTTATTATCACAATGAATGAAATACGTTCGTACAACTCCAACTGTGATTAATTTTTAAACGAGTTGATAAATCCTCTAAAAAAAATTGTGTGCTAAATCCAAAAAAGAAAGAGCTTTCAAGCTTTCAAATGATGTAACACTCGACCCATGTTCCCTATTTGAAATATAAGGGTTGTTATCACCACCCTTAAGGGGTTGATGTGACAAAGTTAAGTTTTATGTCAAAACATGTCCCCCTCAATATTAAAATTGAAGTGTTTCAGCGTTTCTTAAAAAAAAATTTCTCTGGACGCAAATCGGTCTGTTTCGTTTTCAATGCGCCCCCCTGTATATATTATATATATATATATATATATATATATATATATATATATATATATATATATATATATATATATATGTATGTATGTATGTATGTATGTATGTATGTATGTATTACACAGATACCTCAAAAGAAAATGGGCCGATTTTGATACATTTTGGTACCTTCCTCCTGTAAGTGTGTGGTTTCGACAAGTTCGTTAATCAGGAAAATTTGACTAGGATTTCCGGGAACATTTTGTTTTTTTTTTAAATTGTTCTATTTTCCTGGAGGTTAGAAAGGTGCGCAAGACCACAATATTTGTGTGTTATACAAAGCCTATTTTTTTAGAACTTTGTCGGGTCCATTTAGATTTATGTGGCCAATGAACGTAAAGTTCCAAGCCAACTTAACACAAACACACACAAAGCCCACTAAATATTACAGACAATTATTAACTTTTCTTACTGCAAAAAAGTCAAGAAATACGAGAAAAATGAATTTGAAAATGTTATAATTTTTCTTTTGAAAATGTCAAAGTGAGGATTAGAAACCAGAAAATGTGTGATTTTTAAACACAGAGTCTGAACTTATGCGCCTTATCAGTGGCGAATATGACATGAAATGTATTTAACTAGGCCATCTATTTATGTGTCAAATGTTATTCTTCTTTATATGATTAAAATATATCCAAAAAATGCAGCTTAACTGTAGAATTACGCAGCTCAGTTTTATTTTTTTATGTTTGTTTATATATATATATATATATATATATATATATATATATATATATATATATATATATATATATATATATATATATATATATATATATATAAATTTCGTAAAATATTATGCCTATTATTTATACGAAAATTTGCTACCATAACGTACTTGCTGCGTCGAGACTTGTTTTACTTCGGCCAAAAAAGTGCACAAGATCAAAAGTTTTTGCATGATAAAAACAATTTATTCAACTTCGCTGAACAAACCCAACTTTTCCACAAAATTTTGCTAAAAAAAATTTTACACAAAAATTAGCTACCTACCTACCTGAAAAGTTTTGCAAAAACTTTTTGTCACAAAAATTCGCAAACAAATTTCTATGAAATATGCTAAAAAAATTGTTTTTCACACCTCTGCGGTGCAGTGGAATGAGTGT
Source organism: Tillus elongatus (assembly GCA_964006375.1). Classification (NCBI taxonomy): domain Eukaryota; kingdom Metazoa; phylum Arthropoda; class Insecta; order Coleoptera; family Cleridae; genus Tillus; species Tillus elongatus. The sequence goes on from OZ023269.1 coordinate 129,780,047, forward strand.
TTGGCTGCTACACGGAGTGTCCTGGTTCGATTCCCGGTGGTGGCAGTTTCTGTCTCTGTGTTGGGTGTGTCCGTTATCTTTTGTGTAACCTCCTCCAGTGCAAGCTGCTCAGAGCTTCTGGACTGGAGGCTGTAATTTATGTGGTGTCATTTATTTAATTGACTATACGAGTTTATTGACATCCGCTAAAAAACTGTTGCCTCGAAAATTCGCTAGAACAAATTTATTGCGAGAGTCTCGGTGGTCCAGGGGCGAGAACGTGGGCCTCTGAACCGAAAGGTACTGGGTCAGATTCCCAAGGTTCCCCTTTAACTTTTTCAGTACATACTGTAAAATTAATATAAACCGAGGTTGTGACATTATATTTGAACAAGCTAAATGTCTGCATATTCTGCTCTTCAGAGGAGGTGGGGTAAAGCCATCGGTCCCGTGTAATTGCGATGTTGGGCACGTTAAAGATCGCTACCCTTCTTACAGAAAGACAGGGGTTCGGCAAAATTTCCAGGGTAGTGAGGGCAAAGTGCCCCCTGCCGTCGGTAATTGGCCATACTCGCGGAAACAGACCGACGCTAAAGCAAAAAAAATAATATCGGGAAAGGTCATATTTAGAATATTTACTTGTGAAAAAGTTTTTTGTAATTTTTCAAAATTTAAAATGCTTTTATTAAAATTCGCTACAATAACGCAGTTGCTACGTTTGATCTTTCTACTTATTAATTTTATTTGACTGAAATCCAAACTAATAATATATATTTACTCAATATCAGAAGTATGTATGTAAAAGGAAAGACCAATATTCTATATCGACAAAAAGCATATCTAACTTAATTATGAAAGACTTAGAAATCCTTGATGCAATTTTATTCTGTGATGACAGTTATTTATTTGAAGGGCAGATATAAATCGAACCAATTCCTGAACTATATCTAAAAGTCGCTTTTCCCAAGAAAAAAGTTTATTTGCTAACTTCATCCTTGACAGTTGGATAATTAGTTATATAAAAATCGTACTTCAGGGTTGTCGTTAAAATTTATTACGAGAAGAGAATCAAATTATCTACAATTTTTCGGAATATACCAAATAATATCATTGTTACCAGAGCAAAATTTGATACTGCAGGCAAAATTACATGACAATAACATAAATCAATTACCTAGCTATGTAAGCTCGATCAAGAAAAGTCTGGACGCAGCAAGTGCGTTATGCTAGCGAATTTTTATAGAAATGATCTACACAATTTTATGAAAATGATGTGTATATATATATATATATATATATATATATATATATATATATATATATATATATATATATATATATATATATATAATAATAAAATTTGGACGATGCTAGCAACAAGGGGTGTTAATATAGGATTAAGCTTATATACCAACAACATAAATTATGTTAGAGTAAGGGGTAGAGAATTAAAACAATTTGTAAGTGATAAGGGCTTGAAACAAGGCGGAATGCTAAGCCCCCATGTGTTTATTATTTTTCATGGATGAGATAGTAAGACAGTGCAAACCCAGGATGAGGACAGTGCAGCTAGGATACAAAAATTTAAAACCGCTTTGGCGAACAGAATGTGCATTCGCAGATGGACTTGCAATATTTGCTCCTGTGAAAAATGAACTCCCAAATAACTTGATAGTTTGGAAAGAAGTTTTGGAAACATATAATATGAAAATAACTGTAGAAAAGACAAAAGTAATGGTAATATCAAGAGAGGACAGATTCATCAACATTAAATAGGGTAGAAGAGTAGAATAAGGGGGGGGGGGGGGGGGGGTGGAGTTCAAGTATTTGGGAGTGATTATACACAGAAGTAGGAGCTGTGAAACAGAATTAAACACACGCATAGAAGGTCGCTCGTCCCGTCTCGGCATTCAGTAACCCGCCTGGAATTTACCCGTGGGCTACTTAGGGCCTTAAGGCTGCCTGGCTGTCTGTGGCTATGAGTATCCGCTTGTTGGTGTAGCCCTTCCTCTTGTTATCTCACACGCAGTGCAAGATTGCATACATTTCGGCCTGAAAGACCGTTGCATGAGCCCCGAGGACAATACTCTGACTTACCCTCGGTCCTTCCGAATGAACGCCTGCCCCCGTCCCACGTTCCCCGCCGGATCCATCCGTGAACCAAAGCAGCGCGTCCCGTGGTAGGCCCGAGGTCTCCCCGCGCCATGCCTCGCGGTCGGGGATTACCACTGTAAACTTATTTTCCCTACAGGTTCGCGGGCTCGCGAAGTCTGACCTCATTTCGAGCATGGGCTCCTTCACGATCTCCTGAATCTTACAGTGGCCCCTGCAGCCTGGTTTGGCCTTGAATCTATCATCGCAGGCTAGTCTGTATAGTCCTATCCTAGCCTCCCGCATGATAACTAAGTGTAGGGGGCAGATCCAGCAACACCTCCATGGTGGCTGTTGAGGTTAAGGTCATGGCACCGAGGCAAGTCATACTTTGATCTTGCCCACTTTTTGTTTCGCACTGGATTGTGTCACCTTAGGCCACCAGACCAGTGCCGCGTATGGTAACGATGATCTGACCACCCTTGTGTACAGCCAATGGGCCATATTAGGTATCAGTCCTCACGTTTTTCCATATAGCAGCCTAGTGACTGATATGGCCATAACTGCCTTGCGCAGTATTTTTTCAACGTGGCCATTCCAGCTTGGCTTAGAGTCCACTACGACCTCGAAATATTTTACCTCCCTGACCATCAAGATGTTTCTACCATATAGAGTGAGAGTTCTCTCTCACTTTCTCCTCCTCGTAAATGGTATGACGGTGTCTTACTCGGGGCTCACCCCGAGTCCCTGGCTAACCATTCACCTTTCCACCGCTTTCAGTTTTGTCTGCATGCGCTCCCACACTGACTGTGTAACCTTTCATCGGACTATGATGAGAATTTCCTCCGCATAGCCCTGTACCTCGTACCCCCTCCAGACAGCTTCCTTAGCAGGCCGTCAACGACTAGGCGCCAGAACAGGGGAGGCAAAACGCTATCCTGCGGGCACCCCGCCGCGACCCCCGCCAGCAGAGCCCCCCCGCGAGTGAGGTAAACACCGCCCTGTCCCTGAGCATGGAACCGATCCACCTGCAACAGATCTCTATTCCCCGCTCCCTGACAGCTGCCAGTACCAATCCGAATGAGGTGTTGCTGACGGCACGCTCTATGTCCAGGAAGTCCCCCAGCGCCACATCCCTGTTCTCCAGCGCATTCTACGGCTTGAGCACCAGTTAGTGCAGTGCTGTTTCTGTTGAGACTCCTGCTCTGTATGCGTCACCGCGCATGACTGTCTTGCGGAAAGCTTCATCGAAAGGTCATGTTGTTGTTTCCACTTCCTCAGATTACCCCCTGTAGTTCTTTGGGACCCAACTTCTTACCCCTTACTCTTAGCTTGCATATGTCAGAAAACTAATTGTTAGCCCGCATAGGTCAGATTGATGCTTCAGATCTCCCACAAGTCCAGGGTTGTATACACTGAGACGTTAGAGGCGATCTCCAGTGAGACTTGAGGAGTGGTCAGATTGAGGCCCCGTAGTCTAACTACCACAATCCAGCCTACCCTTATTCACCGCTCTAAGGAGTACGCAGATTAAAACTTTAGAGTTCATTTCCTTTCATATTTTCTTAACCTCTTGAAAATGACTTCAAATCAGGAGCCGAAACGTCGAGTTTTAACAAATACTATACGCGGTTTCACCCGGAAACCAAGTATTTCTCTCTCTCTCTCTCTCGCACACACACACACACACACACACACACACACACACACACACACACACACATATATATATATATATATATATATATATATATATATATATATATATATATATATATATATATATATATATATATATATATATATATATATATATATACACACGCAGGTCTCCTCTCACAAGCGGTCTTTTAATGAAAATCTACGTAAAAGGCAAATAAAAAAAGGTATAAAAGAGGACAACCAAAAAACAAAAAACAAAAATGAAAATAAACGAAAAAATTTAATACAATAATAATAAATAAAACAAGATAAAAAGTAATCAAAAACACTTACTTGTAGAACGTTAAATTATTGTTATGATAATCAGGTTAGGAGCCTCGGTGGTTCAGGGGTAAGAACGTGTGCCTCTGAACCGAAGGGTACTGGGTTCTCCTTCCACTTTTTCAGTACAAACTGTAACATTAACATCAACCAAGGTTCTGGCATTGTATTTGAGCAAGTTGAATGTCTGCACGTTCCGCCCTTCGGAGGGGGCGTAAAAACGCCGGTCCCGTGTCCATGCGATGTTGGGCACATTAAATATCCCTACCCTCCTTACATAAAGGTAGGGGTTCGGCAAAATTTCCAGGATAGTGAGGTGAAACTGCTCCCTGGCGTCGGTGATTGGCCATAGTCGCGGAAATAGGCCGATGTTAAAGAAACAAATTACACACATATAATCGGGTTAGGTTAGTTGAATTTCTCTTTAAACAATTTAGTCTGATGGTAAGAAGTCAAATAGGTTTAAGAAGATATGCCGATGGTATAATAAATAGTCAAGAATTCATAGATAAGCTATAGTCTCATAGAGAAATAGGTAGGTAATATTTCGAAGTAAAAAAACATGAAATAGCGATAAAGACATTTTTCGAATATATTTGTAAAATTATTGTATTTGTATTACATTCGTTCAATAGATATAATAATAAATAAGTTCTATGGGATATATTTGTATACGAAAGGTATTGCAAAGATGAGAGTCGGTTTAGATTTGTCCTGGAGGAAAGCAATCAATCACAACAATGCGGGTTCTTTGCTGACAACTCACCTTCACCTCGACCTCTATTTTCACCTCTAAATGTAATTCTGTCTCTCTTCTTATTCATTCTACACAACCAATGCTCTTTTGTCCAGTGAATGCCTTTCTTCAAACTTTCTAACATACTTTCCGCAACTTCTTTACCTTCCTTCTACAAATTTATCCAACGTCAGCTTGAATAAAAACCTCCCTCCTTTTATTTAATTGTAACAGATAACAGACGTGAGGAAAAATGTTCAATTTGGAACGTTGCCCTGCACTGGTTTATATTCATTATTATCTACATAAAGTTCTGAGGCCGCAAGTTCGTCATGGTAGCAAATTTTCTGTTGGAAACTTTCAAACTCAAATAGTTCAAGTTTCCATCATCCCATAAACTTGAATTTTGCAGTATGGTACGGTAAAAGATAATAATATGAATATACAGGGTGCCTAAATAGTATTTACCAAATTTAATTCTGCAGAATTGTACGCTAGACTTTTTAAGTCGGCTTATATTTCAGTGAATTGACTTTAAAAAAATTCACTAACAAGGAGATCCTGTCTTTCGAATTTTGAAAAAATTTCTTTAAATGAGCGCAAACCAGCCCCCTAGAGCCCATATCCAAGGTATGTTTCAATTTTTATATATTAACATACATACATACATATATGTACAGGGTGGCGCATTGAAAACGAAACAGACCGATTTGCGTCCAGATAATTTTTTTAAGAAACGCTGAAACACATCAATTTTAATATTGAGAGAAACATGTTTTGACATAAAACTCAACTTTGTCACATCAACCCCTTAAAGGTGGTGATAACAACCCTTATATTTTAAATAGGGAACATGGGTCGAGTGTTACATCATTTGAAGGCCCTTTTTTTTTTAAATTTAGATCACTGTTTTTTAGTTTTTTTAACGAAAAATTGACTAATTAGTGCATTTCTTATCACAATGAATGAAATACGTTCTTGCAACTCCAACTTTGAATAATTTATAAACGAGTTGATAAAACTTCCAAAAAATAGTGCGCTGAATATCTAGGAAATTGTAATAAATAAAGATCTTTTTCCTTAAGGCAAATATTCCGTTTGTTGATATTTCACTTAATGTATATAAAGGGAATGCAATAAGAACACTACGATGTTAATTGTCAATAGCAAATTTTCAACAAATCTTTTCAAAACCAAAACTTGAATTGCTGTTTAAAAATGAAGTCACCTTTTTTTATTTAAGCTTCATTTGAGGTTCTCGTTATGTCAGTAAGGGGGTTACGGTAATTAATAAAACATAACCGTTACAATTTAAGTAACTTTTGTTTGTTATTGCCCTAGAAAAATATAAATACTCTCGTAATATTTTCTTAAATCGACCTCCGCCACTGGTTTGCAGTCCTCTGTTTACGCTCTGTTTTTGAAGCAGATAAACATGCTGAAACCGGTCAGGTAAGGTGATAAAAGAAGTTCAAAAACCTCGTCCGGCAATCAACTTCAAATACATAGAAAATTTGCCTGCGATTTAGTCTCCCCCTCGGTATCGGTCTCTACCTAAAACTCAGTATATAAGATGTTGTTTATTAGTAAGCAGTTTAGAATTTTCCATCGTCTGATGATGCTAACCTTGTTAGTGAAATGTTCGTCAGGCTTTTAAAAATATGTATTGGGTTCTTAAAGTGTACTTATCAGTGCTCATCGCAGGTTACAATCTTCACTCAGTGCTTATAAGGTGTAAAATACGCCTCGATAAGGAATGCTTCCGGTGAAATTATTTTAAATTATCTTAGAGACTTTGTTCATAATTTGGTACGCAACCTAACCCCCTACCCCTTGGATGTATATTAAGAAGATATAGTCCTAATTTCAAGTGTAGTCACACTCAAATTTATATTATCCGCATATTTCATCTACACCTGACTGTGAATAGCCTCCTACCTGCTTGGAGCTTCCGAATTTACATTTATATTTACATAATAGGTGTAATAATAATAATAGTAAATTTGTACGATTATTACAGTCAGGCTGAGTTCGAACTTGAGGATACCATATGAAAATAAGCCCTTAAAAAGTGAAGGATATTAATTCCGGTATCATATGCTTTTATCTTTTTTTCCATAAGAAGTATGTAGTTTTGCCGATCAGTTTTAGGGGCGTATAAAGTTTATGGATTATTAAAAAAGTGATACAATGATGGTTAAATAAAGGTTTATAGGGGTTCAGGGGTTATAAGAATGTGTTCCCTAACATTTTTATTAACGTTGTAAAAACAATATATTGCTGATTTATGGAAAATGAAAATCGAAGTCGTCAATGAAAATTTTGTACGTCGTTATATCTGCAAGTAATTTTTAAAACACGCAAAACTTAGATGTATTACAAGCTTGTTTAAAAATTTTTAGTTAGATTCGCTAGCTTTTACAGATTGTTCAAACATTTTTGCACTAATTTAAAATTTTGTTTCATGTTTTATTAAACTGGTTTTTGTAAATTGTTCGTTTAAAGTTTTGAGATTATCAACAAACAAACAAACAAACAACATTCTCTATTTGACAAAGCTGAGAACTTCCGTCATACATAAAATAGTATAAATAATAGTGTAAGTCATTTTACTTGTTAATCTTTTTTTGTTTTTATTTATTTCAACAACACACCACGAGGGCTTACAGCCTAAATACTATCGTACCGTGGGTATAGACAAGGAGGAAAGAGGCAACTTTTTAATTTTGGACTTGAAGGTTTGGAGGTTCGGTAGAGAAGGAAAAACAGGTGCCGGCAAGGAATTCCACAAGCTGGAAGTACTCGGGACAAAAGAGCGGGCATAACAAGATGTTCTATGTCTGGCGACCCAGACAGTAAAAGGGTGTATTTGCTCTGTTCCCTGGTAGATCTGTTGGGGGCAGCTGGTGGAGGAACTATGGAAGAAATCTCCTCTGAGCAGTACCCGTGCAGATATCTATAAGAGAGAGAGGGAGAGAGAGGTCACCAACGGCACGTCGGTGGGCAAGGGATGGCAGCCTTTGGGTGAGGGTAGGGTCACCGATGAGACGTATATATCTTGCTATTACTGATTTTTTTTAAAGAAAATTCACTAAAACAAGCACTAGTAAAGTCACGGGAAAAGTCTACGACTGTATTCAAATTGGATTAACTCTTAACAGTTTTCATATCCTCTCTATTAAATTATGTTTTATACAAAATCTCGCTAAAAGCTTTATCGGAATAACAATAATCTGATCAGATAACGGTAAAGTGAAATGAAACTAAAATAAAATTGATAAAAATTGAAATCACTAACTAGGATTAGAACTCGTCATATAGGACTCGATCATCTGATGTACAGGGCTTATTCCACTCGGCCACGGTCAACATGACACATGTACGTACTAGCAGGTATATCCGGTAGAATGTTGATTGTTCAACGTCTTTACTATTTACACCAAAGAGTTTCCATTTACAATGAATTTTCTGCTCATATTTTAACAAAATGAAGGAAAATAACGACTCAGGTCTGAGACACAGATCTAGGAGCTTCTTAGTCATTTCGTGTCGTATTCTTCACTTACATTCGTACTCCTACCATAATTATCCATTTTGATGTTTTAGCTTTCTTTAATCAGATTTAATTAATCAAAAATTAATTTACCTCTAACTTTTTTTGTATTTTAACATAGAGATCTGAATTTTGGTACATAGAATACGATTTATGACAGAAACCAGCGTTTCACATTTGGTTGCCCTTACTTTGTTATTTCCGTTGGCTAATTATTCTTTGAGTAATCGGTGTGAAATTTCTACACAAATTCGCTAAAAAAGTTATTGAAAAAAGTTCATGTATATTTGCCAAAATCAGACATTTGCTGTGACAGGACTTAAGGTTAATTAAATTTATTTTCTCAGGTGTACTTGTTTTATTTGCTGTGAACATATTTAGCAACACATGTATTTTTTATGAGATTCATCAAAAATATACATATATTAAAGCATATACCAGTAAGGAAGATATATTTTGGTATAAAAGAAACAAAACGAAATGGGAAACATAATTTATAAAATACGTTAACTGAAGATCAAGTCGGATTTTTTCCTGATTGAGTCTCCGAGAAATTTCATCTCAGTGGATTTAACTGGAAATATTTAAAAGTATCCAAGCAATCAGTTTTTTGCCATTTTTTATAAAAGCAAGTCTCTTGAATATATTCTTAACTGCATATATCCTTGACATAGCCATATGATATATATTAAATTAAAATTAAATTCAAACTTAATATCCTTCCGTTCTTTAAAAACTAAAACATCTATGTCGTGAAAAATCTCACCATAGCTACACCAAAGCGACCAAATTTGAAGCAGAATTTTGCATTTTTAGTGAATTTTCTTTAAAAAATTCACTAATGAGGAGATTCTGACCATGGAATTTTGAAAAAATTTATGCAAATGAGCGTAAGCCAGCCCTGTGGAACCCATATCCAGGGCAGTTTCAATTTTTACATGTTTATATATATATATATATATATATATATATATATATATATATATATATATATATATATATATATATATATATATATATATATATATATATATATATCACACCGATATCACAAAAAAATGGATCGATTTTTAAAAAATTTGGTAAATACCTTCCTTTTACAAGTGGCTTGGATAAGTTCGTGAGCCAGCAAAATCGGCACAGATTTGGTAAGCTGGTTTGTGTTTGTATGCGTGTTACACCGATAATTCAAAAAATAATTGGTCGATTTTGATAAAATTTGGTAAACGCCTTCTTTTTGCAAGTGGCTTGGAGAGGTTCGTTAGCCAGGAAAATCGGCCAAGTTTTTCTTGGGAAATTTTGTGTTTCTTTAGAAAAATTTTTAAAATCTCCGTAGATAACAAAGTATGGACAACCAAATTTAATACGCTGGTTTCTGTCATAAATGCTATGATATGCACCAAAATTCAGATATCTACCTTAAAACACACAAAAGTTATAGGTAAATTAATTTTTAATTAATTAAATCTAAGAAAGTTAAAACGTTAAAGTTGATAGTTATGGTAGGGGTAAAAATGTGAGTAAAAAATACAACACGAAATGACTAACAAGCTCCTAGATCTGTGTCTAAGTTGTAATTTTCCTTCATATGTGCAAAAAAGCCATTGTAAATAAAAATTGGTGTAGACAGTAAACAACTAACATACTACCGAATATATGTGCTAGTATGTCATTTCAAACGTAGTCGAGTGGGCTAAGCTCTGTACATCCGAAAATCGATTCCTATATCACGAGTTCTAATCCCAAGATTTATTCAATTTGAATAGCATATCTGGTTGTTTGTTTTTGCCCTAACTTATTGAAACCGTTCCATATTTATTACAGTCGTAGACTTTTCACGTGACTTCACAAGTGCTTGTTCCCATATCCAGGGTCAGTTTCAATTATATATATATATATATATATATATATATATATATATATATATATATATATATATATATATATATATATATATATATATATATATATATATAGGACAATCCACCGAAGAGGAACCGTGCTTTTAATGATCCTGCAACTTATCTCAAGGACCTCTTTTCCATATAACCACTCCATATTTGGCAATTCTCTACCTCCGACATGTCTTGGGAGGTATAAGCGAGCAACTGACGACCTCGAGTGCAAGCTTCGATGTTTGTGAAGCAGCTTGCGGGTATCCCTATCCAATTGGCGCAATTCTTCTACTGTCCATTTTATCACTCCAAAGGAGTAACGGATGAGTGGAGCGCCAAGTATGTTTGTAGCCAGCACCTTGTTTGGACTGGACAGCTCTGAGTGCCAGATTTGCGAAGCCGCTGCTTATACCTACCTTGGAGACCCTTTTTCGTTTTTTGCGGCGTCCTGAGTGCCTGATTACTCGACACCCAGGTACGTGTAAGTCTCTCCGACACCTAGATGTTTTATGGTGGGTCCGTCGATGAGCTGCGCATCATTTGGGTACCCTTGAAGTCGCCCCTTCTTTATATGGGCCACAGCGCACTTTTACAAGCAAAGCGCCATCCCGGTGTCAAACGTAAACTCCTGTACCACCCTAAGAGCTTGTTAAAGCTCGCTCTCACCACAGGTATATATTTTTAAGTCATTCATATAAAATATATGACTAATCTTGTATCTTCTGTTTGAGGGTGGCCCACAGAGATAACCGCGGGTTTTACGGAGAGCTGCACCCAGCGGTAGCAGCGAGAGGCAAAAAAGGAGAGGGCTAAGGGAATCTCACTGAAATAATCCCCTCCTATGTGTGAGGGTTGTTTGGCCGCTGTATGTTATGGCAAACCGTGTCCTCCACAATGACAGATGTTCTATACATTTCGCTAGCCATGATTTATATATTTCGTGTCGATTTGACGTTTCACCAGAAGCCGATAACTGAACTAAAGTTAAACTCTTATGTGCAATGTCCCCAGGCCTGGTCACAAAGCGCCGCAAATGGTGAGATCTCTTCTGATGCGCCTCAAGTTTAACTTTACTTCAGTTATCGGCTTCTGTTGAAGTGTCAATTTGACACGAAATATATAAAGTATGGTATAACCAAGAACTTTAGTAATCGCTTTATCTGTCTGCCCTAAAAGGTCGAATGCCCTGAAATGAGATTCTGGGTTTTTCGAACTAACAAGTGACGTTAATTAAAGTCTGTCTCTCTCTACCTTTCTCTCTCTCTCTCTCTCTCTCTCTCTCTCTCTATATATATATATATATATATATATATATATATATATATATATATATATATATATATATATATATATATACAGGGTGGCGCATTGAAAACGAAACAGACCGATTTGCGTCAATTTTAATATTGAGGGGGACATGTTTTGACATAAAACTCGACTTTGTCATATCAACCCCTTAAGGGTAGTGATAAGAACCCTTATATTTTAAATAGGGAACATGGGTCGAGTGTTACATCATTTGAAAGCTCTTTCTTTTATGAATTCAGCACACAATTTTTTTTTGGAAGTTTTATAAACTCGTTTAAAAATTATTCACAGTTGGAGTTGCAAGAACGTATTTCATTAATTGTGATGAGAAATGCACTAATTAGTCAATTTTTAGTTAAAAAAAACTAAAAAACAAAACCAAGCGTTCAAAAATGTTTATTCAGTTAAGTAAGTGTTTAAATTGTTGACCACCAGCTTCCATACAAAAGTACAAATTTTGTTCAAACGAGCTCTGACCTTCTGGAGAATTTGTGGAGTTATTAGACGGCATTCTTCAACAATGCGTCGTCGTAATTTTTCCAGAGACTCCGGTTCTGTTGTGAAAATGCTGCTCTTTAAATGGCCCCATAGAAAGAAGTCTAAAGGAGTTAAATCCGGTGATCTAGGGGGCCACTCAATAGCACCTCTACGCCTAATCCATTGCTCTGGAAACTCTCTGTTCAAAAACTCCCTAACACGTTGTGAAAAATGCGAAGGAGCTCCATCTTGCTGAAGCACTAATTGATTTTCTTGATAGCGATCATCATTTTCAACAATGTCAATTAGTAGAGGGTACACGATATCTTCTAGTAACTCCTAATACGTTTCGCGACTCAAATTTCCATCAAGACAAATTGGGCTTATTAAACGGTCTCCAAAAATGCCACTCCAGACATTCAATTTCTGTGGAGTTTAAGTGTGGACTTCGTGAAAATTTCTTGGATTATTATCTGCCCAATAATGACAATTATGACGATTGACTGTAGAGTTTAATAAAAACGTACACTCATCTGAAAAACAGATATTGAACAGAAAGTTCCCGTTATCAGCTATTCGTGCAGTCATAACTTCACAAAACTCCAGTCGCCGATCAAAACCATCTTCATTCAGTTGTTGTACAAGATGGATTTTATACGGGTGAAATTTATCATGCTTCTATATTTGCTGAATAGTTCTTCTTTTGATGTTTGAAACAGTGGCCAATTTTCTCGCGCTCAAAGTTGGGTCTGCAGCAGTTTGTCCTAAAACTTCATTCTCAGTAGTCTCATTTTTAACCGGAAATTCACGTTCAGGATCCAGTTTTTTGTTGGCTACTAAACCACTTTGTCGAAACTTTGCAACTAACTCCAAAATGTATTTTCTGTTAACATGTCTGTTCGGATGTCGTTCATTAAACAAAGTTGCGGTACGGTTGGCACAGTCATCGCTTTTGAAAAAAAGAGTAATTATTTCAACTCTTTCTTCTACAGAATACACAATTGTGAAATTAATTTTCGCTAGTACTATCAAGTATCAAACCGACCGATAAACTGAAATAATAAACCGCATTTCTCTCATTCTGATAAGAAATGTTCTGATAGTCAATTTTTTGTTTACAAACCAACAAAACATTGACTATCAGCACATTTCTTATCGGAATGAGTGAAATGCGTTTTTGCATCTTCAACAGTGAATAATTATTCTACGAGTTGATAAAACTTCCAAAAAAATTAGTGTGCTGAATTCAGAAGAGAAAGAGCTTTCAAATCATGTAACACTAGATCCATGTTCCCTATCTAAAATATAAGGGTTGTTATCACCAACCTTAAGGTTGATGTGACAAAGTTGAGTTATATGTCAAAACATGCCCCCCTCAATATTAAAGTTGACGTATTTCAGCGTTTCTTAAAAAAAAATTTCATGGGCGCAAATCGGTCTGTTTCGTTTTCAATGCGCCATCCTATATATATATATATATATATATATATATATATATATATATATATATATATATATATATATATATATATATATATATATATATATATATATATATATATATATGTGTGTATATGGCGATCGTATGTAAACCCTGTGTTTTAAGATTAGATACGTAATACATTTTGAATATTTGTTTGTGCGCTATTGTAAAATCAAACATCATGAAGTGTTTGTGAGAAAAGTGATTGTTCTCATATCGCAAGTATTTGTTTCGAGCATTCGAGACCCAATAAAGACTAAAGGCACTTAAATATTTGTCGGTTTGTTTCTGGAAGTGGAGAGGTATCGGAAGAGAAAAGAAATAAGACTGTCGAACATGCATTAGTCTTTCTCGAGTTATTGCGTTTTACTCGATGTATTTCAGGACTTAATGAAAAAGAAGACAAGAAATTTCGATTTCGAAGCTTCCATTTATAGTTGATCCCGTTACGGAAAATAGACTTGCCAAATTATACTGAAAAATATTTCTTTGAGTATATCTGTCGATTTATTCATACTTTCTAAATTGAAATAATAGAAGTTGGTGACAAGTTGAAAATGAAACTATTAGGACGTGATATATAGAACTGGTTCAATTTTCAACGCACCATCATTAATGTAAATTTACTGACTTTGAAACTGCGATCTGGGAAAGTTTTTAACGTGAAAAGAATTTAAACTTTCAAATAACTTCAGATTCAATGATCTACAAACGCTGCTTGTTTTCACTACATTAATTTGCTTACTAAAAACAACATCCTTCACATATAAACAGAGAATAAAACTACTATATTAATCTGTTATATACTTAGCGTTAGGTTAATAACATAACGTAACTTCTAAAAATTTATATAAACACAGCGATGTTAGTTTTCGTAATTTGTTAGGTTACGGTATTGAAATTCATAAAAAATACACTAAACTAGGATGAAATTAAATACCATTAGAAATATTGAGAAAATAGTTTCTCCTAAAATAACTAAGTTATTTTGACGAAACTTAGTAGATATATGTTGCCTTCATATAGATTATATATATATATATATATATATATATATATATATATATATATATATATATATATATGAGACAAACTTTGTTCTTGGGTTAAACCGTCTCCAGAATTTATTAAAACTCGACGCTTCGGCTCCTGTTTTGGAGCAATTTTCAAGAGGTATAGAAAATATGTAGACATAAACTCTGAGGCCTCAATCTGTCTACTCCTTAGAACGGTGCACAAATGTGGGTTGGGTTGGTGTAGCTTGATTATGGGGCCTAAATCTGCCTACTCCCCAAATCTCGCTGGAGATCGTCTCTAAGGTCTCAGTGAGTTCAACTTCAGGCCTAAGAGAGGTGCTGTAACTCGAATTAAAAGTCATCAAAGTGCTTATCTTTCATTAGTGATTTTTTTTTTCAACAAAAAGTCGCTAAAAATATTGACAATATATCAGATAACTTTAAAATTTCATCAAAGACGAAAAAAAGTTAAAAAAAGCTAAAAGAGAAATGCAGTCTACGGTGAGATTTGAACCATCGTTCCTATGCTTATCAGCAAAACCTTTAATCATTCGACAACACTAACTCTTGGAAAATGTTGTGCAAAAAAAGGTAGATAACGCGAATAGTCTCTAGTTATTTATCTGTAATGTGTAAGGTCTTTAGAGGCATATTTTGCTATTTTAAGAAATAGGAAGAGTAGAATAAATATAGAGCATTCTAATATACATTTTATGCAATATTTACGATTCATAAAACACAATAGTTATATTAATTTTCACGTTTAAAATCTCCCGTTTGACATTTACAGGAGAAACATTTTAAAATTTTTAAAGTAATTTTTCTGGTCCTTCTTGAGCTTTTTGCGGCAGGAAAAGATAAACGTTCTCTGTA
This sequence comes from Tillus elongatus, assembly GCA_964006375.1. Lineage (NCBI taxonomy): Eukaryota > Metazoa > Arthropoda > Insecta > Coleoptera > Cleridae > Tillus > Tillus elongatus. The sequence continues at coordinate 129,795,441 of OZ023269.1, forward strand.
ATATTTAATAGATTTTGTTTTAACACATCCAATATTTTGATATTGCGTCTTCTCTGGCTTTTAGTGGCACTAAAATTTTGCTTCATTAAGTGCATATAACTTTTTTTCCTTTCACTTTAGAGACCTAAATTTTGGTGCACTATTTGGATTTTACAATGTAAACCAGCTTGCCATAGGTTTGTTATTTCCGGAGATATGAATTTTTTCCAAAATAAAACCCAAAATTTTCCCGGAAAACCTAGCTCGATTTTCTTCGCTAACGAACTTATCCAAGCCACTAATTAAAGGAAGGTACCTGTTATAAAAATCGGTCTATTATTTTTTGAGTTGTCGGGGTGATAAATATGTCTCTTTAATGCAAGCAGGCATCAATTTGGTCACCGGTATAACCTATATAGTAGAAACAATGTACCATATTTCGCAAAATAACTTATTTGAAAATGTGCAAAAATTTTCCGAAAATAAACTTAAAACGTTTCCGAGAAAACTGGTTTCCTAGCTGAAGAACCTTAGGTTAATAGCAAATTGCGTTATTGAATTTTGAAGCGTTTAATGAAAATAATATATAAAATTGAAACTGACCCTGGATATGGGTTCCAGGGGGCCTAGTTCGCGCTCAATTGAAGAAATTTTTTCTACAGTCAAAAGTCGAGATCTCCTCATTAGTGATTTTTTTAAGAAAATTTACTAAAACAAGCACTTGTGAAGCCACGGGAAAAGTCTACAACTGTGTAATTATGGAACGGTTTCAATAAGTTGGGGCAAGAACAAACAACTAGATATGCTATTCAAATTGCATTATATCTTAAAAGTTTTTATCTCCTCTTTATTAAATTTATTTTTATACAAAAACACGCTGAAAAATTCATCGGAATAACAACAATCTGATCAGATGACAGTAAAGTGAAATGAGACAAAAAATTATAAAAAGTGAAGTCACTAACTGGGATTAGAACTCGTCATATAGGAATACATTGTGGGATGAATAGGGCTTAGCCTACTCGGCTACGTTTGACATGACATACTAGTAGGTATATCCGGTAGTATGTTAATTGTTTACTGGTTACACCAAACAATTTTTATTTACAATCGCTTTTCTACTCATATTTTAAAGGAATGAGGAAAAATAACGTATTAGACACAAATCTAGGAGCTTGTTAGTCATTTCGTGTCGTATTTTTCACTCACATTTGTACTCCTACCATAATTATCAATTTTGACGTTTTACCTTAGATTTAATTAATTAAAAATTAATTTACCTCTAACTATTTTGTCTTTAACATAGATATCTGAATTTTTGTACATTTTGTTACATTAAGTGGCCGTTACTTTGTAATTTACGGAGATATAATGAAAAATTTCCCGGGGAAACATTCGCCGATTTTGCTAGCTAACGAACTTAGGTATTTACCAAGTTTTATCAAAATCGACCCATTATTTTTTGATTTATCGGTGTGATACCATATATATATATATATATATATATATATATATATATATATATATATATATATATATATATATATATATATATATATATATATATATATATGCATATATAAATAAAAAAAATTGAAACTGACCCTGCATAAAACTTCTAGGGGGGCTGGTTTGCGCTCATTTGAAGAAATTATTTCAAAATGCAAAAGTCAGGGTCTCCCCATTAGTGAACTTTTTAAAGAAAATTTACTAAAACCTAACGATCGTTTCACTATCCAAGTTAGCGTCACAAAACGGTGAATCATTTAATTCAATTCAGAATTATTCATCCTCTGATGACGCTATCTCGGTTAGTGAAACCATCGTCAGGTTAAAAAAAATGTTGTGGTGATTTGGTTCTCCAAGTGTGCTTAATTCAGTAAAAGTGAAATTTTGTAGAATTGTGTGTTTTCTAGATTCTTGTAATTTATCTTTGCGCGTGTGTGTAAAGAAATAAAACCACAATTCGTTTGGATTTAGACGTATTCATTAGCCACATACCAAATTGTATGTAAAGGGGCATAATTGGAAAGATTTTAAAGCCGGTCCTGTCTAAAGAAACATTAACAACTGCTGTTTAGAACTTTATCCATTGCTAGCACATTTAGAAAATGGTGATCTATACTGTGTAAGTTAGGAAGCCAATAAAGTGCTTAACTGATGTTAGCAAATTTATTTTGTTCCAAGACTTGATACCTAACACTTATCGTCGCTCCAATTTGCGGGAATTTGCGGATCCATAAAACTGCGCTCACACATAAAAACCAGTATCTAACTCTTCCCATTAATAAAAAGTAACTTAACTGTTTTACCCAAGGATTATTGAATATTGGAAAAGCTACCAACTTAAATCATATCATTGTGATGTTAATGGCTGCGTCTGGCTGCTCCAAAAGTAATCATTGTTCACAGAACAGAGCAGTAGATTCTTGGTACTTATCTAAATATTACGATTGAACAGAACACCTACCTCAGTCCAAAAGTCAAAATTAAAAGAGATACAGGTTGTTCAAGTGACAAATTGAACTTCGATTTGCCTAGATACCTATGGTTTTTAATTTTTTAGTGAATTATCTTTAAAAAAATCACTAATATGGAGATCCCGACTTTTAAATTTTGAAAACATTTCTTCAAATGACCGCAAACTAGCCCCCCTAGAACCCATATCCAGTGTCAGTTTCAATTTATATATATATCACACCGATATCTCAAAAAATAATGGATCGATTTTGATAAAATTTGGTAAATACCTTCCTTTTGCAAGTGGCTTGGATAAGTTCATGCGCCAGGAAAATCGGCACAGATTTGGTAAGCTGGTTTCTGTCATAAAGAGTATCATATGTGCCAATTCAGATCTCTGAGCGTTAAAATGCATAAAAGTTGGAGGTAAATTAATTTTTAATTAATTAAATCTAAGAAAGTTAAAACGTCAAAATCGATAATTATGGTAGGAGTACGAATGTGAGTGAAAAATACGACACGAAATGACTAACAAACTTCTAGATCAGTCTAGGTCGTTATTTTCCTTGATTTCGTTAAAATATGAGCAAAGATCCATTGTAAATGAAAATTGTCTGGTGTAAATAGTAAAGACGTTACAGAATTAATATACTACCGGATATAACATACATCTGTCATGTCGATCGTGGCTGAGTGGGCTAAGCCATGTACATCGGATAATCGACTGCTATATGACGACTTCTAAACCCAGTTATTGACTTCACTTTTTATCAATTTTTTTTGTATCCTTTCACACTAACGTTTAAAAAAAATGGGGTTGTCCTCAAAATGTCTAAGTCACGACTTGAAACGTCAATATGGCAACATTTTGGCAAAGAACCTCAAAGAAAAACGGATTATGTAAAGAGTTTTCTGCAAACCCTTAAGTTTCAGCTTCAACCATCATTGCTCTTCATTTTTGGAAAGTATTTCCAGAAAATTCATTTCAAATATACCCTTTCTCTGATGCTCTGGCAGTAGTTTTTGTTAAGTTTATGGTTCAACGGTCTATAATTTTTAGCTAATTTTCGTAGAAAAAATTCGTTAATGAGGAGACCGCGACTTTTGAATTCTAAGAAGATTTCTTCAAATCAGCGCCAACTAGGCCCTCTAGAATCGATATCTCAGTTTACTTTCTGTTTACAAATACAGGGTGATGCATTTCTACGGTACAGCTCAATATAATTATTATTATGCAAGATATGAGAAAAATCTGCATACGTTACTTATAGGGTGTCTTGAGCTGCATCTTATAAAATTATTTTGACAATCACAGGCTGGCATAACTCGTTGGTAATACTTACAATTTTTTTTTATAGTCCTTATTGCATTTTTCATCGAAATATGATCCATGTTTGTAAAAAAATCGAGACGTAGTAAGTGCGCTTTGGTAGCGAATCTTCATTAAATGCTTCAAAATTCAATAACTCAATTTGCTATTAACATACGTTTCGTCGGCTAGGAAACTTTTCTTGGAAACATTTTAAGTTTATTTTCGGAAAGTTTTTGCGCATTTTCAAACAGTAAGTTATTTTGATAAAATATGGTACATTGTTTCTACTATATAGGTTAGACCGGTGACCAAATTGATGCCTGCTTCCATTGAAGAGATATATTTGCTATTTAAAACATTTTAATGAAAATTCACTTCCATAACGCATTTTGCTGCGTCCAGACTTTTTTCACTTACTTGCAATACATTTGCGTCAATGCCACTTATAATATTGATAGAACTCATCAAAATGTTTCTCAATAACCCGCAAATGCGATCTTTTGCATATACGATCTTTTGTCTTAGCAGGCCAGAATAATAATGACGAGAAGTAATGTACGATTATAACCACGGTGAACGTCAAATTCAAGTTTTGGTATAAATTTACTGTTATTAAGACATTACTGATTCCGGCCCTGTTGTATGGATAGATCTTATCATACATACATGGCAGTAGCAATTCCTTTAGCATCTGCGAAGGCATTTCAAGTTTTGCCTAATGGAAGAGCAGTCCCAGTAACAACCCAAATCTGTTTCTATCGCGAATTCCCGTTTTATTTGACTGCAACGCTACGCAAGCCAAAGGAAAGCAAAGCGAAAGATCATAAAAGCTAAAGCGTACCAAACCATGTGCTGCCATCTGTGCATAACACATAGCAACGTCACGTTTAGAGCCGTAGTTATAAAACAACTAATAAATTGTATTAATGTATATCTGTCCCAGAAATATGTGTACTGTGTATCAAACAAAAGCCATGAAAGTTTTATGTCAAAATATAATTATTTTTAAAGCAATGCATTGCCAAGCGTCAACAATTTATATTTAAAATATCCCTGGAATGCAAATTATGATTATGACTTCTTACGAATTTACTTGTGGGGTTGAAATTATAAAATATCCGTTACAAATAGGCGATTTGTTGCTGGTATTGATACGATTTTTCCAAACATCTTTAGGAACTGTTAGTTGCATACTCTACTACTTAGCGTGTTATTTACGAATGAAAATTAGTCAAGTCCTTTTTACAATGCTGGGCCTTTATTGGATTTGTTTAGCGTTTCACGTTTGTAATTTAAAAAAAAAACTCGCTTCGTTTGCGCATTGATAGGCATTTTTTGGTATTGTCAGTTATTTGCGTTATTGGTAGATTTACGTCAATAGATTTTATTGTGAATACATAATTTTCTTGTCATGCTGCAAAAATGGTGTACAAATTAAAAAGTCTGGAGGCAGCAAGTGCGTTATGGTAGTGAATTTTCATAAAAATGTTTTTAATAGCAAATATGTCTTTTAACGAAAGCAGGCCAGAAATTTGGTTACCAGAATAACATATCTACTGTACAATGTACCATATTTCATAAAAATAACGTTATTGTTTAAAAATGTAAAAGATTTTTCGAAAATAAACTCAAAATATTCCCGAAGAAACTGGTTCCTAGCCAACAAACCTTAACTTAATAGCAAATTGAGCTTTTGAAGTTTGAAACATAATAAAAATTCGCCACCATAACGCACTCCCTACGTGCTTGGTTTATTTTTTTACAAGCATGCAATATATTTCGATGGAAAATGCAAAAATGTAATAATATAGGGTATGTTCGATTAAAAATTTTTTTTAATAGCAAATCTATCTTTCCTTAATGACAGCAGCCATTAATTTTTGTTACCAATATAGTATAAACAAAGTACCATATTTCATTAAACTACTTTTATTGTTTGAAAAAGTGCAAAATTTTTCAGAAAATAAATTTAAAACGTTTTTCTGGATAACGAACCCATTCAGGCTATTAAGCCACCTACCAAAATATAATTATTCACAATAGTATTTTCGACCAAACTTGGTGATTTATCCGAAAGCACCAACAAATTTCTGCAAAAACTGGAACAATATTTTTTATACAAAATGTTGTTAAAAGAATATATAAAATTGAAATTATATACCCAAACTGTAATTAAAACTGAAAATAAAATAATTTGTTTGCACGAAAAGCCATGAAAACATTATTTTCGACGATTTTCGTTTAAAAAATGTTCCATCAATTGAATAATTTTTCATACAAAAATTCACAACAAATGTTTCCTCAAAGAAAATTCCTTAAATTTGTTTATAAGAAAATTCTCCAACTTCTTAAAACAACATTTTGTACAAGAAAATTCGCCAATAAAAATAAATTAAATAAATTTAAAAAAAAAATTGTCCGATTTTCCTAGCCAACGAACCATTTCAAGTTATTTGCCCACCTACCAAAATATAATTTTTCCCAAAAACTTTTTCGACGAGACAAAAAAAATTGTATGAAAATTTGCAAGCAATTGTTTCAAGAAAATCCGTAAAAAATTTTGTATAATAACTTATTAAACATTTATCATTAACTACCAAAATTTCACAAAAATATCTTACAAAAAATGATTCCTACGAATGCACAAAAAAATTTCTGCAAAAACTGGCGAAATATTTGTTTATACAAAATTTTGCTAAAAGATTACATAAAATTCAACTTTTATACCTAATCTGTAATTAAAATTGAAAATTAAATAATTTGTTGATTGTCAATTTAATAATTTTTCACACAAAAATTCTCAGCAAATGTCTGATGTCACAAAATTCTACGTCTATGTTAACTGTGGAGCGGTTTTACCAACTAAGGACAAACAACAGCTGCTATTAAACTTGAATTAGAAGTTTTAAAAGTACATATCTTTCATTTTCAACAAAAAGTCGCTAAAACAATATTGAAATTACACAATCTGATCATATAACGTGAAAATTGAATCAAAGACGAAAAGAGTAAACAAAATATGTGAAACTGAAATTCAGTCAGCGTGAGATATGAACCGGCGTCCTTTCGCTCATCAGCCATGCATCTAACAATTGCACTACTGTAACCCTTGTATTACACTCTGCAATGAAAGGTAGATAACCGATAATGCTTTTAAGTATTTATTTGTAATATGTAAGGTCTTTAAAGCGAGATTTTGCAACTATTTTAACAAATAAGAAGTATAGAATAAACATAAAACATTCTATTATACATTTTATGCAATATTTATTATTTATAAACCACAATACTTATACTAATTGTCACGTTTTAAATCTCCAGTGTGACATTTACAGGAGAAAAGTTATAAAATTTTCAAAATAATCTGCCTGGTACTTCTTGGACTTTTTGCGCCATGAAAAGATAAACGTTGTCTGTAGTATTTAATATATTTTGTTTAAAACATACAATATTTTGGTATTGCCTCTTCTCTGACTTTTAATGGAACTAAAATGTTGCTTTATTAAGTGTCTATAACTTTTTGTTATTTCAACATAGAGACCTAAACTTTGGTGCAGAGTTTGGCTTTTACAATATAAACCAGTCTCCCAAACTTGGTTGCCATAACTTTGTTATTTTCGTAGATATGAATTTTTTACAAAAGAAAACTTTAAGTTTTTCTTGAAAAACTGGTCCGATTTTCCTGGGTAACGAATTTGTTTAACACACTTGCAAAAGGAATTTACTCACCAAATTTTATCAAAACCAGTCATTTATTTTTTGAGTTATCGGTGCGCGCTCATTTGATGACATTTTTCAAAATTCAATAGTCGAGATATCCTCATTTGTGAATATTGTTTACAAAATTCACTAAAAACATTATAATAACGGTACGCCAGTTTTGTAGCATACTGCCAACTGAGTGCCCACTAAGACATGTTTAAAGGAATTTTAACAGGAGAGCAATATTTTTTTATAATAATTACGTTCACATATAGGTTAAAAACTTTTAATTCTATGCGATAGGACTTTTTTACGAATTACACTAGCCTTGTCAGTGTTTGGTTGTAGTCTACTAAAAACTGGGTTTAATTCTTTTAGAAATGCCCAACAAAGATTACAAACTTCTATTTCAGTGAAGTTGCTTCGATAAAAATTGGCAAGACCGTAGCTAAACGAACACGTTAAAAGCCAATATAACTAAAAAAAAAAACAATTGGCGATAACGAAACCTGACTATATTATTTAAAAACATCCTTGTGTTTATTAAATGAGTTTGTTGTTCAGTTTTTTAAAATGAAAGTAGGTTTTTTTTTATAGAAAATCTTTGTGTTTTCGAAAGAAATAAAGCTTTTATGGTTAAATTTTATTAAAAAACTTGCTGTATAGAGGCAATATGTACCCCAAGAAAAGTTTTTAGGTTGATAGAAAATTAGTATTTAAAATTTCAAAAAAAAATAGGATTTTTTTTATCACAATAGCTGACAGGTAACCAGGTTTTTTTGGTTTAAAATGAGAAATCAAAAAGGTGCTCTTCTATAACTTTGTGGTAATTTTCATTCTCAGTCTACTGCACCCTTTGGCGGCTTTTAAAATGGGATTATACATCTTTTTCTCTGCCAATTAGGTTCTTGTGATAACAGTACTATTTCTGATGCAATCAATCCACGTTTTTCTAGGTCCTAGTTTCTTCTTGTTGAGCACTTTTCTCGATACGGTATTTAAACCGCTTTTAATTTAAAACTGAATTACATAAAACTAAGAGTAGAGTACGTTACACACTGTATATGTAAAGAAATGATTTTTTATCAGATTGGCTTTACGACAGATAAGACGTATGGCATGAAAATCGATGTCATATTTCTTATAAATCACCGATAGATTTGTAGACTTCACAACTTCTATTTTCCCTTGAGTATAAACCACACCCACTTCAAGTTTGCCTTTGAACAAGGAATCACTTATTCTTTCCCATATCCTTTTTTCTTTTGAGCTTAAAGATTATCTACATATATCTTGTTACATTGTTATGTAAAAATTCCCTCGTGGCTAAACAAGCGATGCCATAATGGCAAGTGATATATTGGAATTTAAGCCAAAAGAGATGTGGATTTATAAAAAATAATCTGGGATACATAAATTCTGAATCTCCAAAAAATAATTGTGAGAAATACGTTCAGCACGTTATAAAACATCTTCTCACCTCTTTATTTGTTTACGTATTTTAATTTCTCTAGAAAAATTTGCTGCGAATTGAAAAAAAAACTTGTCTTACATTCTGTGGACTGGGAGAACTGAAAAATCTCAATTTACCACTATACAGTGTCCTCGCTTAAACATAACTTCCAGTAAACACGAAGAAAACTTTTCTTTTTACAAAATTTGTTACTTTCAGATCAAAGATAGAGACATTTTTGGGACAAGTAATGTTTTTCTACTTTCAGGAATTTGTGTTTAAAAATTTTCAGTTGACGAGGAGTCCAACAATACTCAATTTAAAAGGCTTATAATATGTCACATACCAGTGTGATAATGTATTAAAGAAGTAATAATGTAATCATGTAATTCCACAACTTGGAAGTCCTAGGGACAAAAGAGCGGGCATAACAAGATGTTCTATGTCTGGTGACCTGGACATTAAAAGGGTGCATTCGCTCTGTTCCCCTGGTAGATCTGTTGGGGGCAGCAGGTGGAGGAACTATGGAAGAAAGCTCCTCTGAGCAGTGCCCGTGCAGATATCTATAAAAGAGAGAGAGGTCACCAACGGGTGAGGGTAGGGTCACCGATGAGACGTATAGCTCTCTTATGAATGGAGTCCAGGATAGAGAGTGTAGAAGCGGCAGCAGCACCCCAGATTTGGGAGCAGTATTCGAGGTTTGGTCTTATTTGTGAAGTACATAAAGTATAGAGATTAGCTGGTGAAAAGTATTTGCGAGCCCGGAAGAGGAAACCTTATTTCTTAGCAGCCGCTTCTGCAATTGATGTTGGTGCCAATTGAGATTTCGATCCACAGAGATGCCAACAAGTGAAAAGGACTCATTACTTTGAATAACTTGGTTGTTCATTGTGATGAGCCTAAGGCTGGTGTATCTCTTATGAGAAAGAAAGCAAGACTGTGATTTGGTGGGGTTGAATTGTACAAGATTTCTACTTCCCCAGTCTAATATTTTTTGGAGACCCACGGAGAAGAAACCCTCCATGAGTCTGCGATCCTCATCTAATTGGGCTAAAGAGACAGGCTTAGAATATCGTATATTTGAGTGGAGGGTGCTGTCGTCCGCTTAACTGTGAACTGGCTTGGATGTGCTAGAGAGGAGGTCATTGATGTGGAGAAGAAACAAAGTAGGGGCCAAAGCTGAACCTTGAGGAACTCCTGCATTAATTGGATACAGTTTAGATGAATGGCCATCCACGACAACAGAAATGCTCCGGTTGGAGACGAAATTTGCTGTCCACGTACAGAGTTTTGGTGGCAGGCCATAGGCCGGTATTTTATTTATCAGGGTTGCGTGCCAGAGCTGGTCGAATGCTTTGGATATCTCTAGAGCGACAATCTGGGATTCACCGTGTAGTTCCATATACTTGTTCCAAGAATGGGTGACAAAGGAAAGGAGGTCGGAAATCGATCTGCGCTGACGGAATTCACACTGCCTGTCGTGGATTAGACTGTGTTTTTCAAGAAATTTTAGTAGTTCGGTGTTTATATACTTTTACATCACTTTAGAGACAACCGAAAGGAGAGAAATAGGCCTGTAGTTGCTAGGAAGCACTTTGGATCCTTTCTTGGGGACGGGTTGTACTCGAGCAGTTTTTCAGTTACTAGGGAATATGCCTCTATTGTAAGATGTCTGAAACAGACGAGTCAGGACAGGAGCAAGTTCTGGTGCGCATTTTTTGAGAACAATTGCTGGGATCTCGTCAAGGTCAGAGGCTTTCCTGGTATTAAGAGAAGAGAGCATCTTTCGTAACTTTTTAGTTTTGAAAATGATATCCGTCATTTTATGCGCGACATTGGGGCTGTTGGTGGTTGAACATTTGGAGGTGGGTTGAGAGTAGAATTGCCGGTGAACAGCAGGCAAAAAGTTCAGCTTTGCCCAGGGCGGTAGAAAAAATTTCATCCCCTGAGACAAGAGGTGGGAACGTGCTCTTGCAGAAATTATTCCAAATAGATTTAGCAAGAGTCCAGAAGTGTTTGCCGCTGTTGGAGCTTAAAAGGATTTTGTTTTTGATGTGGTTATTAAACGAGTTTTTTGCCTCAGAAAGAATGCGGACATAGCGGTTTCTTGCGTCGTTAAATTCTTGACAGTTTTCTTGACTGTCACAGGATTTAATAAACCAGGGCTTTTGAGTGGCTGCAGAGGTTTTCTGTGTACGTGGAATAAATAATTCCATGCCAGCTTAGATAATTTCGTTGACGTTTTGTGAGATATCAGAGGGGTCAGGATGAGAGAAGCAGACAGACGCCCATGGAAATGAGGAAAAGTAATCCCGCATTTCGTCCCAGTTTGCGGAGTTGTAGTTCCAAACGATACGTGGGTGTGATGACTGTGTGACCTCGGGTTGCATAGCGCAGGAAGCAGTGACCATGCCGTGGTCTGAGCGACCAAGGGGGGCGGTGACTGATATCTTAGAACATTCAGATTTTGTAGTAAGAAGGAGATCCAAGGGATTTGAGCTGTGTGTTGGGATACGAGGAAAGTAAGTAGGTTGTTGAACTATATTGGCTAAAGAATTGCTGACTGCAAAGGCCTCCGCTGCTCTCCCTTGTGGATCGGTTTTTGAAGATCCTAGCCATTTCTTATTATGGACATTGAAGTCAACAAGAATTGTGACCTCGGAGGAAGGATAGTCGGTTTTTCAGAAAGGTAGTCAAAGAGCTGGATAAAGTTGTTGTCAGAAGGTGACCGGTAAATGCAACAGATGAATTTAGTTGCAGTCCTGAGAGAGAGTTTTATCCATAGTATGTATTTTCTTTCAGCTTCTTGGGGAGTCTGGTGCAGGGTAGATTGCTACGGACGTATGCGCACCCGCCTCCATACAATTTAAAGGAAGTAAGGAGCTCATACCCCGGGAAATTAAGGTGATTAGTGGCTGTTTTGGCACTGATTTGGGTTTCGGAGAGAAAGAGTAGTTGGGGCCTGTTAGCCTGGAGGAAATGGTGGACGGAGTTCAGGTTGGAATTTAGGCCACATATATTTGAAAAGGATATGTTAAATCTTGATGTTGGCGCCCCCTGTACACCCCTCTCCCGGAAATCCGAATGGAGGGGTATTTTACCTCCGGAATCTTTTGTACAAGAAGGAGCCATCATCATTTTTGCGTATAAGGGAAACCGACTCATACACCAGAACCGGAAACGTCCGTTGGGACTTCACCGTGATGTAAGGGGTGGTACCTCCTCGGGCGTGAAAAAAATCCTTTACTATTACGTAATGGAAAATTCCACTACCACCTGCTATGGATTGGATTGGATCAATGTCTACCCCTTTAAAAATAAGATTAATAAAGGGACTATCAATTGTCCAATAGTTATGCTTTTCGACATAGTATGAGGATACAAAACATTATCATTTTGCATCTATGCCTATTGTCTAGATTATTGAATTTTTTGGGTGTTTGGCTAGAACGCGTTTTTTAAATTAGGAATTACAATAAAGAAATTAATGAAGCCAATTAATGAGGTGCACTGGTGATGAAAGTAACTATGGAAAAGGCAGAAATTTGTACCTTTTTTTGATAGGGACAATAAAGGCTGATTTAATTTTTTTTATTTTTCTTTCATTGTAGCTGCATATTCTGGTGGTAAGCATATTAATACAAGTTTGACAATGTGATTAACTGTGCACATACAAAGTAAAATAATGAAACCGTAGGTTTTTATATGAGTAGAATATACACGGGTAGTCTTGAAAACTTCGCTGTAAGCATATAATGCCTCATATAACTATAAAACTTCACATTATTGCAATAATCAGATTGAGTGCAACAATATAGTTCACTGGCCAAAGCTCCAGTATACTGCTGAGAACAGTTGTCAGTGTTTTAGAAACTTTGTTTTATTCCCGCACTTTATTCGCAAAGCTGAACTTTATGAACTTGGATGACATGTTTTGAATATATGAACGTGCATTCAAACGAGAAGGACGTCACCAGATGCAAATAAAGATCCATGATCTGATACAGTTGCCCAGGAAATAAGTATGCAGGGTGTATTTATTATATGTGCAGTTATTTTAAAGATATACAGAAAAAATTCGCCACAGAACCTTTAGAACGGTTGCGTAAAATGGCTTTAACCTGACAATTATAAAGTTATTAGAAGTTTAAAAGGTTGCATATAATTTCACCTTTTTTTTCAAATCAAAATGCATAGATAAATGACTAACGAATAATACAACGGACAACACCATAAATAATCCCAGCTGCGTGTCTTTTTATGCAGGTAATATCTGGGAGTAATTTCAACAAACCACGAATAATAACGGTAACACAAATATAAAATTTTGCCGTACCCTTCTTTCCTTTGAATGCGCAGAATGGTTCTTCCATACATTTCACTTGGACCATTTTTTCCAGATGGTGAATATCCCTGACAAACCTGTGTTTATAAACCTCATTTTTAGGGTATCTCCATAAAAAAAGTCGCTTGGAATATGGAGAGCGTGGCGGCTATGGATTCTTCGAAAACTGCCCGATCCATCTACGAGGAAAGAGGTAATCTAGTAAATCATGAATATCGGCCATCTGTCTACTGGATCTACCTCTCAGAATTTAGGTTTTCCTGAAGAAAAATTGTCCAATAATATGATCGTCGAAAATGCCACCCATAGACATTAGTTTTAAATAAGAGTTGATCGTATGCTGTTATGGAAAAAATGGAATTTCATCATATCACCATCGACAGTCCTGAATTCTAACGGTTACCTTTGAAGAAAATGTACATTCATCTCTGAATATTACATGCTTGATAAATGAACCGTTATCTTCAATTTGCGATTAAATCCAGAAACGAAAATATAGTGGATGAGCCAAATCTCGGTCTTGCAATGTATGGATGACTTTAGCTTTCAACGTTTTGAATTTATTTGATTTCAAGATCCTTCTGACCGCTGTGCTGGATACATTTTTTATTTATTTTTTATTTCAACAACATACCACGAGGGCTTACAGCCTAAATACTATCGTACCGTGGGTGTCAACAAGGAGGAAAGAGGCAACTTGTTAATTCTGGACTTGAAGGTTTTGAGGTTCGGAGGAGAAGGAAAAACATGCGCCGGCAAGGAGTTCCACAATTTGGAAGTTCTCGGGACAAAAGAGCTGCCATAACAAGATGTTCTATGTCTGGTGACCTGGACAGTAAAAGGGTGCATTCGCTCTGTTCCCCTGGTAGATCTGTTGCGGGCAGCAGGTGGAGGAACTATGTAAGAAAGCTCCCCTGAGCACTGCCCGTGCAGATATATATAAAAGAGATAGAGGTCACCAACGGCACGTCGGTGGGCAAGGGATAGCAGCCTTTTGTGAAGGTAGGGTCACCGATAAGACCTATAGATCTCTTCTGAATTGAGTCCAGGATAGCGAGTGTAGAAGCGGCAGCAGCACCCCAGATCTGGGAGCAGTATTCGAGGTTTGACTTTAACTGTGAAGTATATAAGGTATAGAGATTAGCTGGTGAAAAGTATTTGCGAGCCCGGAAGAGGAAACCTAATTTCTTAGCAGCCGCTTCTGCAAGTGATGTGACATGGTGTTGCCAATTGAGATTTTGATCCACAGAAATTCCAACAAGTGAAAAGGACTCATTACTTTGAATAACTTGGTTGTTTATTGTGATGGGTCTAGGGCTGGTGTATCTTTTATGAGAATGAAAGCTAGACTAAGATTTGGTGGGGTTGAATTGTACAAGATTTCTACTTCCCCACTCTAGTATTTTTTGGAGATCCACGGAGACAGAACCCTCCATGTGTCTGCGTTCCTCATCTAGTTGGGCCAAAGAGACTTAGAATATTGTATATTTGAGTGGAGGGTGCTGTCGTCCGCGTAACTGTGAACTGGGTTAGATGTGCTAGAGAGGAGGTCATTGATGTGGAGAAGAAACAAAGTAGGGGCTAAAGCTGAACCTTGAGGAACTCCTGCATTAATTGGATATAGTTTAAAGGAAAGGGCATCCACAACAACAGAAATGATCCGGTTGGAGAGGAAGTTTGCTGTCCAGGTACAGAGTTTTGTCGGTAGGTCATAGGCTGGAAGTTTATTAGGCAGCGTTGCGTGCCAGACCTGGTCGAAGGCTTTGGATATGTCTAGAGCGACAATCTGGGATTCACCGTGTAGTTCCATAGACTTGTTCCAAGAATGGGTGACAAAAGAAAGGAGGTCGGCAGTTGATCTGCGCTGACGGAATCCATACTGCCTGTCGTGGATTAGACATCGTTCAATTAAGTCATCTTTGTAGATAATTTCGAGAATTTGGGATAACAGTTTGCATAATCGGCATGGAAATCTTTAACAATAATCCAAGGGTTATGAGGAACTTTGAACTGATTGTTGATATTACCCTATTTTTTTAAAATTTCTTCAATATGCTATTAACGCTTGTATGGCAAATTGGTTTGTGAAGATGTCTCTCGTTGAATATAGTTGTCACTTCCATGTTTGTTTTATAATTATCACCAGCAATCAAAGGAGGAAAATAAAGAAAGAAAGAGTCGAGAGAAATAGGAAAAAAGAAGAAGAAACAAGAGAATAGCAAAAAAGGCAAATAAAAGTGAAATATGGTAAAATTATCTGTAAAAGATGTCTTTGCCATTCTCTAGATATTTTTTTAACTAATTTTTTATTAAACGTTTCGATATTTGCACTGTATTTATAAAAGTGTGTGCCGAATGGAAGACTAGATGCATCTTCCGAAGCTATCTCATGTTCTTTGTACATGCATACACACATACCAGATATCAAGACGATTTTTATTCTTTCTTCTGTGGTGCAATAATTTAGTTTGATTATTGTTTGTTTGTTTGTTTGGCTTCGCACTGGTAACCCAGTTCATATAGCCATAGTTTGATTATATTTATATAAAATAAATTTTGAAATGAATTGAGATAAAACCTCAAACCTCAAGCCCAAAGCGAAATAATCAAATTCATTTGGCAGCTTTATTCCTTGTTTAACGGAGCAATGTAAGACCATGCCTACTGAATTAATTTTAAACTGGTTCGCGTTCATTTGAAGATATTTTTTCAAAATTCAAAAGTCGAGATCTCCCCATTAGTGAATTTTTTCTAAGAAAATTCACTAAAGAGTACAAGGAACAAAGAAAGAGAACAAAACATATGTGTAGAACCCAGAAATGGAAATTTCTGGAAGACGAAATAAAAGACATAGAATGTAAATAAGGAAGAAATGAAATGCGTAACTTCTACAAAGACGTTGAAGATATAAAGATACGTCACCAAACTAGCGCACTGTTCTTTAAAGATAAAGAGGGCAATTTGATAGGAAAATGAAAAAGACATGGAGAAGATAAAAATTTCGAGGAGCTGTTAAATGCTAGAGATGAGGAAAAAGTAAAAGGATTTCATCAAGAGTTATCTAAAGAGGCAGAAGTTATATAATACCTAACGAAGCAAGAAATAGAAGACTACAAACAATGAAAAACAACAAAAGTCTAGGTCTATATGGAATCACGGCTGAAACTTTTATCGAGGGACTGTCTTGGTTAACATGATGTATGAAAGGAAATTTGGAAAACAATAGAAGTACCAAAAAAATGGAACAAGTCCATCATGGTAACTCTATTTAAGAAGGGATATATAACCGAATGTGAAAATTACAGAGGAAAAGCTTTACCAGATGTAGCTTAGAAAGTTATGGCAACATTAATAAAAAACGTCTAAAGAAGTATGTGGAACCTTTGCCAGGGGAATATCAGGCTGGTTTTAGAAAAAAATAGGTCGACAGTTGATCAGAGATACCTGCTGAAGCAAATTTTGATAGGCTGTTACGAGTACGAGATTCCAGCACACATAATGTTTTTTAAGGCCGTGTACGACTCAGTGACAAAATCAAACTTATTGCAATACTTAGAGAGTTTAAAATACCCGAGAATATGGTGAAACTAGTAATTATGACACTACGTAACACCAAAGGTGCAATTAGGGTAAATGGAAAGCTGTCAGACGAGCTTGAGGTGAGAAGAGGAGTAAGGCAGCGCGATCCGCTGTCAACAGTATTATTTAATATGGTTCTGGAGAAAGTAATAAGATACAGTGGCATAACTAGAATTGGGACCCTGTTTACAGAAGTCTTTAGTTCATTGCTTACGAGGATGACATCTTGTTAATCGCTAGCAATAGAAGAGAACTAGAAAATATCACTAGAAGTTTCGTGGAAGCAGCATATAGTGTAGGGCTTCACATAAATAAAGACAGGAACAAGTACATGACAATTAGAAGGACTAAGATAACTAATAGTGGACTTTTCACAGTAAAAACGGTGTCTTGAACTTTGAAGAGGCTGGAAATTACATGTACTCCGATGTATTAATGGACAATAGATGCGATGAAGATAGAGAAGTTCATTTTAGGATAGCAAAAGCCAACAGATGTGCAGGAGGACTTAATGGCTTCCTTAGATCGAAGAACATCTCACACATGATAAAGCTTAGAATATATAAGACCGTGATTAGACCAACATTGACATATGGATGTAAAACGTCGACATGAACAAAATACTGAAGGATAGAATAGCTATATGGGAGAGAAAAATACTGCAAAAAAATTTCGGAGCCAAGAAAATAGATGGCAGTTGACACAGGTGTACAAATGCGGAAGTGTATCAAATGTATGGCGAGCCACCTGTATCCCAGTTAATTAAATCACGCAGACCACAGTGGCTGTGCCATATAGAACGAATGGGTGGGGAGAATTGGTATAGAAGTGTGTTTGGTCAAACCCAGAGAGTAAAAGGAGGAAGGACAGTTCAAGAAAAAGGTGGCTGACGCAGTTGTACAAGACTTGCAAGAAAAAGGGGTTCACAACTGGAAAATCATTTCAAGAGGCAGAAAGTAGTATCACCAAGCTATGGGCCTAAATGGCCTGTGAACGTTTATATCTTTTATTCCAGCTATGAATAAATGTGTGTTGCGTTTTCTCCGGGTTCTGGATAAGTGAGACTTTAAATTTTAACAAAACAACTTTATTTACACTCTAAATATGGATACAATAAAATTTCTAGAATGTCTCTCTCACAAAACACTTAATTTACTGGCCTTACAATTACTAATCTGCACACAAGTTACTATACTGGAACTACAGTCTAACACTTCACACTGATTACTGCTTGTTCAAGTTACTCCAACATTTTCTAACTGAACTGTGCTGACTGGCTTGCTTTCGCGTTTATATACTCGCCGTACCTTCCACCACCTTTCTGGAGCGTTCCATTCCAGAATGTTCCAGGACCTTCTTTTACTAGAAGGTTCTGAGAATACAGATCGGTCCCGTGTGTATACAGGGGGATGTATATACAGGGGATCCAAATGTGGTCATCACTCCTATGTTACACAAGAGGTGTTTCTCGTAATATAAGATCTCTCTGCGTATACAGGGTGTAAGGGTTCTCTGCGCATACAGGGTGTATATACAGGGTGTTCGGAATGTGCAGACCTCAGTTATCCGTTCCGACGGGGTACAAGTTGGTAACTTCGTTATTTCTGGTCCTAGAGGGTTGAGAATTCGCCTGAGGGGGGTCACCCCAGGCACCCCAGGGGTGGGTGGGTGATGGGTCGGCGGTGTTGCCAGATTGTGCACAAATTCCCAGATGTTGGGGAAGTTCTGGAGATTTGGCAACACTGCACCTACGTCTAATGAAGTGCTTTGTAACATGTGATATTCTAACATGCCGCCGGCAATACCAGGAGAGCAGAATTCAAAACAATCTTTCTGCGCAGAATATCCATACGAGGATATCGTGGTAAAGACGGTGGTAACCAAATATGTCGATGTCGTGGTTGCAAAGGGGTTAATCGGTATTCACACAATCACGAATTAAGGGCGTGGAATTTTTGAAAAATATACATTGCTAATATAGATCACTTGCCGCGTTAGTAATGTTTTTAAATACATTTTCATTGCTGCCGCGAAATATTGTTGTAACAAAAATAATGTCGAACGAACATCTGAAAAAAACTTAGAAAATGTAAAAAGATATTACTCAAATAGTAATTACCTGCAGAACTCCTTATGATTCAACAACGTATTGTCTCAGGGGTATAAAATTAGCAAGGTTATTTTCTGTATCTATTTAAAATTCCTAGTGACTGAAATGATTCGGTTGGTTCCAGCGCAAATGAAGTAGTGGAGAAATATGAGATTGCGGATTGCTTATGTAATTCCGGTGGTCGAGTCTTCAAGCCTCAACCCTCAAAAGGCGAGTCCACAGTCCACAATTCTCAGCCCTTAGTAAGTAGACACGTGCACAAACCGTTATTTCCGTCAAGCTCATTCTAGTTATCACGTGCTTCTCATCAGTACCGCTGCGTTTCCACAAACGTGACATTTTTTCTAATATTACCACAGGCAACATCCATAACTTACATCCATATGTATTTAGAATAGAACTAACCAACCCAAATACATAAATATACCTTTTAGCGGTCAAATTCACAGCTTGCTTTCAACAGATTAAAGCTTCTAAATTATACCTCTTCAACAACAACTTTTACTACTTAATTTTGATTTACTCTCACGTTATAGAGTGTGGTGATAGACTTCTGCACAAATTTCATAACTTTGTTAGTGAGTGTATATTTATAAAATCCTGAAAGAGCTCTGCTTTATAAAAAATAGAATAAAAACCTTCACAAATAAAGCTTTCAAATAATGTTTTCAGATCTTATGGATTTTAAAAAGTGATATAGATTACTAAACTAAAAACATTTAGCCAGAGGACGTTGTTAAACACGAAATTATATTAATTTTGACTTTAAACACGAAATTATACTGACTTCGACATTACACAAATTTATTATCTTGTGTTTAGAGTGAAAATTAGTATAATGTCGAGCTTAAACTAGAAATTGTAAATATTTTAGTAAATGTTCTTTAAAAAAAAAATGCACCAATGAGGAGACCCCGACTTTTGAATTTTGAATATATATATATATATATATATATATATATATATATATATATATATATATATATATATATTTATTTATTTATTTATTTATATATATCACACCGATAACTCAAAAAAATACTGGTCCGATTTTGATAAAATTTGGCGCATAACTTCCTTTTGCAAGTGGCTTAGCCAAGTTTGGTAGTCAGGAAAATCGGATTAGGCTTTCCCGGAAAATTTTGTGTTTTCTTTTGAAAATAAATTATATCTCCGGAAATAACAAAGTGATGGCAACAAAATTTGGTACGCTGATTTCTGTCATAAAGAGTATCCTATGTACCAAAAGTCAGATCTCTATCTTAAAAGACAAAAAAGTTAGAGGAAACTTAATTTTTATTTAATTAAATCTGATTCAAGGAAGTTAAAAGGCCGAAATTGATTGATCAGAATGTGAGTGAAAAATACTACAAGAAATAACTAACAAGCTCCTAGCTATGTGTCTAAGTCGTTATTTTGTTTGATTTCGTTAAAATATGAGCAAAAAATCCATTTTAAATTAAAATGGTTTTGTGTAAATTGTAAAACCTTGAACAATTAATATGTATTATAGGATATACCTGCTAGTAAATATATGTCGAGCGTAGCTCAGTGGTCTAGGTCCCTGTACATCGAATAATAGACTCCTACATGACGAGTTCTGATCCTAGTTAGTGACTTTACTTTTTATCATTTTTTTTTTAAATCTCATTCCACTTTACAGTAATCTAATCAGATTGTTGTTATTCCGATGAATTTTTTAGAGAGTTTTTGTATATAAAATAATTTGACGAAGAGGAGATGAAAGTTTTAAGACTTAATTCAATTTGAGTAGCATATCTGGTTGTTTGTTCTTGCCCTAACTTAGTGAAACCGTTCCATATTAAATACAGTCCTAGACTTTTCCCGTGGCTTCACAGGTGCTTGTTTTAGTAAATTTTCTTTGAAAAAAATCTCTAACGAGGAGATCCCGACTTTTCAATTTAGAAAAAATGTGTTCAACTGAGCGCGAACTAGGACCCCTAAAATCCATATACTGGGTCAGTTTCAATTATATATATATATATATATATATATATATATATATATATATATATATATATATATATATATATATATATATATATATATATATATATAAAGGGTGAACAATTTAACAAAACTTAGGTCTGTAAGTTTATCGACAAAAAAGTGAGAGGCATTTAAAGAAAAAAAATTGGGGTTTTCCTCAAAACGTAAAAAGTCGCGATTGAAAAGTCAAAATTGGCAACATTTAGGCGAATAACCTGGAAGAAATACGGATTATGTAAAGAGTGTTGTGCACACCCTTAAGTCAGCTTCAACCACCATTGCTCTCCATTTTACTAAAATATTTCCAAAAAATTCATTTCAAATAGACCCTTTCTCTGATGCTTTGGCAGTAGTTTTAGTTAAGTTTATGGTTTAACGGTCTATAATTTTTAGCTAATTTTCGTAGAAAAAAATTCGTTAATGAGGAGACCGCGGCTTTCGAATTATAAAAAGATTTCTTCAAATGAGCGCAAACTAGGCCCCCTAGAATCCATATCCGGGTTTACTTTCTGTTTACATATATACAGGGTGACGCATTTCTACGGTAAAGCTAAATATAATTGTTATTATGCAATATACGAGAATAAATTGTATACATTACCTATAGGGTGTCTTGAGCTGCATCTTATAAAATTATTTTGACAATCACAGAATGGCCCATAAGTTGTTGGTGATACCTACAATTTTTTTTTGAACATTCCTTATTGCATTTTTTAATTTTTCATCGAAATATGATGCATGTTTGTAAAAAAAATCAAGACGCAGTAAGTGCGTTTTGGTAGAGAATTTTTATTAAACGCTTCAAAATTCAATAATGCAATTTGCTATTAACCTAAGGTTCGTCAGCTAGGAAACGAGTTTTCTCGGAAACGTTTAAAGTTTATTTTCGGATTTTTTTTTGTTATTTGAAGAAAATATGGTACGTTGTTCCTACTATATAGGTTATACCGGTGACCAAACTGATGCCTGCTTGCATTAAAGAGACATATTTACTATTAAAAACATTTTAATGAAACATCACTTCCATAACGTACTTGCTGCGTTCAGACTTTTTTACTTTCTGGCCATTATACTGCGATGCTTGAACATACCGTCGTTTAAGGAGTTAGCTGATATTAGATTTACAGGTTGCTTTTGGAATATAGATAACATTTTACCAATATAAACTAGCTAAATCAAGGAACAAAGAACCGATTTTAGTGGAGTTTTGGATATAAAATTTGGCGACGTCTCTCAAAGCAATAACTTTAGTTTTTAGGAGCAATATGTGACCATAACTTTTAGCTGCATTATAAAATTTACCACTAGTTCTTATTTTATTGATAATAAATTGAATTTCATAGCACTTTTGGTCTGTTGGATGAGCGGTGCAAACAAAGCTTAAACGGCGACATTAACTGATCTGTTTTCTAGATAACTTTTATTTTATGGGTCTTCAATACAGAGGTTCATTGGATACCAGGATTACATAATTAGTTTAACTGTCACTGAAAATGTGGTTTTGCTTTTAGATCACAGAAAAAAGGCTGGACACAACAACTGCGTTATAGTAGCTAATACAAATGATTTACACCATTTTTCAAAAATTACATACATGTAAAACATGTTGAGATGTACGACAGGGTCGCCATCTCGGTGCGGAACTAGGTAGTATGTTGTCACGGCAGCTCCAACATTCACAAAATATTATAAATGGCGACGGAATACGACCCAACAACAATTTTGCGTTGCTAATTATGGTGATAATGCATCTAGCCTTACATGCATTGTCCCGGTATTAGGGAAGAAAGAGCCAGGGTTGACAAATTTCAAAATTATTGGTTGGTTGTACACAGTCTCTATTTATAACATTTTGTGTTTATTGGAGCTGCCGTGACAAGATACTACCTGGCGACCCTGGTACCGCATGATGGCGACAATGTTCTACGAGGCTGGCTAAGTTAGCCGAAATTGTTTTAGGTGTATTTTCTCTGTAATTAGTATAGCCCGCTAATGAGCTCTAATAAGAGCGAGACCGGTATGCGTTTCTAATTAGCATGAGAATGTATCAAGCCTTATATATGCATATCGTCAGTGCGCTATACTAATTACAGCGAGAATACACCTAAAGCAATTGCAGCTATGGTAGCCAGCCTCCTAGAACATTATGAGATGTACGCCAGGGTCGCCATCTCGGTGCGAAATCAGGTAGTATGTTGTCGCGACAGCTCCACATAATACAAAATGTTATAAAATAGAGACTGTGTACAACCAACTGACAATTTTGTAAATTGTCAGTCCTGGCCCATTTTTGTCCTAATATAGGGACAATGTATATAACGCTAGATGTGTTCTCACCATAATTAGAACCGCAGACCGGTTTCGCTCTATTTAGAGCTCGTCAGTACGGTATACTAACTACAGCGAGAACATACCCATAAAGTGAAACGGCTATGGTAGCCACCCTCCTTGAACATTGTGAGATGTACCACAGGGTCGCCATCTCTGCGCGGAACCAGGTAGTATGTTGTCACTGTAGCTCAAATAAACACATACCGGTTTGGCTCTTATTAGAGCTCTTGTGTCTGTATAAATATTGAAACTCACCGTGGTATCCCTACAGTTTAGTTCTCCTTACCGACCAGATTACTGTGTACACGATAAGGTATTATATTACGTATTATAATTAAACGAAAGTAAACTATATATAGTTTTATAGTTACTTTACTGTTCTTCCTTATAAAAAAAGCATCGACGCAACAAGTTCGTTATGGTAACAAATAAGGTATCACTTGAAATACATTTAATTTTTGTCTAAATGTTATGACAAAAATCTACAGGCGTTAGGTACTTTACGTTTCCTTCTTCTTTGACAAAATAAAAAAACATGTACAGGATTTATGATAGGAATTGTATCTGTGATTTGCGGGGATTGAATAAAATTATATATATATATATATATATATATATATATATATATATATATATATATATATATATATATATATATATATATATATATATAAACATAAAAATATCGAAACTGATCCTGGATATAGCTTCTAGGGGGGCTGGTTTGCGCTCATTTGAATACATTTTTGCAAAATGCAAAAGTCAGGGTCTCCTCATAAGTGAATTTTTTTTAAAGAAAATTCACTAAAACCTAACAATCGTTTCACTATCCAAGTTAGCGTCACCAAAGGGTAAATCATTACATTCAATTCAGAATTATTCATCCTCTGATGACGCTAACTCGGTTAGTGAAACGATCGTCAGGTTTTTTAAAATGTGTTGTGGTGATTTGGTTCTCCAAGTGTGCTTAATTCAGTAAAAGTGAAATTTTGTAGAATTGTGTGTTTTTTAGTTTTTTATTATGATACCTTATTCGCTGGCGTAACACGTTTGCTGCGACAAAGATTCTTTCACAATATATGTTGATGCCGAGGTGAGACGAGCGACTTGGCTGGGCAGAATGAAGTCACCTTCATCTGGGTGCCGGGTCATTCGGGGATCAAAGGCAATGAAGAAGCTGACAGTCTCGCGAAGAGAGGGTTAGCAGGACCATTTATAGGACCAGAATCGGTTCTGGGCGTGACAAAGAGCACTGCCAGGGGAGCCATTATGTCTTGGGTCAGAAACGAACAGAAGGTGTACTGGGCAGAGTATCCAGGGCTCAGACATGCGAAGTCAATAATTGAGGAACCCAGTTCAAAGAGAGCTGTGGAGCTGCTAAATCTTATCAGAGGAAAGCTCAGGAACATAACAGGACTCTTGACGGGACACATGGCCGTCAAGAAACACCTGCATAAAATGGGGCGGTTCGAGGGGAACCTGGCATGCAGACTCTGCGGCGAGGGGGAGGAATCAGCCCAGCACATCTTGTGCGAGTGTAAAGCTCTGGACCGCAAAATACAATTGATCTACGGTAAGCCTAGAACGGAGACAGAGCAATATAAAACGTCACTCTACCAATTACTGTGCCGACTAGTTCAAGGGACAGTGATTTTGGAATGAGTGGAGTAGAAAAGACAAAGGGCATGGACAATAAGCCAAACTCTGCGGTGCTATCGGGGCGGCAAAGACGTGGACAAGCCCTGAGGGAGAAAAAAATATCTGTTGGTGTTTTATTAGTTCCCATAACATGCTGCGTCAGCAATTTTTTCACAATACATACTGATGTCTTATTCGTTACCATAACACACTGGCGGCGTTCGTTTTTCTATCTAGTTTTTGATTCAGCGCTGACCTTAGACCTTACCATAAAGCATTTGCTGCGTCAGTGTTTCTTTCATAATGTATATCAACACCTTATTCATTACCGTAACGCACTTTCTGCGTCAGTATTTTAAAGTTTAGTTTTATAATTATGTTCAGAGAGTTAAAAGGTTCCATAGTCTCCTCATTAGCGAATGTTTCTTTGAAATTAGCTAAAAATATCAGACTATTAAATCACGAACTTAAAACTACTGCCAAGGCATCAGAGAAAGGGTCTATTTGAAATAAATTCTCTGAAAATATTTTTGTAAAATGAAAGACAATGGCGGTTGAAGCTAAAACCGAAGGCGTGGTAAAACACACTACTTACCACCCTGCTTCTACATAACCCGTGTTAGTTTTAGAATCTTTGTTTAAAGATCGCCAATTTAGACGTTTCAAATCGCGACTTTGACGTTTTAAGAAGAAAAACTATAAATGTTCATAGTAATTTTTTTGTTATTTTCTTACCTTTTTCGCCAGGAAAACTGAATCTTTCCCTGTAATATTCAATAGATTTTGTTAACCACACAAAATGCTGTAGTCTTGTGCGTTTCTCTAATCACCAGTGACACCCAAATCTTGATTCTTTAAATGCTTATTCTTTTCCCTCTCATTTCAGAGAACTAAGTTGTGGTATGTAGGGATACGTTTTATGGTAGAACCTTGCGTAACAAATTTGATTGTGATAGCTTTGTTATTTTAGGAGATACGAAACATTTTCGAAAGGCAGGTACAACAAAATGAAGATAACTACTGGAGGTAGAGAGACACTGTCCGACGCCAAAGCGACATCGTAATTGGACTGTGATGGAAATAACCTAAATGCAATAATACCTGTAAAATCTCACTAAAAATAACTCACTCCACAAACATCTGATGTCGTCCTTGTATGAGCGACTCGTTCTGAATCGGTATGAAAACAAAGTCGTCAAATTCACAGATTTAGAAGTTTTGTTTGCAAGTTATGTGACAAAATTTAGGTCAAAATAGATTACGTAGTGCCTGTATTGAGCGAATTCAGGAATAAAGTGACACCTAGAATTTATAGAGCTTTTTATCGGCCATAAGGGAGTTTGTTTGGACGTATAAGTTAGAAAGCTTTAATGGTACTAATCGGTGTACGTGAAACATCAAAACAGCTGAGAGTTTCTGCCAGAAATGGCCGAGAGACCGTTCTGAAGAATACATTGATTTGTTTTGTTCCAAGAGGAAAGTGCTGAGAAATGTTTTTATTTAAAACATAAAGATAATGTAGTCTGGGTGAAGTAAAGAGTTTAATGTTTTGTCTTCCTAATTGAGTCTAAATAGATATTAGCGTAATAAATTATAAGTATAAAGTCTGGACGCAGAAAGTACGTTATGGAAGTGAATTTTCATAAAAATGTTTTTAATAGTAAATATATCTCTTTAATGCAAGCATGCATCAATTCGGTCACCGGTATAACCTATATAGTAAAAACAACGTACCATATTTTATCAAAATAACTTGTTTGAAAATGTACAACAATTTTCCGAAAATAAACTTTAAACGTTTCCGAGAAAACTCGTTTCCTAGCTGACGTACCTTAGGTTAATAGCAAATTGCGTTATTGAATTTTGAAGCGTTTAATGAAATGTCGCTACCAAAACGCACTTACCGCGTCTAGATTTTTCATCATATTTCGATGAAAAATTCAAAAATGCAATACGGAATGTTCAAAAAAATAATTGTAAGTATCACCAACGACTTATGGGCCATCCCGTCATTGTCAAAATAATTTTATAAGATGCAGATCAAGACACCCTATAGGTAATGTATAAAAAAATTTCTCGTATCTTGCATAATAACAATTATATTGAGCTTTACTGTAGAAATGCGTCACCTTGTATATATGTAAAGAGAAAGTAAACCAGGATATGGATTCTAGGGGGGCTAGTTTGCGCTCATTTGAAGAAATCTTTTTAGAATTCAAAACCCGCGGTCTCCTCATTGACGAATTTTTTCTACGAAAATTAGCTAAAAATTATAGACCGTTTAACCATAACCTATTTTTTATTTTGTTTTATTTCAACAACACACCACGAGGGCTCACAGCCTAAATACTATCGTACCGTGGGTGTCGACAAGGAGGAAAGAGACAACTTGTTAATTATGGACTTGAAGGTTTAGAGGTTCGTAGGAGAAGGAAAAACATGTGCCGGCAAGGAATTCCACAACTTCGAAGTCCTCGGGACAAAAGAGCTGGCATAACAATATGTTCTATGTCTGGTGACCTGGACAGTAAAAGGGTGCATTCACTCTGTTCCCATGGTAGATCTGTTGGGGGCAGCAGGTGGAGGAACTATGGAAGAAAGCTCCTCTGAGAAGTGCCCGTGCAGATATCTATAAAAGAGTGCGAGAGGTCACCAACGGCACGTCGGTGGGCAAGGGATGGCAGCCTTTGGATGAGTGTAGGGTCACCAATGAGACGTATAGATCTCATCTGAATGGAGTCTAGGATAGCGAGTGTAGAAGCGGCAGCGGCACCCCAGATGTGGGAGCAGTATTCGAGGTTTGGCCTCATTTGAGAAGTCTATACGGTATAGAGATTAGCTGGTGAAAAGTATTTGCGACCCCGGAAGAGGAAACCTAATTTCTTAGCAGCCGCTTCAGCAAATGATGTGACATGTTGGTGCCAATTGAGATTTCGATCCACAGAAATGCCAATAAGTGAAAAGGACTCATTACTTCGAAATACTTGGTTGTTCATTGTGATGGGTCTAGGGCTGGTGTATCTCTTATGAAATAGAAAGCAAGACTCAGATTTGGTGCAGTTCAATTGTAAAAGATTTTTACTTCCCCAGTCTAATATTTTTTGGAGATCCACAGAGACAGAACCCTCCATGAGTCTGCGATCCTCATCTAATTGGGCTAAAGAGAGAGGCTTAGAATATTGTATATTTGAGTGGAGGGTGCTGTCATCCGCGTAACTGTGAACTGGCTTGGATGTGCCAGAGAGGAGGTCATTGATGTGGAGAAGAAACAAAGTAGGGGCTAAAGCTGAACCTTGAGGGACTCCTGCATTAATTGGAATCAGTTTAGAGGAATGGCCATCCACGATAACAGAAATGCTCCAGTTGGAGAAGAAATTTGCTGTCCAGGTACAGAGTTTTGGTGGTAGGTCATAGGTCGGAACTTTATTAAGCAGCGCTGCATGCCAGGCCTGGTCGAGTGCCTTGGATATGTCTGGAGCGACAACCTGGGATTCACCGCGTGTGTATGTAGTTCCATAGCCTTGTTCCAAGAATGGGTGACAAAGGAAATGAGGTCGGCAGTTGATCTGCGCTGACGAAATCCATACTGCCTGTCGTGGATTAAACTGTGTTCTTCAAGATATTTTAGTAATTCGGTGTTTATATACTTTTCCATCACTTTAAGGACGACTAAAAGGAGACAA
This sequence comes from Tillus elongatus, assembly GCA_964006375.1. Taxonomy (NCBI): domain Eukaryota; kingdom Metazoa; phylum Arthropoda; class Insecta; order Coleoptera; family Cleridae; genus Tillus; species Tillus elongatus. The sequence continues at coordinate 129,824,043 of OZ023269.1, forward strand.
ATGGGCGTGTAGTTGCTAGGAAGCGCTTTGGATCCTTTCTTGGGGACGGGTTGTACTCGAACAATTTTCCAGTTACTAGGGAATATGCCTCTATTGTAAGATGTCTGAAACAGACGAGTCAGGACAGGAGCAAGTTCTGGTGCGCATTTAAACTTAACTTAACTAAAACTACTTCCAAAGCATCAAAGAAAGTGTCTATTTGAAATGAATTTTCTGGAAATATTTTATTAAAATGAAGGGCAATGATGGTTGAAGGTGAAACTTAAGGGTTTGCAGAACACTCTGTACATAATCCGTATTTTTTTTTAGGCACTTTGCCTAAATGTTGCCAATTTTGACGTTTCAAATCGCGAATTTTTACATATAAAAATTGAAACTGAACCCGGATATTTGTTCTAGGGGGTCTAGTTGGCGCACATTTGAAGAAATGTTTTCAAAATTCAAAAGACGAGATATCCCCCTTAGTGAATTTTTTAAAGAAAATTCACTAAAAAGACAATTCATCTGTCATTTACTTCCTAAATTTATTATATCAGAATCGTCACCTTTGGGGCATATTCTGCTATCAAACTTAGTCTATGATTTAAAATATAACACAAAAATGACATAATATATAAAGTGCTTCATTTATCGTAGCAGATTTGTCATTCATTCTAGGTACACATTGAAGCTCTAGAAAACTTAAATTAATTTGACTCGGTTTGGGATTTCGAAAAACTGATTTTTATAAGTGTAGTTTCTGTAGCCGGTAAACCTGTAATAGACGGTCAACACCTTATTACATTAAATCTCAGTTTATGGAGAGTAGAATAAGCATTCAGCACTTATAGATGGTAGTTTTTAAATATTTGTAGCTTGGTGTATTTTGATTTTGCACATTTTACGTTCAGTTAAAAGATTCAGGTCTTTGCGTGTTATCACATTTTAATGTCACAAACTCAGAGAATATTCTTCTTAACTGTCGTCTGCATTTCTCCGTATTCGAAGTTGTTATGGATTTAGAGTAGGTAGACGCTTTAACGTTTTAGACATGTGCTCTCTCGTACTTCATATTAATATTTCGTACCAGCTGTTTCTCCACGCTTTTCTAGTAGCTTGCAGCTTCACTCGCAAAGCGCTCAACCCTTGTAATTAAACAGCCCGCCTGTAAGTTCCACTATGCTAATAAAAACACGAAAACTTGTAGTTGACAAGGGTCACTAAAAGGTTTTTTTCAACCGAATTTATCGACTATCTAATGAAATCTGCCTTTAACAAAATGCAACAGTTGAAACAAATTCCTTTTAGTGTTGTTCTCCAAACTCTAGTAGTTCTGATCCAGAAAACCGTATCGTTTTTCGAGAGTTTCCAATTAGTTTTCAAAGTCCTATAAATTTAACAATACTTACTTTTAAACTACGGCAATAGTTAATGAGAATTGTAGGATTCTAATGAAAAACATAATTTACACTTGGGACTCTAATAGTGCTAGTTCTTTTAATGGGTTTTAGACAAGGAAAAGTAATCTAGCTTGGCCGGAGCTAGAGCAAAGACATCCATTCTAAAATACAACGGTATTATACGAAAACTGAAGATTTAATTAAAGGGATTACTTGATAGCATAACAGGATCTATGTAGGCACTTATTACTTTGTAATACCATCATCTTAATTATGCAAAATAACAACAGTATTTGCACATAAATTTGATCTATATCTAGGATATTTCAATACAACTGCCTAAACAAACAGTGCGTATCAATTTTCAGGGCATTCTTAAATTTTTCACGCATGCACTTAGTACCTCTACAAAAACGCTTTTTCGTCATCATCATAGTCTCAAGGCAACGTGACCTTGTCGTCTCAACGTGACTCCCTGTCCACAGTAGTTTTCTTTACTTTCTTGTATTTTCAAGCTAGTTGTAACGTCCTACACGTCATACAACTTATATATTCCCATTATAACGTTTATTGCTACATGATTACATTATTTTCTCAGTCAATGAAATGTACTATTTTCTAACTTAATCAACTTTATAATATAACTCTTAAATTCATGCCCATAGAAACACACATATTCTCTGGTTTGATCGTGCATATCGACAGTTCGTAGTCGGTTTTAACTTCATTTTCATTTGCGAGATCAAATATGTCTTTCTACAGCGCGACAATGATTCGAAAGATCTTTTTCAACAAAACAACGTCAAAAGTGTTAAAACAACTAGCTAAATAAGATACAAGTCTGGAGGCAGCAAATGCGTTATGATAGTGAATTTTAATAAAAATATTTTTACTGCCAGATATGTCTTTTTTTAATGAAAGCAGGCATCAAATTTGGCTAAATATTTTTACACAAAATTCTGCCAAAAGCATATATAAAATTCAAATTATATACCTAGTAGTAGTAGCAGTGTCGGGGAGGCCAACGCCAAGCAAGCAGGCCACAATGGGCCCCTTTTTCCAACCCCAGCAACCATGCTCTACTCTTCCTCTGTTCCGTCGCCAAACCGCCTCGACCTCGAGATGAAGGCCGTGACGGTCTTCAATTGGACGGTACTTACCTAATTCCTCTGCAGAGTCCTCGATCCGAACAATTCTGCTCGAAGACTCCCAAAAGCCTCGCATACACACAGGTAGTGGTAGGACGTTTCTTCATCCTCGCGGCATTGCTGGCAAATGGCATCCCTCTCTACGCCTATCAATGTGATGTGTCTTTCAAGGGCGCAATGGCCTGTCAGCACCCCAAGGATGCGGCGAAGCGTAGGTCGACTCCTTCCGAGTAGCCAGACAGCTTTATCTCTGTCCGGCCCCCCCACGAAGTCCCTCGCCTGCCTGCAGACACCAACCGACCCCCAGTGCCTCTCCATTGCTTTCTCGGTCCACCTGTCTAAAGCGACAGAGACTGTCTTCCTACGTATGCCTATCGCAGGCTCTGGGCCACAGAACGGCCGCCGGGAACCGAGTCTTGCGAGATTATTCGCCACCTCCTTCCCCGCTACGCCACAGTGTCCCGGAACCCACACCAGTTGCACCTCCTTCATCCTGGCTAGTCCTCTGAGGGCGTCAGCGCACTCTTGAACCAGTGTTGACCGGATTCTGGCCGCGCAGACTGCCCGGAGGACCGCCTGGCTATCCGAGCAGATGTACACATATTTCTCGGGACTCCTCTTCACATCCTGTCTATTGGCTACAGACAGGATAGCATACACCTCTGTTTAGAATGCCGTGGTATATGCGTAGCATAGCTCTCGCGCACCCCCAGGCCCTCGATGTATATTCCTGCCCAGGAGGATTGTCGGTCCTCCAGCCGCGATTCGTCGGTAAAACAGACCAGGCTTGCGGGCTGGAATGCAACCTCATTTTCCCTCCGTTGATCGCTACTGGGGATCCTAAGGGTCTATGGCCTAGTCAACCTAATATCGTCCTCGGCATCCCGCACCTTTATGGCGGAAATCGGAATTTCCTTTTCCACCTCCTTGGCGACTCTTGCATGCCCTATAAATGCTCCCTCTCCGCACCAGTTTCCTGAGTCCCGCATTCTAAGATGCGACGCCATAGCCTCTCTTCTGATACAGATGGGAAGCGGTGGCAGCATCAACAGGACCTCTAGCGCGGCTGAGGGTGTCGTCCTCATAGCCTGTGATACCCAGGATTACCAGCCTTTGGAGTTTGGCCAGCTTCCTGCTGGTAGTTTGGTTTACACCACACCACCAGACCAACGCCCCATAGAGGATTCTCGGCCTGACGATCGCAGTGTAGATCCAATGAAGGATCCCAGGATTAAGTCCCCAGGTCCTCTCTATCACACGACGCAGCTGCCAGAGGGTCGCTACTCCCGTCCTCACTACACGTTCTATTTGCGACCCCCATGTTAGTTTGGAGTCCAAGATTATACCGAGGTATTTGACCTCCGGCACTAAAGCTAAAGGTTTTCCAAACATCACGGGCGCTCTTCCTCTTCTTGGTAAATAGGATCATCTTCGCCGGGTTTACGGAGAGTCCTTGCTCACCACACCACCTTTCGATTATGCTACAGGCAACCTGCATTATATACCTAATCTGTAATTAAAATTGAAAATAAAATAATTTATTTGCACGAAAACTCAAAATTTTCCCGAAAACCTCGTCCGATTTTTCTGACTAACGAACTTATCCAAGCCATTTACAATAGGATGGTACGTGCCAAATTTTATCAAAATCGGGACATTATTTTTTGCGTTATCGGTGTGATACACACACACACATGTATATATATATATATATATATATATATATATATATATATATATATATATATAAACATATCAAATTAAAACTGACAACGGATATGGGTTCCTAGTTCGCGCTCATATGCAAAAATTTTTTCAAAATTCAGAAGTCGGGATCTCTCCATTAGTGAATTTTTTCTACGAAAATTCACTAAAATTGAAACTGACCCCGGATATGTGTTCTCGTGGGCCTAATTAGCGGTCATTTGAGGACATTTTTTCAAAATTCAAAAATCGGGATCTCCTCTTTAGTGAATTTTTTTAGGAAAATTCACTAAAAACAATGTGCCATGTTTCATCAAAATAACTTTATTGTTTGAAAATGTACAAAAATTTCCGAAAGTTAAGTTAAAGTGTTCCCGAAAAAACTCATTTCCTGGTCAACCTTATAGGTTAATAGCAAATTCAGCTATTCAAATTTGAAGCATTTAATCAAAATTCGCTACCAAAACGCACTTGCTGCGTCCCGAATCTTTTTTTCATTCTATTTTATCAAAACTATATTTAATAAAATTTAATTGTACACTACAATAACGACTTGTTAATGCATTCTCTAGAGCACACAGAAGCTAAAGTGAGATAAGGTTATGGGCAAAAAACGCCACCTCAGATAAAAATCGAGTTGTCACTGTTGTGCGTATAGCAACAAAAAACAGTTCAGATAAAATTCTTTCTCGAATCTGGTTACCTATGACCCATTAGTATTTCAGTTTATCATCGAAGTTTGACGTGGAAGCGTCTCTGGGAGTTTAATACCACTTTAAATTGATTTTAAATAATTTATTGTCTGAATTATTATTTCATTCTGTAATTTTCACAGCTCCCAGTCGCGGGTCGCGCGTGTTTTTTTCTTTTTGAGGTGCGCGGCTGTTTGATTTTCGAAATGTTTGTAGGCCATTATAGTTCAACGACCTTTCGTTCAGCTTAAGCGCCCGCAAATTTGAAAACAACCGGCATATCGAGTGTTTTGTGCGTGCCCACAATTTTTTGGTTTTTAAAATAAGTGTTAACGAAATAAAGCAATCACCTCGTTAAAATATTAGTGTTTTAGTTAGTGCATGTGGACTTTTTATGGTTCCAGGATCCGGAATGGGTATGGTGTTCTTTAACGGTCGGCGCTGAAAGTAATGGGCTTTTCTGCTACGTTGTAAGTTTTGTTTTGCCTTACCTTAACCCCTTACAAACTTGCACATTTTAGCGAATTTTTATTAAGAAAAATTCGCTATAAGAGAGGTCACGATGAAAAGCTTTTGAAACAATTTCCTCAGATCAGTACAAATGTGGGTTCCTAGAACCCGAAACCAAGTTCCGTTAAAATTTGTATACGTATATATATATATATATATATATATATATATATATATATATATATATATATATATATATATATATATATATATATATATATGTATATTACCTGTATGTATGTGTGTGTGTATTCGAGCGATAACTCAAAAAATACTAAACTGATTTTAATCAAACTTGGCAAAAATCTTGTTTGGGCAAAAACCGAGGTCGAGTTCGTTAATCAGCCTTTATGCTGAAGTTTTTCCGGTGGAAAATCGGGGAAAACTTTTTGAAAACGCTATATTTTTCTAAGTATCAGAGTAACTGGAATGAGACTTTACATGTGGCTAGAAATAGTGCAAGTAAACATATGTTGTGAATTTTAGGTAATTTAGTCCACAATATTTAGAGTTTTATCCACATTAAAAATAAAATCCGAAAGACATGCGTTGAAACGACTTAGTGGTTAAAGTCGAATGCCTGAGAGACAGAGCAGTTAACTGCCACGCGTAGATTAATTCATACAACAGGTATAAACCATACAGCAACGGTAACCAAACTAAATATATACCACGCAGAAAACATAATACCCGAACCCACAATCGTGAAATCTCGGCCGCAGTTATGGAAAATGACAGACGACATAAAATAAAACATTTGTCAAGTGATTGTTATTTAACTGGGCGATTCAATCAATTATTAAACATTTCGGGACGCAGCAAGTGCGTTATGGTAGTGAATTTTTATTAAATGCTTCAAACTTGAATAACTCAATTTTCTATAAACTTAGAAAGTTAAGTTTTGGCATGTAGTAAGGTTTCTCCCAAGGCAACACATCTAGTAAATTTCATTAAAACAGTTGGGTAATTTTCGGGAAAAAATTTTTTTTAGAAAAAAAAACTCAAAACTTTCCCGGAAAACTCGGTCCGATTTTCCTGGCTAAGGAACCCATCCAAGCCATTAATAAAAAAAAAGCACTTGCCGAGTTTAATCGAAATCGGTAAATTATTTTTTTGAGTTATCGGATGGATACATAATATAGCAGAAATTTAAACAAAATCAAGCCAAGTCTCTATAAAAATGATTCTAAAATAGATTCTTTTCTCTTTAAGCTTAAACATAAGACGTCATATAAGACCGAAACAGCCGTGGGAGGTGTTAGCTCTGTAAGTTGGAAGACAAAAAAGTTAGAGGCATTTAAAGAAAAATAAATTGGGGTTTTCCTCAAAACGTCAAAGTCGCGATTTAAAACGTCAAAATTGTTAACATTTAGACAAAGAACTTGAAACTAATACGGGCTATGGAAAGAAAATGTCTCAAGAAGAATGTTTTGCAAACCCTGAAGTCTTAGATTCAACCGTCATTGTCCTTCATTTTACTAAAATGTTTCCAGAAAATTCATTTCAAATAGACCCATTCTCTGATGCTTTGGCAGTAATCTTAGCTATATAGTTTATCGTTTAATAGTATATAATTTTTGTCGAATTTTTGTAAAAAGTCCATAAAGCTCAATATATCCGGTATTATTCAAGATATGAAAAAAATTGTATACATTAATTATACGGTGTTTTGAGCTACATCTCAAAAAAATATTTCTACAATCACAGCGTGGCCCATAAGTCGTTGGTGTTACAATTTTTTTTTTTTTAATCGAACACGCCTTATGTTATTGCATTTTTGCATTTTCCATCGAAATATAATGCATGTTTGTAAGAAAAGAAATTCGGGACGCAGAAAGTGCGTGATGGTAGCGAATTTTAATTAAATGCTTCAAATTTTATTAGCTCAATTTGCTATTAACGTAAAAGGTTGACCAAGAAACGAGTATTTTCGGGAACACTTTAAGTTTACTTTCAGATTTTACATTTTCAAACAAAAAAGTTATTTGATGAAACATGGCACATTGTTTTTACTATATAGGTTATATTGGTAACTAATTTGATGCATGCTTTCTTAAAAGAGAATACACGTATTTGCTATTAAAAGCATTTTAATGACAATTCACTACCATAAGGCACTTGCTGCGTCCAGACTTTTTAACATTGTATCGAATTAAATTAACGATTTTAGATCTGTTTTATGCTACGTAACCTAAAAATAAGGGAATTCCGTTAAAACTTTATAGAAAACGTCTTTGCACAATTTTGTGTATATTTTTTACAAATTCAACAGTAAATAGTGTTGCAAACTGAATCATAACTTTCACATAGTTGTGAGAATTTATTCTCTGCAGAAAGACATTCCCAAGAAATGAATTTAGGGTCCATGACTTGACCACAAGGAAAATATTTGTATTCCTGTACCCATAATCTTTTGAAACGTTATGTTACTCGACTTTTATTGAAAAAATGTCAATTTTCACCAAATCATCCCTTATGTATTCCCTATCCCCTGAAGCGATCTTACCCAAAAACAATTCTAGGCGTTTCTTTGTCGGGTACTAATTGGACACCAAATTTGAAGATGATATCCCAATTCGTGACGTACATGCCGACAGACCGATCGACTGACAGACAAAAAAATCGTTCCAGAATCAAGTTTTCTATATGTTTTGAAACTTTTTACGCCGTTTTAGCAAAAAAAATCGAAATTTTATCAGCAATATTCGACCCCCACACATTCATTCTCTAATTTAATTTTAGCACACAATACCAGATTTCGATAAAACTCGGCAAGTGCCTTTCTTTTATTAATGGCTTGGATGAGTTCGTTATCCAGGAAAATTGAACAGGGTTTTCCGGGAATATTTTGAGTCTCTTCGAAAAAAAATTCTCCGGAAATTACAAAGCTGGTTTAATGAAATTTAACGGATATGTTGCCTTTGGAAATACCTTACTACGCTCCAAAATTCAACTTACTAAATTTATAGAAAATTGAGTTATTTAAATTTTGAATTTTCTTTCGAAAAAAATTTTTTTCTACGGAAATTACAAAGTTATTTTAATGAAATTGCGATATCTTGTCTTAGGAAAGACCTTACTACATACCAAAATTAAACTTTCTAGGTTTATAGAAAATTTAGTTTCAAATTTGAAGCATTTTATAAAAATTAACTACCATAACGCACTTGCTGCGCCGCGAACTTTTTTATTATGAACAAATATATTCACTATTTAGAGGCAACTAATATTGCATATTATAGTGTTATCAACAATTAAAAGCGGTAAATCTGAAGATTATCTCACAGCTTTCTGATTTTTTTTACATCTTGCATTTATATTTTCTTTAAATTTTCTTCCCCGCCCAGCACCCCTATGCGGTTAAGGGCCGTAACTTCTTGTGGGTTGAAACCACAATTTTTCTTATGGTTTACGCATTTTGCATTTATATTGTCTGTCAAGTTTCTTCCCCGCCCAGCACCCCTATGCGTTTCAGGTCCCCGAACTTTTTTAGGGGTTGAAACCACAAAATTTTCCATGTAGTTTATGCATTTTTCATTTATATTTTCTTTTAAGTTTCTTTCCTATCCAGCATCCCTATGCATTCCAGATCCCGTAATTTTCTTGTGAGTTGAAACCATTTATTTTGTGGTTTATGCATACAGGGTGGTTCTAAGCATGTTTCTAAAAAAATGCAGAAAGTTGATTGTGAAATAATTTGTGAAATTACCGGAAATTTTGTTTATAAATAAATATCTTAAACTTCATTTCTAATTGTATAGATCTTTTTAAATCTAGAACAAGGATATTGTTCTAGCTTTTTCTGGGATCGTGATCATGTTACTCGAACTTAAGAGGAATTTTATACAGTTCGGTGTCAGGTGGCTGATATGAGAAATCTACATGAATCATAAGATGTATAAAAACAATTTTTTAAACAATTAGAATTTATTAACTTTATGCATCTAGGTATTTACAATGATTTTTTAAAATTAGCTGGATTCAATTCACAAACACACTGTTCGTCTTAAAAACAACTCTATTATTGATTCGATTTTATTTGTAGTACTATTTTTGTACATTTTATATTCAATAGCGTTTCTTTTGCTTCAGGGTACGTATTGAAGAGTGTTGCTGCGACGAGGGATCAGCGAGCCTAAAGGGCCTTTAATCAAGGTTGGTGTATTTTTTTTCTAGCTTATAAGGCGTTGCGCCCATCGGCCCAGAATTACGTTTATTCTGTGAACGTTTTCGCTTTCGCGTATGTAGTTTACGTGAATCTCTATTTGATGTTTTGTGCAGGTAGTATATAACTTTTTTTTCATTGAGACAGGTAAGTAGATTACTTTTTTGCCAAAATCTGTGAATACATTTCTAATGTTTTTATTTTTTAGGTTAATTTATAAAATGAAAAAATCTCAAATAAATAATTTTGGTTATAATTTATACGCAAGAAGTTATTTGATGGCGTGTATTATACAAAGGTATTATACAAAGGATTGTCCAAAGGTAATAATAATTTTAACATGTTTTATTTTATATTTTGGTATTATTTGTTTTGTTTCGTTTTCTATTATCGGCTTTATGAGTGAGTATACATATAACGTGTTCTCATCTCCTTATTTTCAGATAACAATGTTTTTTACAGGTTGGGAACCTATATTTTATTTTATTTTTATTCTATATTAGTTACGTTCTAAAAAATTATGTGCTAATAATTTTCATTTTCTTTTCAGATTTAATCAGTATTTTTTCAGGTCTAATTGTATTACTTTTTTTCAGTGTTAATATTATTTTTATTTCAGATTTTAAAACAGTAAATTAATATACCTCAGATTTGATTGCTTTTTACGCCATATATTAGTAAATATGTGTGTCTAAGCAATGTTTTAGTGTAAACTTGTTTATTTTATAGATATCTCGACATATTTGTTTTATTTTAAGTTGTTTCTGTGTGTGTTTTTTTCTTTTGTTTTAGGTGGCGGGGGTGCTCAAATACCTTCACGTGGTCCTCGCTGGAATGTAACATATAATAATACAAACAGCTAAACTAAAAATATATTTCGTAATTTAAATAATTTTTATTATCAATTGAGAACGTTTGTGCTTTTAACGAAAACTGAATCGTTTATTATATGTTATATACTAAATTTTGAGCAATCGTATTCAAAAGATGTATTCTTTTTAATTTGTTCGTGTACAAAACATAGATTTTACAATTTTGTGTTATCTTTTTGTAATTATTTGAGGCTTACAGAGAAACACTGTTTTCAACAGATGTATTTTAGTGAAAAATAAAGCTTACTTTATTCAATATAGTCGTTGTTGTTGCTCGTCATTATTTTGGCTGCGGACAATTATCCATTAGCCCATGTTTATTTTTCGATCGTACGTCAGGTCACGCACTTTCATATTTTCCTACACCTAATGCAGATTGAAACCCGTGATGAGCACTGATAAGCACACTTGGAGAATCCAAATCGCCACAACACATTAAAAAACCAAGTTAGCGTCATCAAAGGATGAATAATTCTCAATATCTAATATCCACCACTCTGTTAGTGAATTTTCTTTAAAAAAATTAACTAATGAGGAGATCGCGACTTTTGAATCAAAAAAAATAATTCTTCAAATGAGCGCTATTTAGGACCTCTGTTTTATGTGTCACACCGCTAACTCAAAAAATAATGGACCGATTTTGATAAAACTTGGTGAGTACCTTCGTTTCGCAAGTGGCTTGGACAAGTTCGTTAGCCAGGAAAATCGGACTAGTTTTTCCCGGAAAATGTTTATATCTCCGGAAATAACAAAGTTAGGGCAACCATATTGGGTACAAGGATTTATATCATAAAAAGGAAACCATGTACCAAAATTTGAATCTCTACGTTAAAATAAAAAAAGTTATAAGCTTTTAAGTTAGTCGCAATTCAAAACGTCAAAATTGACATGTTCTCAATAAAGAATTCGAAATTAACATTACGGGCGATCTGGCAGAAATTTTGTAAGAAGTGTGTTCTATAAAGCCTTAAGTTTCAGCTTCAGCCACCATTATCCTTCATTTTACTTAAATATTTGCAGAAAATAAATTTCAAATAGACCCTTTTTCTGATGCTTTAGCTGTGGTGTCAACTATAGGGTTATAATACATGAAGAAAAACTTTGTACCTACCCCTTGTTAAGCACATTGCGCGCACGAAGCACTGTGGGATTTGGCATAGTTAAAGTGCATATAAACAAGGAGAGCAGAAAGATAAAATGTATGTATAATAGGTATGTGATTAATAGATTAAACATTGCTTTCTTCTAATTAGACGTGCGTCTCGCGACAGTAAAAACTTTGATGAGTTTTTTGTCGTTTTAACGAAATAAAAGACCTCCCCAACTATGCTGTGTACACACAATCCTCCCAACTGACCTTCCTGACCTGCGCTGACATCAGTTTGCCTACTCAAAAGCTAAAAGAAGTTAAAAGAGAAAGAAAAAGTTCATTATGCTCACATAACCTTGATATATGGCAGGGTTGATTTTTCTTCTCCTTTTAGTTTTTAATTTGGCAAACTTTTGTCATTTGGTGAAGTTTCAAATAGCGTTCATGTAGCAAATTCTAATTGTTTCATCAAGCGGTTTCTGAAATACGAGACCATTTCCTAGCTTTTGAAACACAGAGTATATTTAGTAGTTTTTTAGTTTACCAACAGAGCCTAGGTGGTCCAGGAGCCTCTTAACCGAAGGGGACTGGGTTAGATTCCCAGGGCCCCTCTTTTATTTGTTCAGTACATACTGGAAAAATTAACATCAACCGAGGCATTGTATCTCAGCAAGTTGAATGTCTACGTCTTCGGAGGGGGCATAAAGCCACCGGTTCCATGTCCTTGCGATGTTGGAAACGTTAAAGATCTTTACCCCCTTACAGAAAGGCATAGTATAAAAGTTTAATAATGATTGTAGATAAAACTCTGGCAATATTGGTGAGGTAAAGTTAGGTATATTAAAATATGTAAGATGCTGATTAAGCTAAATAGTCAGCAGTTTGTCAGTTACGCTAGAATTCAAACTCATTTAGTCGTTATGTCGTTATTATCCTTAGATGGTGTAGTTGTCTTTATTAATTAATAACGGCGTCGCATGAAGGCAAGTAAGTATAAATAATATACTCTTCGTTTCCGGAAAGAGCGTAATAATATCGAAGACAGGTTGACAAAAGGAGAAGATGGTATTTTAATTATGCAAATTCAGACACGTTCAAAACGAGGACTGTCTCATGGCTCATGTCTGAGTTTGCAGATTATATTATAGTGTCTAGTAGTGTCTAGTAGTGTCTACTTGTTCCAGGTTCCAAAGCTAGCTCCTCTGGCACATAACACATGTTCAACGGTTTGAACATATATATCATCTTTATGACAGTTATATGCCACAAAACCAGATGAATGTCACTTTATACACTACTTACATTTTATAGCCTACATTATAAAACCACATACCTTTACGGATACTTAATTTATATGTGTTAAAAAATGTGAAAGAATCTATTAACTGCCACCCACATTATTTTATGCGATACGCTACGAAATTTATAGCTTGAAATGTAGCAAATAAAATACGCTATTAATTGATTTGGTTGATGGTATTTATTTCGGACGCTTCTCATACAAATGTACTAATGTATTATTATGTCACAGTTAATACAAAAAATAGTAATATAATAATTATACTGACTGAGCCAAGTTGACAAATTTTAGCGAATTATTTTTTAATTTGCTTATGGGGAGATCTGTGTATATATATATATATATATATATATATATATATATATATATATATATATATATATATATATATATATATATATATATATATATATGTGTATATATATATGTATGTATGTATGTATCATACTCAAAAAACTCAACTCAAAAAATAATTGACCAATCTTGATAAAATTTGCAGAGTTTTTTTTTTTTTTTTTTTTTTTTTTTTTTATGTCAACAACACACCACGAGGGCTTACAGCCTAAATACTATCGTACCGTGGGTGTTGACAAGGAGGAAAGAGGCAGCTTGTTAATTCTGGACTTGAAGGTTTGGAGGTTCGGAGGAGAAGGAAAAACATGTGCCGGCAAGGAATTCCACAACTTGGAAGTCCTCGGGACAAAAGAGCGGGCATAACAAGATGTTCTATGTCTGGTGACCTGGACGTTAAAAGGGTGCATTCGCTCTGTTCCCCTGGTAGATCTGCTGGGGGCAGCAGGTGGGGGAATTATGGAGGAAAGCTCCTCTGAGCAGTGCCCGTGCAGATATCTATAAAAGAGAGAGAGGTCACCAACGGCACGTCGGTGGGCAAGGGATGGAAGCCTTTGGGTGAGGGTAGGGTCACCGATGAGACGTACAGCTCTCTTTTGAATGGAGTCCAGGATAGCGAGTGTAGAAGCGGCAGCTGCACCCCAGATGTGGGAGCAGTATTCGAGGTTTGGCCTTATTTGTGAAGTGTATAAGGTATAGAGATTAGTTGGTGAAAAGAATTTGCGAGCCCGGAAGAGGAAACCCAATTTCTTAGCAGCCGCTTCTGCAATTGATGTAACATGTTGGTGCCAATTAAGATTTCGATCCACAGTAATGCCAACAAGAGAAAAGGACTTATTACTTTGAATAACTTGGTTGTTCATTGTGATGGGTCTAGGGCTGCTGTATCTCTTGTGAGAAAGAAAGCAAGACTTAGTTTTGGTGGGGTTGAATTGTACAAGATTTCTACTTCCCCAGTCTAATATTTTTTGGAGGTCTACGGAGACAGAACCCTCCATGAGTCTGCGATCCTCATCTAATTGGGCTAAAGAGACAGGCTTAGAATATTGTATGTTTGAGTGGAGGGTGCTGTCGTCCGCGTAACTGTGAACTGGATTGGATGTGCTAGAGAGGAGGTCATTGATGTGGAGAAGAAACAAAGTAGGGGCTAAAGCTGAACCTTGAGGAACTCCTGCATTAATTGGATACAGTTTAGAGGAATGGCCATCCACAACAACAGATATGCTCCTGTTGGAGAGGAAATTTGCTGTCCAGGTACAAAGTTTTGGTGGTAGGCCATAGGCCGGAAGTTTATTAAACAGCGCTGCGTGCCAGACCTGGTCGAATGCTTTGGATATGTCTAGAGCAACAATCTGGGATTCACCGTGTTGTTCCATAGACTTGTTCCAAGAATGGGTGACAAAGGAAAGGAGGTCGGCAGTCGATCTGCGCTGACGGAATCCGTACTGCCTGTCGTGGATTAGACTGTGTTTTTCAAGGAATTTTAGTAGTTCGGTGTTTATATACTTTTCCATCACTTTAGAGATGACTGAAAGAAGAGAAATAGGCCTGTAGTTGCTAGGAAGCGCTTTGGATCCTTTCTTGGGGATGGGTTGTACTCGAGCAGTTTTCCAGTTACTAGGGAATATGCCTTTATTGTAAGATATCTGAAACAGACGAGTCAGGACAGGAGCAAGTTCTGGTGCGCATTTTTTGAGAACAATTGCTGGGATCTCGTCAAGGCCAGAGGCTTTCCTGGTATTAAGAGAAGAGAGCATCTTTCGTACCTTTTTAGTTTGGAAAATGATATCAGTCATTTTATGCGCGACATTGGGGACTGTTGGTGGTTGAACATTTGGAGGTGGGTTGAGAGTAGAATTTCCGGCGAACAACGAAGCAAAAAGTTCAGCCTTGCCCAGGGCGGTAGAAACAATTTCATCACCTGAGACAAGAGGTGGGAACGTGCTCTTGCAGAAATTATTCCCAATAGACTTAGCAAGAGTCCAGAAGGGTTTGCCGCCGTTGGAGCTTGAGAGGACTTTGTTTTTGATGTGGTTATTAAACGAGTTTTTTGCCTCAGAAAGAATGCGGACATAGCGGTTTCTTGCGTCGTTGAATGCTTGACGATTTTCTTGACTGGGATTGTGTAGAAGCGTTTTGTGAGCTTTGACCTTTTCAAGTCTGGCCTTGTCACAGGATTTAGAGAACCAGGGCTTTTGAGTGGCTGAAGAGGTTTTCTGTGTACGTGGAATAAATAATTCCATGCCAGCTTGGATAATTTCGGTGACGTTTTGTGAGATATCAGAGGGGTCAGGATGAGAGAAGCAGACAGACGCCCATGGAAATGAGGAAAAGTAATTCCGCATTTCGTCCCAGTTTGCGGAGTTGTAGTGCCAAACGATACGTGGGTGTGATGACTGTGTGACCTCGGGTTGCATTGCACAGGAAGCAGTGACCATGCCGTGGTCTGAGCGACCAAGGGGGGCGGTGACTGATATCTTATAGCATTCAGGATTTGTAGTAAGAAGGAGATCCAAGGGATTTGAGCTGTGTGTTGGGATACGAGGAAAATAAGTAGGTTGCTGTACCATATTGGCCAAAGAATTGCTGACTGCAAAGGCCTCCGCTGCTCTCCCTTGTGGGTCGGTTTTTGAAGATCCTAGCCATTCCTTATTATGGACATTGAAGTCGCCAAGAATAGTGACCTCGGAGGAAGGATATTCAGAAATTAGATAGTCGGTTTTTTCAGAAAGGTAGTCAAAGAGCTGGACAAAGTTGTTGTCAGAAGGTGACCGGTAAATGCAACAGATAAATTTAGTTGCAGCCCTGAGAGAGAGTTTTATCCATAGTATGTCTTTTCTTCCAGCTTCTAAATTGGGAAGTCTGGTGCAGGGTAGATTGCTACGGACGTATGCGCACACGCCTCCATGCAATCTAAACGCAGTAAGGAGCTCATACCCCGGGAAATTAAGGTGATTAGTGGCTGTTTTGGCACTGATTTGGGTTTCGGTGAGGAAGAGGAGTTGGGGCCTGTTAGCCTGGAGGAAATGGTGGACGGAGTTCAGGTTAGAATTTAGGCCACATATATTCGAAAAGGATATGTTAAATCTTGATGTTGGCGCCCCCTGTACACCCCTCTCCCGGAGATCCGAATGGAGGGGTATTTTGCCTCCGGAATATTTTATACAAGGAGGAGCCATCATCATTTTTGCTTATAAGGGAAACCGACTCATACACCAGAACCGGAAACGTCCGTTGGGACTTCACCGGCCCCTTGATGTATGGGGTGGTACCTCCTCGGGCGTGAAAAAATCCTTTACTATTACATAAAGGAAAATTCCACTACCACCTTTCTTTTGCAAGTGGTTTGGATAAGTTTGTTAGACAGGAAAATCGGACCAGGTTTTCCCGGAAAATTTTGTGTTTTCTTTATAAAAAAATTCATATCTCCAGAAATAACAAAGTAAGGGCATGGTATGCGTGTTTGTATTATAAAGAGTGAACTCTGTACCAAAATTTAGGTGCCTAGCTTTAAAGACAAAGAAGTTATGGGCAGTTAAAGCAACAAATTTTGGAGTTTTCCTCAAAACGTCAAACTCTCAATTTTAAACGTCAAAATTGGCAATGTTTAGGCAAAGAATGTGAAACAAATACCATTTGTGAAAAGAAAATGTTGCAAGAAGAGTGTTCTGCAAACCCTTAAGTTTCAGATTCAACCGTCATTGCCCTTCATTTTACTTATATATTTACAGAATATCCATTTCAAATAGACCCTTTCTCTGATGCTTTGGCTGTCAGTTTAGATAAGTTTGGTGGCTTTTTGGATATTTATTTGTAGGTTTAGTGAAGTTTATAATTTAACGGTCTATAATTTTTTTTTAGCTAATTATCGTGGAACAAATTTGTTAATGCATTTTTGCATTTTTTATCGAAATATGATGCGTTTGTAAGAAAAAATCTGGACGCAGTAAGTGCGTTTTGGTAGCGAATTTTCGGTAAATTTGCAGTTTAGCTCCCGAACGTTTTTCAAAAAACTGTTTTCAGAAACCTGCCCCATTCCCCATCCCCCTCCCCTCCATGGATCCACAAACCCCAAGAAAAATTTCTTGTTCACACCCCCCAAGGAAGTTACGGGACTATGGGTGAGTAGGGGTGCTGAGCGGGTAGGTAGTAAAAAGGAAATATGAGCAGAAAATTCGAATAAAGCGGGCTTAAAAGCTGTATTTTTCACATCTTGAAGCCATGTCCCCCTTAAACCATGCCTACCCCGCACACCACCCCTATTCACTTCCAGTCCCATAACTTCCTTGGGGGGTGTGAACAAGAAATTTTTCTTGTGGTTTGTGCATACAGGTGGGGTCCTAGTAATGTTTCTGAAAATAATTTGTTGAAAAGAGTTCAGGAGCTAATCTGCAAATTTACCGAATTTTCATTAAATCCTTTCATTAAAGACTTTTGAAAAATGTTTATATATTTACAAACAATAAATTTATTTCAATGAAATATGGTACATTGTTTCTACTATATAGGCAACCAAGTTTGATGCCTGCTTTCATCAAAGAAAGACATTTGCTATTTAAAATATTTTAAAGAAAATTCGCTACCATAACGCACTTGCTGCGTCCAGAGATGTTTATTCTGCGTTTCCCATCCAAATAGAATGGTCCCTCAGAATGTGCCAATTCTAATACGAAAATGATCCTATTAGGTAAGGAAACGTATCTTCTATATTCAACCAAAGATGCCAATTTTTATCCTAAACCTTGGTTTGATAAAAGTTACCAAAAAGGAGTGGTTACCAAAAAACTGAGTTTACGATTTTTGAGCAAAGACCTGGTAGCGAAACTTACGTCTCCTTTATCTCAACAAAGAGTAAATATCAGCAGATATTTGATTAGGGTAAAAATCAGTTTTATCAATTAGTAAAACACAGTATTTTCACGCCCAAAAAATACCCGCCAGTTCCGGTCTAAGGCAAAAATTAAATATTGAAATTCTATCACCACCTGATGAAGTTGCAACGACAGTTCTTAAAGTGAGGATCCGCAAACTGACAAACATTTTGTGCCACCTGTTTTTGATATACTATAAGATTGTGAAATCTCCAACAAACCCGAGTTCACCCAGTACTTAAATCGCAGGATAAAGTTTTCTACCAAGCTTTGAAACAGTTGTAGCAAGAAGGCTTATGGAATACCTTTTTTTCTGCCTTAGGGCTCGTCCGCGTTTTTTCCGCCCCAATAGCACCTCAGCCTCTTGCTTATTGTGCATGCCCTTTGTTTTTTCTACTCCACCCATTCCAAAATCACTGTGCCTTGAACTAGTCTGTACCGCAATTGGTAGGGTGAAGCTTATATTGCTTTGTCTCCGGTCTAGGCTGTCCGTAGATCAGGTGCGGTCCAGAGCTTTACACTCGCACAAGAGGTGCTGGGCTGATTCATTCCCCTCGCTGCAGAGTCTTCATGCCAGGTCCCCTTCGAACCGCCCCATTTTATGCAGGTGTTTCATGACGGCCATGTATCCCATTAAGAGTTCTGTTATGTTTCTGACCTGTCCTCTGTTAAGATTTAGCAGCTTCTCAGCTCTTTTTGGACTGGATTGCCCAATTAATGACTTCCCCATGTTTGAGCCCCGGACAATCTGCCCAGTTTGCCTTATGCTGTTTCCTGATCCAGGATTTGATGGTTCCCCTGACCGTGTCTTTCGATACGCCCAGGGCTAGTTCTGGTCTCATAAATAGTTCTGCGGATCCTCTCTTCGTGAGACTGTCACCTTCTTCACCGCCTTTGATCCCCGAGTGACCAGGCATCCCGTGGGCTACTTAGGACCTTAAGGGCTGCCTGGCTGTCTGTGGCTATGAGAATCCGCTTCTTGGTGTAGCTCCTCCTCTTGTTCACCATCCATCCCGTGGGCTACTTAGGGCCTTAAGGGCTGCCTGGCTGTCTGTGGCTATGAGAATCCGCTTCTTGGTGTAGCTCCTCCTCTTGTTCTCTCGCGCGAAGTGCAAGATGGCGTACATTTCGGCCTGAAAGACCGTTGCATGGGCTTCGAGGGAAATACAATGACCTACCCTGAGTCCTTCCGAATATCCACCTTCCCCCGTCCCATGCTCCCCGCCGGATCAATCCGGTTATACACACACACACACACACACACACACACACACACACACACACACACACATATATATATATATATATATATATATATATATATATATATATATATATATATATATATATATATATATTACATATAAGCATATAAAAATTGAAACTGACTCTGGATGTGGTTTCTAGGGGGCCTAGTTTGTGCTCATTTGAAGAAATTTTTTCAAAATTCCAAAGTCGGGATGTCCTCATTATTAAATTTTTTTTAAAGAAAATTCACTAAAAGCATTACAATATTCGTATATTAAGAAACATTTGGTAAAACATGAGTGCTTCCTTATCTAACAGAAGTATGGCTGCTTTTTAGAGGTCACGTTTTGAAAAGGTTTTTACCGTTAAAACTAAAACTTTTGATGCACAAAAGGAGAAATCAGAACATGGAAGCCATTCTTAGTGAATTTTCTTAAAAAAAAAACACTAATGAGGAGATCGCGACTTTTGAATTAGGAAAATCTGCTCAGTTCAAATAGATTAA
Organism: Tillus elongatus; assembly: GCA_964006375.1. NCBI lineage: Eukaryota > Metazoa > Arthropoda > Insecta > Coleoptera > Cleridae > Tillus > Tillus elongatus. Next base: position 129,843,878 of record OZ023269.1, read on the forward strand.
ACAATGCTTTGTTTTAATTAGATTCGGATTCCCCAATTCAGTGCCAGTTCTGAGCTGACATCTCATGTAGCGAATTTCGACCACGAAATTATAATGCATGTTTGTAAGAAAAGAAATTCGGGTCGCGGCAAGTGCGTTATGGTAGCAAATCTTTATTAAATGCTTCACATTTAAATGGCTCAATTTGTTATTAACGTATTAGGTTTGTTGAACATTTAAAGCTTATTTTCGAATTTTTTTTGTACATTTTCAAAAAATACAGTTATTTTGATGAAATATGGTACATGTTTTTTACTATATAGGTTATACTGGTAACCAAATTTGACGCCTGCTTTCTTAAACAAACACATTTTTGCTATTTAAAACATTTTTATGAAAATTGACTACCATAACGCACTTGCTGCGTCCAGACTTTTTCCAATTTAAGCTTCCCAGGCTCGCTTTTGTTGCTGATATTTTCAAACACTTTAACATCTTGAATAGTGGTTTGATGTTAACATAATAACAGCCACAGGCAAAATTAATAGATTTGTGAAAAAGTCTGACCTATAGAAAAATTCAACTGAGAAACAGGATTTTGATTCATTTCAGTGCGGTTAATAACTCATCAAAGATGTAGTTAAGTACAATATGATACATTTTGAGCAAGTTTTTTTTTTTAAAAGCAATTAAAAAAAAAAAGAAAAAAAAAAGAAATATACATGTGGTGTAAAAAAAGAAAGAAAGAAAGAAAGAAAGCAAAAAAAAATAAAAATAATAATACATTTTAAATTTTAAAGTAAGTTACTGATTATGGTGAAATATAACTAGTTAGTTGATTCAGTTTATAAATAATTGCTATCACACTCTTTTAGCAATATTCTGATATAGGAGTCACAAAAACCTTGTATGAAATTAAAAAGAGTTTGTGATTAATGAAACAAGTGTTCAAGGCAATCTACTCTACTCCACTCCACTCCACTCCCAAAAGAAAAGCTTTGTGAATATTTTTCAAACAAAATTCAAACCAGTTATGACAATTACAGATGGACACTGAATCCCTTTTTGGACATGTCCTTTCACATGATAAATTCCGAGAAAAGAAAAACTCATTGAAATATCAAGTGATGAAACGTTGGAACTACGATTTCTTGCCGAGAACCCGATTCATTGTTGGATCAAAAGAATGCAAGAAAACCTCGGACTGGCAAACAAAGCTCTTAAATGTTTCTTTCCATTTGCAACTCCATATTTATGCGAGTCCAGTTTCTCATCGATAACTGCTGTTAAAACAGAAGTGATAAATCGCCTGAAAATTGAAAATGACATTGTTGTCTGTGTGTCAAATACACAACGCAGAATCGAAAAGCTAGTATCTAAGATACATGCACATACGTCCCATTAATATTTTTCACTTAGTAATTGAGTAACTTAGTATATTAAGACATTATCTTTTATTTACGATGCGAAAAAAAAAGCTCTAAATAAGTGACTAAGTGAAGATTGGAACCTGTGATGAGCGCTAATAAGTACTTGGAGAACCCAAATTTTTGATTCTGATGATGCTAGCTTTGTTAGTGAAACGATCGTCAGGTCATTACAAAGATATGTTGCTGTGATTTGGGCTCTACGAGTGTACTTATCTCTAAATAAATGATTATTGTTTATTTTAGAAATCCTAATGCGACGGCGCCAGTTCCATAACGCGACCGGGGATCGCAATCAACACTTTAAGAACTGCTGTTTTAAAGAGTCGACAATGTAAAATATAGTCTCCAGATCCGCAAAAAGTGTATGAGCGTGCATCCTTTAGTGAAACAATTAAGTCCTTAATATCTTCGACATACAGGCCTTCCGTTTCATTAACTATATGATGTAAATTAGTCTTTTGCATCGACAAGTGTTACTTCATAGTATGTTACGCCACTGGATTAAAATGATTCCAATTAAAGTTAAATTTGGTTTTTGCAATTTATCAGAGCAATAAAACCCTCTACCAAACCTGCATGTTTTTGGTTTGCGTTATATACTTTAGTAAAATAAATCCTGCATCAACAACAATGTAAATAACAGAGTTGCAGCAATATATTTCACGCTCCTCGGAAACTGTGGCAACAATGATATGGAAAACGGTATGAAACGCCATAGATACTAAAGCTAGGCGTATTTTTTCACAGTGACAGAACAGATGTAATTACTATAGTCAAGAGAATGAATGGGCGAAACCCATCACATTTTGTGATTTTTAAAGGGCACCGGGACTCATTATTTCGAATTCTCTTTTGCATGCATGCTTTTCCACGCACAAAGCAGAACTTGTTTCAAAGGAAAATAAAATAAAATTGTTCATTGTAACTGTCATCGAGCGAGAAATTTTAATGAAAGGTATCACCCGGATAGGTATGTGACGTAGAAATCAATCTTTGATTTCCCAAAATAATTTTCAATCACGTGGAACTCTAACAAAGCTTTATTTGTTTTGAAATCTTGTTAGAACAACAAAAAAGGAGATGGCAAGACATTACCAGCAACAAAATCTGAAAACAGATTGTATTAATCTCAAGTGGTTTGAAGGGGCGAGGGAGGTAGGCGAATTCGCAACCCTGCATGGCAAATACACTTTTTTGTCCGAGATGATTGATGAATAAGAAAGAATACACTGAACGAAACACAAAACCTTTAACATCTCTGTTACATGAAGATTCGAATATCTGATATTTATAAAACTTTCCCTAAATCAAATCGAATCACATTTTCAGTATATTTATTCTAACAATCTTCTTAGTATAGATATGCAAATTTTTAATGCAAATCAACCCAGCCAAAATACAGAATTTCATGTGGAATCTGAAATTAGCTGTTATTTTAAGGCTACTTTCGCAAATACAAAGCGAATAATTTAAACCAGCGTACTCAGAACATAGCATTACATTAGCAGCAAAAACTAATATACAGGTGAGTTAACAATTGGGTAAAGACTTTGTCGTTTATGGGTAAATTTTATAAAGAAAATGTATGTATTATATCACATGGTCACTAAATTTCGCATTAAAATTATTTTAGATTGTATTTTTAAAACGTCTGGACGCAGCAAGTGCGTTAGGGTAGTGAATTTTCATTAACATGTTTTTAATAGCAAATATGTTTCTTCTTTTAACGAAAGCGGGCATGAAATTTGGTTGTCAGTATAACCCATATAGTAAACTTAGTTGTTTGAAAATGTAAAAGATTTTTCGAAAATAAACTCAAAATTTTTGCGGAAAAAATGGTTCCTAGTCAACAAACGTTAACCTAATAGCAAATTGAGCTATTGAAATTTGAAACATATAATAAAAATTCGCTACCATAACGCACTTGCTGCGTCCTGATTTTTTTTCTTACAAACATGCATTATATTTCGATGGAAAATGCAAAAATGTAATAATATAAGGTGTGTTCGATTGAAGAAAAAAGTTTTTAATAGCAAATGTGTCTCTCTTTAATGAAAGCAGCCAACAAATTTGGTTACCAATATAGTAGAAACAATGTACCATATTTCATCAAAATAACTTTATTGTTTGAAAAAGTGCAAAATTTTTCCGAAAATGAGCTTAAAACGTTTTCGAAAAAACTGGTCCGATTTTTCTGGCCAAGCTTTAGCCCCTACTTTGTTTCTTCACCACATCAATGGCTTCCTCTCTAGCACATCCAACCCAGTTCACAGTTACGCGAACGACAGCACCCTCCACTCAAATATACAATATTCTAAGCCTGTCTCTTCAGCCCAATTAGATAAGGATGGCTGACTCATTCAGGGTTCTGTCTCCGTGGATCTACAAAAAATATTAGACTGGAGAAGTACAAATCTTGTACAATTCAACCCCACCAAATCACAGTCTTGCTTTCTTTTTCATAAGAGACACACCAGCCCTAGACCCATCACAATTAACAACCAAGTTATTCAAAGTAATGAGTCCTCTGCACTTGTTGGCATTTCTGTGGATCGAAATCTCAATTGGCACCAACATGTCACATCAATTACAGAAGCGGCTGCTAAGAAATTAGGTTTCCTCTTCCGGGCTCGCAAATACTTTTCACCAGCTGATCTCTATACCTTATATACTTCAGAAATAAGACCACCTCGAATACTGCTCCCATATCTGGGGTGCTGCTGCCGCTTCTACACTCACTATCCTGGACTACATTCAGAAGAGAGCCATACGTCTCATCGGTGACCTTACCCTCACCCAAAGGCTGCCAGCCCTTGCCCATCGACATGCCGTTGGTGACCTCTCTCTTTTATAGATATCTGCACGGGACTGCTCAGAGGAGCTTTCTTCCATAGTTCCTCTACCTGCTGCCCCCAACAGATCTACCAGGGTAACAGAGCGAATGCACCTTTTTACTGTCTAGGTTACCAGACATAGAACATCTTGTTATTCCCGCTCTTTTGTCCTGAGGACTTCCATGTTGGTTGTGGAATTCCTTGCCGGCGCCTGTTTTTCTTTCTCCTCCGAACCAAACCTTCAAGTCCAGAATTAACAAGTTGCCTCTTTCCTCCTTGTCGACACCCACGGTACGATAGTATTTAGGTTGTAAGCCCTCGTGGTGTGTTGTTGAAATAAAAAAATCTTTAGTAAATTTCAACCAAAAAACAACAGATTAAAAAAAGTCGGTCTTTCAAAGGTATAATTCGTATAAAGTTCGCGCGGTACAAGAATTGTGCTAAATACACTAGATTATCATGTAAAGTGATAAATGAAAGTAATCTTAACGTAAAGCAACAAGTTTGTGTATAATTCTGCCAGATAAGTTTTGCTTTTATTACTTCTCATAACAGCGATGTTTATTGCTTTGCTGAAAACTTTTATAAAGTAAATATATGTAATTATAAACCAAAAAATATAAAACTACATCTGATAATTAAACATTCTCCCAAAGGTTATAAGTATAAAACTTATACTAGCTTAACTATTTTACTTTTTTCGGATAGCTTCCGGAATTAATTCTGTTCCTGTTTCGTATACAGGACTATAACAGTCTACTCAAGGAAAGTTCTGCTGATAAAGTTTTCCACTGTTTTGGTTTGTGCAGGTACTTTGGTAAAGTGCCTTAATAAAGAACGGAAAAAGGAAATAAAGTAAACTCTTTCGTTGAGAATTACATTTTGTAAGTGTGGCTGGGAAGGAAATATTTACCTTATTATTTCCTAACGCAATCACCTTGAAACAGTTTCAAAAGAAATAATTGGATGTTAAGTTACGTTCCTAAGCAATTAGTACACATTTACAATATTTTTTAAAAAACGGAAACGTTAACAGCATATAAAATTTGAATTAAGCTCGCAAATGCGCCGACTTTTCGTCTTCAAGGTCCAAAATAATGTTTTCTAAGCTACATTAGAAACAAGATTTTTTCTAAAATTCTGATCTGAAATCAATAAAAATTTATAAAATAGGGAAAACACGTCAATAAATTTTTGAAACCTTATGACGATTATAACCGATACTCAATGAAAATTGTTTATAAATATTGACAGCAAGGATGGTCATTGCTGCCATATTTTATTATTATATACAGGGTGTTTCAAAAATGATGGTCTATGTTACAGGTGCACATTCAGCACAAAAAAATACAACTATTTTTTTTAATATAAACATGGGTCCGAAAATGCTTAGTTTTTTAATTGCAGCGTGTTAAAGTTATTTGTTTTTGTCAGTTTTTCTTTTTTCCTCTAATAAACCTGTTAATTTCCCCGAGAGTAAATTAGTTCTATAATAATACCTGATCTGACCTGACCTCAATTATTTTGCAGCCTCTCTTGGAACTAAATTACTTTCAGACGAGAAAGCTTGTATCATACATGGAAAAAATGAAATGAAGTTAAATTGGTCTTTGAATATCACAAGAGAGTAGTAAACAAAATTATATTATATTTCTGTTTCTGAGCAAGTAGTATAAAAGATTGCACTCCTTTTGTAATTTTGAAATTAAAATCTATGCTAACAAACATATTGCTACAAGCAAAACGCAAATAATGTTTTTATTCACTAAACTAATTAAGTATAAAGCAGATAAAAGAAAAGCAATATATATTCTGTGCTTTTAACGCTGATATAGTCAGTGTTCTGTGCCAGAAATTGCAAGTGGCGTACCAGTGATCCAAGTTAGTGATGACGTAGCATGTAGAGCAGAGACCAGATATAGCGAAATTAATTACAGTCAACCTTACACATAGAATTATGGATACTACTAAAATAATTCAATCGGAAAACAGATAGAGGAGTTAATGGATTACCTGTTAGTATTCCGCTAAATAATATTTATAAAAAACAAAGAAAATATATGGATCTACTTTGTAATAAGAAGTGCCTGGAAGCCCTGTTCACAAAATTTAATTTAAAATTTAGTAAATAGTAGCGCAGAATTTATGATGTTCATTGTTAACATACTTTTTCTTGCCACTGAGTTCAAATTATCAGTGAGATTGTTATTTGTTCAGATAGCTCAAAGCGCCCATTTAAATGTTTCTTAGGGAATTTTTATATAAACATTAGCTGTAAGAAAGGTAAAAACTATCCAACTTAAAAAAATTTTTGTGTGTGTTTTGTTTCTTTAACGTCGACCTATTTCCGCGACTATGACCAATCACCGACGCCAGGGGGCAGTTTCACCACACCATCCTGGAAATCCTGCCGAACCCCTGCCTTTCTGTAACGAGGGTAGGGATCTTTAACGTGACCAACATCGCATGGACACGGGACCGACGGCTTTACGCCCACTCCGAAGGGCGGAACGTGCAGACATTCAACTTGCTCAACTACAATGCCACAACCTCGGTTAATGTTAATGTTACAGTTTGTACTGCAAAAGTGAAAGGAGAACCCTCGGATCGAACCCAGTACCCTTCGGTTTAGAGGCACACGTTCTTACCTCTGAACCACCGAGGCTCTAAAAAAATAATCTTTAAATGAGTGCGAATCAGAGCCATATAATCCTTATTTAGGGTTAGTAAAAGTCTTTAAAAAATTATGTATCACCGAAAGTAAGAAACTAATTTTGACAAAATTTGACGCATACGTTGTTTCAATAGAGAATTTACTACAAAGTGTCGCAACGAAAATGAAACACCCTAAATATCTTATTCCACACTCATTTTGTTGTCAAATAATATGTCAAGAGGGACACTTTTTATGAACAATTGCATCTCGGTGTGTTCAACCCCAGATCTCTCTGAGGCCTGAGGTTGAACACACCGAGACTTTAGAGACGACCTCCAGCGAGATTTGGGGAGTAGGCAGATTAAGGCCACGTTATCGAGCTACAACAACACAACCCACCTTTGTCCACCGCTCTAAGGAGTAGGCAGATTGAGGCCTTAGATTGTCCTTACATATTTCCTTTACCTCTTGAAAATGGCTCCAAAACAGGAGCCGAAACGTCGAGTTTTAATAAATTGTCGACGCGGTTCAACCCGAGAATGAAGTATATCTCATATATATATATATATATATATATATATATATATATATATATATATATATATATATATATATATATATATATAAAGGGTAAACAAGTTACCAAAATTTAGGTCTGTAAGTTCAAAGACAAAAAAGTTAGAGGCACTTACCGAAAAAAAAATTGGGGTTTTCCACAAAACACACCTATTGAGAATTATTTCTGCAAGAGCACGTTCCCACCTCTTGTCTTAGGGAATGAAATTGTTTCTACCGCCCTGGGCAAGGGTGACCTTTTTGCCTCGTTGTTCGGCGGCAATTCTACTCTCAACCCACCTCCAAATGTTCAACCACCAACAGTCCCCAATGTCGCGCATAAAATGACGGATATCATTTTCAAAACTAAAAAGGTACGAAAGATGATCTCCTCTCTTAATACCAGCAAAGCCTCTGGCCTTGACGAGATCCCAGCAATTGTGCTCAAAAAATGCGCACCAGAACTTGCTCCTGTCCTGACTCGTCTGTTTCAGACATCTTACAATATAGGCATATTCCCTAGTAACTGAAAAACTGCTCGAGTACAACCCGTCCCCACGAAAGGATACAAAGCGCTTCCTAGCAACTACAACTAAAGTGATGGAGAAGTATATAAACACCGAAGTACAAAATTTTTTTGAAAAACACACTCTAATCCACGACAGTATGGCAGTATGGATTCCGTCAGCGCAGGTCAACTGCCGACCTCCTTTCCTTTGTCACCCATTCTTGGAACAAGTCTATGGAATTATATGGTGAATCTCAGATTGTCGCTCTAGACATATCCAAAGCATTTGACCAGGTCTGGTACGCAGCGCTGCTTAATAAACTACCGGCCTATGACCTACCACCAAAACTCTGTACGTGGACAGCAAATTTCCTCTCCACCCTGAGCATTTATCTTGTCGTGGATGGTCATTCCTCTAAACTGTATCCAATTAATGCAGGAGTTCCTCAAGGTTCAGCTTTAGCCCCTACTTTGTTTCTTCTCCACATCAATGACCTGCTCTCTAGCACATCCAACCCAGTTCACAGTTACGCGGACGACAGCACCCTCCACTCAAATATACAATATTCTAAGCCTGTATCTTTAGCCCAATTAGATTAGGATCGCAGACTCATGGAATGTTCTGTCTCCGTTGTTCTCCAAAAAATATTAGACTGGGGAAGTAGAAATCTTGTACAATTCAACCCCACCAAATCACAGTCTTGCTTTCTTTCTCATAAGAGATACATCAGCCTTAGACCCATCACAATACAAGTTATTCAAAGTAATGAGTCCTTTTCACTTGTTGGCATTTCTGTGTATCGAAATCTCAATTGGCACCAACATGTCACATCAATTGCAGAAGCGGCTGCTAAGAAATTAGGTTTCCTCTTCCGGGCTTGCAAATACTTTTCATCAGCTAATCTCTATACCTTATATACTTCACAAAAAAGACCAAACCTCGAATACCGCTCACACATCTGGGGGGGTGGGTGGGGGGGGTGGGCTGCTGCCGCTTCTACAGTCGCTATCCTGGACTCCATTCAGAAGAGAGCTATACGTCTCAACGGTGACCCTACCCTTACACAAAGGCTGCCATCCCTTGCTCACCGACGTGCCGTTGGTGACCTCTTTCTCTCTTTTATAGATATCTGCACGGGCGCTGCTCAGAGGAGCTTTTTTCCATAGTTCCTCCACCTGCTGCCCCCAACAGATCTACCAGGGGAACAGAGCGAATGCACCCTTTTACTGTCGAGGTCACCAGACATCTTGTTATGTCTGCTATTTTGTGCCGAGGACTTCCAAGTTGTAGAATTCCTTGCCGCCACATGTTTTTCCTTCTCCTCCGAACCTTCAAGCCTCCAAGTCCAGAATTTACAAGTTGCCTCTTTCCTCCTTGTCGACACCCACGGTAGGATAATATTTAGGTTGTAAGCCGTCGTCGTGTGTTGTTGAAATAAAATAATAATAAAAAGAAAACGTAAAAAGTCGCGATTTGAAACGTCAAAATTGGCAACATTTAGGCAAAGAACCTGAAAGAAATACGGATTGTGTAAAGAGTGTTCTGCAAACCCTTAAGTTTCAGCTTCAACCATTATTGCCCTTCATTCTACTAAAATATTTCCAGAAAATTCATTTCAAATAGACCCTTTCTCTGATGCTTTGGCAGTAGTTTTAGTTAAGTTTATGGTTTAACGGTCTATAGTTTTCGTAGAAAAAATTCGTTAGTGAGGAGATTGCGGCTTGTGATTTCTAAAAAGATTTCATCAAATGGTCGCCAACTAGGCCCCCTAGAATCCATATTCGGGTTTACTTTCGGTTTACATATATACAGGGTGACGCATTTCTACGGTAAAGCTCAATATAATTGTTATTATGCAAGATACGAGAAAAAATTGTATACATTACTTATAGGGTGTTTTGAGCTGTATCTTATAAAATAAGTTTAACAATCACATTGTGGCGCATAAGTCGTTGGAGATATCTACAATTTTTTTTGGAACATTCCTTATTGCATTTTTGCATTTTTCATCGAAATATGGTGCATGTATGTAAAAAAAAAATCGAGACGCAGTAAGTGCGTTTTGGTGGAGAATTTTCATTAAACGCTTCAAAATTCAATAACGCAATTTGCTAGCAACCTAAAGTTCGTTAGGTAGGAAACGAGTTTTCTCAGAAACGTTTTAAGTTTATTTTCGAAAAATGTTTGTACATTTTCAAACAAGTTATTTTGATAAAATATGGTACTTTGTTCCTACTATATAGGTTATACCGGTGACTAAATTGATGCCTGCTTGCATTAAAAAGACATATTTGCTGTTAAAATATTTTAATAAAAATTCACTTCCATAACGCACTTTCTGCGTCCAGACTTTTATTTATAAGACCCATTGTTCTGTGCTTTTGCACGTTTAGTGTTTTTGAAATAGTAATTTTTACTTTTTATAAACTCACTGATTTATAATATTTTGGCATATATATCTGTTAGTTTTATTAAGTCTGTGATGTAAATAAAAAGTCAAGTAAGTAGTTATGTCAACTGTGACAATAACAAAAGATACTGGAGTTCATTTAACATTCTTAATAAACCCGGCTGCAGAGGCTTGAAGTCATTAGAAAGTTTATTTACGACCGATTTTGTCTTACTGTGAGAAAAATGACATTAAACGCACACGATGAAAAAAATATCTGCAATATCCATCACGGTAAGTTAACATACCCACAATTAGATATCTTAAAGATCCATAAAGGCTCTCTTTAACAAGAGCGACAACGAGCCATGTGGCATTTTTAATAAACACTTGGGTTGTTCTCAAATAGCTTGTTGTAATAAATTTAAACGGGATAAAATCCAGATTCTTGTAATGTCGTAAACAGTGAATTCAGTTATTCATCTTGTCTACAATTAAAACAGTTGATTATGCCAGCAAGGGGCTGTAAATAATTTGAGTATTCACATGTAAACGGTGCACTGATGTCTTCAGACAATAAGTACATTAAATCTCTCTTGGTTTATTCTGGGTGACACACAAGATAAATTCCTTGTACATGGTGTTTTAGACACTCTATTGAATGCCCATGTTTTTAAGTTATATACACTATTTTTAAGTAGGTGATGAATGCATTTATGTTAGATTTGTCTACACAGTTGTATCTTTTTGTTTTCACTATTAAATAATTTGGTACAATGAAAACATTCAGTTTTTTACCAGTATTAAGAGCTTTAAAAATATTTAGAGTTGTTGTATTTTCACATTTATCTCTCTGAAATTTTTAATATTTATTACTACTATTACTACTGTCTGTCACGCTAGTTAACTTTTCAATTAACACTAAAGACTCTTTAGAAACTATTAATTTGAGTCTTACAATTACACTTAAACCATTTACAATATAAGTTAGGAAGTAATGAAATAATAATATCCACATATGTGTGATATATACATGATATAAGATGCGTAGCACAAAGTTACTCAGCCTAAGCAGAGACGAGAAGGGAACGAGCAGTCCTGGTGATTAGTCCTTTTATAATTTCCTGTTTGAGGCGTCGGTTGTTGACTTCTTACTAAAATTTAAGCAAAGTGATTTGCAATATCCGATTTGAGAAAAAACTGTAAGAGCTTCGGTGGTTCAGTAGAAAAAACGTTTGCCTCTGAAGCCAAGGAAAGTGGGTTCGATTCCCAAGGTTCCCCTTTTACTTTTTCAGTACGTACTGTAATTAACATCATCAACCGAGGTTGTGGAATTGTATTTGGGTAAGTTGAATGTCTGCACGTTCCGCCCTTCGGAGGGGGCGTAAATCCGTCGGTTCCGTGTTAATGCAATGCTGGACACGTTAAAAATCTCTACCCTCCTTGCAGAAAGGGAGGGGTTCGGCAACATTTCCAGGAGAGTGAGGTGAACTGCTCAATGGCGTCGATGATTGGTCATAGTCGCGGAAATAGTGCGACATTAAAGTACAAAAAAGGAAAAGGATAAATTTTTTAATTCGAAGGTCGCGACCCCCTCGATTTTTCTACTAAAATTCGCTGATCAAAGAGTCAGCTATTTAAAATTAAAAACGATTTTTCTACTAAAATTCGCTAATCAAAGATTCAGCTATTTAAAATTAAAAACGATTTGTCTACTAAAATTCGCTACTCAAAAATTCAGCTATTTAAAATTAAAAAAGTAATGCATCATTTTTTAGAAACAAAGTCATTACTAGAAAAAATAAAGAAGAAACAGTACAAAAAATTTTAACAAACAAAAACAATGAAAATTAGTTTTAGTGAATTTTCTTTAAAAAATGTACTAAAGAGGAAATCCCGACTTTTGAATTTAAAAAAAAATTCTTCAGATGAGCACGATCTAGGCCTCCCAGAGCCCATATCAATTTCAATTTATATATATATATATATATATATATATATATATATATATATATATATATATATATATATATATATATATATATATATATATATATATATATATATATATATATATATATATATATAGTATTACATTTTTGTGACGGTAATAGTGTTATCTATCAAAAAATTGTGGGAAAGCCGTCAGTTGTAGAATAAAACTCTTTATTATAGGCCGAGCTTTCGGAAAAATTTATTCCTTTCTCAAGGATATAACATGAGTTCCATTAAAGTAATTATGTAATAACAAACATGAAAAAATAAAAAAATAAAAAATAAAAAAATAATTAGTTTAGTAGAACTCGTGTTATATCCTTGAGAAAGGAATAAATTTTTCCGAAAGCTCGGCCTATAATAAAGAGTTTTACCTTACCATACCTTTCATTTGCAAGTGAGTTGGATAAGTTCGTTATCCAGGAAAATCCGTCTAAGTTTTCCCGGAAAATTTTGTGTTTTCTTTCGACAAAAATGATATCTCCTAAAATAAAAAAGTAAAGCCAACCAAATTTGGTAAGCTGGTTTCTGTCATAAATGGTATCTCATGTACCAAAACTCATGTATCTATGTTTAAAGACAAAAAAGTTACAGGTAAATGAATTTTTAATTAATTAAATCTGATGAAACACAGTTAAAACGTCAAAATTGATGATTATGTAGGAGTACGAACGTGAGTGAAAAATACGACAGGAAATGACTAACAAGCTCCTAGATCTGTGTCTAAGTCGTTATTTTCTACATGTTGTTCAAATATGAGCAAAAAATCCATTGTAAATAGAAATTGTTTGGCGTAAATAGAAAAGACGTTATACAATTAAGATACTACTAAGTATATCTGTTAGTTTGCCATGTCGAGCGTACATCCGATAGTCGAGTCCTATAGGACGAGTTCTAATCCTAGTTTGTGACTTCACTTTTTATCAATTTTTTTAGTATCGTTTCACTTTACCGTTATCTGATCAGATTGTTGTTATTCCGATAATTTGTTTAGCAAGTTTTTGTGAACAAATAATTTTATAAAGGAGAGATGAAAACTTTGAACTACTGGTTGTTTGCACTTGTCCCAACTTATTGAAAACATTACATATTTAATACAGTCGTAGACTTTTCCCGTGGCTTCACAAGTGCTTGTTTTAGTAAATTAAAAAAAAAATTAACACTAATGAGGAGACCCCGACATTTGAATTTAGAAAAATTTGTTTAAACGAGCGCGAACTAGCCCCCATAGAACCCATATCCAGGGTCAGTTTTAATATATATATATATATATATATATATATATATATATATATATATATATATATATATATATATATATATATATATATATATATACATTTATTACACCGATAACCTAAAAAATAATGGGCCCATTTAAATTAAATTTCCTGAGTACCTTCCTTTTGTAAGTGTAGTTTTCGTAGAAAAAATCGGTAATGAGGAGACCGCGACTTATGAATTCTAAAAAGATTTATTCAAATGAGCATAAACTAGGAGCCCTAGAATCCATATCCGGGTTTACTTTCTGCTTACATATATACAGGGTGACGCATCTCTACGGTAAACCTCAGTATAAGTCTTATTATGCAAGATACGAGAAAAAATTGTATACGTTACTTATAGGGTGTCTTGAGCTGCATCTTATAAAATTATTTTGACAATCACAGGCTGGCCCATAAGTTGTTGGTAATACCTACAATTTTTTTTGAACATCCCTTATTGCATTTTTCATCAAAATATGATGCATGTTTGCAAAAAAAATCGAGACGCAGTCAGTGCGTTTTGGTAGCGAATGTTCATTAAATGCTTCAAAATTAAATAACTTAATTTGCTCTTAACCTGAGGTTCGGCGGCTAGGAAACAAGTTTCTCGGAAACATTTTAAGTTTATTTTCGGAAAGTGTTTGTACATATTTTCTACTATATAGGTTATACCGGTGACAAAATTGAAGCCTTGCATTAAGATATTTGCTATTAAAAACATTTTTATGAAAATTCACGCACTTGCTGCGTCCAGACTTTTTATTTTTACGTTAAATATTTACTTAAGTTAAAGATACTAAAATGACAAGCGTGAAGTTTAGGCTGATCTCTACTACCTACACTTTCTTAACTCTTATATAAATTGTCAGAAAAGTTACCACGCAAGTCAATCTCCACCCTTTCTTGTACAAATAAAAGTTGACGAAATTGGAGAAACGCATTAGGTACACAATACACCTCCGCAAACTGCCAGTATCGAATTATATAAACAACGAAACTGAAGTTTCGTGATTTCGTGCCCATTTAGTCAGTCAACCAACCCAACTTTGCCGAACGCATGAACAAAACCCCGGAAATGGAGAAACAAATACGTAACGAAAATATGTGTCAACAATCCATGCATCAAACGGAATCGTTGTCTGCTTACGCCGAATAAAAACTCTCAGATGTAAAGCCGAGATACGAAGCTATGTGAGAATAGCTGAAAAAGTTAGGCGCGAATTTCCATTAATTTTTTTTATGACACGTTTTCCCAATCGACCGGATTACCCTTAGAAAATCCTTTAGTGTTGCTCAATTATTTAGTTCCCCTCATAAAAGCATCTTTATTATTTCTTTGAGTAACATGTACTTCACCAATTTTCGGCTAGGTATACAGGGCCTTATAGAGTACCTATACATTATTATAGACTTTCAGAAATTGAATAATAATTAAAAAATAAATTAGGGTTTCTAAGTTTTTAACACATTTTCATAAAAAAAATCGCGTCTAGAGAGGTCACGTTTTGAAATTGTAGACAAATTCAGATAATATTTGGCGTCCGTTAATATTTTTTAAAACGTTTATATGCAGGTGTCCTAATAATAGATACAATAAATAAACCTTGAAACGCTGACAGTGAAGTTGAGCTATTCTGCAAGTTTTTAGCGCATTTTTATTTAAAAGAGAGGTATTGATGGTAACACTTTGCACATATTTTTTCAAATGAGCGCGAATTTGGAAAATATTTCCGCGGTCTTTAATGTGAGACATACTAGGTTTTCGGGTTGAACCGCGTCCAGAATTTATGAAAACTCAACGTTTCGGCTCCTTGTTTGGAAACATTTTCAAGAGATAACGGAAATATGTAAGGACATCATTTCTAAGGCCTCAATCTGCATACTCCTTAGAGCGCTCGACAAAAGTGGGTTGGGTTGTTGTAGCTCGATTACGGCGCCTCAATATGCCTACTCCCCAAATCTCGCCGGAGATCGTCTCTAAGGGCTCAGTTTGTTCAAACCTAGGCCTAACAGAGACCTGGCAGTTCGTTGCAAGTCTCATATTGTATGTACTGTTTCGTCTACCTGCTTCGTTTTCAGTGAAATTAGTCGGGTCATGGTCAATTAAGTCAGGGGCTTTCATCACGGTACTTAAAAGATTAAGAGAATTGCAGGTATTTGTTGAGTCAGGGGCTTTCATCACGGTACTTAAAGGATTAAGAGGATTGCAGGTATTCCTTGACTCAGGTAATGGGGAAATATAATTGTCTCCAGAATTTATTGTCTTTTTGTGTGTTTCTAATGAAGATATAATAGGTTTCCAAGTAATCGGAAGACGAAGACCATCGTCCCTTTTATTTAAACAATCGGGGCGTTTTTCGATATCGATCGCTTCGCGGATATTTCTGGTTTTGAAGTTATAAACCGAGATTATTGTCTTGGGATTATCGAGGTCTATTTTGTGTTCTGTATGAATATGCTGCATGCCCAGCGCCGATGAGGGGTCGGATTTTCTAACTGCGAGGATGTGTTCATATATTCTATTGTTGATGCCTATATTGGTTTGTCCTACATAAATTCGGGAACAATCGGAACAGGTATTTAGTAAACTCCGTGAGATTCGCTTGGAATCGTGTCCCTGCGACATTTTATCAGATTTGACAATTTTTGCTATGTTGTGAATATGGTTTTGATATTATGGGTTCTAAAAATTCGGCTGATTTTGTAGGTAACACCTTAAATGCATGGCAAAAACGCTGCGTGTTGTTGTGTGGACTCTGTCTGTTCTTGTTTTGGTGTAGTGGTTTGTTTTTGTGCGTTTCTAATATTTCGTAATATATGATTGTTGTATCCGTTTTCTAGCAATGTCTGTCTTAAAAAGTTTAATTCTGTCTGCTTATTGTTGTTGTCCGTTAGTCTAAGGGATCGTGTTACTAGTGTTCGAACCACGGAATTTAGTTGCGATAGGTGATGGTGAGATTGGGTGTTGAGATAATGATTAGTGTGGGTTGGTTTTCGGTACACAGTGTAATAAAATCCTCGACTGGGTTTTTTGTAATGCTTTGTTGTGTAACATGTTCTGCTTTACTTTGTGAGAGTCTGTCTAGAGTGTCCCAAAGTGTAGGGTGTATTTTGAATGTGCGTATTTTTACGTACGTGTCGTAAAGCAGTGGTTGGTAGTGTTAAGGTGTCGTCTTGTTTCTAAGAAGAGCAAAGCCTGTGCGTTGTTCTTGGCAAACTTCAAGATATGATCTCTCCTTACACATGTTGACAGGAACCATATTCTGAGTGACAAAAAGACTAAACACCCAGACAACCTTCTATAAGACTTTAGGACGTGGGCCAGCCTCGCCGCAATGATCCCATTACTAATCGTCACACAGTCTGGGATAGATATAATTCCTGGCAACATGTGTAAGGAGATATCTTATCCCGAATTTTGTCAATAACTTGTACAGCAGATCAGTATCAGGTGGTCTCGAGAGTATTGTTTAAAGGTTCAGCAGATCAGTGATCAAGAGAGAACTGAGATCGGCCTATGCCAAGAAGGAGGAAACCGACGTGAGACTGAAGACTGTGCATGGCACTCTAACATTCAGGCTGTGTACTTTTGAACAAGATACTTTTATGAGAAGTAATCATGACTTCTTATCAACTCTTTGCTCCGTTACAAAAGAGATGTTAGCTCTTAAAGTTTCTCATTTACAGCGTCTTAAGGACAATCCCACACATTCAAATAATTTCAAATTTAGTGATCATGTTTTTCACGAGAGACTTAAGAATCTTTCTTCGTTCAATGGTTTCGATGACTCCCAACTGACATTACTCAGCCAAGGCATAAAATTTGCCGTTCCTTCCAAGCTCAAGTCTTGGATCCTTGAGACGGTTAATGACACAGAGGTCTTTCTGAGAAGGAACAGAATTGATAACGCTCAGTTCCTGCGTGGAAAGATTTCGGAGATTATTTCCAGGTTTAGGGCTTCCACCCCAGCTTTCTGCCTATTCAGTAAGATTGTTTCCTCTTTAAGAGAGACTATTAGTAGTAACGATATTTTTCTTTTGAAAGCGGATAAGGGCCATTTCGTTGTTGTCCTGGACATGGCAAATTATATTTCTAAAGTTCTTACTTTCTTGAGAGATAATGGGATATCAACTATTGGCTGCAATTCACTTCCTTCCTACACGTCCAGGTTCAAGAAATCTTTCAACAAGTATGCCCCCTCGATTTCTGAAACTTACAAACAGTTGTTCCCTATGAACCACACAATTCCACGCCTACACGGCCTCCCAAAAATACATCATGAGAGTTGCCCCATCCACCCTGTGGTCTCTTTATATCTTGAATTTCTTATAGGTGGTTGAGATATTTGTCGTCTCACTTGATGTCGGTGTTGGCTTTCCAGTCGCCATACTCCGTTAAGAAATCTACTGAGCTAGTGGATAGACCCAGCCATAGAGTTGGGTGATAATTCATTTCTGGTATCTTTTGACGCCTCTAATCTCTTTGCCAGTGTCCCCGTCAATCAGGCACTACTAGTTTCAAAAAGTTTGCTTGCTTCTTTTTAATTCAGTATCGAATCTCGGAGGGCCCTTCACGCCTTGGTTAAGGTCTGCTTCGCACAGAATTTCTTTTCGTTCGAGGATAGGATTTTCGTGCTTAAGGATGGTCTGCCTATGGGTAAACCCTTTGTCACCTTTTTGTGCGGAGTATTTATGAGCTTCTTTAAAAGTGAACTGATTTTCGGGGACTACAACCCCACTTGAGGTACGTTTCTTCCTGGTCATGTTATATCGATGACATACTTGTGGTTTGGTCGGGCACCATAAAGCAGCTCCACCTGTTCCAGGATTGGCTGAATGTCTTACATATCAACATAGATTTCACCAAGGAGTTAGAAGTAGACCCATCTATAAGCTTCCTTGACCTGAAATTGAAGATATGTAGCCGCTCCATAGTTTTAATATTTATAAAAAACCCACTCAGACCGACCACCTTATCCCCGTTCAAGTATTGTCACCATATGTCTAATAAAATGGCATCACTCAGATTTTTGGTCGACAGACTGTTCAGAGTCCCATTGTCGGGGACCAACTTCATCAAAGAACTAAATGTTATCAAGCAACTCGCAGTAAACAACGAGTACCCACTTAATATACAGTCGATAGGATGGTCAACAGAAGGAGCCATCAGCTCTTAATAGAAGCGAGCACCAACCTACCCCTCGCGCAACCAGAAAGAATATCTTATTTCCCCTTTAGCTACTGTGGTCCTGTGTCGAATGCCATAGTCAAAGCTCTTAAGTGCGACAGGGTCAATTTTTTATTCAAGTCTATGAACACTGCCAACCACTTGTTCATCCACAATAAAGATAATATTCCAGACCTGAAGAAGTCAGTTGTCTATCGCTTAAGATGTGGTACCCCTGGTTGCAAAGCTGTTCTTCATTGCAGTTTGCCAGAAGCCTTATGTGGTGTAATGGTTAGGATGCCTGTCTGATGAGCGAAGGTACGCGGGTTCAAATCTCACCGTTGACTGAATTTCTCTTTTAGTTTTTTTTAGACTTTTTTTCGTCTTTGATTTCATTTTAAGGTTATCTGATCAGATTGTGTAATTACAATGTGTTTTTTACGAGTTTTTGCTGAAAATGAAAGATAATCACTTTTAAGACTTAATTTGAGCTTAATAGTAGCTGTTGTTGCGCTTAGTTGCTAAAACCGTGCCACAGTTAACATAGACGTAGAGATTTGTGTCATGAGAAGAGGTTGTTTTCTTCTCTACAACCGGATTCAATTTTAACAGCATCCACAGACAAAAGAATTTTCTCTGTGAAGCCACAGAAAAAGTATCTAGTTCTTTATTTAGTTCAGATTTTGAATATTTTTTTAATTTATTTAATTTATCTCTATTTATATTAGTTAATTTTCTTGTACAAAATGTACTTTTAATAGCGTATTTTCTTATAATTGAATTGAATATAATTTCTTTGAAGAAACGTTTGTTGCGAATTTTTGTATGAAAAAATATTCAATTGGAACATTTTTTAAACGAAATTCATCGAAAGTAATGGAATTTCGTGCAGACAAATTGTTTTATTTTCAAGTTTAATTACAGATTAGGTATATTATATAATTTGAATTTTATGTATTCTTTTTGCAAAATTTTGTGTAAAAAGATATTTAGCCAGTTTCGCAGATTTTTTTTGTGATTCGTAGAAACCATTTTTTGTAAGATATTTTTGTGAAATTTTAGTAGTTAATGATAAATGTTATAATTTTTTTTTTACGGATTTTCTTTATAAATTGTGTGACAATTTTCATGAAATTTTTGTTGTGTTGTCGAAAAAGTTTTTGTGAAAAATTATATTTTGGTAGGTCGGTAAATTAGCTTAAAATGGTTGGTTGGCCAGGAAAATCGGACCAGTTTTTTATTTATTTAGTTTATTTTTAAGCGAATTTTCTCGTACAAAATGTTATTTTATAGCGAATTTTCTTATAAATTAATTTAATGAATTTTATTTGAAGAAACATTTGAGAATTTTTGTATGAAAAATTATTCACTTGATGGAACTTTTTTTAAACGAAATTCGCCGAAAAGAAGTTTTTAATGGATTTTCGTGCAAACAAATTATTTTATTTTCAATTTTAATTACAGATTAGGTATATACTCGAATTTTATGTATTCTTTTAGCAGAATTTTGTGTAAAAGATATTTAGCCAAATTTGATGCCTGCTTTCACTAAAAAAAGTCATATCTGCCATTAAAAATATTTTTATTAAAATTCACTACCATAACGCACTTGCTGCGTCCCGACCTTTTTTATTAGTTTTCTTGTAGAGCTTTAAGTTTTACACGCCACTGTCTTCTAGATTTATATTTAAATTTAATCAACTAATAACGACGATAAAAATATTGTTACCGTTACCCCCAAACAAAAGCGGTAAGTTTCTGAGGACAAAAATCGATTTTAATATTCTGCAATTGTGAAGTTCTGTAGCTCAAACCCTTATGAATCCTTTCACGCTGCATTAGAAACTCCAATGCAGCAGGAAATGGAAAGATAAATCTAATAAAAGAACGAATCAAAATGCAGCTGAACCCGGCTAATGTGTTTATTACATGGAAATTGAAAGCTCAAGCAGTGAGTTCAATAGAATTCATCTATAGAGCATTCGATTCCTTTTATCAGTAGATTGAGTCGCATCAGAAAGGAGGTCATTTGAGATAAAGGATGCAGATTATTGAAAAATAACTAAGTCCAAAGGAGTCGCTAAGAATCCTGCATAATCTAGCAGGAATAGCGAGAATCCCTATCGCTCGTCTTGAACTGTCCAAGCGAGAGTCTTATCGAGCATTGCAAAAAACACCGAACAAGGATTTAGACACTTTACAAACCCGATCCGCCCTTAAAGGAAACGTTTACAAACAGGACCCTGATGTTATCATTACTATTTTTTGTGGAACGGTTGATTTTGTTTTTGTGAGCGTTCGATCGGCTTGAAAGAAAACTGTATCGTCTGAAGGATGACCCCACAACAGAACAGAAAATCTCTGATACAATTCTTAATGATATCACAAATTATCCAGTTTGTTCATTGGGGAAATTATCCATAGCATTGGCTTAAAATATAAAAAAAGTCTGGACGCAGCAAGTGCGTTGTGGAAGTGAATTTTCATGGAAATATTTTTAATACCAAATATGTCTCTTTAATGCAAGCAGGCATCAATTTGGTCACCGGTATAACCTATATAGTAGAAACAATGTACCATATTTTATCAAAATAACTTATTGTTTGAAAATGTACAAAACTGTTCTGAAAATAAACTTAAAAGGTTTCCGAGAAAACTCGTTTTCTAGCCGACGAACCTTAGGTTAATAGCAAATTGAGTTTTTGAATTGAAAAATTCAAAAGTCGAGATGTCCTTATTAGTGCATTTTTCTAAAGAAAATTCGCTAAAACATTTCATTTGTAACCACACCAGAAGACGATTTGCTTATCAGACGCCAAATAATTAATAATAAGGCTTTCCAAATTGTTAACTACCTTGTTTTTAAATGTCATGGACCGCTTCGAGTCAATTTCGAGACATTTTCGATTGATCCGATCTGTTACATTTTGATACTTATGTGATGTTTTATAAATATTGTACTGCAACTTTGGCAGAATACAAGTGAAATCTATGAGTGTTATTATAAACTACAACTCTTTACGAGATGTTTAATGCTAAATACACACGTTTTACTGTTTGATTAAATTTTATATGATCATTTTAAAAGTTCAATATCATAAAATACTTTGAGATACTTTTTACATTTTAAACATTTTGAAAGAACCTATTGGTTGTATTGGTCTAAATTCCTGAAAGTATATAGAGAATTAATTTAGCTTGCTTTTGAGTTGTTTCATAACCACAACTTCTTGCATAAGTTTGTGTGTGATAGATTTATATCACCTTAAAATTTAGTTTACATTTGAGATAGTTAAAACTATTAACAGAGGCTCAAATTAGAACTTAACTGTAAAACGCTGTGACTAATTTTGCAGTTCGAATTCTGTCTATTGCTATTAAAACCTTATTTGTGATAAAAAAGGTATGCAAGGTCTTAGCTTTGGACTTGTAAAGTTTATATATGACCTTGACCTAGTTCTTTTAATATTGTCATGGACACTTTCACGTTACGGTGTTCAGATCACTTCAAATGCTTATAGCTTACTTATATTTGATTACAGAACAATCTTAATTATTATTATTTATTTGAGAAACCCTTTTTTGTATTCAAATGACAGTTTAACATTAAACTGTGTTTTTATCGAGCTGCGCTCAGTATTTTTATTTGATATTTCCTTTTTAGCTTTATTTCTATAATATTTTGTTTTTAAATAATCTTTTCCTTTTGTGTTCACAGATCTCCATCTAGGAAAAACCTAGAATATTTGTGACAATGATATAAAAACTCAGAGATCCTTCTGGATACCAGTGTCTTTGTGAGTGTAGGTGGATTGTTCTGCTCACAATATATATATATATATATATATATATATATATATATATATATATATATATATATATATATATAAATTGGAACTGTCCTCGGATATGGGTTCTAGGGGTCCTAGTTCGCGCTTATTTGGAGAAACATTTTCAAAATTCAAGAGTCTGAATCTCTCCACTCGTGAATCTTTTCTACGAAAATTCACTAATAAAACGCTAAAAAAATTAATATGCGTATCTTATGCCCTGAGAAGTACATTGGACACAAAAAATATGTTTTTGGTATATAATGGTCGTGTTGTATCATGTGAAAAACTGGAATTTTAGTAAGCACGACATGAAGGTACTAGAAGCTCTTGAAATGTGGACATGGATCAGAAAAATTACAGAGATAATAGAAAGCGAATAAAATTGTGCTAGAAAAAGCGAGAGAAGAAAGATGCTTGCTGAAAGACATTGAGGGCAGGAAGCATAATTTGTTGGACATATTCTGAGACATAATAACTTGACCACATTGTTTAAGTGGCATATGCATGGAAAAAGAGAAGAGGTAGACCAGGAAGGGAACTTATAAAAAAGCTGGCTCAATTAATCAGGTTGCTGGTGACAGAGAGTCATGCTTGCGTCAAAAATGACATTGACCTTGGACTCGATAAACATAGTTTTGCATTGTCTTAACTGTTTGTCTATAAAGGTTTTTGTGAAGTGTTGGAAATCCACCCTTAACTGCCGCTGTATATAATATGTGAAATAAAAACGTCATAGAACATTCAATAAAATAAATGTTGTCGTCCATTATGTCCAGAAAATTCACCGTATCGCGACGGGGATAATTTATAATGATTTATAGAACCTTTAAACTATTTTGAAGGAAAACGATAATGAGCGACATTCCTGTGAAGTGTTTTATGGCTGTTTTACGTTTAGAATAAAAAATGTGAAATAAAATTTATGTACCTGCCAAAAAATAACAAAACTGATGCAAACAACAGTATGTTTTATATATAGAATCGCTAGTGGAGATGTCTAGATATTTTATTTACCCGTTTTGTTGTATGCACTTGTTTCGTCCTTCTGCATTTTGACAGCTTTTACTTCTACGAATCGAGGCTTCAGACAAGGGATGATTTTTCAAATAAATTGGAGCGAAACTGACAATTACAAATCAACTCCAGAAGGCGTAGAACTGGCTTTAAATGATCACACGACTTGTCTGACTTATATTTGGAAATTAACTATTTTTAGCTGAATAATTGTTGTGATAATACAATCATTAGTTCGGAAGTGTGTGAAAGTTGGATAAAAATAAACCAATTAGGACCGTCGTCTATTTTTATATTTTCATTTTAACATGACATCTAGAAGATACTTTCACCAATATGAATTGTTATAACGTATAGTTAAGAGAGCTGAACCTTAGGAAAATATAAAATAATTTTTTTTGAAATATGGTCATGAAAAATAAAGGAGAAAGATTGGCGACGCTGATAGAAACGCGGTTAAAAGTTGTATTTTAACAATGTGGAAAAGAAAAGGTACTTACTGAGAGGCATTGAAAGCAAAGTCAAAATTTCGGGGACCTATTTTGAGTGAAAATAAGTTCCTGACAACAAAAATGTAAGACCACAACCTCGGAAGGAAATAAGCGAAACTTACAATAAATTTAAGAATTGATAGGTACAATTACGTTCAAGTCACTGTGATCGTAAACCTAGTCTGAAATTTAAAAAAATCACTATAAGAAAGAACATTATTTGCTAACAACAAAAAGCTGCCAACAAAACCTAACACAAATTTTTTATTCTATATGTTCGAGACACGTGGTATCAATACAATTAATTTTGGAGTTTTCTTTTCCTCCCTCAGGGCGCGTCCGCGGCTTTGCCGCCCCGATAGCACCGCAACCTTTGGTTTATTGTGCATGCCCTTAGTCTTTTTACTCCACCCACTGCAAAATCACTGTGCTTTGAACTATTCTGCACAGCGATTGGTAGGGTGAAGTTTTATAATGCTTTATCTCCGGTCTAGACTGACCGAAGATCAGTTGTCTTTTGCGGTCCAGAGCTTTACACTAGCACAAGATGTGCTGGGCTGATTCCTCCCCCTCCCTGCAGAGTCTGCATGCGAGGTCCACCTCGAACCGCCCCATTTTATGCAGGTGTTTCTTGACGGCCATGTGTCCCATCAAGAGACCTGTTATATTTCTGAGCTGTCCTCTGCTAAGATTTAGCAGCTCCACAGCTCCCTTTGAACTGGGTTCGTCAATTAATGACTTCCCATGTCTGAGCCCTGGATAGTCTGCCCAGTACACCTTGTGTTGGTTTCTCACCCAGGACTTAATGGCTCCCCTGGCAGTGCTTGTTGTCACGCCCAGAGCCGGTTCTGGTCCCATAAATGGTTCTGCTGACCATCTCTTCACGAGGCTGTCAGCTTCTTCATTGCCTTCGACCCCTGAGTGACCCCGCACCCAGATGAGAGTGACCTCATTCTGCTCAGCCAGGTTGCTCGTCTCGTCTTTGCACTTACTCACCAGCCAGGAATTTACCCTTGGGCTACTTAGGGCCTTAAGGGCTGCCTGGCTGTCAGTGGCTATGAGGATACGTTTGTTGTTGTAGCCCCTCCTCTTGTTCTCCCGCACACAGTGCATGATGGCGTACATTTCGGCCTGAAAGACCGTTGCATGGGCTCCGAGGGAAATACTATGACTTACCCTCGGTCCTTCCGAATAAACACCTGCCCCCGTCCCACGCTCCCCGCCGGATCCGTCTGTGAACCAGACGAGCGCGTTCCGTGGTATGCCCGGCGTCTCCTCCCGCCATGCCTCGCGGTCGGGGATTTCCACTATAAAGTTGTTTTCCCTGCAGATTCGCGGGCTCGTGAAGTCTGACCTCATATCAAGCATGGGTTCCTTCACGATTTCCTGAATTTTGCAGTCTACCATTGCAGGCTAGTCTGTATAGCCCTAGCCTGGCCTACCCCATAATAACTAAGTGTGGGATGGGGGGGTTGAGGGCAGATCCAGCAACACCTCCATGGCGGCGGCTGTTGGGGTTGAAGACATGGCCCCTGTGTTGCCTAGGCAAGCCATCCTTTGGATCTTGCCTAGTTTTTGTTTGGCCCTGGATTGAATTACCTTAGGCCACCAGACCAGTGCCGCGTATATTAACGATGGTCTGACCACCCTTGTGTACAGCCAGTGGGCCATACTAGGTCTTAGTCCCCACGTTTTTCCATATAGCCGCCTAGTGACGGCTAAGGTCATGACTGCCTTACGCAGTATCTTTTCAACGTGACCATTCCAGGTTAGCTTAGAGTCTAATACGACCCCAAGATATTTTACAATTTGGAGTTCTTCAAGTCCATAGTACAACCATCAAGCCGCTTCCTAAGATGTTTTTTTTATCGAAACGATTTAGGTGGGTTAAAAATAATACTTAGGATGCTTTATACTTTTTAATTTCTGTTAGATCAGGACAAATCGTAGGTTACTTTAGAAGCAAAATATACTAGGCATTCCTAAAACTTATTTTTGATATCAATAGTCACAGGAAAAGAAAGGTTGTATTGTAGAAATAATGTAACTTCGATATTGCAAAAATTGCTAATGCTTACAAGTAATACAATGTACTAAAAATAACACAACAACTTATAAAACCAACCAAGATATTTACTTTATTAACTGAGACACATTGTTTCATTCCTTCAATGCTTACCGACGAGCAAAAACGTCTGGACGCAGCACTTGCGTTATGGTATTGAATTTTCATAGAAATGATCTGGAGATTTGGATCTGCAGCCGAATTCGGGAAGTAGGCAGATTGTGTGCCAATTTAAGCCTCAAAGCCCGAGTGCATTTATTTGAGTTTTGTCCGCGATTGATATCTCGTAACAAATTTCAAATGGATCTAAATCCGGTCAATATTGATGCCATAATCACCTCCCAAACCCCAACTTACTTGCACTCATCTCTCAGGTTTATAATTTTTGTAAGACAAAGAACACACTGTTTGGTTTGAAGATGAAAAAATAATCAGATACTTACTCAGCTTTAGTCTTGCCCTACTCAAAGTCCTAGATTTATGAGATCTTTGAGTCAAAACACCGGCACTACGTTAGTTAGTTTGAAGAGATCTAGATAATAGATATAAAGAATTTTGTGTTACAGAACCACCAGAATTGAAAAAGGTTAAAATAGGCATCAATTATTCAATCAAAACAGATATTAAAAACAAAAATATTTAAATTTATTGATATCAATAAATGGTAAATCAAATATATGTTGTACATTACAAAAAAGCAAAATAAATATAAAATTCAAAGTTAAAGGTTTTTCTATTAAATCTACCAATGCCCTTAATTTTGATCAATTTCTGGCCAGAGTATGTTTTGTCTTCTTAAAAAGTTTGTGAGAATTGATGTTGTAAAATTAAGTAATTGTTAACTATTCTTTAAGTGAAAGGTTATAAGCTACTTTTTTACTAGTTTAAAATATTTGAAGATTTGAAAAATTTGTGGGCAAAAGGTCAACTAATTAATTATTACACTATTCTCCCTAATTTACAAATTTTTATATTATACAGAATGAACATACTAAATACAGTTATATAACGATCAATCTCACTGACTAAGATTTTAACTTTGACTGATTTGAAATTTATTATTGCAATTTAATGAGAATTTCAATGGTTGTGGAAAAGGTTATGCCTGTCTAAAGTCTTAAAAAATTACTCAAAAACTTTTAAAGGACTCACATGCAGTGCACTACCACTTCCAGAGGTTCACCAGCTGATCTAGGCCTTAACCTGAGGTGCCACAGGTATTAATTTGCCTGCAGATGGAATGCAGAAGCTGCACAGGGTAGCTCAGCATTTAGCGCTTACCATAAGCGCTTAATTGTACTCAAGAGAGGCGCCAGTGGTTGTCAGAGACAGCTTATCGAGGTGGGGACAAGGGGAAAGTACGTGCAATGTACATTTAAGAGGCTAGGTAGACACTGGGGTTGAATCTTAAACTTGAAAATAGCTTGAAACTAGATGTAAACTTGAATCGGAACAGCAAAACTGTGTTTGAACGGTTAACTCGGACAGCAAAGGTATATTTGAATGGTATACGGAGAAATCGGACATAAAGGTAAGCTTGAATCGGAGACTGCAAGTGAAAACTGAAGACTGAATGTAAAGGTAAACTTGTATTTGAAGCCTAAAACTGAAGGCTTGAACTGAGAACTGAAATTGGAAACTTGAAACCGTTTACTTGAACCCTGCAATTACAACAAAGAATTTCCGTTAGTTACCTGCCGCCGCATTAAAAAGGTTTATTAAAGACTAA
This sequence comes from Tillus elongatus, assembly GCA_964006375.1. Lineage (NCBI taxonomy): Eukaryota > Metazoa > Arthropoda > Insecta > Coleoptera > Cleridae > Tillus > Tillus elongatus. The sequence goes on from OZ023269.1 coordinate 129,871,789, forward strand.
TCGTTTAATTATTCTTTATTTTAAACGGGTTGTCACAATCACCGAACTGAATTCAAACCATTTGCAGCACTTGCACAATAATTACACCAAGCATACATGCCCTGAGGAAGCTACGTCTTACTTGCCTGCCCGATAGAGACTCTCGTGAACCTTACTGTCACCTATTTTTGTTACACGCAGTTCCCCTCTAGAGTTTGTCGTGCGTGTTTAAATCTCATTGGACCAGAGTCTAACCGATACATGTCTTGAATAGAGTAGGAGTGAAATTTCGCGCGAAATATCGTCAACCCTCAGTTAGGTATAATCTTACCCTCTAGACCTTCTGGAAATTTTCTGCATGATGTGTGTGTGTGTGTTTACCAGAGAGAACTACGTTTTAACTATATACATCGACATTTTTATATTTCTAAGAAGAAGGCTATCCTCATTTTTTAACAAGCCAAACATTTTGGTAGGAAATAGTAATAAAGAACGACCTTTTCCCTTAAGGCAAATATTCCGTTTGTTGATATTTTACTTAATGTAAATGAAAAGAAAATACAGTAAGAGCGCTACGATGGCAATTTTCAATAGCAAACTTTCAAAAAATCATTCCAAAACAAAACTCAAATTGTTATTCAACATCGAAGTCACCTTTTCTTATCTAAGCTTCCTTTGAGGTTCTCGTTATGTCAGTAAGGGAGCTACGGTAATGAATAAAACATTACAATTGAGGCCCCGTAATCGAATTCTATAGGATAATCGCCTCTCGAACTGGGTCATTCAGGCTGTTGAGAAATGTGCAACTTAACATTTTCTTTAATACTAAGGGTTTGAATTGTAAATCGAATATTTTTGAAAATAAGGCATACTTAGAAAACAGCTTTTATGTTATAATTTTTTCAGTTAAATTAGACGAATTAAATTTTATAAAAATTAATTAGCGAAGGCCACTAACCCATAACCAAATTAGACAAATTAGCTAAATATTTCCATAAAAATTTTATAATATTTAATGTTTTGTTAGTGTTTAATCTTATTGAACTAAAATGATGCTTAACCGAGGCAAAAGCTAAATATTTCTCGGACATCTAACATCATATATTTGCCTAATTTTATCGTAAATAATCTTACCCCATATGGCTGTGCTTCTGTTTTGGATACGCACCTGAAAAATAAAAATATAGATATGTAGTATAACTCGTTTTTAGATATATACCTGAAAAAAATAAAAATAACAGTCTGGACGCAGCAAGTGAGTTATGTTAGTGAATATTCATAAAAATGTTTGTAATAGCAAATATGTCTCTTATTTTAACGAAAGCAGGCATGCAATTTGGTTGCCTGTATAACCTATATAGTAAAAACAATGTACCATATTTCATCAAAATAACTTTATTGTTTGAAAATGTAAAAGATTTTTCCAAATAAACTCAAAATGTTTCCGAAAAAACTGGTTCCTAGCCAACAAACGTTAACCTAATAGCAAATTGAGCTATTGAAATATGATACATTTAATAAAAATTCGCTACCATAACGCACTTGCTGCGTCCTGAGTTTCTTTTCTTACAAACATGCATTATATTTTGATGGAAAATCCAAAAATGTAACAAGATAATGTGTATTCGATTTAAAAAAAAAGTTTTTAATAGCAAATGTGTCTCTCTTTAATGAAAGCAGCCATCAAATTTGGTTACCAATATAGTAGAAACAATGTACCATATTTCATCAAAACAACTTTATGGTTAAAAAAAGTGCAAAATTTTCCGAAAATGAACTTAAAATGTTTTCGAAAAAACTGGCCCGATTTTTCTGGCCAACTAACCTCTTCAAGTTATTTACCCACCTACCTAAAATATAAATATTCACAAAAACATTTTCGACTAAACTTTTTAAAAAAATCATAAAAATTCGCAAATTTTCGAGGAAAATCCGAAACCTTTTTTTATAATAGCTGATTAAACATTGGTATTGCGTTTTCTCTGGCTTTTAGTAGCACTAAAATTTTGCTTCATTAAGTGGGTATAACTTTTTTTATTTTATTTTAGATACCTAAATGTTGACGCACAGCGTGGTTTTTACAGTGTAAACCAGCTTAGGTTGCGATAGGTTTGTTTTTTCCGGTGAAATGAATTTTTTTCAAAGGAAAACTCAAAATTTTCCCGTAAACCCTAGCTCGATTTTCCTGGCCAACGAACTTATCCAAGCCACTCTGAACACTATGTTCATCACAATGAACAACCAAGTTATTTAAAGTAATGAGTCCTTTTCACTTGTTGACATTTCTGTTGATCGAAATCTCAATTGGCACCAATATGTCACATCAATTACAGAAGCGGCTGCTAAGAAATTAGGTTTCTTCTTCCGGGCTCGCAAATACTTTTCACCAGCTAATCTCTATATCTTATATACTTCACAAATAAGACCAAACCTCGAATACTGCTCCCACATCTAGGGTGCCGCTGCCGCTTCTATACTCGCTATCCTGGACTCAATTCAGAAGAGAGCTATACGTCTCATCGGTGACCCTACCCTCACCCAAAGGCTGCCACCTCTTGCCCACCGACGTGCCGTTGGTGATCTCTCTCTCTCTCTTTTATAGATATCTGCACGGGCACGGGCAAACATTAAAAAAAATCTGGCAAAATTTTTGAAAACAAGTGAATATTTTACAACCCAGTTAAATATGCAGTATTTTATATAAAACCAATTTAGAATTATGTTAAGGACTTAAAATGACAAAAATATGTGGGTTTACTCTGTGTAAATCAAAATAAGTTCAAATCATGGGCTGGCTGGGACAAATCAACTTTAGTTTACAGTGTTATCAATATATTGACCCGCAGATATAAAGGAAACACATTTATTTTGGTCACCCGTACATATCCTGCAGCTGAATTATATCTAGTGCATAAGAGATCTAAAATAAACAATAAAATGAAAGCGAGTCATTGAAATTTCAATACAAAAAAGTTATATATAATATGAGGGGACAGAAAGAGAAAGAAGTAAAATTATTGGCCTGCTTGACGGAACAATAGCAATATTTCTTTCTTCCTTTTGTATCTTCAACAGCAAAACAGCGAAAAGAGACAAATAGCCCGTATAAACGGATAATAAATTGAAAATTTTATGGTGAGAATAATAACATTTGTAATTTCTGGCAGAGAAGTAGCTCCAGTGAAAATTTCATTTCATATCAAGGACTGGATCAAAAATATAAGACAAATTTGATGCTCGTTTATTGCTGAAGATGTTTTATGCGCCAAAAAATATGCTAATCAGAAAAACGTCGTTCTGGTTCTCTTAGACGAAACATATACAGGGTTCAGCATTTCCAAACGCATTTAGAAACATATAATAAATAATTTAAAGGTAATAACCTGATAATTAAAAAGGCTGGACGCAGCAAGTGCGTTATGGAAGTGAATTTTCATTAAAATCTTTTTAATAGCAAATATGTCTCTTTAATGCAAGCAGGCACCAATTTGTTCACCGGTATAACCTATATAGTAGAAACAATGTAACATATTTTATCAAAATAACTTGACTGAAAGTGAACAAACATTTTCCGAAAATAAACTTAAAACGTTTCCGCGAAAACTCGTTTTTTTTTCGAATTTTTTCTACGAAAATCAACTAAAAATTATAGACCGTTAAACCATAATTTTAACTAAAACTACAGCCAAAGCATCAGAGAAAGTGCCTATTTGAAATGAATTTTCTAGAAATATTTTATTAAAATGAAATGCAATGATGGTTGAAGCTGAAACTTAAGGGTTTGCAGAACACTCTTCACATAATCCGTATTTCTTTCAGGTTCTTTGGCTAAAAGTTGCCAATTTTGACGTTTTAAATCGCGACTTTTTATGTTGTTAGGAAACCCGAATTGTTTTGGTCTTTAAACTTACAGACATAAATTTTGGTGAATGGTGCACCCCTTATATATATATATATATATATATATATATATATATATATATATATATATATATATATATATAAGTAAAAATGGCGGCGCTCGTTGACGACGTTACTTTGTGCTCTGAGCTGAATAAGCTAAAAAAGTCAGAATTAATAGACTTAATTGTGTTTAAAAAGCTGCCAGTGCAATCCATGAGTGAAGAAGTGACGAAATGTGTTTTTGGTAAGGTTAAATGCCAGTGTTGTGACCCGGAAAGTGGATCTAAACTGGATAAACGTGGTAAACATGGTGGCTGTGATAAACCTATGTGTGTGAAAAACCACTATGAACGCTTTTCTCTTCACAAAGAGATTGAGTTGCTGACTAAATTAAACCACCATATTGAGATGAGAGCTGGAGAACAGGCGGAGCTGGTAAGGTTGTTAAAGGCCAGAAATTTGTTTGTGGAATCTAATGTAGACACCCAAATTGATGGAAATTGCTTAAATCAACAAGCAACGACATCTATCAATGCTGACACAAACTTGCAATTCGCAAGTTTAGATAAATCGTTCTCCGAACCTTTTAAAATAAGTGAGATTAAATCTTATCGGGCGATAGCCACCGGAACACATGTTAATGAAAACAAACCTGCCGAGGGCAATGAACTTGCTAAGAAAACATCGCAGGTAAATAAACAACAGCTGACTATCAAGAAAAGGCCATTAACTCAGGAAAATAAGTCAATTGTAGGCAGTAATGAGAAGACAGCCTTGAAGACGGTTCCTAGGGGGGGTTACTTGTTTGTTTCTCGGTTGCATCCCGAAACAACCGCGGAGGATGTGCTTTCACATATTCGAAAGGCGGCGCCAAACGCACAGTTTGCCTGTGAATCTGTTAAAGTCGGTGAGCATTGTGCATCATTCAGACTGGACTTCCCGCTGGACCTAAGGGAGCTGGTATATAATCCAGACGTGTGGCCAAAAGGAGCTCTTATTAGGAGGTATTTCTTCAAAAATTTTACGAAGACAGAAGTGACGATGCTGAATACGTAGGGGAAGGAGAGGAAGAAACTGATTTATTTGCAGCAACTGACTTGAACAAGTGTGAAATTGTAAATACAGTTGTGAGAACACTTCCGAATAGTGGTGAGGCGGAATTGGGTGACAACTGTTCCATCGATAATGCCGTACAACAGACAAGCTCCGCAGCAACGGATTTCACAAACTTTGGGCATGTAAATATTAGTTGGAAACTGATTCATTTAAATATACAGTGTTTAAGTAATAAGGTTAATATGCTTGAGCTTACTTTGAATGAACATTCTCCCGATTTCCTCTGTATCACGGAGCACTGGATAACTCGTGATTACGGTTTAAATGAATTTAAGATCTTGGATTATGTTTCAGTGGCAAGTTACACGAGAAAAAATCATTTACATGGAGGAGCAGTAATATTTGTTAAACAGGCTATGAAAGACAGGTGTAAAGAAATAGTAAGTATCGCAAAAATGTCTGTAGAACTAGATGTTGAGTGTTGTGCTGTGGAGTATGACAGGGCAACTTGTGTGGTGGTACTGTATAGACCTAGTACATCTCACAATTTTGAATGTTTCTTTTATGTGCTGGAAAAGATATTAACTAAAATCTGTAAAAAATATCGAAACATAATTCTTTCTGGAGACTTTAACATTTGCAGCATGGATGTCGCCTCTTCTAGGGCAGCGGAGTTACGTGATCTGATCGGGTCCTTTCAGTTGATTTCATTAATTAATGCACCAACTAGGAGGGGGTTTTACAGAGGTAATCTTGTGCAGACATCAATCGATTACATTATAACTAATAATGATTCTGCAACGGCCAGAGTGTTCGATCCGGCGCTGTCGGACCATTGTGCTCAGGAGGCAGTTTTTGGTGTTGTGACTGGGAGCGGGGGCGCTTCGAACGAGCCCTCTTTTGTAAAAGGTAGACGTTTTTCAGGTTATAACCTGAAACTATTTGGACAATACCTTGATGAGCGACCAATTAAGCTTGGTCTGCCATCAGACACGCATGACATAGATCAGGTCTTTGAAGTGTTTTGGTTGCAATTCCACACCATTTTTGACGAGGCCTTTCCGTGTGATATGATTGAGCAAAAACAAATCTCTCACAACAAACTGACATATAAACCCTCTCCAGAGGTAAGAAGATGTTGCGAAAATTTGAAAACTCTCAACTGGATTAAAAAGAATTGTAATGATGACCAGGTAACAAATGATTACAAAAAATACAAAAAACAACTTAGCATGAAAATACAGCAGGAAAAACAGGACTATTATCATAACTTGATACAAAATTCAGATAACAAAACAAGAACGCTTTGGTCAATTGTTAATTATAAATCTGGGAAGAAAAGTGGCAAAAATAAGTCAATAATAATTGAACATAACGATAAAATAGTCAAAAATCCAAAAATTATAGGGAATCTATTTGGTAACTTTTTCTCACAGGACGCCCAAAACCAGGTACGATTGCATTTTAACAACTCTAACAGCAATTCTTGTACAACTTCATTGGTAAATAGGGAATCGTTATTTTTGTACCCGTTTACTTCTCTGGAGATTGAAAACGTTATAAAGAACCTGAAAATGAAAAAGTCTACTGGTATTGACGAGGTGCCCATCTCGGTTATAAAGCAGTACTCGAAGATAATAGCATCTTATATCTGTGACATATTGAATTTGTCAATAACTTGCGGCAGTTTTCCTGTGCAATTAAAGAAAGCAAAAGTAGTTCCAGTTGCTAAAAAGGGAGATAGTTTAAATATCCTAAACTATAGGCAAATATCCATATTGAGCGTGTTTTCTAAGATAATGGAGAAAGCGATGGCCAACAGAATTGAAATATTCCTACGAAAACATAGTTTGGTCACCAAGTGTCAATATGGTTTCCGGAGTGGTTTATCTACGGAGGAAGCTACTAGTGATTTTATACAACATCTTCACGAGGATTTAGATAAGGGTATGCGCGTGGTAGCTGTCATGTTCGACCTATCGCGCGCGTTTGACACGCTTAATCCGGGTTATGTAGGCGAAAAATTGCGATGCCTGGGCATACGTGGACCAGCAAATGACTGGGTTTTGTCATTTTTAAGTGATAGACGAATGGTGGTTTCGGTTGGGGGCACCTTTTCGGATTCATATGAGATAAATTTGGGCACTCCGCAGGGTAGTATTTTGGGTCCGTTGCTGTTTGTTTTGTATGTGAATGACCTGCCCGACTACATAAAGGTGGGTAGGGTGTTCATGTACGCGGACGACACAACCGTGGTTGTGTCTGGTCGTGATGGTGACGAGGTGAGTCAAAAGGTAAACACCTTAATGCGACAGTTTGGTGAGTGGTGCAAAGCAAACCACCTAATCATAAACCATGATAAAACATCGTTCGTAGAGTTCAGGAGCTGCCACCGACTGCCTCTCATTCTGCAACTTGCGGATGGAATGCACTGCTGTGCTACGGAGGGAAGGTTCCTTGGGGTCACGGTTGATCAGCACTTGTCCTGGAGGTCGCATGTTGATTACGTCTGTGGCAGGCTTAAGTCGTCGTATTTTATGATATACAATCTTAAGAACTCTCTAAGTGACCAACATTTGCTTTCTGTCTACTATTCGGAGGTGTATCCACTGCTGTCATACGGCATTGTTGTCTGGGGTCAGTCCATAGATGTTAACAGGGTTTTTGTGCTTCAGAAGAGAATACTAAGGTTAATTTTTGATATGCACAACTCTGAGTCATGCCGAGAACTTTTTAAGCAAAAGAAAGTTAAGACGTTGGTAGAAATTTACCTTTATAAGGTACTGAGTTTCATACATGGCAAAAAGCATATGTTGCCTAGACATTCAGACAATCATTCGTATTCCACTAGGCACTGCAGTCACATTAATTTAAACCATTTTCAAAGAATGGCGTACAAGAAATCCCCTGTGTATGCGGGTAGTGTTTTGTACAATTTGCTTCCGGAAAGTGTAAAGTCCACTGGAAACATAAGAACTTTTAAAGCCGGTCTAAAAAAATATTTAAGTGAGCGATCATTTTATGCGGTCGATGAGTTTGTTTCGTGCTCTGTGAGGCAGATGATTTAACTGGAATCTTTTTTGATGTTTTTGTACTTGATTGTTTTGTTGCTTAATATTGTTCATGTGTATTTTTGTTACATTGCGGTCTATATAAGTGTATACACATGTTTTTATCACATTGTTTCAAGCGCTGTGTTTTTCACATTGTGCGCTTTTATCTTTGTTTTCTTTTTTTTTTTGTAACTAAACAGCATAATTGTTTTTATACTGTACTGTATTATATATTTGTGTTCTTGTTATATTTTTTATAACTATTGTGACGAGCTTATCCATGTATTATGGCAAGAGGGCGAAAATAAATTATCTATCTATCTATCTATCTATATATATATATATATATATATATATATATATATATATATATAATTGAAACTGACCCTGGATATGGGTTCTAGGGGGCCTAGTTCGCGCCCATTTCAAGAAACTTTTTCTAAATTTAAAAAAACAAGCACTTCTGAAGCAATGGGAAAGGTCTACGACTGTATTAAATATGGAACGGTTTCACTAAGTTAGGGTAAGAACAAACAACCAGATATGCTATTCAAATTGAATTGACTCTTAAAATTTTCATCTCCTCTTTATCAGATTATTTTTTATACAAAAACTCGCTAAAAAATTCATCGGAATAACAACAATCTGATTAGAAAACTGCAAAGTGAAATGAGACTAAAAAACATTGATAAAAAGTAAAGTCACTAACTAGGATTAGAACTCGTCATGTGGGAGTCGCTCATACGAAGTACACGGACCTAAAATTCATCGGAATAACAACAATCTCATTAGATAACGATAAAGTGAAATGAGATTAAAAACCATTGATAAAAAGTAAAGTCACTTCTGGGATAAGAACATGCATGTACTAACAGACGTAATACATGTTAATCGTCTAACGTCTTACTATTTACACAAAACAATTTTGATTTACAATGGAGTTTTTGCTCATATTTTAACCAAATAAAGGAAAATAACGGCTTAGACACATATCTAGGAGCTGGTTAGTCATGTCTTGTCGTATTTTTCACTCACATTAGTACTCCTACCGTAATTATCATTTTTGACGTTTTAACTTTCTTGAATCAGATTTAATTCATTAAAAATTAATTTATCTCTAGCTTTTTTGTCATTTAACATAGAGATCTGAATTTTGGAGATATAAATTTTTTTTGAAAGGAAACACGAAATTATCCTGGAAAACCTGTGTCAATTTTCCTGACTAACGAACTTATCCAAGCCACTTACAAAACGATGGTATGTACCAAATTTGATCATAGTTCGCGCTCATTTGAAGAAATTTTTTCAAAATTCAAAAGTCGGGATCTCCTCATTAGTGATTTTTTTTAAAGAAAATTCACTAATAGAAGCTTTTTAAATGTGGTTATGGCGAAAAGTGGCAAATACAAGGTACACCGATAAAAAGATGAAGTAGAGTGTGCTATAAAAGGTGAGGTAAGAAAGATGCTTGCTCAAGAAAATTTAAAGGAGGCGACATAATTTTTTGAACAGATTTTGAAACATAACTACCTTATGTCTACATTATTTGAAGGAGACTTCTTGGAAAAAAGTAGGATGCAGACTACGATGAGAGAGATCTAGAGAACCTGGCTACCTTAAAATTGAGAAGGGTGCTGGAGACAGAGCCACTATTGCGACGACATGGCAACATCGCGCTTAGACTGTGATATAGATGAATCACATTTCCATTGATCCAAACACCTTGTATAATGCTTTTATAACCGTGGTTGAGGAAGTGCCATTTGGACACATTTTTCTTTAGGAGGTATTTCAGGGTATAAAGTTATAATCTGGATTAGCGTATTGACGATTCAAGCTGAGAGGGAAAGTTTGTATGAACTTTTTTTTCGAAGAATCCGAGATAATACCGAATATAAACACTCAGCATTTTTTTCATTTCCATTATGTATACTTAAGTAATGTGAATCCACACTTTCATGTATAATTCAAAGGTATCCAGAAATAAGAAAACTTTTTGTTTTGTTTTGTAGCAGTGTAAGCCATTGAGTAAACCTTAAATAACCGCACTTAATATTCAAAATTTATTCTTTGCATATATTAGAATATAATTTCTCACTCGAAATAATGATTTTTCTTTTTAATATTTACATATTTGAGAAGTACGGAGAATAAATATTAATTTCACAGTAAAACGTGAAAAGAATTAAAAGTAATTTTTAAAAGTGAAAAGTAGAAATCGTTCACTGAATACCTGGCCTCATTTGTAAAGTGCCTGAATTTAAATTTTTAGGAAGACTACTATTTTAACATTTACCGTCTTCTCGTTGTTAAAAGTTTAAACTGCTTCTGGTTATTTCAGGCAATAGAGCAAGACCGCCCATTAATTTGTAATGAATGTAGATGTTTCAGTTCACTATTTCTAACGACTGTGCCATACCTCACAGTGTGTAAATGTTTCAGCTTTAATTAAATAATTAGGGTCACCTTACTCAAAGTTTCGTAGCATAGTTTAGTGAATTTTCTTATAGAAATTCACTAATGAGGAGATCCCGACTTTGAAAAAATTCCCAAAGAAAACTTCATTCAAATAATAGAATTTCTCTTCAACTCCAATTACTTCCTGTTTAATGGGGTTTACTATCGACAGTCTTTTGGATGTCCAATGGGTAGTCACTTCAGCCCTGTGCTGGCAAATATGATTATGTCTTCGCTGCTGAAGTTTGCGATACCACGTCTTTCCTTTAGATTACCTTTCATCTACCAATACATAGATGATTTGATTCTTTCCATCCCGATGAACACTGAGGAAGAGGTGTTGCAGATTTTGGATAGTTTTGATGATCACATTAAGTTTACAATTGAGAGAGAGGGAAGACAGAAGTGTTCCTTTCCTTGATACTAGAGTATACAGAAGTAAGGATAATACCATTAAGTTGGATTGGTACAGCAAGCCGTCCAGTTCCGGAAGATACATAAATTTTATGTCATATCATGATAAGAAAATGAAACTAAATGTTATAATGGGCATGAAGAGGTGGATTCTAGATATTACCCACCCCTCTTTCAAAAATGGGGCCTTATGTCGTTTTGCAGATATTATGGTGAAAAATGGCTATGAAAGAAGCTACATGACGAAGCTACTTTTCAATGCTCCATCCGAAAGTGCACCTCACCGAGCAGCTACTAGGCCTTCCCCGCCTGTACAGGATGCGACAGACACCTTTGACCCAGGCTTAAATGCCAAATATGCGGTTTTGCCTTACATCAGTGGACTAACAAACAGACTATTGAACCTCTTCAAAGTTTCTACAGACATTAAAGTGGCTAAGTATAATGTTCTGATCAACAGGAATTTTTTCACTAACAATAAGGACAAAATTTCGGTGCATAAGCAACGTGATGTGGTTTATAAGTTGGACTGTAAAAATTGTTCTCTTTCTTATATAGGTCAGACCTCACAGTCTGTTGGTAGGAGGATCAGCCAGCATAGGAGCGACTCCAGACCTAGACCTGACAGATGTGCATTGGCACATCATGTGTCTACTTTAGGCCATAATATGGATTTTGAAAATGTAAAAATATTAGATAGGAAAAAATAATTAAAAAACGTTCTCTTCTTGAAATGTGTCATATTCTTGAAAATGACACTATTAACTCAAAAGCAGATATTCAAAATCTAAATAACATATATAGCTATGTAATACTTTTTGATAGGTCTGATGGAGCCTCTGTGTTGGCCGGTTCTATAACTTAGAATAAGAAAACATGTCACATAATTCATCAATAGAGTAACAATAGTCTATGATCAGTGAGGTCTTGCAGCTGTCATTTGTATCTTTGGTCGACATTCTAACGTGAAAAAATGGGGTTAGATGTCCATTTTGTTACACGCGAATTTTTCAAAGCTTTTTTAGTTTTTTAACATTAATGACACTTTTTAATAATTTTTCATGACAAGCTTTGAATGTTTTGAAGGTAGAAATGTTTACGTGAAGTTACATGTAATGTAAAGATTTTTTTTTTGCATTGTTGTTTTTTGCATGTCTTTGTGGCAGATTTTCCCTGTTTTGATGCTTTGGCCTTGCTTTTTCAATTAGTTACAGTGCTGTAAGTGTTTTTTATTGCATAATCTAGATGTTTTGCTGATTTTTATTCATTTTTAGTACTCCTGAAGATGCTTGGAACCCCGAGCGAAATATATCGAGTTTTTAGTACAGAGTGACTTTCTTTGAAACATAGCCCTCGTTTTGGTCGTAATTGCCCTTAAAAGTATACAAATTTTAGCACGCTAACGTGTAACGACTATATATATATATATATATATATATATATATATATATATATATATATATATATATATATATATATATATATCACACCGATAACTCAAAAAATAAAAAAGCTATGATAACCAAATTTAGTAGGTAGGTTTATGATACAAAAATTAAACTATATACCAAAATTTAGATTTCTATGTTACAATAAAAAAAAGTTATAATAAAATATTTTGTGCCAGATCATTTCTATGAAAATTCACACCATAACGCAATTGCTGCGTCCAGACTTTTTATGCTATAGTGACATACGTTCTTACAGTTGCCATATTTAAAAGTATTTAACAAAATAAGAACACAGCTTGTCAGCGCTGACTACGCCAAAGGATGCCTGCTGTAAAGTTGTAAGCGACAAGTAAATCATTATTATTGCTACTTATCTATTGCTCTATTTAAAATTTATCTATTAAAAGACTGACTTGGTCACTGTGGTTGGAAACTGAATTTGGTTGTTTCTGCTTTTTGTTTCAATTTATCTAATGCTGTATTTATATTTTCGCTCGTATCAAATGGCTTCAACTCAAAAGAATATTTTTAATTTTGATTCGCCTTAGATGCCTTTATGTAATAAATATTGGTTTCAATTTCCGATATTTATTGGCTTTATATGGGTCAACAGCACAGCTAGAATATTGAGAAAGATTAAATTTAGCTTGGGGGATAAACATCCGTCCTAAAATCTCAACTAGGTTAAAAGTCTATTGAACAACAACCTCTAACATGTAAACAGGAATATTGATTAAAAGTTAATCCACAAGTTCGTATCCATTAATTTAGTGGAATATGACGTTTAAACTAATAACCAATTTATAGATATTGATACAGGTAAAGGGTCAATGTTCATTATCCACCAGGGCCTTGTTATGTAGTGTGATGTCTATTAAATAGGGAGGGTATTCAGATTTAAGCATACACAGCAACAAGTTTTATGTGAATTGGATTATAAAGATACTAAGTAAAGATTGTAAAATGCTTACCCTCCATGTATTTGAGATATTCAAATTGTGAAACGTTGTAGTTACTACATATCTACAAGCATTATTATCACAGTACAAAAGCAATCTCAACTTGTCGCCGCAACCTTGAATTTTTACCTTCACAATGTTTCTCATTTGGTTGTAGCTTCGGCACTTTATACCAGGTTTTTTTAGAAGTTTTCTTCTTGACCAAACCATCTTTTCAAGTATATGTTCTCCAAATAATGTTGTTAGAAACCCCCTTTCTCTAGCGTGTCCCTTGACAATAAAAAAGTTATTGTGTCTCAGAATATGTCCACCAATGTTGTCTTATTCCTTTTAATGTCACTCAGTAAATACTTTTATTTTCTCACTTTTAGCACTCTTTTACTTGTCCTTTGATTGGTGTCATTTATATAATTTTTTGGTTTAAAATGCTTTAATTTTCGCTGTGTCCTATTCGTCCAAAGACAAACCAGTTGCTTCATACATTACCACACTTCATACATATGACTTGATCAATTTTTTCCTTCTCTCTAAATTAAAATATTTATTGGTAAGAGGAGTATGTTGTGTGTTCGATGTTCGCCTTACTCTTAATATTTACCGACCTTCAGGTAATTACACGAAGTAAATAAAAAAGTCATTATGATAATATCTAGCGATAAATTCAAATAATAATGGATATGGGATAGTAAGCATCACGTATATAAAGAAACTCTCAAGCTTATCAAAACTGTCAGGCAATCTCGACAATTAGGCGCATATAAAAGTTAAGCATACATATCCTTAGAAACTTGAATAACAAATTTTCAATTAACAGAACAGGTACGGTTGGAACCTCGGTAGTCCAGGAATAAGCACGTATGCCTCTGAACCGAAGGGTTCGTTTCCCAGGGTTTCCCTTTCACTTTTTCAGTACAAACTGTAATAAATTAACATCAACCGAGGCTGTGGCATTGTATTTGAGCAAGTTGGATGTCTGCACGTTCCGCCCTTCAGAATTCAATTGTGAGCCCTACTTCAGAAACAGCTAATTGAAGGTCTACGTGGGACACCCTGTAGACACACAAAAGTTGGTTGTCATTTAATAAAATGTCGATGACGTCATATTTCAAAAGCAAGCGTGGGAGAAACATAAATTGTGTGCAAAAATGTGTATTTTTAAAAACTAGAGTTGTGTCAAATCACAAATCGCACAAAGTTTAATAAACGTATTCCATAATGTTGCCACTCACTGTATATATATATATATATATATATATATATATATATATATATATATATATATATATATATATATATATATATAAATCAAAATTAAAGCTGTTCGTTGTTAATACAGATTAAAGGCAACAGGAGCCAGTGAATTAATCTAAGTGTTGGTAAAGCTGAACGGTTAGCTTAGTGCAGGGTATCAATGTCTCAATAATTGTATAACCACATGACATATCAGGAGAGAGATAATAACGGTTTGGCGGTTGATCAATCGCTTAATGGCCTGTATTTACATATATTCCCCTTATTAATTACATCTGTCAGTGGTATATCACATGAGTTTCATTTTCAGCGAATAGCTAACACCCAAAGACATGGCGCAGTGGAACACTAATTAAAAGTAATTTTTCTGGTTCTTCTTGGCCCTTTTACGAGAAGAAAACGTAACCTTTGTCTGTAGCATTTTTCAGATCACCAGTGGCACCCGATTTACTTTTAAATGCTTGCTTTAAATCCCGACTTTTGAATCTTGAATTTTTTTTGCAAATGAGCACGACCTAGGACCCTAGAAGCCATATCCGGGCCAGTTTCAATTTATATATATATATATACGTATAACACCGATATCTCAAAAAAATGATAGAGTGATTTTGATCAAATTTGCCGTGCACCTTCCTTTTGTAAGTGGCTTGGATGTGTTTGTTATCCAGAAAAATCGGACTAGGTTTTCCGGTAGAGTGTATTTTCGAAAAAAAAAAAGATTTAAAAAATAATGAAGCTATGGTAACCAAATGTGGTATGCAGGTTTACGAAATAAAAAGTAAAATATATACCAATATCTAGATTTCTATGTTACAAGTAAGTAAAGTTCTAAAACATATTTGGTGCCAGATCAATTCTATGAAAATTCACTACCATAACGCACTTGTTGCGTCCAGACTTTTTTCAACCCAAAGATCTGAATGTCGGTAGGTGGGATACATTTTGCAGTAGAATTTTCGTACCAAATTTGGTTGCCATAGCTTTGTTATCTTCTGAGACACAAAAATGTTCCCAAAGAAGACTCTTTTCTTGTAAAATTGGTCTGATTGTCTAGACTACAGACTATATATATGTTTATTTATTTATTTAATTAGTACAATACTCAACTGGAATGATAAATGAAATAAAGGGTATGAAAAGCTCATGTCATATAAACATAGATGAGGATCGCAGACTCAATGAGGGTTCTGTCTCTGTGGATCTCCAAAAAATATTAGACTGGGGAAGTAGAAATCTTATACAATTTAACCCCAGTTGTGCTTTCTATCTCATAAGAGTTACACCAGCCTTAGAACCATCACAATGAACAAACAAGTTATTCAAAGTATTGAGTCCTTTTCATTTGTTGGCATTGCTGTGGATCGAAGTCTCAATTGGCACTAACATGTGACATCAATTGCAGAATCGGCTGCTAAGAAATTAGGTTTCCTCTTCCTAAAATTTATATTGTAGGCAGTGTCAAGATTATGTTCAGACAGAGCGCAAGTCCTTTTTTGTAAACGTATGCCACTTTTGTGCTGTGTTAATCTATCTTTAAGGACTTTACTTGTTTGGCCAATGTATTTTAAACCACAATTATTACATGGAATACAATATACCACTCCAGGCACTTTGTAAATTTCAACTTTGCTTTTGAGTTTACTGAAAATGTTACTAATTGTTTTTGAATATCGAAACGTTATTTTAAAATTGGTTTCATCTTTAAATATACACTTTTTTAAAATTTATTTCAACAACACACCACGAGGGCTCACAGCCTAAATACTATCGTACCGTGAGTGTCGACAAGGAGGAAAGAGGCAACTTGTTAATTCTGGACTTGAAGGTTTGGAGGTTCGGGGGAGAAGGAAAAACATGTGCCGGCAAGGAATTCCACAACTTGGAAGTCCTTGGGACAAAAGAGCGGACATAACAAGATGTTCTATGTCTGGTGACCTGGACAGTAAAAGGGTGCATTCGCTCTGTTCCCCTTGTAGATCTGTTGAGTCAGCAGGTGGAGGAACTATGGAAGAAAGCTCCTCTGAGCAGTGCCCTTTCAGATATCTATAAAAGAGAGAGGTCACCAACGGCACGTCGGTGGGCAAGAGATGGCAGTCTTTAGGTGAGGGTAGGGTCACCGATGAGACGTATATCTCTCTTCTGAATGGAGTCCAGGATAGCGAGTGTAGAAGCGACAGCAGCACCCCAGATGTGGGATCAGTATTCGAGGTTTGGCGTTATTTGGGAAGTATATAAGGTATAGAGATTAGCTGGTGAAAAGTATTTGCGAGCCCAGAAGAGGAAACCTTATTTCTTAGCAGCCGCTTCTGCAATTCATGTGATATGTTGGTGCCAATTGTTGGTGCCCTTGTGTAGACACGGGAGATGTCTACGACTGTATCAAATATGGAACGGTTTTAATACGTTAGAGCAAGAATAAACAACCAGATATGCTATTCAAATTGAATTAAGTCTTAAAAGTTTTCACCTACTCTTTATTAAATTATTTTTCATACAAAAACTCGCTAAAAAATTCATCTGAATAACAACAATCTGATCAGATAACGGTAAAGTGAACTTAGAGTAAAAAAATTGATAAAAAGTGGAGTCACTAATTAGGATCGTCATATAGGAATCGATTATCTCATGTGCAGGACTTAGCCCACTCGGCCACGGTCGACATAACAGATGTACCCACTAGCAGGTATATCCGGTAGTATGTTGTTAATTGTCTAACCTCTTTACTATTTACACTAAACAATTTTTATTTACACTGGATTTTTTGTTCATATTTTAACGAAATGAAGGAAAATAACGACTTGGACACAGACCTAGGAGCCTGTTAGTCATTTTGTGTTGTATTGTTTTTTGTACTCCTACCATAATTATCAATTTTGACGTTTGAACTTTAATCAGATTTAATTAATTAAAAATTAATTTACCTCTACCTTTCTTGTCTTTTAACACAAAGATTTGAGTTTTGGCGCATACGATACTCTTTATGACAGAAACCAGCATACCAAATTTCGTTGCCCTTAGTTTGTTACTTCTGGAGATATAACTTTTTTTCGAAAGAAAACCGCAAATTTTCCTGGAAAACCTGGGCCGATTATATATATATATATATATATATATATATATATATATATATATATATATATATATATATATATATATATATATATATATATATGCCCCTAAACTTACTCAAATTTTATTATCTCTTTTCGATGTCCTATTTAATTAGGGCCATTCTCATCTTCCTGAAAACAAGCTCGAGTTCAGTCTCCTTAAAAAGGGAGACAAATCCAATGTGGGACACTATAGTCGAATTTACATTTTAACAGTTTTAACTGATGTTATGGAAAATTTTATTAATACAGAGTTTATGAATTTCTTCGAAAAATCAAGCATCTTAAGTGATCGCCAATATGGATTTTCTCAAAATTGCTCTACTGGCGATACTGTTTGCTTTTTACTATAAGTTTAAAAAAAAATAAAACCCCATAAATCTAGTCGATCTTAAAATACTCGCAGTAGCAATTAACTTTTGTTTTCAGAGAACACAAAATTACCTACAAAAAAGTAAGAAGTCATTATAAAAGAGAAGGCATTTGTAACTCTCGTCTTTGCCAGAGTGTTGTATTATACTTGATCGTTCTGTTAGAAAGTCACTTGCCGACTTTTAATCCTATCCCAAAAAATCGTCCAATAAAAACTAAAAGCGAAGGTTTTCTCTTTACGAGATTGTTTAAACTGGCGAGGAAATAAAATCGATCCCTTTGACTGATGGTTTTGAACCAAATTAGGTTTGAAATAAATACCGTCTCACATTGGAGTTGTCACTTTACACTGAAAGTCTGGAGATACGTGTATTCCTGTCAGATCTAGAGACGTAGATTCTCTTTAGATGATGGTTTTTGCAAGGAACTGAAGCTTTAAAAATATGAAACTTATCCGGGTCATTCGTACGAAAATATGCCAGAAGATTTAAAGTGACAAAAGAAAAATGATGCCAAAGAATTTTACATTCTCCTATAAAAAATACAATGTTAACCATTATCGTTGCGAAGTCTTTATTGGTAAATTTTCTTTAAAAAATTCACTAATGGGGAGATCCCGACTTTTGAATTTTGAAAAAATTTCTTCGAATGAGCGCAAACTAGGACCCCTAAAACCCATATCCGGGGTGAGTTTTAATTCTTATAATTATATATATATATATATATATATATATATATATATATATATATATATATATATATATATATATATATATATATAAATGTGTGTGTGTGTGTGTATTTATGTATCACACCGATAACTCAAAAAATAATATGCCGATTTTGATCAATTTGGGTTAGTACCTTACCATTGTAAATGGCTTGGATAAGTTCGTTAACCAGGAAAATGGAACCAGGTTTTCTGGGAAAATTTTTGGGTTTCCTTTATAAAAAAAATTCACATCTCCAAAAATTAGAACGCTATGGTAAACAAATTGGGTACGCGGGTTTCTACTATGAAAAGTATCCTTTGTACCAAAATTCAGATATATAGGTTAAAAGACAAAGAAATTACAAACCTCTGATTAAAAAAAGTGAAACGTTAAAATTTATTATTCTGGAGGTCGTACATTAGCATATTAGCGCTTTGTGAGTTAAAAATACGGCTCGAAATGACTAACAAGCTCCTAGATCTGTGTCTTAGCCGTCATTTTCCTTTATTTTGTTGAAATATGAGAAAAATAATCAATTTTAAACAAAAATTGTATGGTCGATTAGCATATATGGTTGTTTGTTCTTGCCCTAACTTAGTGAAACCGTTCCATACTTAATACAACCGTAGAGTTTTCCCGTGACTTCACAAGTGCTTGTTCTTTTCTGAAACCGATTTAAATTTTTACTGGACGCAGCAAGTGCGTTATGGTAGAGAATTTTCATAAAGATTCAAATTTCAATAGCTCAATTTGCTGTTAACCTAACGTTCGTTGGCCAGCGACCAGTTTTTTTGGGAACATTTTAAGTTTACTCTCGGAAAGTTTTTGTACATTTTCAAACAATAAAGTCATTTTGATGAAATATGGTACATTGTTTCTACTATATAGGTTATGGTCACCAAATTTCATGCCTGCTTTCTTAAAAAAAAGACATATTTGTTATTGAAAACATTTTAATGAAAATTCACTACCATAACGCAATTGCTGCGTCCAGACTTTTTTATCATTGGACAGTCTAAAGGTGTGTCTATCTGCTGCTGTTTTAAAAATTTTATTTATAGTTAGTAAATAATTAAGTTAATCCAATCTTATAGCCAAATTGTGTTTTTTTTTGGGCTCTTGGATTTTATATTTATGTCGAAATCATCAGAGTCTAAAGGCACTATTGCTTTGTCACAACAATTAATCGCTCTCTTCGAAAGTTATCTTCATTTTGCTTTAGCTTCCGCATTTTATTATTGGCGCCAGTTCTTCCACAAAAGCTCCCCTCTTGGTTTGCATTTTAATTTGTTATAAATATGTTTACTTTAAATATTTTTAGAAAGTTATTGTGTCCTGAACAATGTCCAACCAACCTTGTATTTATCTCTTCAATGTTGTTTAGTGAATTTCTTTCTTCTCCTACTTTTCTGATAGTTTCATTCGTCTATCTATCGGTATTTGTCATTTGGCTTTGTATTTTTTTCATTAGAAGTATTATATATAAAATGTAATTTATCTTTGCGTTCATATTCCACAAGCTTCTAAAGCTTCAGCTGTCATAATGCGCTGCTTATTCACAGTTTAGCTTTCCGCCGCATATATTTCACCATTTAATAGGTATTACAGATGTATGGACCTGATCTTTAAGTTTAAGCTAAAATATGCATTAGTAAGACAATTATTTTCCTATCGAAAAGTTGCGTGTCATCGCGATCCTCCTTCTCAGTTTTTTGCTATACTTATCATTTTCATAGTACTACCACCAAGGTACGTAAACATTTTAATTTGTTCGAGTTGTTGACGTCTTAGCCTTCCATATCTATTTTCAAGTCATCTCCTTACGTATATATTTTTTTCATTGTATTGAGTTATTTAGCACCTCAAGTTTTCAAGTTTTCTTGTTTTAAGTTTCCAAGTTTTCAAGGTATCAAATTTTCAAGTTTTCAGATGTTTAGGTTTTCAGTTTTTATGTTTTCAGGTTATGTTTTCAGGTTATCAAGATTGAAAGTTTAAAGCTTACCAGTTAATAGAATTTCAACTTTTCAGATCTTCAGGTTTTCAAATTTCTACGTTTTAAAATTTTTAGGTTTTCAGGTTTTTAGCTTTTCAAGTCTTCAAGCTTTAAAGTCTAAAAGTTTACAAGTTTCATAATTTCAGGTTTTCAAGTTTTCAGGTTTTTAAGTTTTCAACTTCTCAACTTTCCAAATTTTTAGATTTTCAAGTTTTTAAGTTCTCAAGTTTTGAAGTCATTAAGTTTTGAAGTTTTCAAGTTATAAGTGAGTTTTTGTAACACTATTTAGCACCTCAAAATTTCAAGTTTTGTTGTCTTAAGTTTTCAGGTTTTCAGGGTTTCAAGTTTTCAAGCTTTCAAGTTTTCAGTTTTTTATATTTTTAGGTTGTCAGATTATCAAGTTTGAAAGTTTAAAGTTTACCAGTTTATAGAATTTCAACTTTCCACGTTTCCAAATTTTTTGGTTTTCAAGTTTTCAGCGTTTCAAGTCTCCAAGTTTTCAGGTCTCAAAGGTTACAAGTTTTATAATTTCAGGTTTTTAAATTTTCAAGTTCCCAAATTTACAAATTTTTAGATGTTCAAGTTTTCAGGTTTTTACGTTCTCAAGTTTTCAACTTTTTAAGTCATTAAGTTTTTAGGTTACAAAAATTGCAGATTTTCAAGTCTTTAGGTTTTTCAGGTTTTCAAATTTCAAGTTTTAATTTTTTGAGGTCCTCAAGTTTTCAGGTTTTAAGGCTTTGAGTCGTTCAAGCTTTCAGGTTTCCAAGACTTTACGGTTTCGAGGATTTCAAAATTTCCGGTTTTTAGATTTTAAGCTTCTCAAGTTTCCAAGTTTTTAGGTGTTAAGGTTTTAAGGCTTTCAGTTTTTCAATATTTTGGGTTTTCACGATTTTAGATTTTCAAGTTTCAGAGTTTTCAGCTTTTCAAATTTTCGAGTTTTCGTCTGCAAAAATATCAAGTTTGTGAGATATCTGTGGCTGATACTTTTAGATATTAAAAACAAAAGTAATATTTATACTATATTATTATTACACACAACAGCTGTTATGCCACCATGTGGATCGTTCAGATACATAAGCCCTGTATGTGATAACAATGTAGTGTAAATCTGACACTAATTTGTTTTATTAGATACAGATGTAGATACTGCTTCTTGATATTTATTTAATTTCGTGTTTTGGCTCACTTAGGCTGTGTATCTTAAAGTGAAAGTGTAATAGGAGACTTAAATTATCAAACAATCCTCTCGTTATTGTCAGAGTTTCAGGCCAATGTGCATGTTAAAATTGACAATATTCAACTCCAAATATTGTCAGTACTTTGTTTCAGTGTCCAAAAGGCAATTGTAAGCAATATCCGTGGTTTTGTTTTTGATGATAATATAACTTGTAGGTACTGTTGTGTTCGGTAAATTAACTGAAAGTACATGCATTAGATAATGCATTATGTAGCTTCAATGGGTTAATAGTCTGAATGAAATTTGATGTAAGTCCCCAGGCTCAAATAGTTCGATAGTTGGTGGCTTGCAGTCAATTAGCCATTGTACACACAAGTAACATTCTGATATAAGCTAAAACCGTAGCAGTGCCAGCTAGTAAAGTAGAATAAGCTCCGAACCAGTCGGGTTTCTGCCATCTCCTACGTCACTAAAGAGAATTTACTAGGATCAAATCTTGATTGATATGTTGTAATTAACCCAAGCTACTAACTCAATTCATTATAGGTTCTCTTGCTTAGGACTATCTTAACTTATAATATGGAAGACGTTCTTGTAGTAATTTGCTCTCAATTGAATAGCGATATCACAACACTTGACTTTTGACCAGTCAGCTTGTCGGGCACTCCTTTCAAAGTAGTTCCCCACTTCGATTACTTAAAAGAAACCTCCTAATAATTTTATTAATGATTTAAAATGTAAGTAAAAATTTTACAACTTTAAACAAAAATGTTGTAGGGGCTTTTCCTAATATCTTTCTGGTAACTCAACTATTAAAAGTTGAAAACTTTTTCTGGGTTGATTTTGAGCAAAATCTCAAATTTTTCAAACCTTTAGTATAAAATTCTGGGACTTTAGATCGATAACTACTAGTTCGGTACCTCGATATTCACGTTAGCAATATTCTGTTAATGAGCTTAAGAGAAGCTTGTAAGGAAGTTTGTCTCAATAACAAACAAGAGTAAAACACAACAATAGTTTTTATTAATTGTTTAAAACATTAACAGTGAGATAAATGTTAAAATGTCAATATTGGCAATAAATCAATTACTATTAACTAAACTTCAAAATGAGTCTTATATGGAAAGGTTCTTAAACATATAACGATGTATGTATCTAGCCAGATAGGTTAATCTGTTTGTCGTAGTCGTACTCCCTGCTTCAAAAATAAATATGAGCCTAATGCTCCTTGTTAGTTAACTTTCTTTTAAAAAATCACTAACGAGGAGATCCCGACTTTTAAATTTTGACAAAATTTCTTCAAATGAGCGTAAACTAGGACGCCTAAAACCCATATCCGGGTTCATTTTCAATTTATATATATATATATATATATATATATATATATATATATATATATATATATATATATATATATATATATATATATATATATATATATATATATATATATATATATATATATATAAGAAACGCTGAAACACGTCAATTTTAATATTGAGGGGGACATGTTTTGACATAAAACTCAACTTTGTCACATCAACCCCTTAAGGGTGGTGATAACAACCCTTATATTTTAAATAGGGAACATGGAGCGAGTGTTACATCATTTGAAAGCTTTTTTTTTCTGAATTCAGCACACTAATTTTTTGCAAGAACGTATTTCATTCATTGTGATAATAAATGCACTAATTAGTCAATTTTTCTTTAAAAAAACTAAAAAACTAACCAAACGTTCAAAAATGTTTATTCAGTTAAGTAAGTGTTCAAATTGTTGACCACCCGCTTCCATACAAGAGTACAAATTTTGTTCAAAATAAGCTCTGACCTTCTGGATCATCTGTGGAGTTATTAGACGGCATTCTTCAACAGTGCGTCGTTGTAATTCTTCCAGAGACTCCGGTTCTGTTGCGAAAATTCTACTCTTTAAATGGCCCATAGAAAGAAGTCTAAAGGAGTTAAATCCGGTGATCTAGGGGGCCACTCAATACAACCTCTACGCCCAATCCAATGCTCTGGAAACTCTTATGTTCAAAAACTCCCTAACATGCTGTGAAAAATGCGGAGGAGCTCCATCTTGTTGAAACACTAATTGATTTTCTTGATAGCGATCACCATTTTCAACAATGTCAATTAGTAGGGGGTTAACGATATCTTCTAGTAACTCCAAATACGTTTGGCTACTCAAATTGACATGAAGAAAAATTGGTCCGATTAAACGGTCTCCAAAAATGTCAGTCCAGATATTCAATTTCTGTGGAGTTTGAGTGTGGACTTCGTGAAATTTTCTTGGATTATTATCTGCCCAATAACGACAATTATGACGATTGACTGTAGAGTTTAATAAAAACGTACACTCGTCTGAAAAACAGATATTGAACAGAAAGTTCCCGTTATCAGCTATTCGTCCAGTCATAACTTCACAAAACTTCAGCCGCCGATTAAAATCATCTTAATTCCGTTGTTGTACAAGAAGAATTTTATACGGGTGAAATTTATGATGCTTTAATATTTGCTGAATAGTTCTTTTTTAAAGTTGGAAACAGTGGCCAATTTTCTCGTGCTCAAAGTTGGGTCTGCAGCAATTTGTCCTAAAACTTCAATCTCAGTAGTATCATTTCTAACCGGAAATTCACGTTCAGGATCCCGTTTTTTGTTGGCTACTGAACCACTTTGTCGAAACTTTGCAACTAACTCCAAAATGTATTTTCTGTTAACATGTCTGTTCGGATGTCGTACATTAAACAAATTTGCGGTACAGTTGGCACAGTCATCGTTTTTGAAAAAAAGAGTAATTATTTTTACTCTTTCTTCTACAGAATACACCATTGTGAAATTAATTTTCGGTAGTACTATCAAGTATCACACCGACCGATAAACTTAAATACTAACTGCATTTCACTTATTCCGATAATAAATGTTCTAATGGTCAATTTTTCGTTTACAAACCAACAACACGTTGACTATCAGAACATCTCTTATCGGAATGCGTTTTTGCTTCTTCAACTGTGAATGTTAGCGTTACAGTTTGTACTGAAAAAGTGAAAGGAGAACCCTGGGATCGAATCCAGTACCGTTCGGTTCAGAGGCACACGTTCTTACCCCTGAACCACTTAGGCTCTATATTGGAAAGTTATATCAGTTAATAAAGCAATAACGTTGGAGACTGTGAGATGATGGATTTGGTTTGAAATATTAGTTGGATAGAGTATTGGCAAAAATTGTAAATGGCCTTTAGAAAATATTAAAGTTGTTATAAATCTGTTAAATGATGATACAGAAAGACAGGGAACGGCAAAATTTCCAGGATAGTGAGGTGAAATTTCTCCCTGGCGTCGGTGATTGGCCATAGTCGCGGAAATAGGCCGACGTTAAAGAAACAAATCACACACACATATGTGCCAGTTGTTTAAACAGCTCATCAGACTCAGAGTAAAACTGGAATTTGTAATAAAATATTTGGAATATTTGGAATAAAACATCAAAATTGTGTTGTCTATAAATATATTTATGTGTTAAAATTTCAAATTCTTCCCAGTAATATATATTTGCAATAAATAATTCAAATATGTAGTGTGAGGTTACCTTCGACGCGAGACAAACGGCGTTTTGAAATACCTAGCAACTAATGGCGGGTTAAGGTGTTCAATTACCCCTAAAAATAAAATTGCAACGCCGCAAACGTTCTGCATGTAATTCTTTGTAGGAAAATTATTTCTGTTAAATACAGACTGTACATGCAAGATAAAACTGAAAACGACGGAATTCTAATATCCTAGATCGCATTATCTAAATTCGTTAACAAAGTGTCAAATTCAAACAAGAGAAATTTCAGGGCGACCGACTATTTGAAGTTGTAGATAGCTAGCAAAGTATGAGACAGGTAATAACATCAATTAAAGGTCAGTTAACCACGACTTTAATTGCCGTCTATGACACTCTACATCTTGCGGTTGCTAGTTCCACTAATACTAGTGAGTCTAATCCCAGGATTATTCGACTATTCCAATATTTGAACTGCAGTTCTTGTTGATATGTAGCGCGCCAACTGAGACTGTCAAGTCATAATTTGCTAACTTGATAATAACACGGACTGTCCAAGATGTCTAACAATGTTTAATTGGCGAGAGATATCTTTAGCGTAAGTCACGTATCCCTGAATTTGGTCTGCCCTGTTTGAATTGGATTGACCCATATCGAATTCCATAGAGAAGACGCAATTCAAGTAGAGCAATATCTGCAAATATCGAATCAATAAATACCATGGAAGGCAAATTAGTTTCCGTACGGGATCTTTCTGTTTATGTAACATATTAACCAAATTTTGGTATATTGTGTTTTTATGAAGTCAGAAATTTGTATATCTAAATAGTTTCCCCGATAGGAACATTTTGAAATAACATATTTCACTGCCTCTTGGAAAAAACGAGAACACGTTGCAAACTGTTCGACAAGTGGGTAATTTATTAACTTATTTTATAAATAACCCAACTGTTATATCAACCACTCCAAGGGCGCGTAAAATACCTACAAACAATAAAACAAGTCTTGGGACGCAGCAAGTGCGTTATGGTAATGAATTTTCATTAAAATATTTTTAATACCAAATATGTCTCTTCTTTTAACGAAAGCAGGCATGAAATTTGGTTGCCAGTATCACCAATATAGTAGAAACAATGTACCATATTTCATCAAAATGACTCTATTGTTGGAAAATCTATAAGATTTTTCGAAAATAAACTCAATGTTCCCGAAAAAACTGGTTCCGAGCCAACACACCTTAACTTAATAGCAAATTCAGCTATTGAAATTTGAAACATATAATAAATATTTGCTACCATAACGCACTTGCTGCGTCTTGAGTTTCTTTTCTTACGAACATGCATTATATTTAGATGGAAAATGCAAAAATGTAATAATATAACGTGTATTCGATTAAAAAAAAGTTTTTAATAGCAAATGTGTCTTTCCTTAATGAAAGCAGCCACAAATTTCGTTACCAATATAGTAGAAACAATGTACCATATTTCATCAAAATAATTTTATTGTTTGAAAAAGTGCAAAATTTTTCCGAAAATAAATCTAAAACGTTTTCGAAAAAACTGGTCCGATTTTTTTGGCCAACTAACCTTTTCAAATTATTTACCCACCTACCAAAAGATAATTATTTAGAAAAACATTTCGCAAATAATTTTTTGAAAAAAATCCTAAAACTTTTTTTACAATAGCTTATTAAACATTTATCATTAATTACCAAAATTTTCCAAAAAAATCTTACAAAAAAATGATTTCTACGGGCGAAAGTCTCCAACATCTCCACGCCAACGTTGTCAGACTGGCACGATTAGCCTACCCCATGGCTCCGATAGAGTTTTTAAACCAGCTGTCGATGCAAACCTTAATTGACGGCATCAGAGATACCGACACGCAACAGGCGCTGAGGATGGCGAAACACAAAAACTTGAACGATGCTTTGACACATTCCTTGGAGTTTTAAGCGGTAAAGCAAGCGTCAGAAAGTCAAGTAAAAGTTCGCAGTCTTCAAGTCCAAGAAGAAAATAAAACAGATCCATCCAAGATTATGCAGCTACTGGAGAAAATAGCAGAACAAATAAGGCCGACGTCTCATGGACACCCAATAAGAGCTCACTGTACAAATCCCTTGCGCTGCTGGAACTGCGGCAAGGTATGACATATAAGGGGAGAATGTTGATCACGCGCAAGGGAGAAAGTGAAGCTAAGGCCGGTAACCATGTCTCAGGTTAGCGATTCTGGCAGCGCTCTCATCGAAGACGGATACGTAGGCGGTAATAAGACCCAGATGGTCGTCGACACAGGCGCACCTAGGACGATTATTAGCCGCGACATGGTTCCAAGATGGCGAATAAGAGAGCCAGAGAGAGTGTACAGAGTAAATGCAGCCGGTGGTGATCGGATCCAGGTATTTGGCGAAACTGACGTCGAGCTGCAAATTGGGACATGGAAGGCAAAGCAGAGAGTCATAGTCGCCGCCATATCAGACCCGATTATAATTGGCTTGGACATACTTCAGGGTCATTGCGCTAAACTTGATCTTGGCACTAACATCCTGACTATCGGCGGTGAAGAAATAATAATGTCGCCTGGCAGTAACCTGGTAGTGCGGAAAATCACCATAGAGGAAAATAGCAACGCCTGCCGTGAAAGTCCCATTCCAGTGAAGACAGCTGCGAGAGGAAGAGGCGACCCAGTTACTCAGCCAGAAGCAAGTGGAGAAGAAAGTATGAGAGAAATACAAGACGAAGGCTGCAAAGACCACGTAAATGTGAAGCCAACCCAGAAAAAGGCCAGTAAACACATTTGTTGGAACAGAGCCGATGTCGAAAGGATGAATAGGGCTCGCCGAGATATTTGTGCAAGTAGAAACATCAGAACAACTACACGAAAGAACCGGTATCACGTAAGAACTTCTCTTGAAGAAAGCTCCGACACGTTAATGGAAAGGAAAATCATTCACTCTGCTGTAGGAATGCATATACGAATAGAAAGTGACCGCATGAAGACCCGTTATGACGTGCCACCTAATTCAGCTGGTTTTAAAGAAGAAGATCGGGTGTTGTTCTACAAGC
This sequence comes from Tillus elongatus, assembly GCA_964006375.1. Classification (NCBI taxonomy): domain Eukaryota; kingdom Metazoa; phylum Arthropoda; class Insecta; order Coleoptera; family Cleridae; genus Tillus; species Tillus elongatus. The sequence continues at coordinate 129,900,285 of OZ023269.1, forward strand.
CAGTACGATGCAACCGACGGTCACCTAAACTACAGAAATTATGGAAAGGTCGGAATAAGGTGGTCAAAAGGATCAATACCGTTGTGTATCTCATTCAGAGAAGCCCGAAGAGCAAGATGAAGGTGGTCCATATGCACAGACTTACGCCGTACCAAGAAATGTCAGAATTCGACCGGGACGGTCGAATATAAGAGGAGGGCAGTGTCACAGCGAATACTCTGGAATGACATTTCTAGAATAGACCAGAAGTGACAGGTGTAGAATAGTGTAGAACGTCTAGAATCTCTATAGACGGTATAAATAGACGAGCGGTGCGCAGAGTAAGTTAGTTCAGTATTAGGTCAGTGGTGGTGACAATAAGTGATCATAGAGAATTAAGCAAGTGAGCAGTAAGTGTTGGAGTATAAGAAGTTCTATGGATATTTACTAATAGAGAGAAATATTTTAATTGATACTGGTGTTGGAAAATAGTTGCTTATAGTAAATTAGTAGTTTGAAAAGCTGTGTTTTGTTAGTCAACGAATCCAGAACACCGTAGAACGTAACAATAATTAAAGGGCAATGCTTGGAAAAGGTACAAAGTGTATATTCATCGGCAATTAACCCTTTTCAATTTTGTTTATAGTTTTGACAAACGGAACAAATACACTACAATAGGCTATAGCAGTTTTTAATGAAAAAGCAGCAATAGACCCTAAAGTGCAGCACTCTATACGCTACACAGCTTTGTTTCTATCCACGATTGTTTTTCATATTTTTGAACCTCTCACATTGCAAAGCCATCTCGTTAACACAACTATTATTGTACGAGTGATGAAACATGTGCTTTGTCATCTTTTGATAAAAACACGTTTAATTAAACCGTGGAGTCCTGTATTTTCATACCAGGAAATTGAATTAAATGAAATGTTCACTTGAATACGAAAAAGTTATTGCTTCGTGTGTTAATTTTGTGAGCTTTGTTGTATACATCATAAGATATATTAAATTTGCCTGGCTTTATGAAAGGGATTTCAAAAACATTACTTCTAAGCTTTAATACAGGGTAGCTGACTGTATATTTCTGGGGGAATTCGATAATAATAATCTTGTGTTAAATTAAATTTGTATTGACATTTGGCAGATATATGTTTTAGGGCGTGTTGGTTTGTGAAGATAAACTAAAATTGTGTCTTTGATATGCAATTTATGTAGATACTAAAACTGTAATTTAAGTAGTTTAAAAGTAATTTCATTCCTGAACGTCACAAGGTCTGAGATAGACATAATTAAGGTACTTAATGAGAGGCTTCGTCCAGACAGTAAAATTTATTGATGAGGTGCCCTACGCGTTTCGGCTATGCAATAGCCATCATCAGGGGCAAATCTAAAATTGTAATAAAAAGGTCTGTCAGAAAACATTGTTTTCTGGTAGGCAATTGTGCTGGTTTAAGCACAATGATCTCAAGTTAAACTTTACATACATCATCAAGGCTAAAAATCTACAGTCAAACAGTAAAATAGGTTAAAAAGCAACATTACATGCCAAATACAAAGAAAAAACTACAAGCTACAACTAAACAAGTTACTTAAGTCACACTACAGTCAAAAAACATGCAGTCAAAATAGGCTGAAGGCCATCACTATCAGAATAGAACAAAATCTAAAAGAGCTAAAAAAGCTGGCTAGTTAATGCAACAGCGAAAAAGTCAAATTGAATTGACAAAGCGAAAAAGCAGTGGAAAGAACTGACAGAGCAAAACATAACAGGAGGCTATACAGTTAAGCAGAAACCCCATGAGAACTAGTAAGGAGATTGAAAAAATCTCATAGAGAAGTGATACGAGAAAAACAAAATGGCATCAATAATTACTTTCTAATTTTCGAAAAAATTAGATTCAAACTATACACAGGTTGCCAAGGCTGGAATCTTCATCTATTGTACCAGCGGTCCAACAACAACACACCCAAATGTGCCGGAAAATCGATTCATGGTGTCATCAAAACAATATAAAACGACAATTCAAAACCACAAGACGAGAGTGAACGTCGCTCATTAATGAAAACTGCAAAAATAGCAGATGGCGCTGGTTAGACGGCGAAACGGTGAACCAAAAGCAAGGACCGAACAGAGGAAACGTCAGAGACAAATCGCGGAGAGGAGGTGGAGCCACAGAACAGCCAACTTTGTATACGTTATAATTTGGCCATAGAGGAACCATAGACTACTGGTAATATTAGTTCACTAAATGATTGTACAGTGAAGGAAAACTCGAAATGTCCTTGTTGGACAGGTTCAAAACTTCTTTTTTGGAACATTTGACATGTTTGAAAATTTCCATTTCTTCTAGGATGAATTGTTCCACTCCAAAACTTGAGGGATGTAGAATCTTGGCATCAGTGTTCTTATTGAAGCAGTGACCATTCGCTCTTAAATGACTACCAAAGACTGACGTGTCATTGTTCACCTAATTTCTGCTTCTGAGGTGCTCTGATACCCTGGTGCTTAATGATCTTCCTGCTCTCCCGATGTAAATAGCATTGCAATCGGGGGCACCACATGTTAAACGATAAACACCTGACTTCTTAAGGTGTAGGATATTGTCCTTGTTTAAAAGTAAGAAGCAAAACAAAATGAAACTTAAAAACAACATACAATTCTTTAAGTACCCTTGGAGAACCAAAATCACCACAACACATATAAAAAAAACCTGACGCTAACTTGGTTAGTGAAACTATCGTCAAGTTTTTCAAAATGTGTTGTGGTAATTTGGGTTCTCCAAGTGTACTTAGCAGTGCTCATCAGAGGTTCCAGTCTTCATTTAGTACACAATTCTTTCTAAATCGGCGACCTTTTAAAGCTTAATTGATTGAAAATTATGTTCTAACATTGACTCCTGGCTTTTTAAACGTATTTTAACTAAAAAAACATGTACGAAAAGGACGTTTATTATCACCATATTTTTTTTATATATTTATAGAATAGTAGTTTGTTTATAAGAAAAAAATGTCATCACATTTAAAGGTCTATTACGTGCATATAAGTTTAAAGCATCTGTAACAGATTTGTCATTTCTTCATCATAATTTTAAAAGTTTACTTACTTACTTACTACTTTTTATTGGAATATTGGTAATTTTTTTCGTTAAAGGAACTTAATTTGTGTACAATAATTTATTTTTTGCTGTTTATTAATTTAAGAACATATATATGTACACACACACACCTATATATATATATATATATATATATATATATATATATATATATATATATATATATATATATATATATGTATGTATGTATGTATCACATTGATAATTTAAAAAATAATGGGCCGATTTTGATAAAATTTGGCACGTACCTTTCTTTTGTAAATGGCTTGAATGAGTTCGTTCGTCACGAAAATCGGACGAGGTTTTCCTGGAAAATTTTGATTTTTCATTCGAAAAAAAATTTTATCTCAAAAAATAAAACAGCTATGATAACCAAATTTGGTAGGTAGATTATCGATATAAAAAGTAAACAATACACCAAAATTTAGATTTCCATGTCACAAGAAAAAAAAGTTATAATAAAATATTTTGTGCCAGATCATTTCTATGAAAATTCACTACCATAGCGCACTTGCTGCGTCCAGGCTTTTTATTTAATGTTTCAAACGTAAAGAAGGGCATGTAATTTATATTGTCTTTATCTGTGCTACCCATCTGTATATCAGTATATATTATTATAAGTTCATTGTTTTTGCCTTTACTTGGTGAAACTGTTCCATACTAAATATAAACGTAGAAGCTATTTCTCTGGCTTTACAAATGTTTTTTTTTCTGTAACCGGTTTCTCTGCTTGACAGTATCATCACACAATTAATCAATTGAAGAGGTCTTTTACTGAAAAGCTTGCCCATTTGTATCTCAATATTCGAGTATTTTCTGCGAGTTTGAAAATAAAATCGTGATTGCACAACTCTCGAATGTAAAATAAGTAGATTATATAGCAGGCAGAATTAAGGGTACAGCACATAATATGAATACGTGGGCTTTTCTTAGGCGAATCCAGCTATTTTTAGCTCTGGCGTTGCCGGACATTGCATTAAGGTCATTAAGCTACATATAAATCAAGTAACCCCTGGTTCTTTTGATGGTATATCATGAATAAGTACATGCCCATTTAGAAACCATTATGTAGAAGAGAGAGATTGAAAGAGAGAGATAGCGAAAGAGAAGAGACAGAGAGAGTAGCGCTTAAAGTATATCTATGCGTATTTAACACGTATAATTTATAACAATTTTTGTGATGATATTTGTTTGTACAAGAATACATTTTCCTTAGTGCGGATAATAATGATAAAACAGTTGCGCCTCTGTATGACCTGACACCACTAGCTTTTTCAAAAGACTTCTAAATAACTTTGTTAAAAGAAGTAGAGCACATTGTGCAGTACGGTATGTCTTTTTTTATTTTTACACAAGGTTGGCAGCGAGATTTTCTTGCCTTGCTTTTTCTCTTTTTGTGGTGCTGCAACTTTGAAGATTCAGTTACTTTTATCAAATACGTGTAGTTAACAGCTAAAAGATTACTATAAAATGAACAAAGTAACGTCTGTTCCAAGAAATTGTTCCCATTTCTTTGGAAATTTAGTGTCTTTGTTGACTGAATTGATTTAATGTACTGAGCGCCTACTAATGGCAGACATTTTGGTTGCTTTTACAAAAAATATAATGTGTCTTCGATTCTACAAGATAATAATAATGAACAACGCAAGGTCAGTTATAATATGATAATATCACCACCATTTGCTGGGTATATATTTTGCATAACGGTCACAGAATATATATATATATATATATATATATATATATATATATATATATATATATATATATATATATATATATATATATTCTTAATGAAATCAAAACACAGCTTCATTCGTATATTCTTTTTTCAGGAATTATATGTCACTTTACTGCGAAAATATATCAAAACGTGGTATATTATTAATTGCCTATATAGAATTCGGATTTTAAATCGAATATTATAACGAAAAAAAAAATAATTGAGAGTGATTCTTACATTTGTGATATTAAATGGATGCAGTGAACGATCAGTGGTATTTTTTTGAGGCAACCCTGCAATCTGTTATGGATGCTAACATTGAGGTCCAGGTGTATGCTGATGATCTTGTCATAATGGTTAGAGGCAAATCTGAGGAGGAACTTGCAAGTACTCTTCAAGAGGCACTAAATGTAGTGAACGATTGGTGTCGAAGGGAACAGATGTCTGTGAACCCCCGCAAAACGATCATTGTTCCATTTACCAAAAGAAGAAGGTTGGACACATTAAAAGCACCTATTCTTATGGGGGAAACGATTCCATTTACCGAACAAGCAAAATATCTGGAGGTTACCCTAGATAAGAAGCTCAACTGGGACGTACAGTTAGATAATCTAATCCGCAGGGCTAAACTGCCTGTGGACATGCCGAAGAATCTGTGGAAATAACTGGGGAACAATCCCAAACAGATTTACTGGCTCTATGTAGTGATTATCAGACCAATGATAACATATGGAGCCATAGTTTGGTGGCCCAAGGCACTTAGTGGTATCGCGAGGGCCAAACTAGCTCATCTACAGAGACAAGCTTGTCTGGTGATAACGGGAGCGATAAGCATCGCACCATCAGCCGCTCTGGAGGCCCTCCTTAATATTCCACCTCTTCACATTCGACTGGAGAGAATAACGAGGTGGACAACGTACAGATTAAAACAAACGGCCGACAGCATGCCGAAGGAAATTAGTCTGGGAGGGTCCGGACTCCTCGATGACATTGAGGGTCATGGGATTCTGGGAATGGTCTCAGACTTGATGCCTACAAATCTTAGTAGATATCTGTCTTGTAAGACCGTCCTCCCGGAAAGGGAACGAATTAAAACGACCCTATTGAGGGCCGATCTCTGCTGGTATACTGACGGATCCAAAACCAATAGGGGGTAGGAGGAGCCGGCGCATATGGAAGCAACACCGATGCAAGACTATCAACTAGCCTTGGAAAATACGCAACCATACACCAGGCAGAAGTCTATGCCATTGAGATATGTGCAAGGGAAAGTATAGAAAACCCTAGGTTCCGAAGAGTCTTCGAGAGAACATTAAAAGCTTGGATCTTGGGGGGCAACTTTATAAGGTTATGCAGAAGGCGGTAACAATTGCAACTGCCCACATAGTGCAAAGATTCCTGGGAAATAAGGATGTGTCGCGTTGTCGATAACTTGGAAAGGGCCCCATCTAAGCTTAGTTTCTTTGGTATCTGAGATACCTAGGATGTGTGAGTGCTCCCTTTTGAGGCAGTGTGAAAGCCCTTCAGGCTAAAGTCGATAATAATAAGAAATATATATATATATATATATATATATATATATATATATATATATATATATATATATATATATATATATATATATATACTTAATCAAAAAACTTTCTTTTTGACTTATTGTTAAATGCATGTGGTCTATTATGTTAATTAGGATTTTTAACTGTCAACATCACATTAGCAGTCATTTTTAGCTATAGAGAAAGCTGGTATACATAGATTAGAAATCATATAAAAATTCAAGATTCAAGATAAAAGTGTACAGCATGGTTTATTTAAAATAAAAAAATGGCCTTTACTTTTGGTACACACTGAAAAATTACACTTAGAAAGGTTTGCCGTAACTTTTTATTATATCCTTTTTTACCAAAATCTCAAAACGGTCTGTGAGGTTTACTTACTTATTGGACACCTCTATAACTAAATACTAATACTGTACTATCTTCCAAATATTCAGCGTGCGCTGTATATTGATAACGTCAAACATTTGAAACATATTTCTGAGAACTTAGGCTTCTTTTCTCAGATACCAAGTTGTTTAATGCTGCTGTTATTCTTCGATATAAATAATAAGAAGAAGGGTAGAAGGAAAGGATTAAAGTGGTCCTTGGTATCTGGCACTTAATGCTCCCGGCTAAGGAGTGTTTTAATTTTGAAGTGTGATAATAGAGCTTAATATTGTCTGAGTGTTGCTGTAAGCCCTGGCTTACTGGAAGTCTACAGTTATATAGGAAATAATGGCATGTTCCACAATTTAGGGAAAATTGAGATATTTCCACAGTGGCAATATCGTGACCAGTGACATGACTTTTACAATGGGGGCTCGCGTTTCCAACTGATATTTATTATCCTTTTTAAAGACCTTTCCTTCTTACACTCTCTAAGCTTTTATATCAGAGGAAAACGTTGCTGTTTAAGCTAGTTTGAAAACATACAGTGTGTTCTAATTTTGACGTAAATACCTTTAAGAGTTATTGCCAGATGTTTGGTGATACTTTAAAGTTTAGGAATCATCTTATTTTTGGTAAAATTAATAATTTTTCCAGGAAATATATTTTAAATTTGAAATTTCGATATTTTTTGAGCAAGAGATGAATGGAAGCAAGTTTAAAATTTTATCAATTTTAACGAGATATTAAACTAAAATCCATAATACAAACAAAAGTTTTGAATACTTATTTATATTCATTCATTGTTAAATTTAAATTATACATCATGTCTAACAAATAAGCTTTGTCTGTGCTTATATAGACATAAATTGATAAGCATTTTTATCTAAAATGTCCAACTGTCAAGTATTACGTGGTTTGATCTCACATCCTAAATTTCTTAAGATCTCACTTCTTCTGCAGTTCTAACATCCACCAATAATGTTACTGTAGCTATGGCTATTTATATAAGCACAATAATTATGATTTTGGTACAACTAAGCCTTTTAAAAAAAGTCTGGACGCAGCAAGTGCGTTATGGTAGTGAATTTTCATAAAAAAATTTAATGGCAGATATGTCTTTTTTAACGAAAGCAGGCATCAAATTTGGTTAAATATTTTTTACACAAAATTCTGCTAAAAGCATACATAAAATTCAAATTATATATCTAATCTGTAATTAACATTGAAGATAAAATAATTTGTTTGCACCAAAATCCATTAAAACCTTATTTTCGACGAATTTCATTTAAAAAATGTTCCATCAGTTGAATAATTTTTCATACAAAAATTCTTAAATGTTTCTTTAGAGAAAATCCGCAAAATTCATTTATAAGAAAATTCCCTATTAAAATAACATTTTCTACAAGAAAATTCGCTAATATAAATGAATTAAATACATAAAATAACCAATATAATAGAAAGAACGTACCATATTTTATCATAATAACTTGTTTGAAAATGTAAAAAAAAATCCGAAAATAAACGTAAAACGTTTCCGGGAAAACCCGTTTCCTAGCTGACGAACCTTGGGTTAATAGCAAATTGCATTATTGAATTGTGAAGCATTTAATAAAAATTCGCTACCAAAACGCATTTACTGCGCCTCGAATTTTTTTTACAAACATGCACTATATTTTCATGAAGAGTGCAAAAATGCAATAAGGAATGTTCAAAAAAAATTGTAGGTATCACCAACGACTTATGGGCCAACCTGTGATTGTCAAAATAATTTTATAAGATGCAGCTCAAGACACTATAGGTAATGTATACAATTTTTTCTCGTATCTTGCATAATAACAATTATATTGGGCTTTACCGTAGAAGTGCGTCACCCTGTATATACGTAAACACAAAGTAAACCCGGATATCGATTCTAGGAGGCCTACTTTGCGCTCATTTGAAGAAATCTTTTTAGAATTAAAAAGCCGCGGTCTCCTCATTAACGAATTTTTTCTACGAAAGCTAAAAATTATAGACCGTTAAACTATAAACTTAACTAAAAATACTGGCAAAGCATCAGAGAAAGGGTCTATTTGAAATGAATTTTGTGGAAATATTTTAATAAAATAAAGAGCAATGATGGTTAAAGCTGAAACTTAAGGATTTGCAGAACACTCTTTACACAATCCGTATTTCTTTCAGGTTCTTTGCCTAAATGTTGCCAATTTTTACGTTTCAAATCGCGAATTTTTACGTTTTGAGAAAAATCCCCATTTTTTTTTTCTTTAAATGCCTCTAACTTTTTTGTCGTTAAACTTACAGACCGAAATTTTGGTAAATTATTCAACCTTTATATATATATATATATATATATATATATATATATATATATATATATATATATATATATATATATATATATAATTGAAACTGACCCTGGATATAGGTTTTAGGGAGCCTAGTTCGCCCTCATTTGAAGATTTTTTTTTCTAAATTCAAAAGTCGGGATCTCCTTGTTAGTGATTTTTTTTTAAATTCTCTAAAACAAGCGCTTGTGAAGGCACGGGAAAAGTCTGCGACTGTATTAAATATGGAACGGTTTCAGTAAGTTAGGGCAAGAACAAACAACTAGATATGTTATTCAAATTGAATTAAATCTTAAAATTTTCATCTCCTCTTTATAAAATTATTTTTCATATAAAAACTCGCTAGAAAACCACCTTACACCTAGCCCACTGAGCTACGCACTATATACACTTACCAGCAGGAATATACTATTGTTCAAGGTTTTACAATTTACATAAAACCATTTTGATTTGCAATCGATTTTTTGCTTATATTTTAACGAAATAAAGAAAAGTAACGACTTAGACACATATCTAGGAACTTGTTAGTCATTTCTTGTAGTATTCTTCACTGACATTCTGATCAATAGATTTTTACGTTTTTAACTTTATTGAATCAGATTTAAAACCTGGATATGGGTTCTAGGGGGCCTAGTTTGCGATCATTTGTAAAAAAAATTTCAAAATTCAAAAGTCTGGATCTCCTCATTAGTGAATTTGTGAATTTGTTTTAAGAAAATTCACTAATAATAATACTTTGACGCAAACATTTTGCTAAACAGAATAAATGAACTTATTTCTTACTTTTGAAACCCATTATATATATATATATATATATATATATATATATATATATATATATATATATATATATATATATATATGTATATATATATATATATATATATATATATATATATATATATATATATATATATATATATATATATATATATATATATATATATATATACAAATTTCAACGAACCCTAAACCCTTTTTCGAAACTTCGAAAGTCGTGACCTATCTATCGACTTTTTTTAATCCTACGGTTTATATTTTTTTCATAAAAATTCCGTGACAATACAAGCACAAGATTTTCCTTTTACAAGTAGGAGAGTACTTGTAACATGTACTATTAAATAGGTTATCAAGTAAATGAGAGCACGGCGTTGATTTCCTGTTAGCAGGACAAAGTATTGATAACTTGAGCTATTCTTGTTAAAGTACAATAGCCTATTATTGACATGATCCACACTGACACATTGTATAAACTTTCCCACAATGACGGGCTATAAATAGCTTACTTGTTGAACTAAGTAGATCAAAAATAAAGTGTTCATGAATATGCCATACTACAAAGCTTTTTCAGCCTAGTTGGGAAACTTTAAATTATATAAACATAGTCTACATTAAATTTAAACGACACGATTTTAAAACTCGATAATAAAATTAGATCCAGAATAGTTGGTGGCATCGCATTTGTTCTCCTCATTACCTAGTTAATGATGTCATTCTTGATCAATTATTGTTGCTTTCACTTCGTAAAACCGTTCCACATTAAATACAAGTCCGGCTTCACATGGTTTCAGTTTTGTAACTGGTTTAGCCGTAATATGAGAGTGTATATCGTATATATATATATATATATATATATATATATATATATATATATATATATATATATATATATATATATATATATATATATATATACTTTATTTGTTTGCTGTACGTTTGTGATTTCTTATTGGTTTGCGTGGACTGCAGTTTCGAACCGTCCCGGTTCATCATCAGCACGCTACTGGCTGCTATCGCTCCTGTCTGGTCTACGTCGGAGATTGTACATGGCGCATGCGCCGTGAGCTTTTATTGGTAGGTTTCCTGTTCTCTGATTGGTTATGCCTTCGGACTGTGTCGTGTGTATTGGTCTCCTGTCTTGATCACTGTGGTTTAATAATTTGTCTATTTGTATGGCCTTTATTAAGTTTTGTTTAAATGTTTGTACTTGGATTTGTTCTGGCATTAATTGTTTTCTATTGTTTGTTTGTTGAATGTAGTATTGTTCCCAGATTTCCATTTTTTTGTGGTCTTTAACATGTTTCATTAGTTTTAATTGGGTGATGTCTGGTTTTTGGTGTTTTGTGTCGTGAATGTGTGTAGCTACGTTTGATTTGTAGCTAGGTATGTGGATTTTATCCAGTGCTGTTATATGTTCTTTGAATCTTGTTTCTATTGATTTCTTTGTCATTCCTATATATTTTTTATTGCATGTGTTACATTCTATTTGATATATTCCGTTTAATTCATGTGGGTTGTGTTCTTGTTTTTTATTTATTTTGTTTATTATTTTGTTATTGGTTTTGTAGCTCATTTTTAAGTCATATTGTTTGAGTGTTTGTGTTATTTTTTTGATGTGGTGGTTATAAGTGAATGTTGTGTATTTTGTGTTTGTTTCTGGTGTTTTGTTTTCGGTTTTGTTGATATGTTTGTGTTTGATTTGTTTTACTAGTTTTTCTATTGTTTTTTTGTTGTATCCATTTCTTTCTGCTATTTGTATTATGATGTTGTACTCCTTTTCTCGTTCGTCGTTATGAAGTGGTATATTTAGCATTCTGTTTATTAAGTATCTGTATGCGGCCATTTTGTGTGTATGTGGGTGTAGTGAGTGTTTAGGTATAGTGATGTCTGTTTGTGTGGGTTTTCTGTATATTTTGTATTCAATCTAGTTTTCTTTTCTGATTAGTGTTAAGTCTAGGAAGTTTATGGTGTTGTTTGATTCTTTTTCTATTGTAAATTTTATGTTTCTGTTAATTTGGTTTATTTTTTCGAGGATATTGTCTATGTTGGTTTTTTGATTGTCGTAGATTATTAATATATCATCGACGTATCTTATCCATTTGATGTTTGGGTCTGTCTCTTTTATGATGGTGTTGATTTTATCTTCTAACTGTTGTATGTATATTTCTGCCATAATGCTTGATAGTGGAGATCCCATTGGTAGTCCATCTTCTTGGATGTAGTATTCTCCGTTGAACTCAAAGTAATTTTGTTTTAATATGATGTTTAATATTTCGCAAATTTGTTGTTTTTTGTTGTTATTTTGCATTTTATTTTCGATTATATTTGTAGTTTCGTTAATTCGTATATTGGTGTACATATTTGTTATGTCAAATGAGGCAAGTCTTGTGTTTTGGTTTATGTTTATATTTTCTAGTTTATCTACTAGTTCTATGGAGTTTTTTTATGTTAAATTTGTTTTCTAGTTGTAATTCTTGTTTTAGTACTTGGTCCATTTCTTTTGCTATTTTGTATGAAGGTGCATCTTTGAAGTTGATGAGTGGTCTTATTGGGTATCCCGTTTTATGTATTTTTATTATTCCTGTCATTGGTGGTGCTTCAGGGTTGTTGTTATAATAATGTGTTGTTTTTTGGTTGAATATTGTCTTGTGTTTTTTTATGATGTTTAATATTTGATTTTGGAATTTTTTCGTTGGGTTTTCGTTCAGTTTTTTGCATTTGTTTGTTGAGATGAAAGTGTTTGTTTTTTCTATATAGTCCTGTGTTTTTATTGCTATTAGTGCGTCGCTTTTATCTGTTTTTGCTATTGTTATGTTGTTATATGTGACTTTGTTTCTTATTTGTTTGATCATTTTTTCATGTGTATGGTTTTTTGATTTAGTTTTGTCAATAATTCTGTTTATTTCTGTTGCTAGTTGGTTTTTCAGTGGTTCTAAGTTTGGGCTATTTATTGAGTTTATCGCGTGTTGTGTGTCCACTATTATGTTCTCTATTGTAGATTTTTTTCTATCTAAAAAGTTGGTTTTTATGTTGTTTTCTATAAATTCTTTTTCTTCTTTTGTGAATTTTGTGTCTGTTATGTTTATAAATCTATCCTGAAATATGTGGTGTGTTGTGGTTGTTATGTTTACATTATCTAGTTTGTTCTTTTTAAGGTTGTGTAGTTTTTTGTTTATTTTCTCTAATTTGTGTTTATAATCGGTTTTTATGTTGTGCATTATATTGTTATATCTTTGTGTCCATGTGTCGTATTTCATCTGGTTTGCTAATAAAAGATGAAGTCTATATAATTTTTTTGTAAGTGTGGTTATGTTGCTGTATTGATGTTTGATTTTGTTCGTGATATATAGTTTTTCTGCTTGTGTTTGGGTGTATTTGGCCGTATTGGTATGGTTATGAACAGTGATTTTAGCGTATTTTGGTGTTAATTTGTGTCTTAGGCATTCTCTATTGAAGTATATGTTGGCTTTGTTATAATATATTTTCCTGTAAGTATTTTTGAATAATTTGATGTTTGTCTGTATGTTATCGCTGTCATGTTGGCCATTTTGTGTGTTATTATCTTGTGTTGTGTTCATGTTTCTGGAATTTTCCCTATTTTGTAGTTACTCACTGTACACGTGTTATTCGTATGTTCGTTATTGGTGTTAATTATTTGTGCGTTATTACCTTGTGTGGCTTTAATATCTTTAGGAATATTGCACTACACTGTAATCACTTTTAAATATACACTTTATTTGTTTGCTGTACGTTTGTGATTTCTTATTGGTTTGCGTGGACTGCAGTTTCGAACCGTCCCGGTTCATCATCAGCACGCTACTCAAAACTCGAAACTGCAGTCCACGCAAACCAATAAGAAATCACAAACGTACAGCAAACAAATAAAGTGTATATTTAAAAGTGATTACAGTGTAGTGCAATATTCCTAAAGATATATATATATATATATATATATATATATATATATATATATATATATATATATATATATATATATATATTGTAACGAGGTGAATAAATACACCTCGATATAATGTAATTAAATATATATGCACCAAATAAATGCATAAAACTTAATTAATTTTATGCAAAAACAAACACAAAATACCGAGAAAAAGTGATTTCAGATAAATAAAGATGTATTAATCAGTTGACAATGTCCTATCATTGGCTATCTACATTTTATGGCTTACAGACGCATATAAAAAGACGATCAGAATTCAAGAAAAATCAGTTCTCTTCCAGCATTCACTGATACACCGACATAGCCAATAAGCAGCAGTCCACGGTCCAGCCGAGTGTTTTCAGCCTTAGGTGAGTTTTCCCCGATAATATACAGCAGTGTGGTAAATTATTTGCCAGCTATTACAACATATGTTGACTTCCTGGATGTAAAAGCATGGTACGATATAGGTTGGTCTAAAACTCCTGCCCCAGTTGCTGATTCCTGGGAGTAAGCGTCTAAGATCAAACCACATCGCAGCCTCTCTTCCCTTCTTGTATTGACCGACCAGGGTGCCTATGAGCGGCGCTGGTTCCCGATCGTAACCCGCTGATCTGGCCAAAAAGCCAAAGTTGAGTCGTTTAGTACCTGATGCTGAGTCCTGTGTGCTAAACAAAAGAAGCTCATTCCGTATGACCAGCTGCAGCGATTTCACATATTTTTGAAAAATTCAATCGAAATTCACAATCAACTTACTCGTTGGGAGCAAATGCAACTGTGGATGAAATGTTGGTCGGCTTCAGGGGCAGGTGTAAATTCAAAATGTATTTACCGAGCAAACCCGTGAAATATGGGTAAAAACTCCAATGTCTTGTTGACGCTGGAACCCACTACATATATAATAAATATATTTACTGTGGCAAGGGCACTGATTCATTAAAAGATGTTACAAATGAAGCAAAACGGTTGACTATTGCAACACAAGCTGTTATTCGTCTTTGTAAGCTAATATTTGGAAGCAACAAAAACATTACCGTTGATAATTGGTACTCTTCAACAGAGCCTACAGACTGTCTCATCAAAAATAAACTTACTTACGTTGGAACTATGAAAAAAAAAACGGGAAATACCCAAGGAACTTTTATCCTCAAAATCAAGACAGGTGGGATCTAAATTGTATGGCTTTACAAGTAATAGAACATTGATTTCTCGAGTACCAAAGAAAAACAAAGCTGTTGTCATGATTTCTTCGATCAGTAAATATTTCTGTAGCAGAAGAGCACAACGTTAGCCTATGGCTCTGTTTTATGGATTTGTGTATATGTGTTCAATAAATGCATATATCATCCATCAGTCTTGTGCCAACGCAAATCAGCTACACAGACTCGATTATTTAAAATTATTGGCCTTTATATGAACCGCTCCTTCGTGAAATATTTCAGAAAACAAATTTACCAAGAGAGCTAAAAGCAGGTATTTGCAGAATTTTGAAGCTGGCACCTGAGGCACCAGCTGATGCTCAAGAAATGTTGCCTAGAAATCAGATGAAGTATTGTTCCATCTGTGACCCAAAATTAAAAAGAAAAACTGTTTATTTATGTGTTGAATGCAATAAACCTATTTGTTTGCAATGCTCTAAAAAATATGTGTTCAATGTATTGAAAATCTAGAAGACTCCTAAATGTATTATTTTTTATAGTACGCGTTTTTAAACCAATGTCAGTTTTTTAGAGTTTTAATTAAGAAGTTACTTTAATCTCTTTTTTTTTGTAGTTTGAACCTTAGTAAACATGTTTCTAATACGAACATTTTTAATTTTACAGTTTTCAAGAAACTAAGAGTAGTAACGTTTATTGTTGTTAAAAAAAGCACAATATTTTTGTCCTGTATTTTCTGTGCTTTCGTTTGTTACTCAGTTGGTTATAAATATAAATGTTGTTTTCTTACATGTCTTTGATTATTTATAGAACAAAAACTAAGCATTTTTTTCAATAACATTGAAAAAAACACATTTTTTATTTTGCCGTCCCAAGGACTCCGCAACGCACTGCGTGTTAAAATTTCTGGCTACGCCGGTTAAGGGTTAAGAATCTTAAATTTTGAGACATAGTGTAAAATCGATATGCGTATCTACCAAATTTCGATACAATAAGTTTATTATTATTGGAGATATTTAAATCATCTGTCTCTAATTTAATATAAGATTGTTAGATATAATAATCGAATTTTAAAGGCCTCGATTCGCATTTGTTTAGGAAAAAAGTTTTACATTAGCGACCTCGTTAATGGCAACTCTCTTTAATGAAACTTCGTTAAAAAACATTAACTTAGAATGAGGGTAGTTTACTTTCAAGTAAACCTGCTAATTTGTTCTCTCTGATTTTATAAACTGCTTCAGGCAATTAGCAAATTCTATTATGATTTTACGACAGTTGTAAAGCTTTTCTCGTTAACATCAAACAGTTATGGACACTCCTTCATTTAACAAGCTCTTCCATTTTTAGAACAAGTCACTTTAAAGCGTGTCAGATGAAAGCCTAGTGAAGCGCTTGAGTACGCTAGGACACACAGTGAAAAGTGCACTTAGAACCGTTACATTTAGAGCAGCGTATAGTTCTGTTCGAAAATTAAGGAGTGAAAAGGGACAAAGTATTCTTGTAGTGTTGGTGAGGCAGAATAGAAGAGAGTTCTCTCAAACGCATCCTCTGTAAGAAGTGTATACAGAGAAGAGGTTCTTACAGAATAGCTAACATTAAACACATTAACTATAACAACGTTATGAACTCTTTAACTCAACAACCCTCTACCAGCATGGCAGATGCACTAAGCAGCAGAAGACAGGATAAAGATGCTTTACTAGATTCTGAAAAGGAAGTACTGAGAGCGGCGCGTAATGAAAAGCGTCTGATTTTGTTTTTTACTTTCTTAAGATTTTTTGTTTGTCTTTATCAGACTAGAAGTTATTTAATAAACCCAATATATTGATGGTAAACAACTTGATCGATACATGTCTTATATACCTTCATTTTCTTATTTTTTATTGAAAGGCATACTACTATGATATAATAATAATAACAATAACAACAATAATAATAACATATAATTCGACATGACGTCACATGATATGCTGCGTTGTTGGTTCGGCAAACTTGTGGTGTCAAAACCGCTAGCAAAATGTATAAAACATCCGGCAGCCGTATAATCCTCAAACAACCGATGTAATATCGGAGAGAAGTTATTTAGAGAGATTCCTTTAGCCCTCTCCCATTTTTCATCCCGCTGCCGCCGCTGAGTGCAGCTCTCAGCAAGACCAGCGGTTGTCTCCATGGGCTACCCTTAAACAGAAGACGCACGATTAGTCATCTATTTTACATAAATGCCTTAAAAATATATGCCTCTGGTGAGAGTGAGCTCCAAGCTCCCAGGGTCATATAGGAGTGTACGCGTGACACTGGGATGGAGCTTGGCTTAAACAAGTACTCTGTGGTCCATATAAAGAGGGGGAAACTTTAAGGGCTCCCAAATTATGCGAAGCTAATTGGCGGATGCGCCATACAACATCTAGGTACCGGAGATACCTTATGTACCTGGGTGTTGAGCAATTAGCCATTCTGGATGCTGCAAGAACGAAAGAGGCCATCTGCGGTGGGTATAAACAGCGGCTCTGGTGAATCTGGAACTCAGAGCTGTCTGGACGAAACAAGGTGGTGGCCACCAATATACTTGCCGCTCCAGTCATTCAGTACTCGTCTGGAGTCATGAAATGGACATTAGAAGAGTTGCGTTGGCTGGATAGCGATTATCTTATAGTAAGTACACCATAATATATTCAAAAGATCCGACGATCGTTTCACTAATAAAGTTAGCAGCAATTGTTCTCAAGAAATGCGCAGCAGAACTTGCTCCTGTCCTGACTCCTCTGTTTCAGACATCTGACAATAGAGGCATATTCCCAAAACTCTGTACCTGGACAGCAAATTTCCTCTCCAACCGGAGCATTACTGTTGTCGTGGATGGCCATTCCTCTCAACTGTATCCAATTAATGCAGGAGTTCCTCCAGGTTCAGCTTTAGCCCCTACTTTGTTTCTTCCCCACATCAATGACCTCCTCTCAAGTACATCCAACCCAGTTCACAGTTACGCGGACGACAGCACCCTCCACTCAAATATACAATATTCTAAGCCTGTCTCTTTAGCCCAATTAGATGAGGATCGCAGACTCATGAAGGGTTCTGTCTCCGTGGATCTCCAAAAAATATTAGACTGGGGAAGTAGAAATCTTGTACAATTCAACCCCACCAAATCACAGTCTTGCTTTCTTTCTCATAAGAGATACACCAGCCCTAGACCCATCACATTGAACAACCAAGTTATTCAGAGTAATGAGTCCTTTTCACTTATTGGCATTTCTGTGTGTCGAAATCTCAATTGGCACCAACATGTCACATCAATTGCAGAATCGGCCGCTAAGAAATTAGGTTTCCTTTTCCGGGCTCGCAAATACTTTTCACCAGCTAATCTCTATACCTTATATACTTCACAAATAAGACCAAACCTCGAATTCTGCTCCCACATCTGGGGTGCTGCTGCCGCTTCTACACTCGCTATCCTGGACTCCATTCAGAAGAGAGCTATACGTCATCGGTGACCCTACCTTCACCCAAAGGCTGCCATCCCTTGCCCACCGACGTGCCGTTGGTGACCTCTCTCTCTTTTATAGATATCTGCATGGGTACTGCTCAGAGGAGCTTTCTTCCATAATTCCTCCACCTGCTGCCCCTAACAGATCTACCAGGGAAACAGAGCGAATGCACCCTTTTACCGTCCAGGTCACCAAACATAGAACATCTTGTTATGCCCGCTCTTTTGTCCCGAGGACTTCCAAGTTGTGGTATTCCTTGCCGGCACATGTTTTTCCTTCTCCCCCAAACCTCCAAGCTTTCAAGTCCAGAATTAACAAGTTGCCTCTTTCCTCCTTGTCAACACCCACGGTACGATAGTATTTGGGCTGTAAGCCCTCGTGGTGTGTTGTTGAAATAAAAAATAAAATAAAAGGTGTACGGATGCCCATTATCAAACAAGCTGAAGGGAAGGAAAGTTTAAATCAAAATAAAGAGATAACGGTTCGTGTGCTTAAAGTATGCAAATAATAGAAAATAGAATTAGAAAGAAGGCTGAGTATACCTTATATATTAAAAGATCAAACCTCAAATCAATAGTACGAAAACAAATGTAGTTAATACAAGTAGGGATAGGACTGCTAAACAAGTTATTTTTACTTACAATTCTTAAGCTGCATGAGAAGCAGGTATCAAATAAATGGAAACGGATTCCATTGCATAATATACGCACATGACATGGCGCTAATACCAGAAACAAAACAAAAATTAGGGCTTCGAAAATGAATGTAAAGACGAACAGCCAAGAACTTGAACAAGTAGAAATATTTATGCACCTTGAGAGTGCTATTACGAATTTGGTAAATGTAGTCGAGAACTAAGAGCGAGAGCCATACCAAAACAAGCATTTTAACAACGTATTCTTGTCACCAATAAAATTGTAGCTTGAACCTTAAGAAGAGGTTTATCAAGTCGTACGTATGAATTATTTTAATATAGGGGGCGGACTTTTTGACGAAACATAAGGATAATTAAAGCTCTCCAAAAGTGGACATGGACAAAACTAAGGTAAACCTATGGAAAAACAAACGAAAGTGCGCTATAAGTGATGAGAGAAGCAAGGTGCTTGTTGAAAAAATTCAGAGGAGGAAGGCAAAATTTATAAGACATATTTCGAGATATAATATCCATCCGAAAACATTACTTGAAGGAGGAATATTTGGAAAAATTGAAGGGATATCCCAAGAGGAAAACTTCTGGAAAACTTAGCATAACTGATAAAGTGCGGAAGCTACAATTAAATGCAAAGAGAGCTGCTGGAAACAGAGATTCATGATTGCGACGACATGGCAACATTGCGTTTAGACTGTGATGATATTAAAAATGTGTTACGTATTCTAAAAAATAAGCAGTGTCTTATAAACCAGGAATATTTTAACATGTGTTATCTTTTTTAAAGTGTCCTTTGAGAGTTCGCTTTGCTGTATTTTAACAAATATTTTATGCCCTTACACATTTTTCGTCGAGTGCAAATACGATTAGTCCTAACTTGTGTTTAGGTCTCAGGAGGAGGAAATCTAAATCTGAGTTAGTTACCTTCCAAAATGGAATAATCTAATTATTCAGATTTGGAAGCGTTTATAAGATTAGGTGGTGAATCAGTCTTGACAACAATACCCCTCCCTTCAAGTTTGTTGAAGGAGAGTTAGTTTACTTTGGTATATTGTTATCTATTAGCCGAAGCATATCAGGATTAAGGAGAATACCTAGTCTCAGAGAAATATCTTATAGAATCATCCCTCGTGCGTCATACACATTGACGTCACATTATGTTTGAAATGCAACAAATTAAAAAATGTTTTATTTAGCACGTACAGCTGTTACGGCGGCCTAATTTAGATACAAAATAGATTAGAGAAGTCTAGATAGCATTATTTAAAAAGCCAACTTACAACTAACATTCTCGACATAAAAATACGTTAAAAAAGTTCTAACAAAGGACATGGATAGTACCACCAAAATCAGGGGAATTTATGAAATGATTTGTAAAGATTGTTATCTTAAATACGTCGAACAAACAAAAAGATCTATTGCAATTAGATTCAAGCGCAATTAAAACACGGTACAATAGATAGATCTTCCGTTGCCCGGAATATTTGGGATAATGGTCACCACGTTAATGAGGAGAATCTGAAATTGAGAAGGAGTGTTATTTCAAGTTATTTACCCACCTACCAAAATAAAAATTTTCACAAAATCTTTTTCAACGACGTAACAAAAATTTCATTAAAATTTGCAAAAATGTTTTCAAGAAAATCCGTAAACATTTTTTTTTGTAATAAATTATTACACATTTATGAATAATTACCAAAATTTCACAAAAACATGTTACAAAAAAACGATTTCTACGAAGGACAAAAAAATTCTGTGAAAACTGGCTAAATATCTTTTTACACAAAATACATAGAATTCAAATTATATACCTAATCTGCAAATAAAATTTAAAATAAAACAATTTGTTTGCACGAAAATCCATTGAAAAATGTTCCATAAACTGAATAATTTTTCATGCTAATATTCGCAACAAACGCTTCTTCAAAAAAAATCATAAACCCATTTATAAGAAAACTCGCTATAAAAAGAACATTTTGTACAAGAAAATTAACTCATAGAAATAGAAATAAATTAAATAAATTGAAAAATATTCAAAATCTGATGTAAATACAGAACCAGATACTTTTTCTGTGGCTTCACAGAGAAAATTATTTTGCCTGTGGATGCTGTAAAAAATGAATCCTGTTGTAGAGAAGAAAACAACCTCATCTCATGTCACAAATCTCCACGTTTATGTTAACTGTGGAACGGTTTTACCAACTAAGGGCAACAATAGCTACTATTAAACTCGAATTAAAAGTCTTAAAAGTGCTTATCTTTCATTTTCAACAAAAAGTCACTAAAAATATATTGGAATTACACAATCTGATCAGATAACGTTAAAATGGAATCAAAGACGAAAAAAAAGTAAAAAAAAAATTACAAGAGAAATTCAGTCACCGGTGAGATTTGAACCCACATCTCTACGTTCATCAGTGAGGGAGACTAATCATGAGACTACGTAAGCCTTTTTAGAAACTTAAATGAATACAGGTAGATAATCGATAATGGTCTTAAGTTCTTTATTTGTAATATGTAAGGTCTTTAGAGGCAGATTTTGTAGTTATTTAAACAAATTAGAAGTGTAGCATAAATTTAAAACATTCTAATATACATTTTATGCCATATTTACCGTTTATAAGCCACAATGCTGATTGTCACGTTTCAAATCTCTAGTTTGACATTTACAGGAGTAAAATTATAAAATTCTAAAAGTAATCTTTCTGGTACTTCCTGAACTTTTTGCGCCATTATAAGATACACTTTGTCTGTAATATTTAATAGATTTTGTTTAACACATACAATAGTTTGATATTGCGTCTTCTCTGACTTTTAGTGGCACTAAAATTTTGCTTCATTAAGTGCCTATAACTTTTTTACTTTTGACATAGAAACCTAAATTTTGGTGCAACGTTTGACTTTTACAACATAAACCAGGTTGCCAAATGTGATTGCCATAACTTTGTTATTTACGGAGATATGATTTTTTCCAGAAGAAAAAACCTAAAATC
The DNA here is from genome assembly GCA_964006375.1 of Tillus elongatus. Lineage (NCBI taxonomy): Eukaryota > Metazoa > Arthropoda > Insecta > Coleoptera > Cleridae > Tillus > Tillus elongatus. The sequence continues at coordinate 129,922,383 of OZ023269.1, forward strand.
TTCCCGGAAAAACTGGTCCCATTTTCCTGGCTAACGCACTTGTCCAAGCCACTTGCAAAAAGAATTTACTCACCAAATTTTATCAAAATTGGCTTTTTTTAGTTATCCGTGTGACACACACATATATATATATATATATATATATATATATATATATATATATATATATATATATATATATATATATATATATATAAACATATAAAAATTGAAACTGACCCCGGATATGTGTTCTAGGGGGCCTAGTTCGCGCTCACTTAAAGAAATTTTTTCAAAATTCAAAAGTCGAGATATCCTCATTGGTGAATTTTTTAAAGAAAATTCACTAAAAATGTATGAACCCCGCTCCGCCGCCTATGACGAATCATCTGATTGATTGCTTCCTAAAGTAAATACCGACAGAGGCACGTCCGAGGGATAATAAAATAATACAGATATTTCCGCCAAACCAAATATGTTAATTTAGGTGTCGTTGAACCTCCATAAATCACTATGGCCCACTACCTGCAGAATTCCAGTAAAATATAAATAGCGTTGTGAATAAAAGCTATTTAGAATTATTCATCCTCTGATGACGCTAACTGGGTTAGTGAAACGATCGTCAGGTCTTTTAAAATATGTTGTGGTGATTTGGGTTCTCCAAGTGTGCTTATCAGTGCTCATCACAGGTTCCAATCTTCACTTAGTCTAATGAAGTTGATGATGGCCACTGTGAACTTTGTAGTTTCAATATTTAGGTAATTGATCATTTCTCTTCCTTATAATTATGGTTGCTAGTCATGATATTAGTGGTTATACTTCGTACACCAAAATAATTTATTTAGTTAATCTGTTAGTGGTTTTTTAACTGGAGGGTGCCACAGCAGTGTCTTCTGTCTGCTAGAGCCAAATTGGGAACTAATTGCCTTTTATTATTGTGAGAAACTCATTTGTATCAATTTTTACGACAAAACACCAAACACTTTTCTGGATACCAGCGAAAATTTAAATTCGATTTCCCACTTTAACACCCTGTATTTCTTTAAATGCTGGATTGAAGTTACTTTGGCTAAGGCGTCATATTTTGGTATCAAGAATCTACTCCTGTTCTGTATCCCATGAATTTTGAAGCAGCCTGTATACACTTATGTCAAAAATAAAATTTACCATTTTCTGATTATATAGAAATATATTAAAATTCTCCAATATTTCTTTAATATTACTACTTCTCTTTCATACCCATCCCGGGACATTCATCTTTAAGAATGAAAGATAGATTCTGTATTCAGTCCCTTTTATTGGAACTGTTGGAAGGGAGTTTGGCGATATTTTTCAAGTGAGCCTCCATTCTTACTCTCATAATTTTATTGTTTTGATTTATTAGGACCAGGGTTTATGGCGTGACCTTTGTTACACCCTGCCATATGTCTCTTATAGTCGTAGCTTCTTAGGTAAAATTATAACCCAGTACATATTATCTTTTTAGCATGCATATATAATTACAAACGTTTCATTCTAATTTTGTTTTAAAAGACGATTTGTTAAACTTCCTAATTTGGTATTTAATTTTTTTTCGGCTTCTATTAGCATATCGATTAATGAAAAATGTTTAATAACCAACAAAATAGGAATTTTGAAACTTTAAAAGCGTCAACACAGAGCAATAGAGTTACAGTGGCCGATTTTTGTAACAATTTTACCCAATTGAAAAAAGTCTGGACGCAGCAAGTGCGTTATGGAAGTGAATATTCATAAAAAGGTTTTTAATAACAAATATGTCTCTTTAATGCAAGCAGGTATCAATTCGGTCACCCGTATAACCTATATAGTAAAAACAATGTACCATCTTTTATCAAAATAACATATTGTTTGGAAATGTAAAAAAAAGTTCCGAAAATAAACTTGAAATGTTTGCGAGAAAACTTGTTTCCTAGCCGACGAATCTTAGGTTAATAGCAAATTGAGTTATTGAATTTTGAAGCATTTAATGAAAATTCGCTACCAAAACGCATCTCGATTTTTTTACAAACATGCATCATATTTCGATGAAAAATGCAAAAATGCAATAAGGAATGTTAAAAAAAATTGTAGGTATCACCAACGACTTATCCAGCCTGTGATTGTCAAAATAACTTTATAAGACGCAGCTCAAGACATCCTATAAGTAACGTATACAATTTTTTCTCGTATCTTGCATAATAAAAATTATACTGAGCTTTACCGTAGAAATGCGTCATCCTGTATATATATAAAAGAAAGTAAACCCGGATATGGATTCTAGAGCGCCTAGTTTGCGCTCATTTGAAGAAATCTTTTTAGAATTCAAAACCGTGGTCTCCTCATTAACGAATTTTTTCTACGAAAATTAGCTAAAAATCAAAGACCGTTAAACCATACACTTAACTAAAACTTAAGGGTTTGCAAAACACTCTTTACATAATCCGTTTTTCTTTCAGGTTCTTTGCTTAAATGTTGCCAATTCTGACGTTTCAAATCGCGATTTTTTACGTTTTGAGCAAAACTCAATTTCTTTAAATGTCTAACTTTTTTTCTCTTTAAACTTACCGACCTAAATTTTGGTAAATGGTTCACCCTTTATATATATATATATATATATATATATATATATATATATATATATATATATATATATATATATATATATATATATATATATATATATAGATATAAAATTGAAACTGACCCTGGATATGGGTTCTAGGGTGGCTAATTGGAGTTCATTTGAAGAATTTTTTCTAAATTCGAAAGTCGGGATCTCCTCATTAGTGAAATTTTTTAAGAAAATTCACTAAAACAAGCACTGGTGAAGCCACGAGAAAAGTCTACGACTAAACGATTAAATATGGAACGGTTTCACTAAGTTGGGGCAACAACAACAGTCTCGCTTTCTATCTCATAAGAGATACAGCACTAGACCCATCACAATGAACAGCCAAGTTATTCAAAGTAATGAGTCCTTTAAACTTGTTGGCATTTCTCTGGATCGAAATCTCATTGGCACCAACATTTCACATCAATTGCAGAAGCGACTGCTAAGAAATTAGTTACTGCCCAGGTCACCAGACATATGTTATGCCCGATCTTTTGTCCCGAGGACTTTTAAGTTGTGGAATTCCTTGCCGGCGCATGTTTTTCCTTCTCCTCCGAACCTCCAAACCATCTAGTCCAGAATTAACAAGTTGCTTCTTTCCTCATTGTCGACACCCACGGTACGATAGTATTTAGGGTGTGAGCCCTCGTGGTGTGTTGTTGAAATATAAAAAAAAGCCTTTTAAACGGGAGCCGAAACGATGGGATTCGGCTCCTGCTATTTTATTTTTTGGCAACTGCAACTTTTTTATGAGCCTACATATAATTTCTTCAATTTATCTTCAAGAACAGTTAAGGGAATGAATGACTTAATTTTTTAATCATGTCAACTTTTTGTTTAAGGACTTTTAAAGGTTCTTTTTGACTCGTCCTTATACTAACAAACATTATTTCGACATGTTGCGAAGGGATATCTAATGCGGCGATTCCAGCATTTCAAGTGCCCAATTTATGTCAGGTGTTGTTTGTCATATTGTGCTTTGTAACTGAATTATGTTGGATCATAACAGGTTTAGGAGGACACAATGTTCGATTCTGAGAGGTCTCAACCAACAGCTTGAGAATCTTAGCTTTCAGTGTGGTCTCTTAATGATAATACCAAATCCCTAAGTTATGATATCGCAGCTGATAAACAGTTCTCGTGTGAATTTACTTTTTAGTGAAAGCTCCGTGATTTTGTGTTAAAAAACAACGTTTGTATCCGAAAATCGGGCTCAAAATTATATACGGGTGTCGCTTAGTGACGTGCTTATATATATATATATATATATATATATATATATATATATATATATATATATATATATATATATATATATATATTAATATTTCAACAACACACCACGAGGGCTTACAGCCTAAATACTATTGTACCGTGGGTGTCGCCAAGAAGGAAAGGGGCAATTTGTTAATTCTGGACTTGAAGGGTTGGAGGTTCGGAGGAATATACAAATTGAAATTGACCTGGAATATTGGTTCTAGGAGGCCTAGTTCGCGGTCATTTCAAGAAATTTTTCCAAAATTCAAAAGTCGGGATCTCCTTATTAGTCAATTTTTTAAAAGAAAATTCACTAATAATTGTTCCAGAATATTAGCTGTGCTGCGATATCACTAGTAAGTCTGACATTTTTTTTTCGTAACAGAAAACAAGCTTTATTAAAGGCAAACAAGTATTTGCCTTTCACACTCTAAATGTGGTTGCGTATCACAGTAACAAGGTTGCCAATACTTAGCGATAAAGCCCTTGACATCTTTGCTAAAGGCTAATTGGCAATGATTACCACATGCTAACAACTACGACTTGTATCCTTTTACACATCCACCATGTCTTCTTTCTTGTATGTTTCTCACTCCCAACAATATACGCTCTTTGCCCTCTAATCCCTTATCCCTTGACGAATGTTTCAATTATTGTCTCTATAATCCCTCATTATGTTTTAGGCTAGAGTTCTTGTTAAACCGAATCGATGTGAGTTAAGGTAACATGTATATCTAGCACCTTTTTATATCCCAGAGGAAAATAGCATAACAGAGTGTGTTGTCTAAATAATTATACAAGGATTTATCTAACTGGGTGACCCAGAAAATATAGCTTTCCTTTGGTTTATACCACCAAAGGCAATTGTCCGGTTATAAGTAAATCTCTGTAACATTAAATAAGGTAAAAAAAATGTTTACACTATACTGATTGTTTGTGGCTAATGGACTGTGCTTTCGAGGCCATCCCTAGACTAACATACACACACACACACACTATACTGATTATAGGACAATTATTGAAATTTCTTTCTAGAGCAGAATAATATTGCTATATGCTAAATCTTTTTTTAAATAGCAAATGTGTCTCTTTAATGCAAGCAGGCATCAATTTGGTCACCGGTATAACCTTTATAGTAGAAACAATATACAATATTTTATCAAAATAACTTGTTTGAAAATGTACAAAACTTTTCCGAAAATAAACTTAAAACCTGTCCGAGAAAACTCGTTTCCTAGGTGACGAACCTTAGGTCAATAGGACATTGATTTATTGACTTTTGAAGCTACCAACACGTACTTCCTGCGTCTTGATTTTTTTACAAACATGCATCATATTTTGATTAAAAATGCAAAAATGCAATAAGGAATGTTCAAAAATAATAATTGTAGGTATCATCAACCACTTATGGGCCAGCCTGTGATTATCAAAATAATTTTATAAGATGCAGCTCAAGACACCCTATAGGTACTAAATGAAGATTGGAACCTGTGATGAGCACTGATAAGTACTCTTGGAGAACCCAAATCACCACAACACATTTTAAAAGACCTGACGATCGTTTCACTAACCAAGTTAGTCAGGTCTTTTAAAATGTGTTGTGGTGATTTAGGTTCTCCAAGTGTACTTATCACCCTATAGGTAACGTATACAATGTTTTCTCGTATCTTGCATAATAACAATTATATTGAGCTTTACCGTAGAAACGCGTCACTCTGTTTATATGTTATATAGGAAGTCAACCCGGATATGGATTCTTGGGGTCCTAGTTTGCCCTCATTTGAGGAATTCTTTTTAGAATTCAAAAGCCGCGCTCTTCTTATTAACGAATTTTATCTACGGAAATTAGCTAAAAATTATAGACCGTTAAACCGTCAACTTAACTAAAACTACTTCTAAAGCATTAGATAAAGTGTCTATTTGAAATGAATTTTCTGAAAAAATTTCATTAAAATGAAGGGCAATGATAGTAGAAGCTGAAAATTAAGGGTTTGCAAAACACTCTTTACATAATCCGTATTTCTTTCAGGTTCTTTGCCTAAATGTTGCCAATTGTGACGTTTCAAATCGCGACTTTTTACCTTTTGAGGAAAACCCCTTTTTTTTTTAAATGCCTCTAACTTTGTCTTTAAACTTACAGACCTAAATTTTGGTAAATGGTTTACCCTATATATATATATATATATATATATATATATATATATATATATATATATATATATATATATATATATATATAAATTGATACGAAGCACTTGTGAAGCCTCGGGAAAAGTCTACGACGGTATTAAATATGAAACGGTTTCACTAAGCTAGATCAAGAACAAACAACCAGATATGCTATTCAAATTGAATTAAGTCTTAAAACTTTCATCTCCTCTTTATCAAAAACTCGTTAAAAAATTCATTAATAACAATCTGATTGGATAACGGTAGAGTGAAATGAGACTAAAAAAAATTGATAAAAAGTAAAGTAACCAACCAAGATTAGAACTCGTCATGTAGGAGTCGATTATCCGATGTACAGGGCTTAGCCCACTTGGCTACGCTCGATATGTATGTATTAGCAGGTATATCCCGTAGTACACGTTAATTGTCTAACGTCTTTACTATTTACACAAACAATTTTGATTTACAATTGATTTTTTGCTCATATTTTAACGAAACAAAGGAAATAATCTACTTAGACATAGATCTAGGAGCTTGTTAGTCATTTCGTGTCGTATTTTTCACTCACATTCGTACTCCTACCATAATTATCAATATTGACGTTTTAACTTTTTTTGAATCAGATTTAATTATTTAAAAATTAATTTACCTCTAACTTTTTTGTCTTTTAACATAGAGATCTGAGTTTTGGTACATACGATACTCTTTATGACAGAAACCAGCGTCCAACAATTTCGTTGCCCTTACTTTGCTATTTCCGGAGATATAATTTTTTTTCAAAAGAAACCACAAAATTTTCCGGGAAAACCCAAACCGATTTTCTTGACTAACGAACTTATTCAAGCCACTTGTAAAAAGAAGGATGTATTTAATTTCGGCCCATTATTGTTTGAGTTATCGGTGTGATACACACACACACCCACACACATACATACATACATACATACATATATATATATATATATATATATATATATATATATATATATATATATATATATATATATATATATATATATATATATATATGTGTGTGTGTGTGTGTGTGTGTAAACATATAAAAATCGAAACTGACCCTGGATATGGGTTCTAGGCGACCTAGCTCGCGCTTTTTGAAGATAGTTTTTCAAAATTCAAAAGTCGGGATCCCCTCATTAATGAATCTTTTTTATAAAATTCACTAAAAACTAAGTACCTTTTTGTCCTTCCTTGTGTTTACCTATTTGGTCCGCAGCCTTCTCAGTGTGTTAAAAAAGTCACCATGACAGACTCCATTGGTGCGAAAAGTGTCCCAATATTTCCAATTTCATGGGGAGATAAAAGAAATAAGGTATAAATGATGAGCTTGTTAGGTTAACATTCACATAACAGGTTTTGCCATTGCGAAGAGCAAGGTCAAGTCCATGTCTATATATTTTAAAGATAGACAGTAACTAAATGAGCCTGTTTTCAATGTCAAAATTATATTCATTTTTGTTTTTTTTTATTAAAAAAAGGGGCAAATATATATATATATATATATATATATATATATATATATATATATATATATATATATATATATATATATATATATATATATAATATGACAAGACTTAATTATTATTTAGCTTAGTAGGGGTTTGTCATTTAAAATAATTTAATCTTGTTTAGAGGCAGTTAACGAAAGAAAACATGTCCTGAAATTACAAGTGAATGCCAAATGGTCTAAAAAGTATAAGCAATTGAGTGTCCCTTGAAAATTACTAAAATTTCACAGTTCACTTTTTATAATTCTATTTTCTCAACAAACATTGAGCGGGCGACTGAAAACTGTAACAGTGTATATTCCTTCCATCCACTAGTATTTCAGTCGCGAGGTACAGACTCCACTTCCTTTAATATTCCCCTTCTATTACGGTCTATTGCAGCGCTGTATGTCAAGGAGTTTCGTTTTATTCGGCAGTTCTAAACCAAATAATCTTTGATGGTAGCGCAACTAATTTTCAGAGGGTAATCGGGCGAATAACCACGCAAAGTAGTTGGATTTACTCTCTACTTGATCGACCTGACGTCTATAATTCCTCTTTATGTTAATTTAGTTAAATTGCATCTCCGAATTGGAATGAAGTGCCCTATATTTGGGTGCATCAATTTTAGTTATGGTATTTCTCCACATAGTTATGTAATTACTATTTCGTAGATGTTAGATATTCTCATGCAGCGAGAAGCAATACTATTTTACCTTGTTACGTATTCGATTAATCTAGAAATACGAGGTGTAGTCACAGACATAATCATAATATCAGAATATTATTCCTAGTTACTAAGTGCAACCAACTGAAACACATATCTTGCTTAGCTATGTCTCGAATTAGAATCTGTTCCCAAAGATTAGATAGTAGATAAGTTAAGAAGTGTGTTGCTTTGATTAAGTTTCTCACACAGGAGTGGTGAAAACTTTACATAAATTAATCTAGTTGATGAGCACCTTTGCTTTCTGTTTGATAACTTGACTTCTATTTTCTCTTTCTTTTAAAGATTTTCAAGGGCACAGTAAAAAATCAATCTTTCTGAATCTAAACCATGATCTCTTCTAATGGTCTCATATTTTGGAGACCAGAGACTCATGCCAGTAACCACGCTATGACGTAGAAACGACTTTAACCCGTCACAGTTTCATTATATATATATATATATATATATATATATATATATATATATATATATATATATATATATATATATGTATGTATGTATGTATCACAACGATAACTTAAAAAATAATGGGCCGATTTTGATAAAATTTGGTGAGTAAATTCTTCTTGCAAGTGGATTGGATAAGTTCGTTAGCCAGGAAAATCGGATTCCGGCAAAATGTTAGGTCTTCTTTAGGAAAAAATTCATATCTCCAGAAATAACAAAGCTATGGCAACCAAATGACAGGCTGACTTATATTCTAAAAAGTCTGGACGCAGCAAGTACGTTATGGTAGTGAATTTTCATAGAAATGATCAGGCACCAAATATTTTTTTAAAACTTTTTTTCTTTTAACATATAAATATAAATTTTGGTATATAGTTTCCTTTTAATATCGCAAAACTTAAGTACCAAGTTTGGTTACCATAGATTTTCTATTTTTTGAGAAAAAAAAATCGTTTGAAAGGAAACCCAAAATTTTCCCGGAAAACCTGGTTAGATTTTCCTGAATAACGAACTTGTCCAAGCCACTTTCAAAAGGAAAGCACATGCTAAATTTTATCAAAATTAGTCCATTATTTTTTGAATTATCGGTGTGATACACACACACACACACACACACACACATATATATATATATATATATATATATATATATATATATATATATATATATATATATATATATATATATATATATATATATATATATATATGTAACCGTCTGATAACTCAAAAAATAATTAACCAATTTCAATGAAACTCGACAAATGCCTTTATTTTATTAATGGATTGGACGACTTCGTTATCCAGGAAAATCGGACGGAGTTTTCCGGGAAAATGTTGAGTTTTATTTCAAAAAAAACTTTTTTCTCCTAAAATAACAAAACTGTTTTAATGAAATTTACAACATATATTGCTTTAGGAGAGACCTTACTAAGTACCAAAACTCAACTTTCTAAGTTTATAAAAAGTTGACTTATTAAAATTTTAAATTTTCTTTCGAAACAATTTTTTTCTCCAAAAATTACACACTTATTTTAATGAAGTTTGCTGGATATCTTGCCCTAGGAAAGACCTTACTACATGCCGGAATTAAGCTTTCTAAGTTTATAGAAAACTGAGTTATTCAAATTTGAAACCTTTAATAAAAAATCACTACCATAACGCACTTGCTGCGTCCAGAGTTTTTTCTGTTTATCTGTGGAGTTTTGACTCTTACATACAATAAATTTATAAAAAATCTAATAATCGGTTTCAAACCGAATGTTATGGCAGCTTCATCTTTGACCCATAGAAACTTCTATACTATTATTATTTATGAGTGTTACTTCAACTTGTTGAGTAAGCTTTAAATATTTTTTACAAATATGAAGAATGTGTACCTTTTTTATACTCAAAATATACCATAATTTACAGCAAAGCTTGAAGCAGGTTAATAATAAAGTTGGGGTAATAAAGTTGAGCTTTATGAAATAACGAAGTGGTAAAGAACATTATGTCTAATGCGGCTTTCCAGTATTAAAAGTATTTTTACGAGAAATGCTTTGTGTACAAAAGGCTGGTCGTAAAGGGAATAGGTATCCCCGTAGAGTTATATTTTTATCACTTTTAATTAACCTAATATAGATATAACTAATTCTGGCAAACAATTAGCTTTTACTCCCCATTTGTCATAATATTTGCAGCAAGCCAGCTGACAGCTTTAAACATGGTTTATTTTAATGCGCAGCTACTGCACTTTTCTAGGTACTAAGCTAGTATTTAGGAAAATTTAGACAACGAAATAAACCAGAAATAAACAAATTTCTGAAAGAAAACCGATGCTTTTTTAGGAAATTGTGGAAAATGCTTATAAAAAATCATTTTAATATATAATTTACTTAGAAAATCATTGTGCCATAGAAACTACTGAAGACTCTTCTGTGGTTTTTGCTACATAAATTAATATTTTTATTTAACAGCAATTTTTGGACATAAAATCAAGACTGTAAGTTTCTAACAATTTTAAAACTGAGCTTAAACTTGACATCAAACACACACCAGAGGCCAGTTTTAATTTCTGTTAAGTAAGTTTTCCTATTAGTAAATTTTTTTCAAAAGAATTACTTAGGAGGAATACGCGACTTTTGATTTTAGAAAAAAATTCTTGAAATAAGGGGAACTAGACCCCCTAGAATACATATCCGAGGTCATTTTCAATTTTAAATGTTTATATATATATATATATATATATATATATATATATATATATATATATATATATATATATATATATATGTGTGTGTGTGTGTGTGTGTGTTTATAGGGTGGCGCATTAAAAACGAAACAGGCCGATTTGCATCCAGACAATTATTTTTTTAAGAAACGCTGAATTTTAATATTGAGGGGGACATGTTTTGACATAAAACTCAACTTTGTCACATCAACCCGTTAAGGGTGGTGATAACAACACTTATATTTTAAATAGGGAAGATGGGTCGAGTGTTACATCATTTAAAAGCTCTTTCTTTTCTGAACTCAGCACACTAATTTTTTTGAAAGTTTTATCAACTCATTTAAAAATTATTCACAGTTGGAGTTGCAAGAACGTATTTAATTCATTGTGATGCACTAATTAGTCAATTTTTCGTTAAAAAAACTAAAAAACAAAACCAAACGTTCAAAAATGTTTATTCAGTTAAGTAAGTGTTCAACCTGTGGACCACCAGCTTCCATACAAAAGTACAAATTTTGTTCAAAACGAGCTCCGACATTCTGGAGCGTGCGTGCGTGCGCGTGCGTGCGGTCGTGCGTGCGTGCGCGTGCGGTCGTGCGTGCGTGTGTATGTGTGTTCCACACCGATAACTGAAAAAATAATAGGCCGAAGTTGATCAAATTTGGTGAGTACCTTCCTCTTGTAAGTGGCTTGGATAAATTTCTTAGTTTGTTTCGGAAAATGTTTATATCTCAGAAAATAGCCAAGTTATGGCAACGAAATTTAGTATTTGGTCTGCATCATAAAAAGTAAATTATGTATCAAAATATAGATCTGTAAGTTAAAAGACAAAAAAGTTATAGCCAATTAAAGGAATAAATTTTAGGATTTTCCTCTTAAACCTCAAAGTCGCGATTTAAAACATCAAAATTGGCAACATTTAGGCAAAGAACCTGTAACGAATACGGGCTACGTAGAAAAATATAGCAAGAAGAGTGTATTACAAGCCCTGAAGATTTAGCTTCCACCGTCATTGTCCTTCATTTTACTAAAATAGAACACAATTTCAAGTGATGATTTCTCCAAATCAATTTGCCAAACTTTTCTACCGGTACAGTCACTTCAAAACTTCGATCAAGCTTTGCTTTATTCATTTTTTACTAGAATATTTGTTTAGTTTTTCGTTTTGCTTATCGCCAACTTGGAAACGACGCTCACACTCATTTGAGATATAGCTTAAACTTCTGAAAAACAATTATCTTTTTGGACAACATAATTTTAACATTAAGTATTTATTGAAGGCTGATTCAAAAATAATTGCACACAACGTAGGAGTAGATCCTTGGCATTAAAATATTACGATCTTGCCCAAATTACCCCAGTTCAAAAGTCAAAATTGAAGGAGATATGGGGTGTTTGTTTAGAAATAAGGGAAGCTTCTAGTCTGTCAGAATGAACCATCTCTAATCTAATAAATAACGAACAGTGACGCCAACAAAAAAGTTTGATTCTTTAAGGCTTAAAGGATACCATTACTTTTAGATCGCCTGTATGTATTACTTATAAAAATCCTTTACTGTACCATACTTACTGCCTTTCCATAATATCTGGAGTAATAACTCATGTTTGTAATAAAAAATGTTGATGGCATCATTGTAAAATATATAATTCTAACTTAATAGTGTGGTGTAAACAGCTAGAGCGTGAATATCTGGATTTGGCTTCGTTTTCAGCGTATCATCGTTGATTTAAATGTCCCACAATTCACCATGCAGTAAATGTAATATACATGTACTCCGCTGATTGTTGGTTGGTATAACCCCCACGGTTTCCGGATAAACCGAATATCGTGAAGGGAACCTTTGTCTCGTAAAGATATATGACTCAATCAAGCAAACTATTTGAGTAATTTCAGTAAATGTCTAATATTGTGAATAGTTATGAACAGGTAAGCACTCAAATGTTATTCGATATTAAATCGAAAATCGCGGATTCACGTTTCGAGTTTCGCGAGGTTTTGGTATAAGCGAAGCAGTTTTCAGTCTCTGTACTGATTCAAAATTAAATGTAGAAACTGAAACCAAGATGTGTAATTATGCTTTATAAATTTTGAGAAGGCGTATGACCTTGTAAAGCATACCAAACTAACACATTCATATAGTAAATAAGGACTTAACAATAGACATGTCAAGATGATTAAAAAAATGGGAACAGTCCGCCTTTATAAAATCTAACGTACATCACTGTTGGAGAAACATAATTCGTACGCCCCTGTCTCTTTACTTTCATTCGGTTACACTATCATTTAAGTTTCTACCTGGAATTATTCATCTCTGCATTTCACAATCTTTCCCAATTTGCTGGATGTTGGAGAAACAAATTGGTACGCCCCTGTCTCTCTACTTTCATTCGCTTGCACTATCATTTAAGTTTCTACCTGGAATTATTTATCTCTGGATTTCACAATCTTTCCCAATTTGCTGGTAATCTTTATCCTCTAGACGTCTGCATCGCATTAGGTTTACGCATGAACAATGCCATACAAAGAATACTTATATACCGTTAGGTTCTTTATTGTAAATAGCTTTAGCTGTCTTTGACGCATTATTAAGATGCACCCAGTGGATTTTCTTCACTAGGAATAATGCTTCTATCTAGTTGGCTATTCTGTATTACTGACATTATGTTATGTCAACTACGTCACCTAGCAGTACGCGAAAGCTCGATAAAAGCAAGCCTTTCGCAAGGTACAAGTCAGTTTTATGTTCGATCGCCTCTTCTTAAATTCTTGGGACTCCGAGTTCCCAATTTTCTACTTAAACACCGCTTGCGTGTTTAAGCCAGTTCAGTGCTACAGTTCTACGCCAGATCTCATCTTCGCTCCTTCTTCGCTCTTTATTTGCTCCTTGGAACCGTGAGTTCCAAATCTTCCACTTAAACATCGCTCGTGTGTTTAAGCCAGTTAAATTCTACAGTGCCGTTCTACAACGAATCTCATCTTCATCGCTTTTTGGGACTTATAAGATCCCAATCTTCTACCTAAACATGGCCAGTGTGATTAAGCCAGTTCAGTTCAAGCTCCAATCTTCCTACACAAATTCCGTTCGTACAGTGATACAGTGAAAAGTCAGTGTTTTCTCGAAATTAGAGAGTATACGCGCAGTTAAATGCATTAGCAAGTAGCTAATAAGATTGTGAAATCTCCTGAATAACCCATTAAATCAAGTGTAAAACGGCAAATTGTAAATAAATGTTAAGTTCCAAGTGTATATAGTAACAATACAACATATATAAATATAAAAAGTGTATTATTGAAATCTTCTGGAATCCAGTGCACCTACAGTTATAAATACAGTCCACATACAGTCCACATCTTCAACATATTCTGCTTCCAACGCTAATTAGCAAAGCCGACTAGTTAGCGGGGGTGGGATTAATCCACCTGTAAATCATTGGGGCAAGAAAACAAGCTCTTTCTCCCCCACATCACCTCTGGAAAATGAGGAATTACCACTACGAAAATTCACTAATGAGGAGATTGCGACTTTTGAATTTTGATATAAATATGGAACGTAGATAAAGGCATTTATTGGACAGCAATCTTGTATGGAATGGAACATCAGACAGTCAAGATTATGATTAAAGTTTTAATTTGGTAAACAATTTAGATTCAAGAAACTTTGTTATTAAGTAAGATATAAGACACGAAGCACGTGCCGCCACCTCGTTGCGGAACCAAGTAGTATATTGTCACGGCAGCTCCAAATAACACAAATGTTAAATATTAGAGGCTGTATACAACCAACTAACTATTTAATAAATTGTCAGCCCTGGCTCATTTCTACCCTAATATAGGGACAAAGTATGTAAGGCTAGATGCATTCTCACCACAATTAGAACCGTAGCATTGTTGCGTTGTGTTATTTGGAGCTGCCGTGACAATATACTACTTGATTCCGCAACGAGGTGGCGGCACGTGCTTCGTGTCTTATATCTTATTTAGTGTTGGAAGACTGGCTACCATAGCCGTATTACTTTGTAGGTGTATTCTCGCTGCAATTAGTATGCCGTACTGACGAGCTATAACTAGAGCGAAACCGGTCTGCGGTTCTAATTGTGGTGCGAATGCATCTAGCCTTACAAACTATGTTATGTTAAAATTTGAAGTGTGTCATTTAGATAATAATTGTCAAACATGTGTGTGTGTGTGTGTTTTGTTTCTTTAAAGTCGGCCTATTTCCGCGACTATGGCCAATCACCGACGCCAGGGAGAAGTTTCACCTCACTATCCTGGAAATCTTGCCGAACCCCTACCTTTCTGTAAGGAAGGTAGGGATCTTTAACGTGCCCAACATCACATGGACACGGGACTGACGGCTTTACGCCCCCTCCGAAGGGCGGAACGTGCAGATATTCAACTTGCTCAAATACAATGCCAGAACCTCGGTTGATGTTAATTTTACAGTTTGTACTAAAAAAGTGAAAGGAGTACCCTGGGATCGAACCCAGTACCCTTCGGTTCACAGGCACACGTTCTTACCCCTAAACCATCGAGGTTCTCTCAAACTTTGTTTCATGTTTAGAATAACCTTTCTAAAATTATGTCTAAATACTCGACAAGTTACAGGACTTATTTGTATTGGCATACTATAAAATTTTAGGCAATAAATATTATTATTATTATTATTATTATTATTAAATAAGCGCGAAGTAGGCCCCCTAGATGTCACACAGATAACTAAAAAAATAACATTCCGATTTTGATTTAATTTGGAGAGTGCGTTCCTTTTGCAGGTGGCTTGGATAAGTTCGTTATTCAGAAAAATCGGACCACTTTGTCCGCAAAAATTTTGGGTTTTCTTTCGGACATTTTTGTTAGTCCCCGGAAATAACAAAGCTATGGCAAGCAAGTTTGGTATGCAGGTTTGTTTATTAATAGTGTACTACGTACTAAAATTTAGATCTCTAGGTTAAAAGCAGAAAAGGTTATAGGCATTTAAAGAAAAAACTTTTGATTGCCACTAATGACCAGAGAAACGCACAAAACGAAATTTTTTTGTGTTGATCACAAAATCTAGTTCATATTATAGAAAAACATTAAGTTTTGTGACGCAAGAAAGTCAAGAAGTACCAGAAAAATTACTTTGAAAATTTTATAGTTTTAATAATAACTAAAGACCTATAATTGTACAATTCATGAGGAGACCCTTCCTTAAGACATGGTACCGATTTAGATAACCTTAGACTTGGGACGCAACCACACTTAAACGAACGATTCACGAGATGGGTAATGTGCCAAACAATAAACCCAGCAATAATCATCTTCCTCATATGTAAAGGAATTTCACCTGGTCCAAAGCAGTTTTTATTTTGTATAAATTGAAACTGATTTGCTACAAGTAGTTTTGACTATATATATACATATATATATATATATATATATATATATATATATATATATATATATATATATATATATATATATATATATATATATATATATATATATATATATATATAGGCTGGCGCGTTGAAAACGAAAGAGACCGATTTGCGTCCAGAGAAATTTTTTTTTAAAGAAACGCTGAAACACGTCAATTTTAATATTGAGGGGGACATGTTTTGACATAAAACTCAACTTTGTCACGTCAACCCCTTAAGGGTGGTGATAACATCTCTTATATTTTGAATAGGGAACATGGGACGAGTGTTACATAATTTGAAGGCTCTTTCTTTTATGAATTCAGCACACTAATTTTTTTGTAAGTTTTATCAGCTCGTTTAAAAATTATTCACAGTTGAAGATGCAAAAACGCATTTCACTCATTCCGATAAGATATGTGCTGATAGTCAATGTTTTGTTGGTTTGTAAACAAAAAATTGACTATCAGAACATTTCTTATCGGAATGAGAGAAATGCGGTTTATTATTTTAGTTTATCGGTCGGTTTGATACTTGATAGTACTACCGAAAATTAATTTCACAATGGTGTATTCTGTAGAAGAAAGGGTTGAAATAATTACTCTTTTTTTTTCAAAAACGATGACTGTGCCAACCTTACCGCAAATTTGTTTAATGAACGACATCCGAACAGACATGTTAATAGAAAATACATTTTGGGGTTAGTTGCAAAGTTTCGACAAAGTGGTTCAGTAGCCAACAAAAAACGGGATCCTGAACGTGAATTTCTGAGATTGAAGTTTTAGGACAAATTGCTGCAGACCCAACTTTGAGCACGATAAACTTGGCCACTGTTTCAAACATCAAAAGAAGAACTATTCAGCGAATATTAAAGCATCATAAATTTCACCCGTATACAATTCATCTTGTACAACAACTGGATGAAGATGATTTTGATCGGCGGCTGGAGTTTTGTGAAGTTATGACTGCACGAATAGCTGATAACTGGAACTTTCTGTTCAATATGCATTTTTCAAACAAGTGTACGTTTTTATTGAACTCTACAGTCAATCGTCATAATTGTTATTGGGCAGATAATAATACAAGATATTTTCAAGAACTCCACACTCAAACGCCACAGAAATTGAATGTCTGGAGTAGCATTTTTGGAAACGTATTTGAAGTTTCGAGAAGATATCGTTTACCCTCTACTAATTGACATTGTTGAAAATGATGATCGCTATCAAGAAAATCAATTAGTGTTTCAACAAGATGGAGCTCCTCCGCAATTTTCACAACGTGTTAGGGAGTTTTTAAACAGAGAGTTTCCAGAGCAATGGATTGGGCGTAGAGGTGCTATTGAGTGGCCCCCTAGGTCACCGGATTTAACTTCTTTAGACTTATTTCTATGGGACCATTTAAAGAGTAGAATTTTCGCAACAGAACCGGAGTCTCTGGAAGAAAAACTCCACAAATGCTCCAGAATGTCAGAGCTCGTTTTGAACAAAATTTGTAGTTTTGTATGGAAGCTGGTGGTCAACAATTTAAGCACTTACTTAACTGAATAAACATTTTTTGAACGTTTGGTTTTGTTTTTTAGTTTTTTTTACGAAAAATGGACTAATTAGTGGATTTCTCATCACAATGAAGGAAATACGTTCTTGCAACTCCAACTGTGATTAATTTTTAAACGAGTTGATAAAACAAAAAAATTAGTGTGCTGAATTCAGAAAAGAAAGAGCTTTCAAATGATGTAACACACGACCCATGTTCCCTATTTAAAATATAAGGGTTGTTATCACCACCTTTAAGGGGTTGATGTGACAAAGCTGAGTTTTATGTCAAAACAGGTCCCTCTCAATATTAAAATTGACGTGTTTCAGCGTTTCTTAAAAAGAATTCTCTGGACGCAAATTAGTCTGTTTCGTTTTCAATGCGCCACCCTGTATATATATAAAAGAGCCTCGGTGGTAAGAACGTGTGCCTCTGAACCGATGGGTACTGGGTTCGATCCTAGGGTATTTCTTCCAGTTTTTCAGTACATACTGTACAATTAACATCAACCGAAGTTGTGGCATTGTATTTGAGCAAGTTGAATGAATGCACGTTCCACCCTTCAGAGGGGGCGTAAAGACGTCCGTCCCGTTTCCATGCACGTTAAAGATCCCTACCCTCCTTAAAGGGGTTCGGCAAAATTTCCAGGATAGTGAGGTGAAGCTGCTCCCTGGCGTGGGTGATTGGCTATAGTTGGAAATAGGCCGACGTTAAAGAAATAAAAAAAAACACACACACACACACACAGATATATATATATATATATATATATATATATATATATATATATATATATATATATATATCTTTCATATTTTTTGGGTTGCAGCATATCTATATTGCTGTATATCCTTAAAAAAGAGCTGGCAAAAACCGCAACAATGTTGTTTAAATCAAGTTAAGTTCTGGGGATCATAATTATGCGAAATTGTTAAACCTGTGGTATTCAAAATTTACTCTCGACAGGCTCAAATAATGATTCCATAAAAAACACGCGTGATAAACTTTTTTAATTAAAGGTGTGCCTTTGTCACTCTGAATCTAAAATCACAATGAAAATTGCGATGTGCGAATAAGTAAACTTTTCGCGAAAAACAATATGACATGGATTATAGGATGTTGCAGAACGGTATATCTACCTGCTGAGATTTTCAAATAAAATCCTTTTAATTCAATCCATTATGAGTAAAAATACACAATACTAAATATATCTGTCCAAAATTAAAACACTGTTGATTTAAAACATTATGCTTTGGCAAAACGAAACTAGTTAAGTCAGGTTTTTATTAAAGAAGACAATCATCTGATAAAGCGAAGCGAATTTTTGCTTTTTTCTTAGTGAAGCATTCCGTTTAACTACTAAAAACAAAAAGTCTGGGCGTAGCAAGTGGGTTATAGTAGTGAATTTTCATAAAAATGTATTTAAATGCAAATATTTCTTTTTTAATGAAAGCCGGCATCAAATTTGGCTGAATATTTTTTACACAAAATTTTGCTAAAAGAATACATGAAATTAAAATTATATACCTAACCTGTAATTAAAATTGTAAATAAAATAATTTGTTTGCACGAAAATCCATTAAAAACCTAATTTTCGACGAATTTCGTTTAAAAAATGTTTCATAAACTGAATAATTTGTCATACAAAAATTCTCAACAAAGTTTCTTCAAAGAAAATCCATTAGATTCATTTATAAGAAAATTCGCTATAAAAGAAAATTTTGTACAAGACAATTAGTTAATAGAAATAAATTAAATATATTAAAAAAACAGGCATGAACTTTGGTTACCAGACCTAACCTATATAGTAGGAACAATGTACCATATTTCATTAAAATGACTTTATTGTTTGAAAATGTACAAACATTTTCCGAAAATAAGCTTAAAATGTTCCCGAAAAAACTAGTTCCTGGCCAAAAAACGTTAGGTTAAAAGCAAAATGAGCTATTGAAATTTGAAACATTAATGGAAATTCGCTACCATGGGCACTTGCTACGTCCAGTAAAAATTGAAATCGGTTGCAGAAAGGAATAAGCACTTGTGAAGAAACCACGGGAAAAGTCTACGGGTGTATTAAGTATGAAACGGTTTCACTAAGTTAGGGCAAAAAAAAGTAAAGTCACTAACGGAGATTAGAACGCATGTTATAAGAGTCCATTATAAAATGCACACTGCTTCTATCACCTCTCGGCCATTGTCGAATTGACAGATTTATGTACTAACAGGCAGATACTCTAGTATATTAATTTTCTAACGCATTAATTATTTATACCATACAATTTTTGGGTAAAATTGATTTTTTTCTCATATTTAACGAAATGAAGGAAAATGACGGCTCAGACACAGATCTAGGAGCTTGTTAGTTATTTCGAGCCGTATTTTCAACTCACAAAGCGCTAGCGCATACTAATGTACTCGTAAAGCCCTTTAATTTGATACCCATGTCAGGAGGATTGTGAGAAAAGAAAAAAATCGCCATTTTGGAGCGTTCGCCATATTGAATTTAATGTATTCACATATAGCCTTTGTTGCATTGTTATCTGCCTTATACTGAGGACGACACCCTCAGCCGCGCTAGAGGTCCTGTTGATGCTGCCACCGCTTCCCATCTGTATCATAAGGGAGGCTATGGCGTCGCATCTTAGAATGCGAGACTCGGGAAACTGGTGCGGAGAGGGAGGAGTAATAGGGCATGCAAGAGTCGCCAGGGACGTGGAAAAGGAAATTCCCATTTTTACCATAAAGGTGCGGGATGCCGAGGACGATATTAGGTTGACTAGGCCATTCACCCTCAGGATCCCCAGTCGGGATCATTGGAGGGAAAATGAGGTTGCATTCCAGCCCGCAAGCCTGGTCTGTTTCACCGACGGATCGCGGCTGGAGGACCAATAATCCTCCGGGGCAGAAATATACGTCGAGGGTCTGGGGGTGCGCGTGAGCTATGCTTTTGGCGCATATACCACGGCATTCAAAACAGAGGTGTATGCTATCCTGTCTGTGGACAATATACAGGATGTGAAGAGGAGTCTCGAGAAATGTGTGTACATCTGCTCGGATAGCCAGGCGGTCCGTCGAGCAGTCTGCGCGGCCAGAATCAGGTCAACACTGGTTCGGGAGTGCGCTGAAGCCCTCAGAGGAATAGCCAAGACGAAGGAGGTCCAACTGGTGTGGGTTCCGGGACACTCTGGCGTAGCGGGGAATGAGGTGGCGAATAGTCTCGCAAGACTCGGTTCTCGGCGGCCGTTCTGTGACCCGGAGCCTGCGATAGGCATAAGTAGGAAGACAGTCTCTGTCGCCTTAGACAGGTGGACCGAGGAAGCAATGGAGAGGCACTGGGGGTCGGTTGGTGGCTGCAGGCAGGCGAGGGACTTCGTGATGGGGCCGGACAGAGATAAAGCTGTCGCTTCGCCGCATCCTTGGGGTGCTGACAGGCCACTGCGCCCTTAAAAGACACCTCACATTGATAGGCGTAGAGAGGATTCCCATTTGCCAGGAATGCGGCGAGGATGAAGAAACGTCCTACCACTACCTGTGTGAATGTGAGGCTTTTGGGAGTCTTCGAGCAGAATCAGGTAAGTACCGTCCAATTGAAGACCGTCACGGCCTTCATCTCGAGGTCGAGGCGGTTTGGCAACGGAACCGAGGAAGAGTAGAGCATGGGTTGCTGGGGTTGGCAAAAAGAGCCCATTGTGGCCTACTTGCTTGGCGTTGGCCTCCCCACCACTGCTACTACTACTACTATCTGCCTTATACACGCGAATCAAATTTCTGACTTGCAAGATTTGGTCTAAACATACTAACAGGTTTACTTTAGGTTTTACTAAAAAAGTTCAAACGTTTTCCAATACATTTAACGATGCTGTTGCTTTTATCAAAATTTAGTAAAAATGTTTAACTTCAGAAAAAAGAAATATGTTTATATATTATTGAAAATATCATGCAAAAAATATTATCATGACTTTTTTACATATTTTCTGTAAAATGTATAATTATATAGTGGCATTTAGTGATATAGTTTGTACGGATCCGGAACCGAGGAAATTACAAACATAACATGTGATGATACTCTTTACAAGTAGAGCCATCAAAGTGCGGAAATGTAGCCGATTTAGACAAAATAGCTGGATTTCCGGTGAAATGGTAAAATTAATGCCATTTGTGGTTCGCAACAAACAGCCATTTAATTAAAAATAAATGCTTCAGATTCTTTACCATCAGATGTATATTGATTTTTCGTTTCAGCGAGATAGGCTTCGATGTTTCCAACGACTATTCAGTGATTACTTAATAATACTCTTTTCAAATATTTAGAACAAAGAACTACATGCCCTTTTATCTTTCATTTAGATGAGTTAACACACGTTTCTTTTAATTCAGATGAGTACCCTCGATTACAGGGCCTGTTTGAAATTTCAATTTACAATATTAAACTTTTTTGGGCTTTTCTAGAGAAATTATTGTTAATTTCCCTGCATCTATCCATTCCACTTCTAGAAGCACACGTATTTTTAACAATGCTGATTCGTTTTGTAGCCAACAATGTTTTTTAATTATTCGGATGTTGCAATTCTCCGTGGGCGTCCACCAGAAATTTGGCTAGTTACACTACTACTAAAATTGTATAAAGTGGTTTGTGGTTTGTTTAAATTCAGCTACGTATATTCTGGAGCAAAGGCAGATATAGTAATCATAATCTGGTAGTAGGAAAGTGGAAAAATACATTCACAAAGAATAGAAACTTAAAACACAAACTTAAAAAACAATTAAACTGTCTTCAAAATAGGCACTAAAAAGCGAAAATTAACTGGATTACAGGTTTCATTCGAAACACAAACATTAATTTAAATGAAATATGATTATATGCGCTACCTACTTATCTGTTGAAAGTCAGATCCAAGCTCGAAACCCAATAATATTTCTAGAATCTATTTATATCGCTAAGAATTAAATTAATTATTAACGGATTATAATTCAAATATATTTCATTGGAATTATAATCCGTTAATAATTAGTCTAATTCTAAATATGTTGTTATGATCAAAGACCAACCCACGCTCACGCATTCAGTCGCGTGCGCGGAGAAACTTACAATGTGGTGAGAGTGGACCTAGCCTATCTACTTAATTGGCTTGGAACCGACTTAAAACAGATAAGTAGGTAGCGCGTATAAACATTTTGTACAAGAAAATTCGCTAATAAAAATAAATTAAATAAATAAAAAAACTGGTCCGATTTTCCTGGCCAACCAACTATTTCAAGTTATTTACCCACCTACCAAAATATAATTTTTCACAAAAACTTTTTCGACGACACAACAAAAACTACATGACAATATGCAAAAATTTCATTAATTACCAAAATTTCACAAAAACAGCTTACAAAAAATGATTTCTACGAAGCACAGAAAAACGTCTGCGAAAACTGGCTAAATATCTTTTTACATAACATTTTGCAATTAAAATATATAAAATTCAAATTACATACCTAATCTGTAATTAAAATTGAAAATCCATCAAAACATTATTTTCGATGAATTTCGTTTAAAAAATCCTCCATCAATGGAATAAATTTTTCATACAAAAATTCGCAACAAACGTTTGTTCAAAGAAAATTCATTAAATTCATTTATAAGAAAATTCGCTATTATAGGAACATTTTGTATAAGAAAATTAACTCATAGAAATAGAAATAAATTATATAAATTCAAAAAATTCAAAATGTGATCCAAATACAGAACTAGATACTTTTTGTGCGGCTTCACAGAGAAAATTCTTTTGCCTGTGGATGCTGCAAAATTTGAATCCGGTTGTAGAGGCGAAAACAACCTCTTCTCATGTCACAAATCTCTACGTCTATGGTAACTGTGCACGGTTTTACCAATTAAGGGCAACAACAGCTACTATTAAACTTGAATTAAAAGTGCTTCTCTTCCACTTTCACTAAAAAGTCGCTAAAAAATATATTGTAATTACACAATCTGATCAGATAACGTTTAAATAGAATCAAAGACAAAAAAGTTAAAAAAACGGTAAAAGAAAAATTCAGTCAATAGTGAGATTTGAACCGGCGTCCCTTCGCTCATCAGACAGGCATCCTAACCATTACACCACGTAAGTGTTCTGGTAAACTGCAATGAAGAAAGATTGATAACCGCTAATGGTCTTAAGTTATTTATTTGTAATATGTAAGGTCTTTAGAGGCAGATTTTGCAGTTATTTTAACAAATCCATCCTACAGCAACAGATGAAACGTCTTCCTTGTACATTCAGCTGTATAGTTTTTTAGTCCTGTTTAACAATGGACAAGTAAGTGGCCACGCGATTTTGGCGTTTTTAATTTTCATAAAAAAATAAAAAATCCATTTCAAGTTTCACTTTCATTCAGATAATACGTTGTAATATTCTCTGAAAGTTTCTTCTCAGCTGTTTGGTTTACTAAATGTTTGTGCTGTGTGCTGTTACTTCAATTTCTCCCTTGAGCTTAACTTAAGATCCTTCTAGAGGGTAGCTTTTTAGGACTTTTTGAAAAGTTTTTAGATTTATTGTGAGCTTTTAAATCTCAGGACAAATTAACGTTTTGTTGCAGTTCATTTTGACATGTATTTGCTTTTATTGCATGTAGTAGTCTGTATTTGTTAACTTGTAATTTTTGGTAGTTGTGTAGTTAGATAGCTTTTTAACTTTTGACTTAATTTTGAGGTCAGTTATTGGTACCTCCTTTATATCTTTTATACTTTCTGTTATTCCCTCGCA
Source organism: Tillus elongatus (assembly GCA_964006375.1). Classification (NCBI taxonomy): domain Eukaryota; kingdom Metazoa; phylum Arthropoda; class Insecta; order Coleoptera; family Cleridae; genus Tillus; species Tillus elongatus. Next base: position 129,946,981 of record OZ023269.1, read on the forward strand.
GAAATAGCCTACCGAAAAACTCAGTTTTTCTGACAAGCCTTTTGCAAATTCTTGATTCCCCTGAGGATGACCAGTTAACAGGTCGAAACGCGTCGGGACAAGGAATAAACATTTGTTTGGAAAATACAACCTTTTTATTCAACTTACCCAAAGATATCAACCCCAAACATTTTGACGTTTAGGAACAATATCAGTTCTCAATTGTCCAGGTTTCGATGTCTATCAAACGCAGGCAAACGTATTTAATAATTCGTTTTATTCAGTAATGGTGATACCATTTATCATGCTTCTTTATACTGTAAACTACGTCGTGAATGAATACTAAATCCCGGGTATAAAAGTCCTATTAAACAGTTCATTATAACCTCATTCTCGAGAAGCAGATATTCCTAAATATGTCAATCCAATTAATATCGTAATTCCTCCTTTCTCATGCCCCTTGATAAAAAATATTTCAATGAAAATGTTCCTACGATCAATCAATACCGTGTCGACTGTAACAAGCCTCATGTGTAACATATACCTTACAGATTATTATCTATGTATAACGTTTACAACGTACATGATGAATGCCTTTTTTGATTGACGTGGACCATTGATAACAGGTGTAACACTTCCATCAGGAGCCAGTTTGGCGTATGCTGTAAATAAAGTATCTTCTTGCAACCATTGTAAATACATGCAAGGCATATATTTCCTGATGTAAGCAATGTAACAAATAATAGAAAAAAAATTACAACTTACTACTGCCAACTATTCTTAGTTCTTAGGGCAGTGTATGGCTGCGGCAGGTATTGCCGATCGCACATTTTTATGTGATTTTAAAATTGTTTCCGGGATATATAATGATAACAATATGTTTATTTTCCTTTCAAATGACAAAAAAAGACAAAATAGCAACAAACAAATCAAAGGAAAACCACTGGGTTATGCTCAAGCAGGCAGACACAACATCTTCCCTTCGGTTTAATGCACTAACCAGGGGTGGCTCCTTAATAAGTGCGACCGTGCGCGCGCACTGCCGCCTGCCGTGGAAAAAATAATTTTAATTTTTGCTATGCTATATTTGAATAAATTTTTATTCACTTTTTTACCTCCTGCATTCAACAAACAAAATTAGTATATCGAGGATCGCAGAGAGTCGGCAGCTATTAATACAGAATACAGAATCAGAATAAGTATAGTGTTAATCGTTGCAGACGTTATATGCATCCATATCCATATAAAGCAGTCAGGCGGCGGTGTGTATTTTTCGGCGCTCTCACGAAATGCGGTACTCCAGTGCGAAATGATCGCAGAATCTTGATGATCTTTGTCGAAAACGGCCGAATAAGCAATCTGTTGTCCGCTATAAAATTACACACTTCCAGTTTGTAGTGGACTTTTGACAGAGCGTGTGTACCTCTACGTAGTAATTTTCGTCTTCACGTCGGATTGATTTTTAATTAGATCATTTCGTTGTTGTTTACATGTTCTAACAAGACAATTATTACTATTATTATGGTTACTACTTCGGGTTGGTTAATAAGTAAACAAAATAATTGTGATACTGTGATTAATTCAGTGGATATTTTAAATTTAAAGGTTAACTTTTTAAGGGACTTTTTAACTACTATAACGTATAACTAACTAGAGGAAAACTTGGTAAGTAGTTAATAATTATTAAGTTTAGTAAGTAGGTTTCTTTATAATACATTTTCGGGAAAAAAAATAGGCGAGCCCTTCATTTTTCATGAAATTTTATTTAAAAAAATCCACTAATAAAAAGGTATCGATGGAGAGACTTTGCAAAAATTTTTTCAAATGAGCGCGAACTAGGACCCCTAGAACCCATATCCGGGGTCAGTTTCAATTTTTATATGTTTATATATATATATATATATCTCCAACCGATAACTCAAAAAATAAGCAACTGATGTTGATGAAACTCGGCAAGTGCCTTACTGTTATTAATGGCTTGGATGAGTTCGGTAGTCAGGAAAATGGGATAACGTTTTCCGGGAAAATTTTGAGTTTTGTTTCAAAAAAAATCTTTTTCTCTGAAAATTACAAAGGTGTTTTAGTTAAATTTGGTGGATATATTGCTTTTTAAAAGGCCTTACTACACACTAAAATTCAACTTCCTAGACTTTTGGAAAATTGAGTTATTCAAATTTTAAGTTTTCTTTAAAAAAAATTGTTTTCTCTGAAAATTACAAAGCTATTTTGATTAAATTTGGCAGATATGTTGCCCTGGGCAAGACCCTACTATACACCAAAATTCAACTTTGTAAGTTCGTAGAAACTTGAGTTATTCAAATTTGAAACATTTAATAAAAATTTACTACCATAACGCACTTGCTGCGCCCCGAACTTTTTTTTCTTGCACCCCCCCCCCCCAATGAATTAAGGCACGCGCCGCTACTGTCACTAACCTAGACTAACTTGGAAAAGTATTGCACAATTACGCCTAAAACTAAAGAATCTAGCTATACTAAGATAAAACTAAACTGTGATGTCCCAGGTATAGGTACTAATAAAGGCATCATACATTGATCCAAATAAAATGAAATACAATAGATACTAATTGAGCTTACTGATTAATACAAAGGTATGTTGACACCCGCTTCTTAAAGCTTCCCATATTAGCATTCTGTTTTGCATCGCCAGGTACGTCATTGTAAAGCTTAGAAAAACTACACCCAAAGGAACATCCATACAGACTGGTCTTATGAGCAGGGGGCGTTATGTATTTCTTATTTCTAATGTTAGTATTATGAATATCTGACCGGCAGCTAATTTTATTATATAAATACCGCGGTGTCTTGTTTAAAATGACTTGGTGATACAAGGATAGTGTCTGCAATTTTAACCGGTTGTTCATATTTAACCACTTTAAATCCTGCAACTTATGCGACGCATCCCAAATATATATCTAATACAGGAGTTTTAGGTCCTTTGAATCCTATTCTTTGTTAAAACGTCAAGACAAGGATAGTATACAGGTGCACAATAAGTAAAATTTGACAAAACGAGTGACTCATTGATTGTTGTTGCCCTTACTTGGTCAAACTTGTCCATACTACATACAGACTTGGAGGCTACTTCTCTGGCTTCACTGTTGGTTTTCGTTTTTGTTGGCGAAGGACGTAGCCAGCGCGTAAGCTAACTGGAGCAAGTGGCCCTTACTAACAAAAATGAAAACCAACAGTAAAGCCAGAGAAGTAGTCTCCAAGTCTGTATGTAGTACGAGTGACTCACATAGTAAGGTTTTAATTTTTACCGATAGATAGTTTCGATGTGGGTAAAGTAGTTTTAATGCTAAATAAGATCTTTGTATATATTTCGTAATCTGTGTAGTGAATCTAAATGTATTATCCAAACTTAAACCAAAATTAGAGATGGTATACACCAAAGGTATAGTGTTGGTGTCATTTAATCCTATACTAAAATCTTCCATAATTCTAGTGATAGTTGCTCTATTACTAAATAGCATTAACTTATATTTGGCGGGATTCAGATACAACAAATGTTCCCTCAAAACCTTCTCGATGATTCTGAGATCAGAGTTAATTTTCGCAACCGCTTCTGCAACCCTATCTCCATAAAATGACAGATACAACTGTGTGTCGTCAGCATACATATGTGAATAATAATTTAACAGCTCATCGCAGAATTTACTGGTGTAGACACAAAACAACAGGGGTCCTAGAATGGATCCCTGAGGAACTCCGACCTCAAGTGAGCGTACAGCTGAGCAATTATTGTCTACTTTCACCAGCCGGCCTCGATTGTCTAAGTAATTTGCAATTAATCTAACTGCATCATCACCCAAAGCAACATAGTGAAGAATATCGATGAGCAAACGGTGTTGGAGAGTATCAAATGCTTTAGTGGAATCTAGCAGCACCAAAGCTGTAATTTTGTTGTCATCACTCGCTTCCACGATGTCATCAAAAACTTTAAGTAAGGCAGTTGCACAGCTGTGACCCCGTCGAAAGCCCGATTGATAATCGGGTAGAACACCGAAGGCATCTAAATGCCCTCTTAATTGCAAATACATACTTGTCTGAAAAATACTTAATAGGGTAATAGGAACATAGATAAATATAGATTATTTATTTTTTTAGATAACTATGTATTTCGATACATAAACTAATCGTTCTGACAGGCACTGGATTACAAAAATTATTTGTTTTTTTATATATGCACACGCACACAAACCAACATTTGTCTTGGATTATAATTATTATTACTTTTGTTACTACTAGTTTATGTACTTAATCTTACTGGGATAAGACTGGGATAATACAATCTTCATGCCTTGGGGTAGATTAAGGTAACTTTATAGACACACAAAGGGACCCAGGTAAGAATGGGAAGACAGATAGAAAAAACGATAGTACTCTTACATTTTTAGTAAATTTTCTTAAAAACAATTCACTATTGAGGAGATTCCGACTTTTATATTTTGAAAAAAATTCATCAATGAGCGCGAACTAGGCCCCCTAGAACCCCTGGATATGGGATCAGTTTCAATTTTTACACACCGAGAACTAAAAAAAAAAAATAGTCCGATTTTGACCAAATTTGGTAAATACATTCATTTTGCAAGTGGCTTCGATAAGTTCGTTAGTTGGGAAAAACGGCTCAGGTATTCCGGGAAAATTTTGTGTTTTCTGACGAAAATACTTTATATCTCTGGAAATAACAAAGTAAAGGTACCCAAATTTGCTACGCTGGTTTCTGTCATAAACAACATCCTAAGTAATAAGATCTCTATGTTAAAAGACAAAAGAGTTAGAATAATTATGGTAAAAGTACGAATGTGAGTGAAAAATAGGACATGAAATGACTAACAAGATCCTAGATATGTGTCTAAGCCGTTATTTTCCTTGGTTTCGTTAAAATATGAGCAAGAACTCCATTGTAAATCAAAATTGTTTTGTGTAAATATTAAAGACGTTAGACAATTAATGTGTACTACGGGATATACCTGCTAGTACTTACATGTCGAGCGTAGCTAAGTGGCCTAAGCCCTGTACATCGGATAAGGGCAACCTAAATGACGAGTTCTAATCCTAGTTAGTGACTTTACTATTTATCAACTTTTGTTTAGTCTCATTTCACTTTACCGTTATCTAATCAGATTATTGTTATCCCGATGAATTTTTCAGCGAGTTATATAAAAAATAATTTGATAAAGAGGACATGAAAGTGGTAGTGAAACCATTCCATATATAATACAGTCGTAGACTTCTCCCGTGGCTTCACAAGTGCTTGTTTTAGTAAATTTTCTTTAAAAAATCACTAATGAGGAGATTCCGACTTTTGAATTTTGCATATATATACATGTACATATAAAGGATGAACCATTTACCAAAATCTGGGTCTGTAAGTCTAAAGACAAAAAAGTTACAGGCATTAAAAAAATAATTGGGATTTGAAACGTCTAAATTGGCAACATTTAGGCAAAGAACCTGAAAGAAATACGGATTATGTAAAGAGTGTTCTGCAAACCCTTAAGTTTCAGCTTCAACCATCATTTCCATTCATTTTAATACAATATTTCAAAAAAAAATTATTTCAAATAGACACTTTCTCTGATGCTTTGGCAGTATTTGAAAACTGGAACCTATGATGAGCACTGAGAAGTACACTTGAAAAACCCAAATTACCACAACACATATTTTAAAGACCTTACGATCGTTTCGCTGACAACGTCAGCGTCATCAGAGGATAAAAACTTACTTACAGAATTTTTCATCCTCTGATGACGCTGACGTTGTCAGCAAAACGAGCGTAAGGTATTAAAAATATGTGTTCTGGTGATTTGGGTTCTCCAAGTGTAGTTATTAGCTTTGGCAGTAGTTTTGGTTAAGTTTATGGCTTAACGGTCTATAATTTTTATAAGTCATTGGTGATACCTAAAATTTATTTGAACATTACTTATTGCATTTTTGCATTTTTCATCGAAATATGATGCATGTTTGTAAAAAAAATCGAGACGCAGTAAGTGCGTTGTGGTATTAACCTAAGGTTCGTCAGCTAGGAAACGAGTTTTCTCGAAAACGTGTTAAGTTTATTTATTTTCGGAAAATGTTTGTAAATTTTCAAACAAGTTATTTTGATAAATTATGGTACATTGTTTGTACAATATAGGTTATACCGCTGACCAAATTGATGCCTGCTTGCATTAACGAGACATATTTGCTATTAAAAACATTTTTATGAAAATTCACTTCCATAAAGTACTTGCTGCGTCCAGACTTTCTTCTTTTCTACCAGAATTGACTACAAACAGTGCTATTCACATTAAATTTAGACGAAAAAGCCACTAATCTAATATCTGCAGTCATTATATACATCACAGAAACATTTCTATGTGTTTCTTATAAAGGAATGTATAAAAGAATCAATAAAACAAGTGTGTGGGATCTAACAAGTAAAACAGAAATAACGCTTAAGCCTGAAACTTTACTCATTCAGGGATAAATTGATGTTGATCATTAATCTTGTTTTTCCTTTTTGTTTCCGTTTAATTTCTCTTCTGCAAGAAGCTTGGATGTTCTTTTATATAGAAAAATGCTTTAATAAATAAATTGTACACTGTACCGTACCACAGCTTGCAACATAATCATGCTTCCTGTTTTTTGAGTTGTTTTGTTCTTACTTATTACGGTTCAATTTACTAGATAACGGAATAGACACTTTTCTTGCCAAGACTTGAACAAATGCTTTTTCAGACAATTCTACTTTTCACAAGGAACTCGGAAAATAAGTATTGTCTTATTATTACTATTATTATTGTTATTTTTTCAGTTCTTTTGAATATATAGTAAATTTTTCAGTTGCCTACTTAAGAAGTGACAATATTTTTCAATTTTTTATTTTGACAAGTGTTTTATAGGAAGGCTTATAGCGAATTTCTGTTTGGGTGTAATCACTTTTCAGGAAATAGGGTAAATATGGCACTTTTGTGATACATATTATAATTATTTTTTAGCAATCTCGGTGGTCCAGTGGTAAAAACGTGTGCCTCTGAACCCAATACATCTGGATCCATTACCACATTATCATCACAATGTAAATGCATTGTCGCCCTGTAGTCGCATTCATGATTCTCTGTATCTAGCAATTCTCCTCTCTCTCGTAGGAACGTTGTTGACATTTGTCCACCGGTGGAAACTTAGTTGACATTTTTCCCCCGCTGGAAACTTAGTTGATATTTTCCCCCCGGTAGAAATGGGACCGCTGAATGGACTGGTACATCGCTCGCACTTATGAGTTGCAATTTATGTTGGAAATATATAATTGTTGGACTCGTTCAGGTATTTGTAGTATGTGACGGTGTACTTCCGAAGGCTGGAATGGGTCGATCAGAAGAAGGGTTAACTCGAGCTATAGGTTTATTTTGGAGACAAAAAAGTTTATAGACAATATATATATATATATATATATATATATATATATATATATATATATATATATATATATATATATAGGGGGCCTAGTTCGCGCCCATTTGAAGAAATTTTTTCTAAATTCAAAACTCGGGATCTCCTCATTAACGATATCATATCTGGTTGTGTGTTCTTGCCCTAACTTATCGAAACCATATTAAATACAGTCGTTGACTTTTCCCGTGGCTTCACCAGTGCTTGTTTTAGTGAATTTTCTTTAAAAAAATCATTAATGAGGAGATCCCGAGTTTTGAATTTAGAAAAAATTTCTTCAAATGGGCGCGAACGAGGCCCTCTAGAACCCATATCCAGGGTCAGTTTCATATATATATATATATATATATATATATATATATATATATATATATATATATATATATATATATATATATATATATATATATATATATTGTTTATTGGCAAAAATTATACATTATGTTAATACAATAAGTCTTATGCGACTTGTGGTGTATCATATAACATAATTTAGAAGGTTAAATCCTAAATAGTTTGACAGTCCGACACCAAATTCAATAAACTTCAGATTTTGACGTACCAAACTTAAATTATTTTTGCTCTTCTAACACTTCAACCATCACCTTCATTTACCATAAATCTCTGTTATTCCATAATGTCTTTCTAACTGCTATTTTTTCCAACCCGTATTTTCACCAAAATTTTTAAATTTGTAGGAGATAAAAATTACTTTATATATATATATATATATATATATATATATATATATATATATATATATATATATATATATAAATGTGTGTATCATATCGATAACTCAAAAAGTAATGGGCTGGTTTTGTTAAATTTGCTGAGTACCTTCCCTTTGTAAGTGGCTTGGATAAGTTCGTTATCCAGAAAAATTGGCCCAGGTTTTCCTGGAAGATTTTGTGTTTTCTTTCGGGAAAAATTTATATGCCCGGAAATAACAAAGTAAGGGCAACCAGATTTGATACGCGTGTTTACTTGTTTGCCTTTAAACTCACAGATCTAAATTTTAGTAAATGGGTTGAACCATTTACTAAAATTTAGATCTGTGAGTTTAAAAGCAAACAAGTTATAGGCATTTAAAGAAAAAACTGGGGTTTTCCTCAAAACGTCAAAGTCTCGATTTGAAACGTCAAAATTGACAACATTTGGGCAAAGAACCTGAAAGAGATACGGATTATGTAAAGAGTGTTCTGCAAATCCTTAGGTTTCAGCTTCGACCATCGTTGCTCTTTTACTAAAATATTTCCAGAAAGTTCATTTCAAATAGATTGATTTGATGCTTTGGCAGGAGTTTTAGTTAACTTTATGGTTTAACGGTCTATAATTTTTACCTAATTTTCGTAGAAAAAATTTGTTAAAGAGCAGACCGCCGCTTTTGAATTCTTAAACGATTTCTTCAAATGAGCGCTAATTAGCCCCCTCCTAGAATCCATATCCGGGTTTACTTTCTGCTTACATATATACAGAGTGACGTATTTCTACGGTAAAGCTCAATATAATTGCTATTATGCAAGATACGAGAAAAAATTGCATCCGTTACTTATAGGGTGTCTTGAGCTGCATTTAAAAAATTATTTTGACAATCACAAGGTTGCCCATAAGTCGTTGCTGATACCTAAATATTTTTTTAACATTCCTTATTGCATTTTTGCATTTTTCATCGAAATATGATGCATGTTTGTAAAAAAATCTAGACGCAGTATATGCTTTTTGGTAGCGAATTTTCATCAAATGCTTCAAAATTCAATAACTCAATTTGCTATTAACCTAAGGTTCGTCGGCTAGGAAACGGGTTTTCTCGGAAACATCTGAAGTTTATTATCAGAAAATTTTTGTACATTGTGAAATAAGTTATTTTGATAAAATATGGTACATTGTTTATACTATATAGGTTATACAGGTGACAAAACTGATGCCTGCTTGCATTAAAGATACATATTTGCTATTAAAAATATTTTTATGAAAATTCACGTCCATGACACACTTGCTGCGTCCAGACTTTTAATTAACTGAGTTTATTCCAAGTTACGAGCTGGTACTTTTTATGCCGGACTCTGTGTACAAATCACACTGTTTATTCAACTAGTGTGTTTCTATATGCGAGTAAAATATAATTGAAAATGGCATTGTGACAAAAAGCCTTAACTTCAAACGGAAAAATGCTGAACAAGCACAGAACGTATTTAGTTTCAGCTGCATATTGAATAAAGCAAATATTTTATGTTTACCTACGTTCATTAATTCAAAGTTCCGACTTTGATCTAAAAACAAAACTGTGCACATCAATCGAAAGATGATATGGATCTTACATACCTTGTGCCTCGGAAATTCAGATTTGTTTGTCAATAATATGTGAGAATGGTATTCAAAGCCTCACCCTTAGCTTTGCTCAGTCAATTTCAGATATTGAAACGCGGAATTCTATACAGGCCCTTTGTATCTCCTCATTAACGAAATGTAACATTTACCTTGTTCTTGTCTTGACCGTCTCCTACCCCTAGTCGTAACGGTATAGCCGAAATTTAACCGAAATGCCATTGCTAGGGCTATGATGTACTTTGGGTTGAGGTTGAGTACCATGTATACGCGTCTAGTATCCGTTTAGTGAAGGAAACAGGATACAGATCCTTTGTAATTTATGTGCCTTACACGAATGAGAAGATACGGGAATATATATATTCTAAACTTACATATAATCTACGGCGGTCCTCCAAATTGACACTAATTTATATACCATAATACCCTCTCTGCGTTACTGCATGACTGATTGACAACATGGATAGACAACTTAGGTTTTATGTATTAAAGAGTGATACTTAATTGACTAGCCAAATATACAGTTTACTTAAATAAATTAATTTAAATGTGCTGGTTTTTTAGTCTGTCAGCGTTTTTAATAAGCTTTGACAAGTGTATGGAATTTAACTCGAACTTGGGTAAATCAACATCTCACGCTCACACAAAATAGTTCCTGTCAGCGAATTGCAGCTTCAGTTTATGTCATGTAAAATGTCAAAATTTATGTGCTAAAGAATTATGTTTTTTAAGAAGGTTTGGTTGAAATGAAGAGAAATAGTGAGGCGAGAGTGAAAATAAATCTTTGTAATGGCTATAGAAACGTTTGTGGAAGAAGAAAGAGAAGAAAAGCAAGATTGATCAAAATTCAGAAAGTGACATTAACTAAAATTGTTTTGACAGTTTGATTATTTGAGAAGAGCCTCGGTGGTTCATGGGTAAGAATGTGTGTCTCTGAACCGAAGGGTACTGGGTTCGATCCCAGGGTACTCCTTTCGCTTTTTCAGTACAAACTGTAACATTAACATCAGCCGAGGTTCTGGCATTGTATTTGAGCAAGTTGAATGTCTGCACGTTCCGCCCTTCGGAGGGGGCGTAAAGCCGTTGGTCCCGTGTCCATGCGATGTTGGGCACGTTAAAGATCCCTACCCTTCTCACAGAAAGGCAGGGGTTCGGCAAAATTTCCAGGATAGTGAGGTGAAACTGCTCCCTGGCGTCGGTGATTGGCCATAGTCGCGGAAATAGGCCGACGTTAAAGAACCAACACACACATACTCACATTATTTGAGGATTTTTACAAAATTATGTTGATACAAGCACAAGCACATTAGCTTCTTTGTAAGACATAATGTATAATTTTGACCACTAATAAATGAGTATGAGTATGAGTTCAAGAAGACATTTCCTGACAATGCCATTGAAAACTTGCAGATAATGCATGTCGCCCCAACAACTCCTCCGATTGAGCGTCACTAATGAATACAAAAAAGTCTGGACGCAGGAAGTGCGTTATGGAAGTGAATTTTTTATAAAAATGTTTTTAATAGCAAATACGTCTCTTTAATGCAAGCAGGCATCAATTTGGTCACCGATATAACCTATATAGTAGGAACAATGTACCATATTTTATCAAAATAACTTGTTTGAAAATGTACAACAATTTTCCGAAAATAAACTTTTCCGAGACAACCCCTTTCCTAGCTAACGAACCATAGGTTAATAGCAAATTGAGTTATTAAATTTTGAAGCGTTTAATAAAAATTTGCTACCAAAACGCACTTACTGCGTCTCGATTTTTTTTTACAAACATGCGCCATATTTCGATGAAAAATACAATAAGGAATGTTCAACAAAAAAAATTTTAGGTATCACCAACGACTTATCGGTCATCCTATGATTGTCAAAATAATTTTATAAGATGCAGCTCAAGACACCCTTTGGGTAGTGTATACAATTTTTCTCGTATCTTGCATAATAACAATTATATTGAGGTTTGCCGTAGAAATGCGTCACCCTGTATATATGTAAACAGAAAGTAAACCCAAATATGGATTCTAGGTGGCTTAGTTTGCGTTTATTTAAATAAATCTTTTTAGAATTCAAAACCCGCGGTCTCCTCATTAACGAATTTTTTTACGAAAATTTGCTAAAAATTACAGACCGTTAAACCATAAACTTAGCTAAAACCACTTCCAAAGCAACAGAGAAAGTGTCTATTTCAAATGAATTTTCTGGAAATATTTTATTAAAATGAAGGACAATGATGGTTGAAGCTGAAACGTAAGAGTTTGCAGAACACTCTTTATATAATCCGTATTTCTTTCAGGTTATTTGCCTAAATGTTGCCAATTTTGACGTTTCAAATCGTGACTTTTTACATTTTGAGGACACCCCCTTTTTTTAAATGCCTCTAACTTTTTTGTCTTTAAACTTACAGACCTAAATTTTAATAAATTGTGCACCCTTATATATATATATATATATATATATATATATATATATATATATATATATATATATATATATATATATGTAATTGAAACTGATCCTGGATATGGGTTCTAGGGGGCCTAGTTCGCACTTATTTAAAGAAGTTTTTTCTAAATACATAAGTCGGGATCTCCTCGGTAGTGATTTTTTTTTAAAGTAAATTCACTAAAACAAGCACTTGTGAAGCCACGGGAAAAGTTTACGACTGTTTTAAATATGGAACAGTTTCACTAAGTTAGGGCAAAAACAAAGAACCTGATATGCTATTAAATTGAATTAAGTTTTAAAACTTTCATCTCTTCTTTATCAAATTATTTTTTATAAAAAAATTCGCTAAAAATTCATCGGAATAACAACAATCTGATTAGATAATTGTAAAGTGAAATGAGACTACAAAATGCATAAAAAGTAAAGTCGATTATACGATGTACAGGGAGCTAGTCCACTAAGCTCCGCTAGACATGTACTTACTAGCAGGTATATCCCATAATACATGTTAATTCTTCAAGGTTTTACAATTTACACAAAACTATTTTGATTTACAATAAATTTTTTGCTCATATTTTAACGAAATGAAGGAAAATAATGACTTAGACACATATCTAGGAGTTTGTTACTCATTTCTTGTAGTATTTTTCACTCACATTCTGATCAATCAATTTTGACGTTTTAACTTTCTTGAATCAGATTTAAATAATTAAAAATTAATTTACCTGTAATTTTTTTGACTTTTAAGATAGGGATCTGAAAATACTCAGTAAGTGGTGGACGTGCCGCCACCTAGTTGCGGAACCAAGTAGTATGCTGTCACGCCAGCTCCAAATAACACAAAGTGTAAAAAAATAGAGACTGGATACAGCTAACTAACAATTCAGAAAATTGTCAGCCCTGGCCCATTTCTACCCCACTATAGGGACAAAGTATGTAAGACTCGATGCATTTTCGCAACAATTAGAACCGTACACCGGTTTCGCTCTCATTAGAGATCTTCAGTACGGCATACTAATTGCAGCAAAAATTCATCGAAAATAATACGGCTATCGTATAGCCAGTCTCAAAATACTCAGTAAATGCATCAAGTCTTACATAGGGATCTGAATTTTGGTACATAGGATACTCTTTATGACAGAAACCAACTTACCCTCACTTTGTTATTTCCGGAGATATAAATTTTTTCTAAAGAAAACACAAAATTTTCCTGGAAAACCTGGGCCGACTTTTCTGACTAACGAACTTATCGAAACTAATCGCAAAAGGTAGGTATGCGCCAAATTTGATCAAAATCGGACCATTATTCTTTAAGTTATCGGTGTAATATATATATATATATATATATATATATATATATATATATATATATATATATATATATATATATATATATATATAAAAATTGAAACAGACCCTGGATATGGGTTCAAGGGGGCCTAATTCGCGGTCATTTGAAGAAATGTTTTCAAAATTTAAAAGTCGGGATCTTCTCATTAGTTAATTTTTTTTAAAGAAAATTCACTAACAATGAAAACTACACAAAACAATTTCCGGGGCATAAAAAAGTTACCACATTTTTCAAGTGGACTTGAGCGTCACTAATGAATACAAAAAATAGCAGGATTCTCATTCATGTAAAACGATATACTCTATATATTTGACAGTATTTTAGGTAAAAGTGAAATATAGTAGATGGGGAAAATTGAGAATAAGGAAAGACATCTGTCTGGAAGCACACCGTCCCTTTAAATCTTTAACACATTGCAGATAGTGTTTAAAATTAGACAAGAGGGTCTTCAAGAGCTTAAAGCTGCACGTGCTGATAACCAGCCGTGTTCAAGGGCCCCACATGGCATAACTAACTCTGTTTCTGGCTTAACAGTTTAGACCATCAAATCTCTTGTATATATTTAACCAAAAGTCGCCTAAACACCTGGCTATTAAACTAATTTATTTTATCACAAGTGAAAGCTACATCGACCCTTTAAATAAGGGTTGCGGATGCTACTATAATATAAAGGCATGTTGAGATATTGCCTCTGCTTTATACAGATAGCTATATAATTACTTACATATACAGTTATCGTCAAGAGTTTTAGAAGGAACTAATAAATAATCCAGGTAAATTTCCTAAAATAATGTTTTGAACACAAGGCTCAATTGAGACGTGTTCCACAGATATAACATTTGTACAAAAACAATAATTTTGATAAAACGCAGAGAAAACTTAGCAACGATATGCAGGGTCTGACAAAACTCTCGTCCCAAACGATATACTGCCTAAACGCGCAAGATTCAAGAAACGAAAATTCAGGGTTGCGCATATCATCTATCAGTCCATGTAAGAAACAGTGTTTTTTTTTTGTAGAGGCACCATATTCCCTCTTTTTTGTGAATTTTCTTTAAAAAATTCACTAATGAGAAGATCCCAACTATTGAATTTTGAAAAAAATTCTTTAAATGAGCTCGAACTAGGCCCCTAGAATCCACATCCAGGGTCAGTCTCAATTATTTTATATATATATATATATATATATATATATATATATATATATATATATATATATATATATATATATATATATATATATTATAGATGTATCTGTAAAACTGATGTAAAATTGGCCCAAGTTTTCTCGTAAAATTTTGTGTTTTGTTTTGGGAAAAATTTATATATCCGGAAATAAAAAAGTAAAGGCAACCAGATTTGGTGCGTCTGTTTGCACTATAAAAACCACTTACCAAACTTTAGGTCTGTAAGTATAAAAACAAAAAAGTTATAGGCATTGTCCCCTGTGGTCCGGGGAATAACTAAAAGAATAGGCCCAGGGTAACTCCTGCCTGTCGTACTAGGCGACTAATCGGAGACAAGCAGCTGGTAGTGGAATTTTCCTTAACGTGATAGTTTCACGCCCGAGGAGGAACCACCCCGTACACCAAGGGGCTGGTGAAGCCCCAACGGACGTTTCCGGTTCTGGTGTATCAAATCGGTTTCCCTTCTAAGCAAAAATTATGATGGATCCTTCTTGTACAAAAGATTCCGGAGGTAAAATACCCATCCATTCATATCTCCGGGGGAGGGGTGTACAGGGGGCGCCAACATCAAGATTTAACATATCCTTCTCGAATATATGTGGCCTAAATTCTAACCTGAACTCCGTCCACCATTTTCTCCAGGCTAATAGGGCCCAACTCCTCTTCCTCACCAAAACCCAAATCAGTGCCAAAACAGACACTAATTACCTTAATTTGCCAGTGTATGAGCTCCTTACTTCCTTTAGATTGCATGGAGGCGTGTGCGCATACGTCCGTAGTAATCTACCCTGCACCAGTCTCCCCAATTTAGAAGCTGGAAGAAAATACATACTATGGATGAAACTCTCTCTCAGTGCTGCAACTAAATTCATCTGTTGCATTTACCGGTCACCTTCTGACAACAACTTTGTCCAGCTCTTTGACTACCTTTCTGAAAAAACCGACCATCTGATTTCTAAATATCCTTCCTCCGAGGTCACTATTCTTGGTGACTTTAATGTCCATAATAATGAATAGCTAGGATCTTCAAAAACCGATCTACAAGGGAGAGCAGCGGAGGCCTTTGCAGTCAGCAATTCTTTAGCCAATATGGTTCAGCAACCTACTTACTTTCCTCGCATCCCAACACACAGCTCAAATGCCTTGGATCCCCTTGTCACTACAAAACCCGAGTGCTATAAGACATCAGTCACCGCCCCCCTTGGTCGCTCGGCATGGTCACTGCTTCGTGCGCAATGCAACCCAAGGTCACACAGTCATCACACCCACGTATCGTTTGGCTCTACAACTCCGCGAACTGGGACGAAATGCGGGATTACTTTTCCTCATTTCCATTGGCGCCTGTCTGCTTCTCTCATACTGACCTCTCTGATATCTCACAAAACGTCACCGAAATTATCCAAGCTGGTATGGAATTATTTATTCTACGTACACAGAAAACCTCTTCAGCCACTCAAAAGCCCTGGTTTTCTAAATCCTGTCACAAGGCCAGACTTGAAAAGGTCAAAGCTAACAAAACGATTCTACACAATCCCAGTCAAGAAAACCGTCAAGCATTTAACGACGTAAGAAACCGCTATGTCCGCATTCTTTCTGAGGCAAAAAACTCGTGTAATAACCACATCAAAAACAAAGTCCTCTTAAGCTCTAGCGGCAGCCCTTCTGAACTCTTGCTAAATCTATTGAGAATAATTTCTGCAAGAGCACGTTCCCACCTCTTGTTTCAGGGGATGAAAATGTTTCTACCGCCCTGGGCAAGGCTGAACTTTTTGCCTCGTTGTTCGCCGGCAGTTCTACTATCAACCCACCTCAAAAGGTTCAACCACCAACAGTCCCCAATGTCGCGCATAAAATGACTGATATCATTTTCAAAACTAAAACGGTCCGAAATATGCTCTCTTCTTTTAATACCAGGAAAGCCTCTGGCCTTGACGAGATCCCAGCAATTTTTCTCAAAAAATGCGCACCAGAACTTGCTCCTGTCCTGACTCGTCTGTTTCAGACATCTTACAATAGAGGCATATTCTCTAGTAACTGGAAAACTGCACGAGTACAACCCGTCCCCAAGAAAAGATCCAAAGCGCTTCCTAGCAACTACTGGCCTATTTCTCTCCTTTCAGTCGTCTCTAAAGTCATGGAAAAGTATATAAACACCGAATTACTAAAATTTCTTGAAAAACACAGTCTAAGCCACGACAGGCAGTATGGATTCCGTCAGCGCAGATCAACTGCTGACCTCCTTTGTCACCCATTCTTGGAACAAGTCTATGGAACTACACGGTGAATCGCAGATTGTCGTTCTAGACATATCCAAAGCATTCGACCAGGTCTGGCACGGAGCGCTGCTTAATAATCTTTAGGCCTATGGCCTACCACCAAAACTCTGTACCTGGACGGCAAATTTCCTCTTCAACCGGAGCATTTCTGTTGTCGTGGATGGCTATTTCTCTAAACTGTATCCAATTAATGCAGGAGTTCCTCAATGATCAGCTTTAGCCCCTGCTTTGTTTCTTCTCCACATCAATGACCTCCTCTCTAGCACATCCAACCCAGTTCACAGTTACGCGGACGACTGCACCCTCCACTCAAATATACAATATTACAAGCCTGTTCCTTTAGCCCAATTAGATCAGGATCTCAGACGCATGGAGGGTTCTGTCTCCGTGGATCTCCGAAACATATTAGACTGGGGAAGTAGAAATCTTGTACAATTCAACCCCACCAAATAATCAATCTTGCTTTGTTTCTCATAAGAGATACACCAGCCCTAGACCCATCACAATGAACAACCAAGTTATTCAAAGTAATGAGTCCTTTTCACTTGTTGGCATTTCTGTGGATCGAAATCTCAATTGGCACCAACGTGTCACATCAATTGCAGAAGTGGCTGCTAAGAAATTGGGTTTCATCTTCCGGGCTCGCAAATACTTTTTACCAGTTAATCTCTATACCTTATATACTTCACAAATAAGGCCAAACCTCGAATACTGCTCCCACATCTGGGGTGCTCCTGCCGCTTCTAAACTCGCTATCCTGGACTCCATTCAGAAGAGAGCTATACGTCTCATCAGTGACCCTACCATCACCCAAAGGCTGCCATCCCTTGCCCACCGACGTGCCGTTGGTGACCTCTCTCTCTTTTATAGATGCACGGGCACTAGTCAGAGGAACTTTCTTTCATAGTTCCTCCACCTGCTGCCCCCAACAGATCTACAAGGGGAACAGAGCGAATGCACCCTTTTACTGTCCAGGTCACTAGACATAGAACATCTTGTTATGCCCGCTCTTTTGTCCCGAGGACTTCCAAGTTGTGGAATTCCTTGCCGGCAAATGTTTTTCCTTCTCCTTCGAACCTCCCAACCTTCAAGTCCAGAATTAACAAGTTGCCTCTTTCCTCCGTGTCGACAGCCACGGTACGATAGTATTTAAGCTGTAAGCCCTCGTGGTGTGTTGCTGAAATATAAAAAAAGAAAAAAAAATTGCATTTTTCATCGAAATACGATGCAACTTTGTAAAAATACGAGACGCAGTAGGTGCGTTATGGTAGCAAATTTTCATTAAATGCTTCAAAATTCGATAACTCAATTTGCTATTAATCTAAGGTTCGTCGAGTAGGAAACGAGTTTTCTCGGAAACATTCAAAGTTTATTTTCATAAAATTTTTGCACATTTTCAAACAGTAAGTTATTTTGATAAAATATGGTACATTGTTTCTACTATATAGGTTATACCGGTGACCAAATTGATACCTGCTTGCATTAAAGATATATATTTGTTATTAAAAACATTTTAATGAAAATTCACTTCCATAACGCACTTGCTGCGTCCAGACTTTTTAAACTTCAAAAGTTATATTTTTATAGCTACATATTTAAGATTACTTGATTACTGTTTATTTATTTTTATTTAAAAATCATATGAGCTGACCTGTTATGATTTCAAATCAGAAACTGATAATAAAGAAAATATTGATTAGACTTCGCTTTACATCCTTGAATATTTTTACACAATTGAAAAGCTTTCTGCAGTAAAAACTAGATAAATAAGAGTGTTGACAGTAGCATACGGCTGAAAAACATGATCCAGGTGCGTAAAACCTATCACTAAAACTGTTAACAACGTACATGATTTTTGTAGCTTGATTTATGTATTTAAAAAATAATTTCAGTTACAAGATAATAATTAAGAAGTTGACTAAAAAAGGTCATAATTTAAAGCATTCGTAAAATACAGAAATTCACCACAAATTTCAAATTATATAACGTTTAAAGCAACTTAATCATCTAAATGTAATTTTACCTTAACACAGTCATTTATTTCATCACATGATCAGGATGTTGTCGTGCGAGACGCGGCGATGGCCAGGGAAATTTATTTTTACCCATCTTTTTAGAGAATTACTGGAATAGCAAAACACTGTTTACATTTAGGGGCTCAAGCCTATAAAAAAGCACTGCCAGAGACGTAAATTTTATCACATTTCAGGGTGATTTTACAGAGAACCGTATCTTATGAATCAACTTGTATTTAACACGTTTTGTAGAGAAAAATATATACAACTTCATTGCTTATTTAACAATTACTTAGATTGTTTTAGAAATAAAATAAAAAAGTCAGGACGCAGCAACTGCGTTATAGTAGTGAATTTTCATAGAAATGATCTGACACCAAATATTTATTTTCTAACATTTTTTTTCTTTCAACGTAGAAATATAAATTTTGGTATATGGTTTCCCTTTAATATCGTAAATTTACGTACCAATTTTGGTTGCAATAGCTTTTATATTTTTTGAAATATTTTTTTTTCCGGAAAACTTATATATATATATATATATATATATGTATATATATATATATATATATATATATATATATATATATATATATATATATATATATATATATATGTATATAGGGTGGCGCATTAAAAACGACACAGGCCGATTTGCATCCAGAGAATTTTTTTTAAGAAACGCTGAAACAAGTCCATTGTAATATTGAAGGGGACATGTTTTGACATAAAACTCAACTTTGTCACATCAACCCGTTAAGGGTGGTGATAACAACCATTATATTTTAAATAGGGAACATGGGTCGAGTGTTACATCATTTGAAAGCTCTTTCTTTTCTGAATTCAGCACACTAATTTTTTTGGAAGTTTTATCAACTCGTATAAAAATTATTCACAGTTGAAGATGCAAAAACGCATTTCACTCATTCCGATAAGAAATGTGCTGATAGTCAATGTTTTGTTGGTTTGTAAACAAAAAATTGACTATCAGAACATTTCTTATCGGAATGAGAGAAATGCGGTTTATTATTTCAGTATATCGGTCGGTTTGATACTTGATAGTACTACCGAAAATTAATTTCACAATGGTGTATTCTGTAGAAGAAAGAGTTGAAATAATTAGTCTTTTTTTCAAAAACGATACTGTGCCAACCGTACCGCAAATTTGTTTAATGAACGACATACGAACAGATATGTTAACAGAAAATACATTTTGGAATTAGTTGCAAAGTTTCGACAAAGTGGTTCAGTAGCCAACAAAAAACGGGATCCTGAACGTGAATTTCCGGTTAGAAATGAGACTACTGAGATTGAAGTTTTAGGACAATTTGCTGCAGACCCAACTTTGAGCACGACAAAATTGGCTACTGTTTCAAACATCAAAAGAAGAACTATTCAGCGAATATTGAAGCATCATAAATTTCACCCGTATAAAATTCATCTTGTACAACAACTGAATGAAGATGATTTTGATCAACGGCTGGAGTTTTGTGAAGTTATAACTGCACGAATAGCTGATAACGGGAACTTTCTGTTCAATATCTGTTTTTCAGACGAGTGTACGTTTTTATTAAACTCTACAGTCAATCGTCATAATTGTCGTTATTAGGCAGATAATAATCCAAGAAATTTTCACGAAGACCACACTCAAACTCCACAGAAATTGAACTGGCATTTTTGGAGACCGTTTAATCAGACCAATTTTCTTGATGGCAATTTGAGTGGCGAAAAGTATTTGGAGTTACTAGAAGATATCGTTTACCCTCTACTAATTGATATTGTTGAAAATGATGATCGCTATCAAGAAAATCAATTAGTGTTTCCACAAGATGGAGCTTCTCCGCATTTTTCACGACGTGTTAGGGAGTTTTTGAACAGAGAGTTTCCAGAACAATGGATTGGGCGTGCTATCTGCATCATCAAACAAGAGCAGACAAGTGCATTAAAGTTGGTGGTGGTATTTTCGAAAATGTTCTTGACATATCCGCCGTTTATGATATTGTTATTGCATAATTTTGCCCTTGAACATGGGTAAAATAAAAATTTAATTAATTTTTTTAACTGCATTTATTTCAACAAGAGTTGGCATTCCAGCTATAACTTATTTGTTTACGTTTCTTATTTTGACCCCCTGAATATACCCCTAAAGTACTATCGATTACTCCGGAATCAGTCACATATATAATTTTGTTAATTAATAAATAACTTCTTGTCAATGACGTTCTTGCACCTGTTCATATATATATATATATATATATATATATATATATATATATATATATATATATATTCTTTAACATTTTAACTTGGCTTAATAATTCAATTTTAGAAAAAACTTTGATTTGTTGATCTTCTTCCACACGCGGGCTTTATTTCGATAAGAATACCTCCATAGGCCGAAAAACAAAAAATCCCATATACGTTTATTTCATTTTGTATTAAAGTTAATATATGAAATATGGAAAAGTTACTAGCGTTCTAAAAAGCAATATAAGTACAGTGAATATATCGATAAAGGTACATAAAATTTAACGTAAGCTGTAAAAATGATTGATGGTAGCAGCCACTATATTTTAGTTATTTTTATCTTATCATCGATGCCATTATTCACTAACTCAAACAGTTTCCGCGCTGAAAGAAAAATTAAACCTTTCAAGTATGTCATGTTGTTACAAGAATTGAAATATTACATTGACATAGCATTTTATTTTAAAATTTGTAAATTTTGATCCCATAATTTCTTAAATGTCTTGCTTTATAAATCATCTAATATACAAGGAAAGTGCAATAATATATATTTTTATTTAAGTTTACGGTTTAACGGTCTATAATTTTTAGCTAATTTTCGTAGAAAAAAATCGGTAATAGGGAGACCGCGACTCGAATTATAAAATATTTCTTCAAATAAGAGCAAACTAGGCCTCCCAGAATCCATATCCGGGTTTATTTTCTGTTTACGTATAAATACAAGCTCCATATATATATATATATATATATATATATATATATATATATATATATATATATATATATATATATATATATATAAAGCTCAATATAATTGTTATTAAGCAAGAAACGAGAAGAAATTGTATACGTTATTTATAGGGTGTCTTGAGCTGCATCTCATAAAATTATTTTGACAATCACAGAGTAGCCCATAAAACGTTGGTGTTACCTACAATTTTTTTGCACATTCCTTATTGCATCTTTGCATTTTTCGTCGAAATATGATATATGTTTGTTAAAAAATCGAGACGCAGTAAGTGCGAATTTTCACTAAATGCTTCAAAATTCAATAACTCAATTTGCTATTAACCCATCGGCTAGGAAACGAGTTTTCTCGGAAACATTTAAAGTTTATTTTCGGAAAATTTTTGTACATTTTCAAACAATAAATTATTTTGATAAAATACGGTACATTGTTTCTACTATATTACGTTAAACCGGTGACCAAATTGATGCCTGCTTGCATTAAAGAGACATATTTGCTATTAAAAACATTTATATGAAAATTCACTTCCATAACGCACCTGCTGCGTCCAGACTTTTGTTTCCTAGTTACATGTCAAAAAAAAACTTTAAAGGTGACCTTATAATGTGGTTCTTGTTTTAAACGATAACTTTAAAATTAAAATGTTCTTACATTTCAATTTGGCATCAAGCTAGTTGGATCACACGGTACAATTATCCAACAAAACAGCAGGGAAGGAAACAAAATTGTAAAATATAAAAGTATTATTAATGAAGTATATACAAATATTGTGCTATAAAGTATCCTTTACATTTGTAACTTTGCTAAAGTCAATCTGAAATTATCTTAAAAGCCTTTCTATAGGTCTCCCCGACAGAAGGCTTTATGTCGCGTGTTACTTCACAAAATAAGGATCTGTGTCAGATTAGTTAACTGGTCGGAAACCTGGAGAAGACATATGGCATGTACCCATCAAACAAATTGCATCCTGACTAGAGAGGATAGATGAATGGGCTACAGGAACAACACAAGACGGAGACAAGCTATTCAAGAAAATGACCAGCAGCTAGTAAAGCATCAAATGATTGACAGCTTCGCACGCTTCTTTAAACTTTTGTTCAGCCATTTTACGACAGAGGCCAATCAATATTAGTGACAGTTATATGTCAGAATTCACTGCTGGAATCTTGTAAATGCTCGGAGTATTTTTACACTTGTTACGCTTTAAAATTTACGACAAATGCCGATTGTCTTTTAGTTGTATGAATATATGTTGGATTAATTTATTTTGTTTCAGCGATTTTTCCTAGAAAAAAATTGTCTAGGAGATGATCGCGACTTTAGGATAAAAATTGTCCTCAAATAAGCGTGTAGGACTAGATGTATTTTCACCATAATTAGAGCCGCAGACCGGTTTAGCTCTAATTAGAGCTCGTCAGTACGGTGTACTAATTACAGCAAGAACACATCTATAAAGTAAAACGGCTATGATAGCCAGCCTCCTAGAGCATTGTGATATATACGACAGGGTAGTACCAGGTAGTATGTTGTCACGACAGCTCCAAATAACACAAAAAGTTATAAAATAGAGACTGTGTACAACCAACATACTATTCCGCACCGAGACGGCAACCCTGTCGTACATCTCACAATGTTCTAGCCGTTTTACTTTCTAGGTGTGTTCTCGCTATAATTAGTATACCGTACTGACGAGCTGTACTTAGAGAGAAACCGGTCTGCGGTTTTAATTATGGTAAGAATACATCTAGGCTTACATACATTGTCTCTATATTAGGGAAAAATGGGCCAGGGCTGACAATTTACAAAATTGTTGGGTATACACAGTCTCTCTTTTATAACATTTTGTCTTATTTGGAGCTGTCGTGACAACATACTACTTGGTTCCGCAGCGAGATGGCGACCCTGTCGTACATCTCACAATGTTTCTCAAATAGGCGTGCAAATTACTACGGAACTGGTTTTAATTTTTATGTTAATAGAATGTAAGTCTGCAGGATATTCAGAACTAAGTTTGAACTATTGTTTACTTTGTTGTTATTTAAGCTACACGGTTGATTAAATTAAAAATGTTATGTAACTTTTTTCGACAATAACGATGATAAGTCCACTTTGAGAACCCAAATCACCACAACACATATTTTTTAAAGTCCTTACGATCGTTTCACTGACCACCGCAGCATCATCAGACGATGAAAAATTCTGAACTAAAATTCTACATAAAAACAAGTATTTATATTGATTTCCCAATCTCCATAAAAACAAGTATTTATACTGACTTCTTAAATACAAAGAAAACGAAAGGGGATTTTTAGGTCGAGAACTAAACGTAGAGCCTAGTATCTGTATAGACCGGCCGAGTTATTAACAATAATTTATTATTCAGCTCGACATATTCGGAGTGTTTAGTTGGTCAAATGCAAAGTGAGAATAAAGGGCTTGAAATTAAAGGTGCCGCACGATTCAATGACGTTTTGTTCTTAATCGACCTTGATATATAAACGCTTTCATAAACATGAAGCATAGTTTGACGTCTAACATTTTTGACAAGTTTCAAATTTTCCTTGTCAGTGTGGTGATTATTATCTCATATATGTTGTGCCACACATAATTTGTCTACCGTACCATATCGTAAATGTGAGAGATGTCCACGAAATCTGGTGGCCATGTTTCTCTTCGTTTGACCTAGGGAAGTCTCTGGCCTTGACGAGATCCCAGATATTGTTTTCAAAAAACGCGCACCAGAACTTGCTCCTGTCCTGACTCGTCTGTTTCAGACATCTTACAATAGCGCCAATTACCCATGCTTCTTTATTAGCAACATGTTTCACCGACAAACTCTTTACATTTTTAAAACATCTTAGTTTTTGAGCTTGGCCAGTAACCAATAGTCTCCGAAACTCAGAACCATCATCATTTACACAAACTAGTACAGTCAGTCGCTGTTGGGATAACTTCCTCAATCTAATAAATAATAATAATAATAAGGTATGGAGATTAATTCACAACCTACTGTTTGTCAGCTGAACGGGAACTGGGTTGTCATTTTATCAAAAACTGCTTTTCAAAATTACACATAATATACACAGATTTTAACCAAGAAGCTTACTCTTTTGTAACTATCTTGAAACGCGACACTTAATTGTTTTTCTTTTTGCATCATCGTTACAAATTTGTTGGGTAATCCGAAAGACAAAGACAAAGCCACTGATATGTCGGGTCTTTATGAGATCTTAAATACGTTTTTAGTGAATTTTCTTAAAAAAAATTCACTAATGAGGAGATCCCGACTTTTGAATTTTGAAAAAATTTCTTCAAATGACCGCGAACTACGCCCCCTAGAACACATATCCGGGGTCCGTTTCAATTTTTATATGTTTATATATATATATATATATATATATATATATATATATATATATATATATATATATATATATATATATATATATATATATATATATATATATATATATATATATATATATATGTATATATATATATATATATATATATATATTATATATATATATATATATATATATATATATATATATATATATATATATATATATATATATGTATGTATCACACCGATAACTCAAAAAATAATAGGCCGATTTTGACTAAATTTGGTGGAAAAATTCCTTTTGCAAATGGCTTGGATAAGTTCGTTAGCCAAGAAAATCTGTCCAGGTTTTCCCGGAAAATTTTGTGTTTTCTTTCGAAAAAAATTTATATCTCCGGAATTAACAAAGTAAGGGCAACCAAATTTGGTACGCTAGTTAATAGCCTTATAGGTAAGCCACCTACCAAAATTTAGCTATGTAGGTCAAAAGACAAAAAAGTTATAGGCATTTAAAGAAAAATAAATTGGGGTTTTCCTCAAAACGTCAAAGTTGCGATTTAAAACGTCAAAATCGGCAACATTTAGGCAAAGAACTTGAATCTAATACGGGATATGGAAATCAAATGTCTCAAGAAGGATCTTTTACAAACTCTGAAGTCTTAGTTTCAACCGTCATTGTCCTTCATTTTACTAAAATGTTTCCAGAAAATTCATTTCAAATAGACCCTTTCTCTGATGCTTGGCAGTAGCCTTAGCTTTAGAGTTTATCGTTTAATGGTATATAATTTTTGTCAAATTTTCGTTAAAAATCAATAAAGCTCAATATATATGTTATTATACAAGATATGAAAAAAATTTGTATATATTAATTATAGGGTGTCTTGAGCTACTTGTTAAAAAAATATTTCTACAATCACAGGATGGCCCATAAGTCGTTGGTGATACAAATTTTCTTTTTTTTAAATCAAACACGCCTTATGTTATTGCATTTTTGAATTTTTCAGCGATGCATGTTTGTAAGAAAAGAAATTCGGGACGCAGCAAGTGCGTTATGGTAGCGAATTTTCATTAAATGCTTCAAATTTGAATAGCTCAATTTGCTATTAACCTATAAGGTTGACCAACAAACGAGTTTTTCCGGGAACACTTTAAGTTTACTTTTGGAAATTTTTGTACATTTTCACACAATAAAGTTATTTTTATGAAACATGGCACATTGTTTTTACTATATAGGTTATACTGGTAACCAAAATTGATGCCTGCTTTCTTAAAAAGGAAACACACATATTTGCAATTAAAAACATTTTTATGAAAATTCACTACCATAACGCACTTGCTGCGTCCAGAGTTTTTTTTTATATTTCAACAACACACCACGAGGGCTCACAGCCTAAATAATATCGTACCATGGGTGTTGACAAGGAGGAAAGACGCAACATGTTAATTCTTGACTTGAAGGTTTGGAGGTTCGGAGGAGAAGGAAAAACATGTGCTGGCAAGGAATTCCACAACTTGGAAGTCCTCGGGACAAAAGAGCGGGCATAACAAGATGTTCTATGTCTGGTGACCTGGACAGTAAAAGGGTGCATTCGCTCTGTTCTCGTGGTAGATCTGTTGGGGGCAGCAGGTGGAGGAACTATGGAAGAAAGCTCCTCTGAACAGTGCCCGTGAAGATATCTCTAAAATAGGTCACCAACGGCACATCGGTGGGCAAGGAATGGCAGCCGTTGGGTGAGGGTAGGGTCACAGATGAGACGTATACCTCCCTTCTGAACGGAGTCCAAGATAGCGAGTGTAGAAGCAGCAGCAGCACCCCAAATGTGGGAGCAGTATTCGAGGTTTGGCCTTATTTGTGAAGTATATAAGGTATAGAGATTAGCTGGTGAAAAGTATTTGCGAGCCCGGAAGAGGCAACCTAATTTCTTAGTAGCCGCTTCTGCAATTGATGTGACATGTTGGTGCCAATTAAGATTTCGTTCCACAGAAATGCCAACAAGTGAAAAGGACTCATTACTTTGAATAACTTGTTTGTTCATTGTGATGGGTCTTGGACTGGTGTATCCCGTATGAGAAAGAAATCAAGACTGAGATTTGGTGGGATTGTGCATTCAAAGTAACTTGTTCAGAACTAGACTAAGACAAGGCGTGACAACATAGTACTTGGTTCCGAACTAGGTGGCGACACGTTCACCACTCACTTAGTGTTTTAAGACTGGCTATACGATAGCCGTGTTATTTTTGGTGCATTTTTGCTACAATTAGTATGCCGTACTGAAGAGCTCTAATGAGAGCGAAACCGGTCTACGGTTCTAATTGTTGCGAGAATGCATCTAGTCTTACATACTTTGTCCCTATATTGGG
This sequence comes from Tillus elongatus, assembly GCA_964006375.1. Classification (NCBI taxonomy): domain Eukaryota; kingdom Metazoa; phylum Arthropoda; class Insecta; order Coleoptera; family Cleridae; genus Tillus; species Tillus elongatus. Next base: position 129,974,733 of record OZ023269.1, read on the forward strand.
GTAGAAATGGGCCAGGGCTAACAATTTTTTAAATTGTTAGTTAGTTGTATACCGTCTCTATTTTTAACACTCTGTGTTATTTGGAGCGGGCGTGACAACATAGTACTTGGTTCCGAACTAGGTGGCGACACGTTCACCACTCACTTAGTGAGAACTAGACTATCTATCGAATGCTGATAAAATACAGGAGGTGTTCCACTAGAAAAAAACATTTTTTTGTCAATATACCGGAAACGCGATGCTCGAGTGTTTCTTGTCCAGCTCACCATAATCAGCGCAAAAAAATACACAAGTCTGCCAATTCAACCGATCACGTAGATCCAATAATAACCAAGCCAGCAACAGTGCCATGCTTATCCACATAAAGCATAATATGTAAAATTTTCTATAAATCGGTTAACTTGAAAGCGCTCACTATCAACATCTAAAATGCTTTGTCAACAAGATGTAACTAAAGCGAACTTTCGACACGTTATATACGAAAAACTGTAGCTATCTTAAATAATCCCAGCGAGCTCTTATATTTTCTTATTTCAATTTGATCATTTAAATCTCATTAGCGCTGGAATCCATTAGTACAGTGCAGAGACAATCACAATCACAGGGCATAGCACAATGGAAAATTGCTCTTACATAATATCTAAAGGTAGTTATTAACTAACTCCAATGATTAGACTCCGAGAGTCCTCGGATCCAGCGGAACCGTTCAAAATTACCAAAATAGCACATTTAAATTGTTTGGAACTTAGAGAGGCAAGCTTATCGCTATGCGGAGATAACGTGCTTTCCTTTCCTAAATAGACCTAGATTATAAATATTCTGGATGTTCTTGCTTACAAGTTAAATACGAAATTAAATATTCCATGACAAACGGCCGAGTAAAATTAAACGTACTACCGCTTATCGTTTATCTGGCTTGTATTCACTGCTGGCAATATATACTAAATCATATAGTCCTGCTCTAGACTTTCTGAAGCTACTCTAACTGTGAAAGTGTTTGTTTAATAATCTACACGAAATCTGAAAATACTTTCTTTAGATTCGAGTAAGAATTACATAACACGTTTTTAGAGCTAGGTTATCATATCCCACGTCCTTTAAAATGGGTCATTTTCCTCAGCGTCTTGTAAAAACACGCTCAGTAACGGATACTCTTGTGTTCTGGGTAACTACAGAGCAATAGCACGTCTTTATGACTTTTGAAGCATTTAAGCTTTGAATTTTCTTAGAAAACATTCACTAATCAAGAGATCTCGACTTTTGAATTTCAGTCTCTGGCAGTTTTAACTTTTATATGTTTCTTTACGTATCACACCGAAAACTAAAAAATAATAGGCCGATTTTGATAAAATTGAGTAAGTACGTCCGTTTTCCAAACAAATAGGCCCAGTTTTTCCACAGATAACTAAATTTTGTACACAAGTTTGTATTGTGAAACGTATAACATATGATAAAACTCAGATCTTTAAGTTGAAAGCAAATGAAGTTACAAGGATTTAATTTGAACAAAAATCCATGATTTAATAAGTACACTTGGAGAACACCCAAATCACCACAACACATATTTCAGAGACCTTATGATCGTTTCGTTGACAATGTCAACATCTTCAGAGGAAGAAAATTTCTAGAATTTAAAATAAATTCAATTTGAATAGCATATCTAGTTGTTTGTTCTGTTTGTTTATCTTGTTCTTCGGGCTCCTCTGAATTCGATAGACAACGTCATTGATCCTTTTGAGCACCTTATACGGACCTTCCCATAATTTCTGTAGTTTAGGTGACGATCACTTGCGTCGTACACGATCTTCTTCTTTAAAACCAGCTGAATTAGCTCGCACGTCGTAACGGGTCTTCATGCGGTCGCTTTCTATTCCTATTTTCCTCTATAGTGATTTTTCGCACTATCTGGTTACTGCCAGGCGACATTATTATTTCTTCACCGCCGATAGTCAGGATGTTAGTGCCAAGATCAAGTTTAGCGCAATGACCCTGAAGTATGTCCAAGCCAATTATAATCGGGTCTGATATGGCGGCGATTATGGCTCTCTGCTTTGCCTTCCATGTCCCAATTTGCAGCTCGACGTCAGTTTCGTCAAATACCTGGATTCGATCACCACCGGCTGCATTTACTCTGTACACTCTGTCTGGCTCTCTTACTCGCTATCTTGGAACCATTTCGCGGCAAATAATCGTCCTAGGTGCGCCTGTGTCGACGACCATCTGGGTCTTATTACCGCTTACGTATCCCTCTACGATGAGAGAGCTAACCTGAGAAATGGTTACCGGCCTTAGCTTCACTTTCCACCTTACGCGTGATCTTAGAGCTCAACATTCGCGCCTTATATGTCCCACCTTGTCGCAGTTCCAACAGCACAAGGCATTTGCACGGTGAGCTCTTATTGGGTGTCCATGAGACGTCGGCCTAATTTTTTCTGCTATTTTCTCTCTTGAGTCGTAGATTTTTCCCGTGGCTTCACAAGTGCTTGTTTTAGTAAATTTTCTTAAAAAAAAAAATTCACTAATGAGGGGATCCCGACTTTTGAATTTAGAAGAAATTTCTTCAAACAAGCGCGAACTATAGGCCCCTAGAACTCATACCGGGGGTCAGTTTCAATTTTACGCACACACAAATATATATATATATATATATATATATATATATATATATATATATATATATATATATATATATATATATATATATATATATATATATATATATATATATATAAATTTAAAGAAAAAAAAGGGGTTTTCCTCAAAACGTAAAATATCGCGATATGAATCGTCAAAATTGGCAACTTTTAGACAAAGAACCTGAAAGAAATAATGATTATGTAAAAAGTGTTCTGCAAACCCTTAACTTTCGGCTTTAACCATCATTGCCCTTTATTTTAATAAACGAAAATTAATTTCAAATAGACACTTTCTCTGATGCTTTGGCAGTAGTTTTAGTTAAGTTTATGGTTTAACGGTCTATAATTTTTAGCTAACTTTCGTAGAAAAAATTCGTAAATGCGGGGACCGCGGCTTTTGAATTCTAAAGAGATTTCTTTAAATGAGTGCAAACTAGGCCCCCTAGAATCCATATCCGGGTTTACTTTCTGTTTACATATATACAGGGTGACGCATTTCTACGGTAAAGCTCAATATAATTGTTTTTATGCAAGATACGAGAAAAAATTGTATACGTTACTTATAGGGTGCCTTGAGCTGCATCTTATAAAATTATTTTGACAATCACAGGATGACCCATAAGTCGTTGGTGATACCTAAATTTTTTTTTACATTCTTTATTGCATTTTTGCATTTATCATCGAAATATGCACGTTTGTAAAAAAATCGAGACCCAGTAAGTGCGATTTGGTAGCAAATTGAATGCTTAAAAATTCAATAACTAAATTTCCTATTAACCTAAGGTTCGTCGGCTAGGAAACGTTCTCAGAAACATTTTAAGTTTATTTTCGGAAAATTTTTGTACATTTTCAAACAGTAAGTTATTTTGATAAAATATGGTACATTGTTTTTACTATATAGGTTATACCGGTGACCAAATTGATGCCTGCTTGCATTAAAGAGGCATATTTGCTATTAAAAACATTTTTTTGAAAATTCACTTCCATAACGCACTTGCTGCGTTCAGACTTTTTTTAATGGTCCAACTATATTGATACTGGAGCATTAAGTATTTAATAAGTCTAAATAGCAGTGTAACCTGTAACCTATGAAAACATGTTATTAATGAAACTAAAACTGTCAAAAAAACAACTTAATTACGAGTGACCATAAATTTAACCTATCCTAAAAATATTTAGTTCGAGGTTAGATTTTTACTAGTGATTATTTTTTACCGCAGATATACAAAACAGTTATTAATGATGCGGGTAGGAAAGAAATTAAGCTGAAAAGGCAAAGGCAAGAAATTAGAAACCAGGAGCTATAAATACTAGGTGGAATTCTGTAAGCCAGAGGTTGCATCAAATCTTGGGAGATTGATTACAGTTTACGTATTAGGGCGACACATCCAATGGAGACAATAAAATGACAAACTTATTGGGACAGACAGTGATTAAAGGTTCGAAACTTAGACATCAGTAGAGGTGTGTACACTTAGTTGCATAAAAACTATATATTTATAAAATCTATACTTCAAGATAGATCAAGTTTGGGACAAATGTTATCTCTTATAAATGTGTGTATCAGTGAAACCGTTTAAGAGGTTTATATAACTATAAGTGACGGAGTTAGCAGCCATAATAGCTAAGAAATTATATAACATTCAGGCTGATAAGGTACGTAAGAGTTAATTGGCGATACTTGAATATATCTAAAGAAAAGAAAAATCTGGACGCAGCAAGTGGTAGTGAATTTTCATTTAAATATTTTTAATGTTAAATATGTCTCTATTTTAATGAAAGCAGGCATCAAATTTGGCTAAATATCTTTTACAAAAATGTTGCTAAAAGAATACATAAAATTCAAATTATAAACCTAATCTGCAATTAAAATTCAAAATAAAATAATTCGTTTGCAGGAAAATCCATTAAGACCTTATTTTCGACGAATTTCGTATAAAAAATGTCCCATCAATTGAATAATTTTTCACACAAAAATTCTCAATAAATGTTTCTTCGAAGAAAATTAATTAAATTCACTTATAAGAAAATTCTCTATTAAAAGAATATCCGCTAATGAAAATAAATTAACAAATATTCAAAATCTGATCTAAATGCAGAAGTAGATACTTTTTACTTCACAAAGGAAGTTCTTTTGCCTGTCGATTCTGTGGAAATTGAATCCGGTTGCAGAGAAGAAAATAAACTCTTTTGAAATCAAGAAAATTAGTTGAATTCATTTATAAGAAAGTTCGCTATTAAAACATTTTGGACGAGAAAATTAGCTAATATAAATAAATCAAATAATTAAAACAATATTCATCTAAAATAAATATAGAACTAGATACTTTTTCTGCGGCTTCACAGATATTTTTTTTGCCTGTGGATGTTGTAAAAATTGAATCCGGTTATAGAGAAGAAAACAACCTCTTCTGATGTCACAAATCTCTACGTCTATGTTAAGTGTGGAACGGTTTTACTAAATAAAGGCAACAACAGCTGCTGCTATTCAACTTGAATTAAAAGTCTTAAGAGTCCTCACCTTTTATTAGTGATTTTTTCAACAAAAAGTTCCTAAAAAATATTGGAATTACAGAATCTGATAAGATAACGTTAAAATTGAATTAAAGACAAAAAAACTAAAAAACAAAAATTTGAAAGAGATCCAGTCAACAGTAAGATTTATTTGAATCCACATTCTAATATATATATATATATATATATATATATATATATATATATATATATATATATATATATATATATATATATATATATATATATGAATGAATACTTGATGTAATCCACCTAGTTTTATAAAATATCTAATATCAGACATGGTGATGATGTTCATCAAGCTGATAAGTTATCGAACCATAATGTACATGTTAGCCTGCTAATGGCTCTCGAGGCTGATGCAGTTTTTATTTAGTAAAATAATAATAGAAACAATGACAGCATTCGCTAAAACTGCGTAAGTACAGACTAAAATTTTTTCTACTTTCATAAATTTTTTCCACTCCTCGAGATTAGGTCTTTAGGCTTTAGGTCTTGCTTCATTTCTGTTTTTCTTATTCGTTTCATCAAATTTGAATTTTTGATTTTAAAATTACAGTACCGTTATCTAAAGAAAATGTAAGTCATATTTTTACTTCAATGCATTTTCGAGAATTACCAAACAATTTTCTTGTAAAAGATGCATATTATTAGGGGAATAAAATGTTTATATTTCCATATTTTGCTGCAGAAACCAGGAATAAGGTGGCTTTAATATCGAGGTATTACCAAATGTGGCTTTGTCGGCAAAGTATTTTTATTGCTCACTTAAATGTAAAAGCATCTATAATAGTGAAGACTGCACATAAATTTACGTCTGGCTTTGGTAGAAATTCAGCTTGAAGTTAGTTGGGTCAGTCAAACCATACAAGACCTTTCTAGAGCCTGAACTATGTGCATTAGTGAATATAACATGAGATGTGAGTAGAATGGATAACAGTCGGGAGAATATAAATCTATAAGCTCTAAAATTACGAAGGAAGCTTTGCAGGTATGTAGCTTGGGAAACTTAAACTACTGCCCTTGGGTTTTACCTTCAAGGCACTTACATAATAAACGTCAAGACAATCAGGAAAAATGTATATCCTGCCAGAGAAGAAGAAAAAATACATCAAAAAGCACATAATGTATACGATTTTCAACATATTCAACAAAAAAGCGTTTAAAAAACCAACTGTAAGTACAACCGCTGCCGCGAGGCAATTTTTTTATGAAATATCAGTTTTGACTACAAGCTTATACCAGGTGAAGACTCGAACCTGTGATGAGCACTGATCAATAAACTTGGAAAACCCAAATCACCACAACACATTTTAAAAAACTATCTTTAAAATTTCTTACATCTGCAGCTTTGCTTATATTCTTGTGCACGTAGTCGGTAAATAACGACAGAAGGTGGTTCAAGAAACCAAAAAGGAACATATTGCGTCATTTTATTATCCATCGGACGTACTTCTGCCGGTCTTTCTTGTGAAATGATCTATCAATCGACTTACCATATATATATATATATATATATATATATATATATATATATATATATATATATATATATATATATATATATATATATATATATATATATATAGTTGCAGCCCTGAGAGAGTTTCATCCAAACTATGTCTTTTCTTCCAACTTCTAAATTGGGGAGTCTGGTGCAGGGTAGATTGTTGCTACGGACGTATGCGCACACGCCTCCGTGCAATCTAAAGGAAGTAAGGAGCTCATACCCCACGAAATTAAAGTGATAACTGGCTGTTTTGACACTGATTTAGGTTTCGGTGAGGAAGATAAGTTGGGGCTTATTAGCCTGGAGGAAATGGTGGACGGAGTTCAGGTTAGAGTTTAGTCCACATATATTCGAGGAGGATATGTTAATTCTTGATGCCAGCGCCCCCTGCACACCCCACTACCGGTGATCCGAATGGAGGGGTATTTTATCTCCGAAATCTTTTGTACAAGGAGGGGCGATCATCATTTTTGTTTATAAGGGAAACCGACTCATACACCAGAACCGGAAACGTCCGTTGGGACTTCACCGGCCCCTTGATGTAAGGGGTGGTATCTCCTCGGGCGTGAAAAAAATCATTTCTTATCACTTAAAGGAAAAGTTCACTACCACCTGCTAATTGTTGTGCAGTCTTTCGCTAAACTTGACATTCTCGTATGGTAACACATACACAAAATCGCAAAGTAACCCAGAACTCACCACGGGGAGGTATCTGCACCCGGAGTTTCAACTATGTCATTCTATTTAAAACTTTAAAGAATAATGAAAAAAGCAAGTTTTTTGAATACCGTCCTCTGGCGAGGGCAGCGAAAATCAATGTGACTTAGCTATCATCTCGTTTTAACTAAAAGACCCTTCTTTCTTGAACAGCACAGATTTCATCCAATTCGCTTGAGCAAAAAGTGTTGATCCTAAGAAATGTAGAATTTCAGTAGGATTAACACTGTTTAATTTTTTTTATAGCTTTTATATGGATCTTTTCCATAAATACACCGTGTTTTACATGACCTTTTTTTTTGTTGGGAACTTTATTTTCAGCATTTTCTCCTAGCCACTTTACTAAGCAGCATTTATATATATATATATATATATATATATATATATATATATATATATATATATATATATATATATATATATATATATATATATATATATATATACTTTCGAAAGCGCTTAGCTGTCCCGGTTGTCTAACATTTTTAATCAATTTTAGATTATCCTTATCTACGTGGTGATTATTATTCGAAATATGCCGGCAACGGAAGATCTATTTATAGTACCCCATCTTAATTTTGCTAAATATTTATTGAATCTAATGTCAATAGACCTTTTTGTTTGTCCGACGCATTTAGGATAACAACCTTTACAACTTATTTCATAAATTTCTGACATTTTAGCGGTACTATCCTTATCTCTTGGGTTACCTAGCAAGTTTTTTAAGTATCTTTTGTCGAAAATGTTAGTTGCAAAATGGCTTTTTAAAGATGCTATCTAGACTCCTTGTGATTTGTGGTTCGAATGGGAAGCAAACAAAGTTTTTTCGGCTTTCTCTCTTCTAAAAGTCGTTGACTTTGCTCAAATTTTCTTTGTTTTTTGTTTGTTAATTAATTTCTTCGCTAGACAAGCAGTGTACTCGTTATATACGGCCACGTTGTTATAACAAGAGACTTAGGAAGAAAGTTACAAGTTAAACTAAAATTGGTCAATTATTAAATCGATTATCGCAGTGATTGATTTATTCACATTACAATATTAAATGAAATATAAATTAGGGCATTAAAATTGTAAACCTTAAAAATATATTATTTTGTCATGTAAAGCATTGATTACTAATAATGTTTTTGATTGTTAACGAATTGAATTAAGCTGTATTAAGATTGTGTCTCATCCTCCCGCGGAACATTCGCTTCATATTTTAAATAACAACATATTTAATTGTGGAGAACAAATCAATTAAACATAAATCAACAGGCACTGCATAAACAGGCAACTAATAAAACAGAAACAAACCAATTTTGGTTTGTAAATATTCAACGGATGAGATACAAAAGCAAAAAAATAAATATAAACATTTTTATTTTAACGTGTAGCAGGAAAGCAAACCTGCCCACTATTTTCATTCAGCAGCACTGAATAGAATCATAAATTTATTTTATGGATATTGGAAACTGCAAACCCCTACAAATGTATTCTACAACTTTGATTTGCAATTTTATTTTGCATAATCATTTTGTATTCAAGTCCCTACTAAAAAAGTTTATTTTATTTGCATCAAATTGTAATCTACATTTTCTGATAATCCTTTTGATGTTTTCAAATAGCTTTCAAACATCCAGAAACGCACCCCTAAATGTCACCTCAACTGGAAATTGCAAATAACATAAACAGTTTCAGGATATTTCATATTTTTTATAAATAGGCACAAGATCAACGTTTCTGTTTGGATTGTGTATTCTACAAGTTAAAATAATTTTTCGGTGACATATTAACAAGTGGAACGCACTATGTGATTAAAAAATAATTTTAAATGGCGCTGTTTCTATAAATATGCAGCCACTATTCGATTAACTTTTCACACTTCCCTGCGTTTCGGCCGCTTCGTTAATTTGTTTTTCGGACGCCCAACAAAGTAAAGCTGCCTAAAAATTGCAAAGAATATTAAACATTTACACACACTATGTAATGCAATAAAACCTCTGAAAGCATTCACCATTACACTGTTTAACATGATTTTATTCACAAAAACATTGTGACCACACCAGCGTTTTTCAAACTTTTAGTATTTGCGACAAAATTTTCATACACAATTCTAATCGCGACCGCTGCCACCCCACCCCCTGTTTTACGTCCACCAGAGCGGATATTCTCTCGGAGGCGACGAGCAGACACACATATGTTGGATACGAGTAATAAAGTTACTGCGTTTTGTAGAAAACTGGAATTATGGAGCAGAAATGTAATGTAAAAAACCTAAAAACATTAGCACATGTGAATGAATGGGTTACAACATGTGGAAGTTGACTAAGTGGAGACTGGAACCTGTGATGAGCACTGATAAACACACTTGGACACAACATATTAAAAAAACATGACGATCGTTTCACTAACCAAGTTAGCGTCATCAGAGGATGAATAAATCTAAATATGTTATATCTATAACTCTAGTAGTGAATTTTTATTTGAAAAAATTCACTAATAGAGAGGTATCGATGGTAAGACTTTGCAAAAATTTTTTCAAATAAGCGCGAACTAGAACTCAGAAACTGTATCTATATACCTGTATCTATATCTATATGCAGGGTCAGTTTCAATTTTTGTATGTTTATGTATATATATATATATATATATATATATATATATATATATATATATATATATATATATATATATATATATATATATATATATATATATATATATATATATATATATATATATATATATATATATATATATATATATATATATATATATATATATATATATATATATATATATATATATATATATATATACTTTCGATGGCGTTTATCTGTCGTTGTTATCTAAAATTTTTTATTGATTTTAGATTCTCCTCATAAACGTGGTGATTATTATCCCAAATTCCACGGAAGGTCTATCTATAGTACCGTATCTTAATTGTGCCAAATGTTCTTTGAATCTAATTTCAATAGATGTTTTTGTTTGTCCGACGCATTTAAGATCACAATCTTTAACTTGTTCAACAAATTTCCGACATTTTGGACGTACTATCCTTGTCTTTTGGGTGACCTAGCAGCTTTTTTAAAGTAACTTCTATTCTGCAAACGTTTGTCTTAAACACTGCGAAAATATTAGCACGTAAGCGTGCTCATTCTAGGAAAATACTCGCTTTCACGTTCAAGATCTGTTTCAAATATACAGAGAAAAAGGTCTGCAATAAATGGCGTAATATATATATATATATATATATATATATATATATATATATATATATATATATATATATATATATATATATATATATATATATATATATATATATATATATATAGATATTAAAACTGACGGCGGATATCGGTTCTAACGGTCTAAATTCACCCTCACCTGAGGAAAATTTTAGAAAGTCTCAAAGTCGCTTTCTTGTTATAAGCGCATTTTAAATTCGTTAAAAATGTGTTACTTGCGAAATCTAAAAAATACACAAAAATGCGCTAAAAAACTATACAAATATCAGTTAAACGTTTTCTTTCCACAAAAATTCGCCGAAAAAATAAAATTTCTGCAAAAACTGTCTATAACGTTTCACGTATAACAATCGATAAAATATTCACGAAAATGCCGTAAAACAATTTCGCTATAAAAAAATGTTTCATTAAAATTTCGCTTAATATTCTTTAGAAACAAATTTTGTTTTAAAAAAATTCCTTAAAATGTTTTTGTTAAAAATTTGCTATTTCAAGACCATTTTATTTGTGAAAATCCGATTAGAAAATTAATGATGTAGACCGTGGCTAAACTAACATGTCCAAAGCCAACATAACATCGCAAAAAATAAGGAAAAATTATACAATCTGATGTAAATATAAACGTGGAGACTTTTTCTGTGGCTTCACACAGAAAATTTCTTGACAATTCCGTAAAAAGCGAAACAGGTTGCAGAAAAAAACAAGCACTTGTGAAGGACGAGAGCACACGTATTAGAAACTGTTATTATTATGTCACTGTTACGCCAAAATAATGTTTCTGTTAGAAAATATGTCGAATTAAATTAGAGTCAAGTTTTAAAATATAGAAATTTTGGATTAAAATGAAGAAATTGATTTCAAGTACCATCCATATTTCTAGAAATTTTAATGGTACATAATGAGGTGAGGTAATTTTGGAGATTAGAAATCAGATGACAGAACTTTAGAACAATTGACATTTAGATTAAAATTTAGTCAAAATTGCATCATTTGCAGCCACAAGTTTAGACTTATTTGTAAGATGCTTTGTACTATTTATATAACAATAATCTATAACAATAACAATATCTGATCCCAAGAATCTACTAAACATATAGATTTTAACATCAACGGGGACACTCTATGAAAACACAGGTAATCTAAATATATCACCCTGTATATGAGCTATAAAAACAAGTGATATAAAGCTGTATCTATACTTTTTATGTAGGATGGCCTTATGTTACCGTGATGTAGGCAATATATGGGGCTCATAGCGTGTTACGCAGAATAACCACATGTATTTGTCTGTGTTCCAGCCTTCAGAGCTCAGGACAGGGATCAGGATCAGGATATTCAGAATCAGGACACGAGATTGGTCAGAGAAGGGACATTATTTATCCCTGTCGTTCCAAGCAGTCCCTCTCGAACGTCACCTTGTTTGCTTTTGCTCTTTTAACCATTCGATCTGATTTTCAGCCTCAGTTTGCTTATTGACCCTTTTTTTTTGTTTGACCGTTTTTATACCAAAATGACAATGAAAGTTAGAGACTTGATAATGGTTGTTTGACAATATAGATTATATTATAAAAGCACACTTCTACGAGTGAGAGAAGTTCTCAAACGTAATTTTACAATATTGTTTAGTTTTTACAGCTTGTATCTTTGTATTAAGTTCTGTAAAAGTACAACTCGCCTCATTGTAAAACTTTGCTATACAATATCTACAGGCCACCAAAAAGCTTCAAGCGTTATGAGTATAATGAAATAACGTTATTTTTGAGCTCATTCTGTACTTTAAGCTGAAAAAAGTAAAATAAAGACAACTGTTATACTAACCACTGATGATTTTTAAAATATCTTTGCTTGTCAGAGCTATCGGCCGCAGGTTTGCTATGGAGCTCGCTCGACAATTAGGGAGCGCGATATATGTCCAACGGAATAGCAGACTATTTATTCTTTAATATTTATAATGTTATTTTAAATATTTCGTTTATATTTCTCAAAGAACAATAGGCAAAAAGCTACTAAAAGCTAGGGTCACTTCTACTTAATTATAACGCTTTAATTAATAATGCAAACAGGACAAATGTTGCAAGACATTATTTGGCACCAATTACTGATTTGATCTGAAAAAAAATCAACGAAAATAATGGGAGGTAAATAACTGAAGATTGGAACCTCTGATGAGCACTGATAAGTACAATTTGGAGAACCCAATTCACCACAATACAGTTTTTAGGCCTGACCTGAACTTTAAGGCGTCAATCTGCCTACTCCTTAGGTCAGTGGACAAAGGTGGGTTGGGTTGTTGTAACTCGATTACGTGGCCTCAATCTGCCTACTCCGCAAATCTCGCTGGAGGTCGTCTCTAAGGTCTCAGTGTGTTCAGCTCTAGGCCTAAGGGTGGTCTGGCAGTTCGTTGCAAGTCTTGTATTGTATGTACCGTTTCGTCTACCTGCTTCGTTATCAGTGTAATGAGTCGGGTCACGGCCAATTAAGTCAAGGGCTTTCGTCACGATACTTAAAGGATTAAGAGGATTGCATGGATTTGTTAAGTCAGGGGCTTTCGTCACGGTACTTAAAGGATTAAGAGGATTGCAGGTATTTGCTGAGTTAGGTAATGGGGCAATAAAACTGTCTATTGATTTTATTGTCTTTTTGTGTGTTTGTAATTAAGATTTAATAGGTTTCTAATTAGTGGGAAGACGAAGACCATTATCTCTCTTATTTAAACAATTGGGACGTTTTTCGATTTATATTCGTTTGCGGATAATTCTGGTTTTGAAGTTGTAAACCGGTGCTCTTGTTTTGGCATTATCGAAGTCTATTTTGTGTCCTGTATGAATATGATACATTGCCAGCGCCGATGGGGGGTCGGATTTTCTAACTGCGAGGGTGTGTTCATATATTCTATTGTGGATGCGTCTATTTGTTTGTCCTACATAAGTTCGGGAACAGTCGCAACAAGGAATTTCGTGAAATTTGTTTGAAATCGTAACCTTGGGAGTTGTGATGAGATTTTACATAATAATTAATTCATAATATCAAAACCATATTGACAAGAGAGCAAAAACTCTCAACTGTGTGACATATATATATATATATATATATATATATATATATATATATATATATATATATATATATATATATATATATATATATATATATATATATATATATATATATATATATATATATATATATAAGGTATAAAAATTGAAAAACTGACTCCTATTTCGTGCTCATTTGACGAAATTTTTGCAAAATTGAAAAGTCGAGATCTCCTTATCGGTGAATTTTTTGAAGAAAATTCACTAATTATGACTCCCTATAGACTTTTGGACACCTGTATATTATATGTGTTAAATTTACACTTATACACAAAGCGGGGCGCTGTCGTTGTAAGACTGGGAAATACCAGGTGGGCTTTATGATGGGAGCAGTGAACGTCTATATTATTAGAATTCAACTTAGATTCATCTATATTTGCGAACACATTGTCGATAATCCACTTAGAAGTACCATGAACTCTGGTGTGGTCGTGAATGCATTACCTAAAACCGTAGGATAAGAAAATGTTTAAAATTTTTGTCGCATCTTTGTCGCGTATGTCCTTAAAATGAATATTAAAGTCCCCGCTAAAAAACAATGGATTAGTAAATTTGGACAACTCTATAAAAACCAAACTTAATGAATGTTTAAGAAAATATTACATCTGCAACTGACAATCGTTACTTACTTATTCTCATTTTTGTTACAAGATGCACCTTTCAGTCTCTTGATGTATCTTACATACCTGAAACAAACAAATAATATAAGTATTTGCATATTTAAACGTATTGTAAATGTTTTTTAGCTGTGCTTTCCAAAAATATAGAGCCTGAGAAATAAAAGCATAACTGAAGCTTCCTAAATAACGGTGGTACAACATCCTATGTGATGTTTCGCAGAGGCGGCATTTACAAGATAATAAAAAAAGTCTGGACGACCAAGTGCGTTATGGAAGTGAATTTATGTATCTCTAATGCAAGCAGGCATCGATCTGGTTACCGGTGTAACCTAGATAGTAAAAACAATATACCATATTTTCTCAAAATACCTTATTGTTATTATATATATTGTTATTGTTTGAAAACCTACAAAAATTTACCGAAAATAAACTAAAAGTGTTTACAAGAAAACTGGTTTCCTAATCAACAAACCTTGGGTTAAAAAGCAAATTGAATTATAGAAATTTCAATCATTTAATGAAAATTCGCTACCAAAACTTACTATGTCTCGATTTTTTTGCTTGCAAACATGCATCGTAGTTCGATAAAAAATTCCAAAATATAAGGGTGTTCGAAAAATAAATTGTAGGTATCACCAACGACTTATCGGCCACCTGTGATTGCCAAAATAATTTGATAAGATGCAGCTCAAGACAACCTTTAATTAACGAATACAACTTTTTCGTATCTTGTATAACAACAATAATATTGAGCTTTACCGTAGAAATATGTCACCCTGTATATATGTCAACAGATAAAAACTGAAACTAAATCCGGATATGGATTTCAAGGGGCCTAGTTTGTGCTTATTTGAAGAATCACTTTTAAAATTCAAAGATCGCGGTCTCCTCATTAACGAATTTTTTCTACGAAAATTAGCTAAAATCTACAGACTGTTAAACCACAAACTTGACTAAAACTGCCGCCAAAGCATCAGAGAAAGTGTTTATTTGAAATGAAATTTTTGGAAATATTTTAGTAAAATGAAGGACAATAACGGTTGCCGCTCAAAGTAATGAGTCCTTTTCACTTGTTGGCATTTCTGTGGATCTATATCTCAAATGGCACCAACATGTCACATCAATTGCAGAAAGAAATTAAGTTTCCTCTTCCGGGCTCGCAAATACTTTTTACCAGCTAATCTCTATACCTTATATACTTTACAAATAAGCCCAAACTTCGAATACTGCTCCCACATCTTGGGTGCCGCTGTCGCTTCTACACTCGCTATCCTGGACTCCATTCAGAAGAGAGCTTTAGGTCTCATCGGTGACCCTACCTTCACCCAAAGGCTGCCATCCCTTGCCCACCGAAGTGCCGTTGGTGACCTCTCTCTCTCTCTCTTTTATAGATATCTGCACGGGCACTGCTCACAGGAGCTTTCTTCCATAGTTCCTCCACCTGCTGCCCCCAATAGATCTACCAGGGGAACAGAGCGAATGCACCCTTTTACTGTCCAGGGCACCAGACAAAGAACATCTTGTTATGCCCGCTCTTTTGTCCCGAGGATTTCCAAGTTGTGGAATTCCTTGCCGACACATGTTTTTCCTTCTCCTCCGAACCTCCAAACCTTCAAGTCCAGAATGAAGAAGTTGCCTCTTTCCTTTGTCGACATCCACGGTACGATAGTATTTAGGCTGTAAGCCCTCGTGGCGTGTTGTTGAAATAAAAAAAACTTTGGGTTTGCAGAACACTCTTCCAGCGACATTTTCTTTACATAATCTGTATTTGTTTGAGGTTCTTTGCCTAAATGTTTTCAATTTTGTCGTTTCAAATCGCGACTTTGATGTTTTGAGGAAAACCCCAAATAGATTTTCTTTAAATGTCAATAACTTTTTTATTTTTAAACTTACAGACGTAAATTTTGACATAGGGTACATAGGTTTTCCCTACTTTGTTATTTCCAAAGATATAATTTTTTTACGAAAGAAAACACAAAATTTTCCGGGAAACTGATACTGACCCTGGGTATGGGTTCTAGGGGGCATAGTTCGCGCTCATTTGAAGAATTTTTTTCAAAATTCAAAAGTCGGGATCTCCTCATTAGTGAATTCTTTAAAGAAAATTGACTAATATAAAACATTTCTTAAAAAATAATTTTTGTTAAGAAAATTCACTAATACAAATAAACAGTGAGACTATTTTAGATCTGCATTAAGGTTTTATGTTGACTCAGGCACTTAGACCTATATAAGACAATAGAACTCTTTGAAGCCTTGGATCACAGGGTATATAATTACTCTGATATAGCATAAGCGACGATCATGGAAACTGTTTAAATGCTCAGGCAGTGATGCAGATTATATCGCCCATCGTAATACTTCAGCAGATATCAAAAGAAAAATAAGGCATGCCAGAGCCTCATATGAAAACAATTTAACTACCAAACCCAAAGCTCTGTTTGCCTATATTAGTAAAAATATGTCTTCTTCCGTTTCTGTACCTCTCGTTAAAAACCATGATGGTACCTTATCTGCTGACATAGACACTTCGGTGAACGAATTGGCAAACCATTTTAGCAGTATACACCTGTGCTAGTCGCAGCACTGCATCTACCGTTTCACTGCAACGGAACGTCAACACTCTGACGGAGGTTCCAATACCAGTGACCATAGGAGAAAACGAACTGAAATCCTTAAACATTGAGTCCTCTCCCGGTCTCGACGGCATTTCTGCTAGAATATTGACATGTGCCTCGGAATTGTGTTTCCCTCTGTCGATAATATTTTACTCATCATTGAATCATGGTATACTACCACAGGACTGGCTGAAGGCGATAGTGGCAGCTATATTTAAAAAAGCAAAGAAAACAGATCCAAATAATTACAGACTAATCAGCCTTACATGTATTGCATGCAGAGTAATGGGACGCGTTGTGGTAAAATATCTTCTTCCTTTTCTAATCGATAATGGCATAATACCAGACACACAGTATGGCTTCCTTCCTGAAAGATCTGTAGTGACCAACCTGCTATCAGCTGCTAACGAAAGGACTCGCTTGCTCGATCAGAAGTTACCGGTGGATGTCATTTACCTAGACTTCAGCACAGCTTTTGATAAGGTGCCGCATAGGTTATTGTTGCGGAAGCTATAACACATTGGTATTAGGGAAACTGTTGTTGTGGATCCAGAGCTTCCTCACTGGCAGAAGTTTCTCAGTACGGGTCGGTTCATCATTCTCCAGATCAATTCCTATTAGTAGAGGTTTGCCTCAGGGATCTGTTCTTGGTCCTGTCCTTTTTCTGGTCTATACAGCAGATCTACTATGTTGTCTCACTTCTATGCTTATGTGGATGACTGCAAAATATATTGATGCCCTCTATTGACTAATAACAGCCTTCAGACGGATCTAAACACGGTAGTGTCTTTGTGTTCGGTGTGGAATATACCACTTAACTATGATAAGTGTACTGTTGTTCACCTCGGTCACAACAACGCTCGCCAAGTTTATTTGCTCGAAAATAAGCAGATTGCATCTCTAGGGTGTCAGGATGACCTTGGAGTTATTGTAACAACAGATTTGTCCTGGTCAGCCCAAGCTATGCCGGTGGCCAAGAAAGCCAACAGGATAATGTATTTGTTGAAGAGAATCTTTCGAAGACCTTCTCCTGATCTTGCCAGAAAACTTTATACAACATACATTCGACCACATTTGAAGTATGGAATCCCTGCGTGGTCACCTGTACTTGTCAAAGACTGCAAACTGTTGGAGAAAACCCAACATACACCGTCTAGATGGCCTCTGTAGCTTGGGCACCAAGCCTATGAAGAACGCCTTAAGTGCCTCAGACTTACAACCCTGCAGGAGAGGCGATCGAGATTTTAACTGATTTATTTGTACAAAGTGACTCATGGTCTGTGTCCACCTCCGTGAGAAACCCTGGTGCTTCTTACTGATGACTCTAGACTGCGGGGACATTCTTTCAAGTTGAAGAAGGGACCTTTCCGCATCAAAAGCACACTCAATTTATTTTCAAACTGTGCATTTGATATGTGGAACGGTTTGCCTGAAAGTATCGTCGCTTCCTCAAATATCGGAATATTTAAGAGAAGAATGAATGCTCATCTCAACAATTGAACTTGCCATACACGTTCTGTATGTTGAATGTTACTCTTTTTGTTTTACAATATAGGCTATAATCTTTGTATTACCCTAATAAATAAATAAACAAATAAATATGTTAATTAATTAATAGATAGATAAATAAATAAATAAAAATGATGTTTGGTGATACAAGTTTTGGAGGAAGATATGATTTTTCCGAGCGATTGGTCTGATTGAGGTGGCTAACAGAAGTGACTAAGTATAGGAATATAGTCCTAAGGTATTCCGAATTAACGCAATAAAATATAGTAATAAGAGGAACATTCCCCTTAAGCGTCTCGCAAATCGGACCATCACTTTTTGAATAAAGGAGGTTACAGTTTTGTTATAAAAATTCGCTAAAAAGGTAAATTTTAACAGGTGAAACTTTAAAACAGATGCGTCTACTTCTACACTTATGGCTTTATTCAGTATGTCACTCAGTATATTATGTGCTATAATTTTAATTCAAACAGAACACAATTCTATAGGGATATGTTGACTTTTGGGCATCATCCTTGGATAAAGTTTATCTTAAGTTAGACGGAATTAGAGGCTTCTTGTCAGAGATCTCAAGCAACTTATCCGGGACAAAATATAGCATCATTCCTTCATATAACCTCCTTTATATTTACATTACTTTTGGCCACGTGTCAGTAAACATTTGTGAGAGTTTTCATTGCTATATTTGTTTTATCCCCTGTCGCTGGAAGTCACTTTAAAAACAAACTGGACCAACTTTTAACCAGAAAATTTATATCTGCGATATCATCCCTCTGGTTTTTACTGCAGAAGTCATAAACAACAGAAGTTTCTATCTAAATCCAAAGTCTGCACGCATTGGAAAGAACAATGCAGTATTTACGAGTGGTACGTTTCACGAAGTTCAACCAACTTTAACATTGATGGTTAGACAGTGTGATGAGCAATCTGGAGACGCATTTTTGTGTATGAATATCTGTCTGAAAAAGCTGCTGCCCGCGGAAAACTTCACAGGAGCTTACACGGAAAACAGAAAGAGAATTTTATGATTTTGACGTAACCAGACTTTGTGAATAATTCAATCTTGCTACGTGAGGATATGAAAAATAAAAGGGAGTATTCACATCTCAAACAGACATTTCATGACAACTTTTTTAATGCTAAGTTGCATCTTGCTGGGTAGATACCATTTTTTATATACTAACAGCTTACTTGTCTAAGAACCAAAAAAAATTAAAATGCAGAAAGTGCGTTTTGGTAGCCAATTTTTATAAAAATTGTATTTTTAAGCAATTATGTAATCACCAAATAAAGGTTAAAAAAAACCCAAACGAAAATATAGTAGGGGCTTCAAATAGACCCTTTCTCTGATGCTTTAGCAGTAGTTTTAAGTAAGTTTATGGTTTAACGGTCAATAATTTTCAGCAAATTTTCGTATAAAAAATTACTTAATAAAGAGACTGCGATTTTTAGATTCTAAAAAGATTTCTTCAAATAAGCGTAAACTAGGCCCTCTAGAATCCATATCCGGGTTTACTTTCTGTTTACATATATACAGGCTGACGGATTTCAACGGCAAAGTTCAATATAATTGTTATTATGCATGATACGAGAAAAAATTGTATAAGTTACTTATAGGGTGTCTTGAGCTGCATCTTATACAATTATCTTAACAATCACAGGGTGGCCCATAAGTCGTTGGTGATAGCTAAATTGTTTTTTCACATTCGGCATTTTTGCATCTTGCATCGAAATATGATGCATGTTTGTAAAAAAGATCGAGACGCAATAAGTGCGTTTTGGTAGCGAATTTTCATTGAATGCTTCAAAATTCAATAACCTAATTTGTTATTAACCTAAGATTTGTGGTCTACGACACGAGTTTTCTCAGAAACGAAAAGATTATTTTCGGAAATTTTTTGTACAATTTCAAACAATAAGTTATTTTAATAAAATATGGTACATTGTTTCTACTATATAGGTTATACCGGTGACCAAATTGATGCCTGCTTGTATTAACGAGATATATTTGCTATTAAATTCACTTTTATGACTATTCACTTCCATAACGCACTTGCTGCGTCCAGACATTTTTTAGTGACTTTTTGTTGAAAATGAAAGATAAGCACTTCTAATACTTTTAATTCAAGTTTTATAGCAGCTGTTGTTGCTCTTACTTGGTAGCCGTTCCACAGTTAACATAGATCTAGAGATTTGTGACATCAGAAGAGGTTGTTTTCTTCTCTACAACTGGATTAAATTTTTACAGCATCCACACGTAAAAGAATTTTCTCTGTGAAGCCACAGAAAAGTTTCTAGTTCTGTATAGTTAGATCAAATTTTGACTATTTTTTGATTTATTGAATTTATTTCTATTAGCTTACTTTCTTGTACAATATGTTCTTTTAATAGCCAATTTTAACTAAGGTTTTAATAGATTTTCGTGCAAACAAATTGTTTTATTTTCAATTTTAATTACAGATTAGGTATATAATTTGAATTTTTTGTATTTTGTGTAAAAGCTATTTAGACAGTTTTCGCAGAAATTTTTTGTGCTTCGTAGAAATCATTTTTTGTAAGATGTTTTTGTGAAATTTTGGTAACTAATGATAAATCTGTAATAAGTTATTATAGAAAAAAAAGTTTATCGATATTTTTCTTGTATTTAGGTACATATGTGTACATATGATGTATATTGTATGGGTATTGTTATTGTGGTGTATTGATTCGGAATTACCATCACTATGTAAGTGTTTTATGTAATGTAATTTAACAGCTTCAATAAATGATAATAATAATAATAACAATATAACACACACAAATATATATATATATATATATATATATATATATATATATATATATATATATATATATATATATATATATATATATATATACTTACTGATAACAGTCTTTGAACGACACATACTTGAAAAAAATTAAAGATGTACCCATACCAAAAGTAACATTCTCGAAAACATGGCACAATTACTGAAGTGGGGAGCTCAAATAAAGTAAAGAAAGCTGCTCCAGGCAGGAAATCAATGCAACATAATGTTTAGTTGTACCGCGCAATTTTAAGCTGTGCAGTCCTGGACGTCATAGAGTCTGACATAACTACAGTGTATTGTGCGCATGTCAATTTTCCAAAATGGTACCTGCAACAATTAAGACCTGGACTCATCCTATTCGCTCGTCAGCTTCGAAGAGCATGACATCTTATTCATTTATTTGTTTCCCAGTCGTTTGCACCGAGTGCAACAATTCGTATTCGACCCGTGTTTATTCGTAACGCGTGTTCATAGTTTGGGTATGTTAAGCCCATTCATTCGTTAGCTTCGAAGAGCTCCATTCCTATTCGTCTTTCGTTTATTCGTTTATAAGTGGTTGCACCGATTGCAACAATAATAATTCATGTTCGACCACGCGTTTTAGTATTACACGGGCCACCTATATTAATATACATGCAAATAGTTTATATTTAAATATATAACTAAATAAAGTGTTTCCAAGTGATTTAATTTTCATAACACGATACAGTCCACTTTAATACGTAACTTCAATAACTACAATCCACGAACCACACCACTAACACATACTTTTTAAACGATGTTTATGATGATAATGATGTTTATTTGAGACTAAAATTAACAAAGAAACATCCGTGAAATCAAATTTTTAGTTAGTTTAACTCTTTACATTACTACGTGCCAGATATTAATATCTTAAAACTAGAGAAGATTAAAACTCTCGAGGGCACGATTATATTTTTTGTTATAATAAGACTTATATGAGATACGATCGGTTGGGGAATTATGGCGTAGTATTTATCCAAGGGAACGTGATTTATATCCAACATTTGTGTGAATTTGCTCAAGAACTTATTCGTTCATTCCTGGTTGTTTGGGTTTCGTGAGTTTCCGATGTATCACTGATCCTTATGCTAAGAGTTATCTCGCTTTTAATAATATATGTCTTCAACCCTTAATCGGAAGGAATCCGCAAAATCCATTCAAAGATCTTATCGTATTTGTTGGTTGGCAGAACAGTATATGACAAATTTTAATCTAAAATAATGTTTATTTTAAATATTTATATATTCTTCTTAGGCATTAAAGAATAGGGAGCTTGTTTTTATTATAACTACCAAGTTTCTATTTGCTAATTTTAGATAATAATAATAAGTTTATTTACTATATACTACATACTAGGTTTTCTCTTCCCGGCTCGCAAATACTTTTCACCAGCTAATCTCTATACCTTATATGCTTCACAAATAAGGTCAAACCTCGAATACTGCACCCACATTTGGGATACCGCTGCCGCTTCTACACTCGCTATCCTGGACTCCATTCAGAAGAGAGTTATACGTCTCATCGTTGACCCTACCTTCACCCAAAGGCTGCCATCCCTTGCCCACCGGCGTGCCGTTGGTGACCTCTCTATCTTTTATAGATATCTGCACGGGCATTGCTCAGAGGAGCTTTCTTCCGTAGTTCCTCCACCTGCTGCCCTCAACAGATCTACCAGGGGAACAGAGCGAATGCATCCTTTTACTGTCCAGGTCACCAGACATAGAACATCTTGTTATGCCCGCTCTTTTGTCCCGAGGACTTCCAAGTTGTGGAATTCCTTGCCGGCACATGCTTTTCCTTCTCCTCCGAACCTCCAAACCTTCAAGTCCAGAATTAACAAGTTGCCTCTTTTCTCCTTGTCGATACCCACGGTACGATAGTATTTAGGCTGTAAGCCCTCGTGATATGTTGTTGAAATATAAAAAAAAAATATATGTTGCACTACGAAAATTAGCTAAAAATTATGGACCGTTAAACCATAAACTTAATTAAAACTACTGCCAAAACATCAGAGAAAGTGTCGATTTGAAATGAATTTTCTGGAAATATTTTATTAAAATGAAGGGCGATGATGGTTGAAGCTGAAGCTTAAGGGTTTGCACAACACTCTAGCACTCTTTACATAATATGTATTTCTTTCAGGTGCTTTGCCTAAATGTTTTAAATTTTCACGGCTTTTTACTGACCCTGGATATGGGTTCTAAGGGGCCGAGTTCGCGCTCATTTAAAGAGTTTTTTTCCAAATTTAAAACTCTGGATCTTCTCACTAGTAAATGTTTTTAAGAAAATTCACTAAAACAAGCACTTTTGAAAGCCACGGAGAAAGTCTACGACTGTATTAAATATGGAACGGTTTCACTAAGTTAGGGCAAGAAGAAACAACCAGATATGCTATTCAAGTTGAGTTAAGTCTCAACTTAACTTTCATTTGCTTTTTATCAAATTATTTTTTATACAAAAACTCGCTAAAAAAATCATCGGAATCACAACAGTCTGATTAGATAACGGTAAAGTGAAATAAGACTAAACAAATGATAGAAATTGGAGTCACTAACTAGGATTAGAACTTGTCATGTAGGTGTCGATTATCTGATGTACAAGGATTAGCCCACTCGGCTACGGTCGACATGTATGTACTAGCAGGTATATCCGGTAGTATCTATGTTAACTGTCTAACGTCTTTACTATTTACACCAAACAATATTTATTTACAATTGATTTCTTGCTCATATTTTAACGAAAAGAAAATGACGACTAAGACACATATCAAGGAGCTTCTTAGTCATTTCGTGTCGTATTTTTTACTTACATTGGTACTCCTACCATAATTATTAATTTTGACGTTTTAACTGTCTTTAATTTGATTTAATTAATTAAAAATTAATTTACCTCTAACTTTTTTGTCCTTTAGCATAGAGATCTGAGTTTTGGTAAGTATAATACCCATTTTGACAGAAACCAGTGAACCAAATTTGGTTGCCCTTATTTTGTTATTTTCGGAGATATAATTTTTTTTGAAACAAACAAAATTGTCCCGGAAAACTGAGACGATTTTCCTGGCTAACAAACATATTCAAGCCACTTGCAGAAGTAAGGTATGTACCAAATTTGATCACAATCGGCCCATTATTTTTTCAGTTATCAGTGTGACACATACATCATTAAAACTGACCCTGGATGTGGGTTCTAGGGGGCCTAGTTCGCGCTCATTTGAAGAATTTTTTTCAAAATTAATAATTCGGAATATCCTCATTGGTGGAAAGTGATAAAAAGTGAAGTCACTAACTAGGATTAGAACTCGTCATATAGGACTCGATTATCTGATGTATAGGGCTTAACCTACTTGTCCACGGTCGACATTACAAATGTATGTACTAGCAGGTATATCCTGTAGTATGTTGACTGTCTAACGTCTTTACTATTTACACCAAACAATTTTTATTTACAATGGATCTTTTGCATATATTTTAACGAAATAAAGGAAAAAACGACTTAAGACACAGATCTAGGAGCTTGTTAGTCATTTTGTTTCTGATTTTTCACTCACAGTCGGACTCCTACCATAATTATCAATTTTGAAGTTTTAACTTTCTTTATCAGATTTAATTACTTAAAAATTAATTTACCTCTAGCTTTTCTGCCTTTTAAAATATATATCTGAATTTTGGTGCATAGGATAGACTTTATAACAGAAACGAGATTACTAAATTTGGTTATCCTCACTTTGTTATTTCCGGAGATAAAAGTGTTTTTTTCGAAAGAAAACACAAAATTTTCCGGGAAACCTGAGCTGATTTTTCTGGATAACGAACTTATCTAAGCCACTTGCAAAAGGAAGGCATGTGCCAAATTTTATCAAAATCGGCCCTTTATTTTTTGTGATATATATATATATATATATATATATATATATATATATATATATATATATATATATATATATATATATATATATATATATATATATATATATATATAAACTTAATGCAAAAATTGAAACTGACCCTGGATATGGGTCCTAGGGGCCCTATTTCGCGCTCATTTGAAGAAATTTTTTAAAAATTCAAAAGTCGGTATCTCCTCATTAGTGAATTTTTTTAAAAAGAATATTCACTCAAAATAGTTGAAGGGAAAACTGCACTTTGTATTTGTATAAAAAGAACTTTTAAGCTCAAAGGCTGCTTGTGTTCTTTTCTGCAACCAGTTTCGCCTTCCCAATGCCGTAAAATGCGAAAATGGTGGCAGATATAGAAACAAACACTTGTGAAGCAACATTACAAGCCATTGCATCTATATTTACTATGAAATGGTTTCACCAAATAACGATAACAATAATTATTAATTGATTTATGAATAAAATATACTAAACTGACGTAGATTTCTTTGTGCGGCAAATTATAAATTAGGGCGCTAGCGTCTGCAACTACTAACAAACTGAACACTATGTAGATTTTTTGTTTCTAGCAGCAGTGGAACCCACTTATGGACATAATGTACCAGAAAAGGTATTAAATTCTATGAAAGTGTCCATTTCTGGTGGCTATGAATTTCCTTTTATCAGTTTTATTTTATAGAGGTAGCCATAAATATTCGGATAAAATGAACTTTTTATTACCCTTCCAGTGCTTTAGTTTCACAAGAGATAAGTTATTTTATCTGGTAATTGAATGGATATTGTATGTGTAGTACTTCTTGATATTTATTACTGTAAACGACATTATTCTTTCCACGGCAATAATGGCCGCGACTAGGTAGTGATTTAAGGACATATTGACGTACGAAATGGTTAGTTTTCCTATGTCTCTAGGGTTTATTACACTTAATTATGTGAAAGATACTGACCTTGCCACAGTAAATTTACTTTTATAATAGTTTTTATTTGCTGTAAAATGACTCTGGAGTTTAGCTCTTAGACCATAACATAGGGTAAAACGACTTGTATATGTCCCCACAACCGTTTTGTTTTTTTTTTCATAAACCTTGGGTATTTTTCAGTATGATAAATGAACCAAAGCAACTGCAAACTTTGGCAAAAACAAATATTGTCACATTGGTTATATTCGTAGAGAGACAACTTTCTCTATGGGATTTTACGAACAGGAAGATAAGATATAGATAAAAGTAGCAGTATTCTCGAAAAATAGACAATTGAACTGTTTGCCACAATAGCTCGTTTACGACAAATTGAAAAAATGCTCAAGTATTAAGAAAAACAAAGAAAACAAAAAAGGTTCGACGGAGCAAGTGCATTATGGTAGTGAATTTTCGTAAAAATGTTTTGACTGGCAAATATGTCTTATTAAAAAAAGGACATTTGGTCAGCAATATAACCTATATAGTTGTAACAATGTACCATATTTCACTAAAATAGCTCTATTGTTTAAAAAAGTGCAAACATTTTCCGAAAATAAACTTTAAAAGCTGGTCAGATTTTCCTAGCCAACGAATCGCTTCAGGCTATTTACACACCTGCCAAGACATAACTATTCACTAACAGCTTTAGGACCAAAATTGAATAAAAATCACCATTTTTTTACAGAAATTCCCTTCAGTAATGTTACACTAAATTATAGTTCACAAAAACTTTTTTTTACAATAACTTCCTAAACATTTATTATTAATTACCAACATATCATAAACATTTTTACAAAAACTGAAATAACAAAGCTGTGGCAACCAATTTTGGCAAGCTGATTTACATTGTAACAGTCATACTCTGCACCAAAATTTAGGTCTCTATGTTGAAAGAAAAAAAGTTATAGGCACTTAATAAAGTAAAATTTTAGTGCCACTAAAAGTCAGAGAAGACGCAATACCAAAATATTGTATGTATTAAACAAAATCTATTAAATATTACAGACAACGTTTATCTTTTCATGGCACAAAATTTCAAGAAGTACCAGAAAGATTACTTTGAAAATTTTATAATTTTCATTGATTGTTGTTGCTCTTACTTGGTGAAACTTGTCCATACTACATACAGACTTGGAGACAACTTCTCTGGCTTCACTGTTGGTTTTTGTAGGTGAAGGACGTAGCCAGCGCGTGAGATAATTGGAGCAAGTGGCCCTTCGAATTCTGGAAGTTCTAGGATGTTCTTCAATGCTTCTGTGACTATAGTTTCGCTGCTTGAATCTGTCTGAAAATGCTGTCAAGCAGCGAAACTATAGTCACAGAAGCATTGAAGAACATCCTAGAACTTCCAGAATTCGAAGGGCCACTTGCTCCAGTTAGCTCACGTGCTGGCTACGTCCTTCACCTACAAAAACCAACAGTGAAGCCAGAGAAGTAGTCTCCAAGTCTGTTAGTAATTTTATAATTTTCTCTTGTAAATATCGAACTGGAGATTTGAAACGTGACAATTAGTATAAGTATTGTGGTTTATAAATGTTAAATGTTGCATAACATGTATATTAGAATGTTTTAGAATTATAATACACTTCTCATTTGGTAAAATAGTCGCAAAATCTGCCTCTAAAAACCTTACATATTACGAATAAATAACTTAAGACCATTATACAAGGTTTACAGTGGTGGAGTTCTTAGATGCATGGCTGATTATCAAAGAGACGCCGGTTCAAATCTCACGCTGACTGAATTTTTCTTTCAACTTTATTAAAAACTTTTCTTCGTCTTTGATTCAGTTTTAACGTTATCTGATCAGATTGTGTAATTCAAAAAAAATTTAGCGCCTTTTTTTGAAAATGAAAGATAAGTACTTTAAGACTTTTAATTCAAGTTTAATAGCAACTGTTGTTGCCCTTAGTTGAGAAAAGCCTTCCACAGTTAACATACACATAGAGATTGGTGACACCACAAGAGGTTGCTTTCTTCTCTACAACCGGATTTAATTTTTAGAGCGTCCACACGCAAAAGAATTTTTTCTGTGAAGCCACAGAGAAAGTATCTAGTTCTGTATTTAGATCAGATTTTGAATATTTTTTAATTTATTCAATTTACTTCTATTAGCTAATTTTCTTGTACAAAATGTTCTTTTAATAGCGAATTTTCTTATAAATGAATTTAAAAAATTTTCTTTGCAGAATTTATGTAAGAAAAATTTATCAATTGGTGGAACATTTTTTAAGCGAAATTCGTCGAAAATAAGATTTTAATGGATTTTTGTAAAATGGTAACTAATGATAAATGTTTAATAGGTTATTATAAAAAAAACAGTTTACAGATTTTCTTGGTCGAAAAAGTTTTTGTGGAAAAATATATTGTGGTAGGTGGGTAAATAACTTAAAATGATTCTTTGGCCAGGAAAATCGGACTAGTTTTTTAAAATTTATTTAATTTATTTTTATTAGCGAATTTTCTTGTACAAAATGTTCTTTTAATAGCGAATTTTCTTATAAATGAAATTAATGAATTTTATTTGAAGACACGTTTGTTGCGAAGTTTTGTAGAAAAATTATTCAATTGATGGAACATTTTTTTAAACGATATTCGTCGAAAATAATATTTTAATGGATTTTCGTGCAAACAAATTATTTTATTTTCAATTTTAATTACAGATTAGGTATATAATTTAAATTTTATGTATTCTTTTAGCAAAACTTTGTGTAAAAAATATTTTGCCAAATTTGGTGCCTGACTTCATAAAAAAAGACATTTGCAATTAAAAACCTTTTTACGAAATATCATTACCATAACGCACTTGCTGCGTCCAGACTTTTATTATTGTTTGAACTGAAACGTATCTGGTTTATTGTCTTTAATGAGTATTGTTCTCTAGTAATCTCCTTCACTGCATTACAAAAAGCCAAAACACAAATGCCTGAATAAATTTGTATGCAGTAAATTAAGGAGAACAAACGAATGATCATTTAAATTAGGATAATATAAATTGTCACAAAGTTTAGCACTTATTTTCTTTTATTTACGAATTCTCTACCGATTAGACACAACTTAAGAGTTTTGTGCTGTGTCAGGTCTCTGACAATGACAGTTTAGATGGAGATAAAACAAATTGTAAGCAAGTGGATAAATAAACTCTTTCCTGATTTCTGTCTGTTACATTGCAACTTACGAATTGAGCAAAGAGCTAAATTTGTAGTTTTGAAACTCGGTGAATCACTGAGAAAACAACCATGTTGATTCAGCTGCAGTGTGCGAATTCCTCCATTCCTTTTGCATAGTTCTATTCCACAAAGTTAATTAGGTCACGTGGGGCGACACCCCATCTACTGAGTGATATTTTGGATAATCTTATTTGTATATTTCGTTGCTTCCCAACTTGATTATTATTTCTAATATCATCATAACAGAGAGCGTTTTGTCTAGGGAAAATTAGAATGTCTTGTGTTATAAATATATACTTTAGCGCAGAATAACAATGTTACTAGACATCACTGCAGCAGAAATTAGTTTCCCAAAGCACAAGATTTACCGTGTAGTTTGCCAGTTTCAAAATTATTTGAATAATTGCTTAACATGTATCATATTTGTCTTACAAATATCTAAACAATGATGTTCAACATATTTGTATCTAATTAATATTTGCCGTTATGTTACTGCTTTTACAACAGTTTATAATGCTAAAACTACTAACGATTGACCTGGACTTTTATTTTTAGTGAAATTTCTTTAAAAAAATCACTAATGAGGAGATCTCGACTTCTAAATTTTCAAAAAATGTCTTCAAATAAGCACGAGATAGGCTCCGTAGAACACATATTCCGGGTCAGTTTCAATTTGTATGTGTTATATATATATATATATATATATATATATATATATATATATATATATATATATATATATATATATATATATATATATATATATATTTCAACAACACACCACGTGGGCTTACAGCCTTAATACTATCGTACCGTGGGTGTCGACAAGGAGGAAAGAGGCAACTTGTTAATTCTGGATTTGAAGGTTTGGAGGTTCGGAGGAAAAGGAAAAACATGTGTCGGCAAGGAATTCCACAACTTGGGAGTCCTCCGGACAAAATAGCGGGCATAACAAGATATTATATGTCTGGTGACCTGGACAGTAAAAGGGTGCATTCGCTCTGTTCCCCTGGTAGATCTGTTGGGGGCAGTGCCCGTGCAGATATCCATAAAATAAAGAGAGGTCACCAACGGCACGTCGGTGGGCCAGGGATGGCAGCCTTTGGTTAGGGTAGGGTCACCGATGAGACTCTTCTGAATGGAGTCCAGGATAGCGAGTTTAGAAGCGGCAGCGGCATCCCAGATGTGGGAGCAGTATT
This sequence comes from Tillus elongatus, assembly GCA_964006375.1. Classification (NCBI taxonomy): domain Eukaryota; kingdom Metazoa; phylum Arthropoda; class Insecta; order Coleoptera; family Cleridae; genus Tillus; species Tillus elongatus. The sequence goes on from OZ023269.1 coordinate 130,005,266, forward strand.
CGAGGTTTGACCTTATTTGTGAAGTATATAAGATATAGAGATTAGCTGGTAAAAAGTATTTGCGAGCCCGGAAGAAGAAACCTAATTTCTTAACAGCCGCTTCTGCAATTGATGTGACATGTTGGTGCCAAATGAGATTTCTATCCACAGAAATGCCAACAAGTTGAAAGGACTCATTATTATTGTTCATTGTGATAGGTCTAGGACTGGTGTATCTCTTATGAGATAGAAAGCAAGACTGAGATTTGGTGGAGTTGAATTGTACAAGATTTCTACTTCCCTAGTCTAATATTTTTTGAAGATCCACAGAGACAGAATCCTCCATGAGCCTGTGATCCTCATCTAATTGGGCTAAAGAGACAGGCTTAGAATATTGTATATTTGAGTGGAGGGTGCTGTCTTCCGCGTAAATGTGAGCTGGGTTGGATGTGCTAAAGACGAGGTCATTGATGTGGAGAAGAAACAAACTAGGGGCTAAAGCTGAACCTTGAAGAACTCCTGCATTAGGATATAGTTTAGAGGAATGGCCATCCACGACAACAGAAATGCTCGGGTTGGAAAGGAAATTTGGTGGAAGGCCATAGGCCAGAAGTTTATTAAGCAGCGCTGCGTGCCAGACCTGGTCGAATGTTTTGGATATGTCTAGAGCGACAATCTGGGATTCACCGTGTAGTTGTATAGACTTGCTCCAAGAATGGGTGACAAAGGAAAGGAGGTCGGCAGTTGATCTGCGCTGACGGAATATATACTGCCTGTCGTGGATTAGACTGTGTTTTTCAAGAAATTTTAGTAATTCGGTGTTTATATACTTTTCCTTCACTTTAGAGACGACTGAAGGGAGCGAAATAGGCCTGTAGTTGCTAGGAAGCGCTTTGGATCCTTTCTTGGGGACGGGTTGTACTCGAGCAATTTTCCAGTTACTAGGGAATATGCCTCTACTGTAAGATGTGTGAAACAGACGAGTCAGGACAGGGGCAAGTTCTGGTGCGCATTTTTTGAGAACAATTGCTACGATCTCGTCAAGGCCAGAGGCTTTCCTGCTATTAACAGAAGAGAGAATCTTACGTACCTTTTTAGTTTTGAAAATGATATCCGTCATTTTATGCGCGACATTGGGGACTGTTGGTGGTTGAACATTTGGGAGTGGGTTGAGAGTGGAATTGCCGGCGAACAACGAGGCAAAAAGTTCAGCCTTGCCCAGAGCGGTAGAAACAATTTCATCCCCTGAAACAAGAGGTGGGAACGTGCTCTTGCAGAAATTATTCCCAATAGATTTAGCAAGAGTCCAGAATGGTTTGCTGCTGTTGGAGCTTGACAGGACATTGTTTTTATTGTGGTTTTTAAACGATTTTTTGCCTCAGAAAGAATGCGGACATATCGGTTTCTTGCATCGTTAAATGCTTGACGGTTTTCTTGACTAAGATTGTGTAGAAGCGTTTTGTGAGCATGGAAATTTTCAAGTCTGGCCTTGTCACAGGATTTAGAGAACCAGGGCTTTTGAGTGGCTGCAGAAGTTTTCTGTGTTCGTGGAATAAATAATTCCATGCCAGCTTGGATGATTTCGTTGACGTTTTGTGAGATATCAGAGGGGTCAGGATGAGAGAAGCAGACAGATTTGAAACGTGAAAATTTGTATAGCTATTGTAGTTTATGAATGGTAAATATTTCATAAGATGTATATCAGAATGTACCATCCAGAAGTTTATGTAAAAAAAGCCGGTGGCCGTATGAGGGAATGCTTGAGGCCAAAAATGTAGTTAAAAAAAGAGTGTACTAGGTTTATGCTTCTATTCTCATTTGTTAAAAGAGTTAAAAAAATGCCTCTAAAATCGACCTTACCTATTACAAATAAATAACTATTGCACTTTCCTTGCCAAGCCTTAGGGTAGTTGAAGGGTTAGGCGGCTGGCTCATGAGCGAAAGGACGTGGATTCAAATCGCACTGTTGACTCAATTTCTCTTTAAACTTTTTGTTTTACTTTTTTTCGTCTGTGATTCAATTTTAACGTTATTTGATCAGATTGTGTAACTCCAACAGTTAGTAGCGACTTTTTGTTGAAAAAAAAATCACTAATGAAAGATAAACACTTTGAAGACTTTTCATTAAAGTTTAATAGCAGCTGTTGTTGTCCTTAGTTGGTAAAACCGTTCCACTTTTAACACAGACGTAGAGATTTGTGACTTGAGAAGAGTCGATTTTCTTCTCCTCAACCGGATTCAATTTTTACAGCACCGACAGGAAACATTTTTCTATTTGAAGCCACAGAAAAGGTATCTACTTCTGTATTTAGATCACATTTTGAATGTGTTTTGATTTATTTAATGATTTTTTTTGTCCAAAGGGTTCTTTTAATAGCGAGTTTTCTTATAAATGAGTTTAATGACTTTTCTTTGAAGAAACATTTGTTACGGATTTTTGTATGAAAAATTAGTCAATTGGTGGAACGTTTTTTAAACCAAATTCGTCGATAATAAGGTTTTAATGGATTTTCGTGCAAACAAATTATTTTGTTTTCAATTTTAATTACACATTAGGTAAATAATTTGGATTTTATTTATTCTTTGAGTAAAATTTTAGGTAAAAGAATATTCACCCAGTTTTCGCAGAATTTTTTTTTGTGCTTCCGTAGAAATAATTGTTTGTAAGATTTTTTTGTGAGATTGTTGTAATTAATGATAAATGTTTAATAAGTTATTTAAAAAAAAAATATTTTCGGATTTTCTTGAATAAATTGTTTGCAAATTTTAGTGAATTTTCTTAAAAAAAATTCACTAATGAGGAGATCCGGACTTTTGAATTTTGAAAAAATTTCTTCAAATGACCGCGAACTAGGCCCCCTAGAACACATATCCGGGGTCCGTTTCAATTTTTATATGTTTATATATATATATATATATATATATATATATATATATATATATATATATATATATATATATATATATATATATATATATATATATATATATATATATATATTATATATATATATATATATATGTATCACACCGATAACTCAAAAAATAATAAGCCGATTTTGACTAAATTTGGTGGAAAAATTCCTTTTGCAAATGGCTTGGATAAGTTCGTTATCCAGGAAAATCTGCCCAGGTTTTCCCGGAAAATTTTGTGTTTTCTTTCGAAAAAAATTTATATCTCCGGAATTAACAAAGTAAGGGCAACCAAATTTGGTACGCTGGTTAATATCCTTATAGGTAAGCCACCTACCAAAATTTAGCTATGTAGGTCAAAAGACAAAAAAGTTATAGGCATTTAAAGAAAAATAAATTGGGGTTTTCCTCAAAACGTCAAAGTTGCGATTTAAAACGTCAAAATCGGCAACATTTAGGAAAAGAACTTGAATCTAATACGGGATATGGAAATCAATTGTCTCAAGAAGGATCTTTTACAAACTCTGAAGTCTTAGTTTCAACCGTCATTGTCCTTCATTTTACTAAAATGTTTCCAGAAAATTCATTTCAAATAGACCCTCTCTCTGATGCTTGGCAGTAGCCTTAGCTTTAGAGTTTATCGTTTAATGGTATATAATTTTTGTCGAATTTTCGTAAAAAATCAATAAAGCTCAATATATCCGTTATTATACAAGATATGAAGAAAATTTGTATATATTAATTATAGGGTGTCTTGAGCTACATCTTAAAAAAATATTTCTACAATCACAGGATGGCCCATAAGTCGTTGGTGATACAAATTTTCTTTTTTTTTAAATCAAACACGCCTTATGTTATTGCATTTTTGAATTTTTCAGCGATGCATGTTTGTAAGAAAAGAAATTCGGGACGCAGCAAGTGCGTTATGGTAGCGAATTTTCATTAAATGCTTCAAATTTGAATAGCTCAATTTGCTATTAACCTATAAGGTTGACCAAGAAACGAGTTATTCCGGGAACACTTTAAGTTTACTTTTGGAAATTTTTGTACATTTTCACACAATAAAGTTATTTTTATGAAACATGGCACATTGTTTTTACTATATAGGTTATACTGGTAACCAAAATCGATGCCTGCTTTCTTAAAAAGGAAACACACATATTTGCAATTTAAAACATTTTTATGAAAATTCACTACCATAACGCACTTGCTGCGTCCAGAGTTTTTTATATATATTTTTTAAGCTTCGTCGAAGAGGTTTTTGGGAATAATTATATTTTGGTATCTGGGTAAATAACCTGCAGAGGTTAATTGGCAAGGAAAATCGGACCAGGTTTTTCGGAAACCTTTTAAGTTCATTTTCGGAAAAATGTTGTAAGTTATTCTGATGATGTTCCATTGTTTCTACTACATGGGTAACTAAATTTGACGGCAGCTTTCATTAAAAAAAGACATATTTACTATTAATTTTTATAAACATTCACCACCATAATGCATTTGCTGCGTCCAGACTTTAATATTGTTATATCAAAATATGGATAGAAGTTCTAACCTGATATGTACCTGCAAAGTATTTAAAATTGGCTTAGTAGTAGGTTTATTTTTTATGTGTTATCCTTAAGTTAAATGATATAACTAATAATCAATTCTGAAGTTTAAATCTGAGACCTGGGGGTTTGATATTATCAATTCAAATTGAAATCAACAAGTTATTTGAAAACTACACTGTATAAACATCGGAATATTCATACGGACGTTATCTGGGTAAACTCTATCAGGTATAAATAAGACTTGCCTGTCGGCGTCCAGGACCGTACCAAGCCGTATATTATACAGTCGCCAACACAAAAATCTGTATTTACAATGATAACCCATATGGTAGGAGGTTTTGACTACAGAGATCCTACAAGTTGTTCATCGACTGCAAGTGAAAACAATCAGAGTAAGTTAAGTCTTATTCTGACGTTATAAGTCAGGTCAGATTCTCATGCAAAGAAATGTTTGAGACATGGTTATAATCACTTATAGTCCTTGACTGTTGTATTACAGCGAGTTCATTATTTTTTAAACGGTAAAATTTTGGTTAGATTTTGCCTAACGTCTATAAGTAACATAGAGTTGAACTTTTAGGAAAATGCTCTTTTACGTTTGCAAAATCTGCTTTTCTACTCTCCATAAACCCACTGGATAGCTTTCCCGGTTTTCATGCCATTTACTGATCACCATACAATCAGAGGGCTATCTCGTAGCCATGACACTTTGTCTCCAACAGCTCTCTTCATTTCATAGTAACTTTCACACTTCATCAGTTGTGCCAGGCTTTCCAGAAATTGTTTCCTTGGTCTACCTCATTATACTTTTTAGGTATGTGTTCTTCAAATAATCTTTCCAGAAAGTTATTATGTCTTAGAATATAACCAATATATTTTGCAAGCATCTTTCTTCTTTCTCCTCTCCTAACACTGTTTTATTCGTCTTTCTCTCGGTGTACTATGTCTTGTCATTTTTTTCACGTCCACATTTCAAAAGCTTCTATTAATTTCATGTCTTGCTAAGTTATAGCCCATGTTTCCGCCCCATACACTACCACACTCCACACATACGACTTGATCAACTGTTTCCTCATGTCCTAATTAAAATGTTTATACGTAAGAAGAGTACCTTGTTTGTTTAATGCTTGCTTTGCCATCGCGATCCTCCTCAGATATTTGCTACATTTACCATCATCTGTGATAATAGTTCCAAGGTACGTGAATATTTCAACTTGTTCTGATCAATTTAAATAATTCGTCTATCATTATATTACTACTATTTAAATATAGCAGACCAAAATAGTTACTATAATTGCTGACGAGATGGTTTCGTTGACTATTATAAGTCAGTAAGTGTTAAAATTATAATTGGAACCGATCCTCAATGGTAAAAAAAAATCACCAAAAAATCAAAGTTCTACAAAGCATATAAAACTTATATACAATATGCAGTGATTCATAAGAATGAATAAAAAGTCTACTATATATTGATATGGCCTACAAGTACAGAGTAGGAGAATTTTTTTCTTGTGACAATTTTCTTAATATTGAAGGTAAACCATTGTAATTCAAAAAATACAGAAGATATTGGCAAGGTGCTACATATTATATAAAAAGTTTTATCTAGTTCGGATAATTTTAATTTTTTTTGCAATTTTTTCGTCGTTTTTTGACAAAAAAACTTTTTTTACCATTTACTAATTTGAAGGTTGTTATATATCGGAATCGTATCAGTTCTTTACAGGCTAATGCTTTTCTATGCAGGAGATTGAGAAACATTTTATGACTCTACATTTGGACCATTCTCAACCAATGTTTCTTCAAAGAAATTCATTAAATTTACTTATAAGAAAGTTCGCAATTAAAACAACATTTTGTACAAGAAAACTCGCTAATAAAAATAAATTAAATAAATTTAAAAACAAAACAATAAGACTATTTTTATTAAATATGGTACATTGTTTCTATTATATTGGTAACCAAATTTGTTGATGGCTGTTTTCATTAAAGAAAGACAGATTTGCTATTAAAAACTTTTTTTTAAACGAACACACCTTATATTATTACATTTTCCATCGAAATATAATGCATATTTGTAGGAAATGAAATTCAGGACGCAGCAAGTGCGTTATGGTAGCGAACTTTCATTATATGTTTCAAATTTCAATAGCTCAATTTGCTTTTAGGTTAACGTATGTTCGCTAGGAATCAGTTTTGTCGGGAACATTTTGAGTTTATTTTCAAAAAATGTTTACATTTTCAAACAGTAAAGTTATTTGTAAATTCCAGGCTGGTAAGTGAATGCCGAGACGAGACGAGCGACCTGGCTGGGCAGAATGAGGTCTCCCTTATCTGGATGCCAGGTGACTCGGGGGTCAAACGCAATGACGAAGCTGACAGTCTCGCGAAGAGGGGGTCAGCAGAACCATTTATGGGACCAGAACCGATTCTGGACGTGACAAAGCGCACTGCCAGGGGAGCCATTAAGTCCTGGGTCAGAAACGAACACAAGGTGTACTGGGCAGACTGTCCAGAGCTCAGACATGGGAAGTCAGTAATTGAGGAACTGCGGAGCTGCTAAATCTTAGCAAAGGACCGCTCAGAAACATAACAGGTTTCTTGACGGGACACATGGCCGTCAAGAAACACCTGCATAAAATGGGGCGGTTCGAGGGGGACCTGGCATGCAGACTTTGCGGCGAGGGGAGGAATCAGCCCAGCACATATTGTGCGAGTGTAAAGCTCTGGACCGCAAAAGACAACTGATCTACGGTCCAGGCTAGACCGGAGACAGAGCAACCTAAAACTTCACCCTACCAATTACTGTGCAGACTAGCTCATGGCACGGTGATTTTGGAATGCGCGGAGTAGAAAAGACTAAGGGCATGCACAATAAACCAAAGGCTGCGGTGCTATCGGGGCGGAAAAGACGCGGTCGAGCCCTGAGTGAGAAAAAAAGTTATTTTGATGAAATATGGTACATGGTTTCTACTATATAGGTTATACTGGCAACCAAATTTCATGCCTGCTTGCGTTAAGAAAAAGAGATATTTGCTATTAGAAACATTTTAATGAAAATTCACTACCATAACGCACTTGCTGCGTCCAGACTTTTTTATTTCTGCTTGTTCTCGTGTTTATAAATATTTTAAGCAGATATATCTGTAATACTATTTAGTCGAAAATTAAAATAAGCAACAGATTAACCATGACGACTCAAAATGTGATAGAAAGGAGTTGTTCTAATGTTTTGTTGTTCCTTACATAAACAAGTACTTACTCCACCAAGAGCCAAGCAATAACTCATTTCTAAAATCCGAGTACTCATGTTAGATTATTTACAAATTAACAACTTTTTCCCTCACTGCAACTAAAACACTAGGTTTTGTTTACGTTGGGAAATTTTAAGTGAGGTCAAGGTTATCACAATATTCAGATTCACTGAAACTTTAATCCTTCACAACTTCTACGTATTTGAATTGCTTGTGGGAATGGTTGGTTTACTAACTTACTACCACATTTCTGGTAGAATATAACAATTTATTTTATCAATTCGTTTATAATATTTGACAGTTGTACTATTATTTATCATGTCAGCATCTACGAATGAAATAATTCCTAAGTTCGGAAGATTGAGATGGATTTAAAGGGACTACTCTCAAGACATTACAACGAAAGCGAAAATCGATGTTGTATCTCTGTAATTCTAGTTCAGAGAATTGAGGGAAGCCAAGATGATGAGTGCTGGAATTTGGGTCAGTTATACAGTGTCGATAAAATATAGAAATTATTCTTCAGGGCAGATACCTAAAACGAAAACCTAGCGGCCCACTTTCACAAGAATACAACATTTTAGTGAATTTTCTTTAAAAAAAAAAATCACTAATGAGGAGATCTCGACTTTCGAATTTTGAAAAAATTTCTTCAAATGAGCCCGAACTAGGCCCCTTCGAACCCATATCCAGGGTCAGTTTCAATTTATATATATATATATATATATATATATATATATATATATATATATATATATATATATATATATATATATATATATATAAATAAACTTGTTTCGGGCTCAAGCAAAGCTCTTTTAGCCACGGTCACTCCAGTTTAAAAACTAGTGCTTCAGCTCCCTACTATATTACGATGTTTTACATAAAACAAAAGGGATTCTCTATGTTATCGTCTACATATATATATATATATATATATATATATATATATATATATATATATATATATATATATATATATATATCACACCAAGAACTCAAAAAATAATGGGCAGATTTTGATCAAATTTGGTAACTACCTTCCTTTTGCAAGTGGTTTGGACAAGTTCGTTAGTCAAGAAAATCGGCTCAGGTTTTTCCGGAAAATTTTGTGTTTTCTTTCGAACAAAATTTATATTTCCGGAAATAACAAAGTAAGGGCAACCAACACTTCCCCGACTGCAACATAATAAACCAATCACCTCCGAACTGGGAACACTCAGAAATAGAGGCGCTATACAGGCGGGCATCTAGAGTAGACTGGACAGTCGCTAAAGTAGTGGTTACTTAGAGTAAAATCAGATGGGAAATTAACATCTTCAAGCTACTTAAATCCCCGGGATTTGATGAAATAATGCCCATCATGCTCCAGCAGGGTATAGACATACTGGCGCCGGCGCCTACCCTCATTATGAGGGCCAGCCTGGCTCTGGGGTACATTCCAAGGGCACGGAGACTGCCCAGGGTTGTATTCATTTCAAAACCTTGGCGCCCAACAGACCAGACAAAGTCCCTGAGGCCAATAAGTCTCATGTCCTTCTTGCCTAAAACAATGAAAAAACTGCTCGACGAGCACATTAGGGGCGATGTACCGGAAGCATATCCCCTACACTGCGGACAATATGCATACGGAGCAGGAGTCTCAACAGAAATAGCACTGCACCAACTGGTGCTGAAACTGGAGAATACACTGGATAACAGGGAGGTGGCGCTGGGGGCCTTCCTAGATTAGAGGGGGCCTTCAGCAACGCCTCATTATAATCGGCATTGGCAGCTGTCAGGGAGCCTAATATAAAGAACAATTGCTGCAGGTGGATCGATTCCATGCTAAGGGACAGGGCGGTGTTCACTTCACTCACGGGAGGGACTCTGCTTGCAGGGGTCACGCGCGGGGTGTCCGCAGGGGAGCGTTCTATCTCCCCTGATCTGGTGCCTAGGGTACGAGGTACAGGGCTATGCGGACGACATTGTCATCATAGTCCGAGGAAAGGTTACACAGTCAGTGTGGGAGAGCATGCAGACAGCAGTAAGTGGTGGAAATGTGCACGGTTGGTCAAGGGCTCAGGGTGAGCCCCGAGAAAGCAACAGTCATACCGTTTACGAGAAGGAGGAAGTTAGAGAGCCACAGAACTCTCAGTCTATACGGTAGAAACAACCCAATGGCCAGGGAGGTAAAATATCTTGTGGCCGTATTGGACTCTAAGCTAACCTGGAATGATAACGTTGAAAAAATACTGCGTAAGGCAGTTATGACCTTAGCCGTCACTAGACGTGTCGTTATTGGGTTGGTTTCTACTTCTGAGGTGTTCCGTGATTCTGGTGCTCAATGATCTTCCGGTTCTTCCAATAATATTGGAATGCTCAATGGTCTTCCGGCTCTTCCAATAATATTGGAATGATCAATGATCTTCCGGTTCTTCCAATAATATTGGAATGATCAATGATCTTCCGGTTCTTCCAATAATATTGAAAGAACCGGAAGATCATTGAGCACCAGAATCACGAAACACCTCAGAAGTAGAAACCAACCCAATAACGACACGTCAATCTTTGGTTGCCATTTGAGGGAGAGTGGCCATTGCTTTAACAAAAATACAGATGCTGAGATTTTACACCCTTCAAGTTTTGGTGTAGAACAATTCGTTTTAGAAGAAATTGAGATTTTCAAACATTTCAGCTACCAAGCCAGTGAAGTTTTGAACTTGTCCAACACTGATATAACTAACTTTCCTTCCTTCTATGGCCAATTAGTGTAATAAGTACTGGTGAACTCTATGGTTTTCTATTTGACCAGAAATATGATGTCTTGAAGATGGCTGCTCTGTGGCTCTGCTTCCATTTCCTACTCTATTTGTCATTGACATATGACGCTTCTGACATTTGTTTCTCATTCACTCTTCTGCACCTGCGTCGTTGCCCCCGGCCTGTTCAAGGTAGAATAATGGCTGCCCCTCAATAATGCTGTCGTTTTTTAAATCGCCGATTTTTCTTATTGATTTTTGTTTAGAGACAAATTTTCTGGCGAATTCAGATGTAGTGTTGCAAGGCCCCTGGTACAAAGGATAAAGATTTGGCCTGCTGAACCGTTTGTATAGTTTCAAGTACAATTTTTGAGAATTGTTCAAGTAAGTGATGTCCATTATGTTCTGTTCACTAGTAATTTTTCATAAATATCTTTAAATTAGTGGTTCTTATTGGGTTTCTGCTTCATTGTGCCTGCCTGCTTGTGTTGTTTGACCTGTCAGCTTTACTCATTTGCCTGCTTTTTTTTCACCAATAGACTTGAGTACCTAATTGTTTCAGACAATAAACTTTTGCAATCTTGTAGCTTTCAACGCTTTTCATTTTGCTTTGATATTTAGTTTAATTTGACTTTTAATTACATGTTTTAGCTTTAACATAGTTTTTTAGCTTGTGTTACTGTATCTGCTTGTGTCATTTTGTAGCTCTCTCAGATTTTAGCTTGACTGTTAGTTAATATTTTACTGTGTGACTTGTGATTTTAACTTTTGACATTTTCTGTAGAGAATATCTTGTCATCATTGTGCTCTAACGTGCACAATTGCCAACCGGTAAAACTAATGTTTTTCTGACACACCTTTCTTATTGTGGTTATAGATTTATCCCCTGAGAATGACCTCTTGTAGGTCGAAACGCGTTGGGAAGTGAATTAAATAAATTCGTTGTCTGGTGAGAAGCCTTTCATTCAATGCTTAGTGATATCTATCCCAGACTGTGCGACGTTCAGAAATGAAAGGTAGAATGAGATATTTAGGATACATCGTTTTACATGGTAAGCTCTCTATATGCTGGAACTTTATGTGTTAGATAGTTATTATCTTTTAACATGTCGAATATATTATTCGATAAAGTATAGTGGAGACAAATCGGCATATTCTTCAAGGAATGTGTTACAAACTCTTAAATTATTCGCCACTATAAATCCACTTTCAAACCTCGAAACTTCTGACTGATGAAACATTCATTAAATGTGGACACTTTGGTGCAGCCTGCCTTAGTAAATCATTGCCAGTGTATACAGAACTAACCGATAGAGGTCGCTGAAAACGGTCTAAGCTTCCAGATATCCCTGACACTTAAAATATATGCAAACAAGATCAGCTTACTAACCTGGGCAATTTCGAGACTAGATATTACTTATTCCTTCTACGGGAAGTTATTTAGATAATTCACTGGGTTTCGTCAACTCGTCAAGACGCCGACGTCGACGCTGTCTCGTCAAGCTGTAGGGGCTTGAGATGATACAACGGGGTTGATTAGATGAGCAGTAGAAGGTCGGAGCTTTGATAAGAGTTATGATGATAATAATGTCAGTTGTATGCATTACAAGCCACTTAAACTCGAGACTTTGAATAACTAAGTTATGTTAATGAAATATTTGATGAATATGTATTTATAACTTATCTGAGTGAGCTCGAAACGTGCAAAAGATTTGGCTGCACGTCTTAGCATTATCCCTGTTGCCGTATTTAAAATTAGGATTTATAGTTTCAGTGAATTTTCTTTAAAAAACTCACTAATGAGGAGATCTCCACTTTTAAATTTTGAAACAATTTCTTCTAATGAGCGCGAACTAGGCCCCCTAGAACACATATCTGGGGTCAGTTGTCATTTATATATATATATATATATATATATATATATATATATATATATATATATATATATATATATATATATATATATATATATGCATATGCATATGCATATGCATATGCATATACATATACATATACATATACATATACATATACATATACATATACATATACATATACATATACATATACATATACATATACATATACATATACATATACATATACATATACATATACATATACATATACATATACATATACATATACATATACATATACATATACATATACATATACATATACATATACATATACATATACATATACATATACATATACATATACATATACATATACATATACATATACATATACATATACATATACATATACATATACATATACATATACATATACATATACATATATATATATATATATATACATATACATATATATATATATATATATATATATATATATATATATATATATATATATATATATATATATATATATGTATGTATGTATCACACCGATAACTCAAAAAACAAAGGGCCGAATTTGGTGAGTAAATTCTTTTTGCAAGTGGCTTGGACAAGTTGGTTAGCCAGGAAAATCGGGCCAGTTTTTCAGGAAAATTTTAGGTTTTCTTCTGGAACAAATTCATATCTCCAGAAATAACAAAGCTATGGCAACCACATTTGGCAGGCTAGTTTACGTTGTAGAAACCAAACTCCGCACCAAAATTTAGATCTCTATGTTGAAAGGAAAACAGTTATAGGCACTTAATAAAGCAATGTTTTAGTGCCTTTAAAAGCCAGAGAAGACGCAATACCAAAATATTGTGTGTTAAACAAAATCTATTAAATATTACAGACAACGTTTATCTTTTCATGGCGCAAAAAGTTCAAGAAGTACCAGAAAGATGACTTTAAGAATTTTATAATTTTTCTCTGTAAATGTCAAACTGGAGATTCGAAACGTGAAAACTAGTATAACTATTTCTGTTTATGAATGGAGAATATTGCATAAAATGTGTATTATAATGTGCTGGATTTATGCTACTCTTCAGATTTGTTAAAATAACTGCAAAATGGAGCTCTAAAGACTTTACATATTACAAATAAATAACTTAAGACCATAATCGGTTATCTACCTTCCTTCGTTGCAATTTGCCGGAAGCGATACGTGGTGTAACGGTTAGGATCCCTGTCTGATGAGCAAAGGGGCGCGGGTTCCAATCTCACCGTTGACTGAATTTCTCCTTTACCTTTTTTTTTACTGTTTTCGTCCTTGATTCCATTATAACGTTATCTGATCAAATTAAGTTTTTTGAAAATATCCGAATTTTACACTTATATTCTACGGCAAAAGTTCTACTAGAATTGGTTTTCACCTTTTCGATATCTTGTTGGGTAAAGAAAATACAAGTTGGGTCCCAAATTGCAAATTTTTTAAAAGCGCCCTGTATTTACGAAACTAAGAAGGCGGCGACTCTTCTGTCACTGCCATTTTTCGTATCATAAAAATCGAGCACAATATCGCAAAAAGCGTTTGTCTTTATCTTCTTACCTTCAATCATAACTGAGATACTCCACATTTAAAAGGAAAATAAGGCGCCGTGTACACCTTGTTAAGTATAGGAAGCGACTTCAAAATTAATAGTAGTTGTATGCGCACAAAACACCTAGTCCCTACTCCTGTCTTATTGCTGTTTCATTTAATATTCAGTAAGTTGTGCGTACTTGGTTTCTTTAACGTCGGCCTATTTTCGCGACTATGGGCAATCACCAACGCCAGGGAGCAGTTACAACTTACTTTCTTGGAAATGTTCTTACTTTTGTATGGAGGGGGAGTGAGAGGGTCAGCAGAACCATTTATGGGACCAGAACCGGCTCTGGGCGTGACAAAGAGCACTGCCAGGGGAGCCATTAAATCCTGGGTCAGAAACCAACACAAGGTGTACTGGGCGGACTGTCCAGGGCTCAGACACGGGAAGTCAATAATTGACGGACCCAGTTCAAAGAGAGCTGTAGAGCTGCTAAATCGTAGCAGATGACAGCTCAGAAACACAACAGGTCTCTTGACGGGACACACGGCCGTCAAGAAACACCTGCATAAAATGGGGCGGTTCGAAGGGGACCTCGCATGCAGACTCTGCGGCGAGGGGGAGGAATCAGCCCAGCACATCTTGTGCGAGTGTCAAGCTCTGGACCGCAAAAGACAACTGACCTACAGACAGTCTAGACCGGAGACAGAGCAATATAAAACTTCACCCTACCAATCGCTGTGCAGACTAGTTCAAGGCACAGTGATTTTGGAATGGGTGGAAGAAGATTAAGGGTATGCACAATCAACCAAAGGTTGCAGTGCTGTCGGGGCAGCAAGGCCGCGGACGAGCCCTAAGGGAAAAAATTGAGGGGGAGGATGTTTAACGTGCCCAACATCGTATGGTAAACTGGTAAACGCCCCAATCGAAGGGCCAATCGTGCAGGCATTCAACTTGCTCAAACACATTGGCCGAGTTCATTAGCCGCCAACAGTTAAATTGTTGTGTCAAGTGTTGACAAATGTCAACAAATGGCGACACGACAATTCAACTGTTGGCTCCTGGTGAAATCGGCCAATCCAACAATCTCGGTTGATATTAATTTACAATACGAACTGAAAAATACTTCGACGTTTCTACAGGGAAATTTAGTAAAGTAATCTTCAGATTTTTGATTACAGTCTCGCATTATTAAATATTGACGAAACAATTATACTTTTAATCACCACTCACACGTAAAGTTTTATCTGGACAAATAGCATAGGCTTTGTGGTATGCCTACACTTTTGTGGGTATGGAGTGACGGGTAGTGGTGGTAGTAGTAATTTCCTAGTTAAAATGTGTTACATATATATTAGACTTGCTGACACTAAACATGAATTTAACTAATTATAGATCACACCGGCTAACAAGAAGGACAATCAACAAAAGATGCACCTGTCTATTTTAAAATTTTAAGAATGCCTATGTTAGACATGAAAAACTTTTTACCCAGTGACAGGGTTAAAATTAGAACGTAAAGAATTAAAGGTCAACATTCTGTGTTAGAGAAGGCAACTATTATATTTCATTAGCTATTTTAGCTCCGTAAATCAAAGTAAAAAATAACCACAGTCTGCAGTTTCTAGATTTGCGGTTTGTTCTGTCTTTTCTTTGGGTAGTGATTTAGAGGCATTTCTGGAGTATCCATATATTTTGAAGTATTGATTAAAATTGAAAATGGGGGCCGTTCCTCTAAACACAAAGGAAACTTGAGTATGCAGTTTTTCGTCACATAAAAGAAACAAAGAAAAGGTTGGAATGCTTTCTCTTACAAATCGTTTATAGGCGTTTTTTTCCGCAACTTAAAAAACAGCTATTGCAGGCGAAAAGTAATAACGTTGGAAAACGGAAGAAAAATGTGTCTGTTGAATTTTATTTATACGTAAAGAAAATTTAATAAATTCTAAATAATGTTACTTTGAAAGCTTCTATTACTAATACGCTATTTAGGAAAAAGTGACACCGCAGTAGGTGCTTTATGTTCTTTTATTTTTATTTTCGGAAATATAAAAATATTTAATAATAATAATAAATAAATTTATTTATATATATATATATATATATATATATATATATATATATATATATATATATATATATATATATATATATATATATATATATATATATATATATATGTATGTATTTATTATTATTAAACATTTTTATAATTCCAAAAACCAAATATCTTTATTAAAATTCATAAAAAATCATAAGGCATCTCACAATGTCTCACTTTTCCCTTTTCCCCACTTTTCTTATTAGCAATTTTTCAATGCAGTTTACTACCCCTTTTTATGTGTACATTGAAATCTCATTTGATGCAAAATATTGATGGATTTCAAACTTTGAAATTGAGGTGTTTTAAAAACTGAAGAAACCCGAACAATCGGTACTAGAATCACGTGCCAACCAAAAAATCCGATGCCCATTAGCATGGTTTCCTCTTCCGGGATCGAAAATACTTTTCACCAGCTAATCTCTATACCTTATATACTTCACAAATAAGGCCAAACCTCGAATACTGCTCCCACATCTGGGGTGCCGCTGCCGTTTCTACACTCGCTATCCTGGACTCCATGCAGAAGAGAGCTATACGTCTCATCGGTTACCCTACCCTCACCCAAAGGCTTCCATCCCTTGCCCACCGACGTGCCGTTGGTGACCTCTCTCTTTTTTTATAGATATCGGCACGGGCATTGCTTAAAGGAGCTTTCTTCCATAGTTCCTCCACCTGCTGCAACAGATCTACCAGGAGAACAGAGCTAATGTACCCTTTTACTGTCCAGATGACCAGACATGGAACATCTTGTTATGCCCGCTCTTTTGTCCCGAGGACTTCAAAGTTGTGGAATTCCTTGCCGGCAAATATTTTTCCTTCTCCTCCGAACCTCCAAACCTTCAAGTCCAGAATTAACAAGTTGCGTCTTTCCTCCTTGTCGACACCCACGGTACGATAGTATTTAGGCTGCGAGCCTCGTGGTGTGTTGTTAAAATAATAATTAAAAAAAAAATGAACTCCCGATCGGAAGCCGACCCAGCCGACTGCCTCTAGCTAGACAGGTCTCCGCTTCCGAAGTCACCAGAGTCACGGAGGACCCTTCCAAGAAGCCCGCGGTCACCGATCAGAAGCCCGGTGCCCATGAGCATATCCCAGGGAAAGCCGACCCAGCTAGCTGGCTCTAGTTGGACACGTCCCCGCTTCCGGAGTTACCAAGAAGGACCACGGACAAACCGACAGCAGCATCGCCACTACCACCCAGGTCCTTGATGTTCAGGAAATCTTTGCCATCCCTGCGGCCCAAAGGTTTACCTGGACCAGGCAGTTCACAAACATTGCAGACGGGAAGATCATATGCATCACCATACCTGTCGTGGGAGTTATCCGCCTATAACGGACGGGAACAAAGACTGACTATTGTATATATAAGTGAGTCATAGCTTAACCTATTAGTGCATAATGTCCCTGATAGCGCAACTGTGCAATGTGACACATAAAATAACCTCAAATGGCCATGTCATAATCCCTCGAGTGTCAGCTTGCTTGTAAACAAATTGTTTTGCAAATAGTTTGTATCTTTTGTATTTGATGAGTGCCAGTGGACCCATCTCAGTACAACAGCAGGCGTGGCAGGTAAGTCTTTTGCTAATAAATTAAATAAATACAAGGCTAGTCACTACCAATTCGACCTTCACGCGTTTTCTTAACTTACAAACATTGTAATACAGTACCTGTACTCACAAATACGATTTTGTTATTTGAAGTAGTTATAACTACATACAGACTTGGAGACTACTTCTCTGGCTTCACTGTTGGTTTTCGTAGTTATGACGTAGTAATTTAATTGATATCCCTTTTCCTATGCATGACGGTTCGTTATTGTCAAAGTTGCAATCAGATGTCTTTGTTTCTTAGGCTGTCACTTCATGAACTTATCGCCGCCTTAGAGGAAGAGGACATTGATTCCGCTGATATTTTTATCACTCCGCCGCAAGATGGTCAGGAAACAGATGAAGATAGTAACGGATCTGACGGCGAGCATGACGGAAACATAAAGCATTTAAGTTCTGCCACATTGAAAGCTGAAAGTGAAGCAATTTTGTATGGACAGAAGCAAAATATTTTCCTTTGGAATCAGACTCGTATTGAAGTGAAGATGATCAACTACTTTCTTTACTCATTCAACCAAGGGTAACAAGTACTGTTTGTGAGACGAAAAGTAAGTAGCCCAATCCACCTTTTTATATTTCAACAACACACCACGAGGGCTTACAGCCTAAATACTATCGTACCGTGTGTGTCGACAAGGAGCAAAGAGGCAACTTGTTAATTCTGGACTTGAGGGTTTGGGGGTTCGGAGGAGAAGAAAAAACATGTGCCGGCAAGGAATTCCAAAACTTGGAAGTCCTCGGGACAAAAGAGCGGGCATAACAAGATGTTCTAAGTCTGGTAACCTGGACAGTAAAAGGGTGCATTCGCTCTGTTCGCCCGGTAGATCTGTTGGGGACAGCAGGTGGAGGAACTATATATATATATATATATATATATATATATATATATATATATATATATATATATATATATATATATATATATATATATATATATATATATATATATATATATATATATATATATATATATATATATATATATATATATATATATATATATATATATATAAAGCGTGAACCATTTACCAAAATGTAGGTGTGTAAGTTTAAAGACAAAAAGTTAAAAAGTTATGGGAATTTAAAGAAAGAAAAATTGGGGGTTTCCTCAAAACGTAAAAAGTCGCGATTTGAAACGTCAAAATTGAAAACACTTAGGCAACGAACCTAAAAGAAATACGGATTATGTAAAGAGTGTTCTGCAAGTACTTAAGTTTCAGCTTCAGCCATCATGGTTCTTCATTTTATTGAAATGTTTCCAGAAAATTCATTTTAAATAGACACTTTTTCTTATGCTTTGGCAGTAGTTTTAGTTAAGTTTATGGTTTATTCATAATACAGTTCGTTAATGAGGTGACCCCGACTTTTGAATTCCAAAAAGATTTCTTCAAATGAGCGCAAACTAGGCTCCTTAGAATCTATATCCGGGTTTATTTTCTGTTTACATATATACAGGGTGACGCATTTTTACGGTAAAGCTCAATATATTTGTTATTATGCAAGATACGAGACAAAATTGTATACGTTACTTATAGGAAGTCTTGAGCTACATCTTATAAAAATATTTTGACAATCACAGGTTGGTCCATAAGTCGTTGGTGATACCTACAATTTTGTTCTTAACATTCCTTATTCCATTTTTGCATTTTTTATTGAAGTGTGATGAATGTTTGTAAAAGGTCGAGGTTCGTCGGCTAGGAAACGTGTTTTCTCGGAAACATTTTAAGTTTATTTTCGGAAACTTTTTGTACATTTCCAAACAAGTTATTTTGATAATATATGGTACATTGTTTCTACTATAAAGGTTATACCGGTGACCAAATTGATGCCTACTTGCATTAAAGAGACATATTTGCTATTAAAAACATTTTTATGAAAACTAACTTCCATAACGCACTTGCTGCATACAGACTTTTTTTAATTAACAGCACATTCATAATATGTTTTTTTCTTATATTAAGGCTGCGAAAGTTCTAAGATTAAATTTTCGATGGAGATGCGACTGTAAGTTGAATGCGACCATCTTCGTGCTCCTTTCTAAAATAAAAATTCTAAATATAATTTCTGGTAGATTTTCTCCTTAAAAGTGTTTAAAACTAGCATTTAACAACATCAAGATGCAATGTCGATAGTTAATCAAATGTAGAGTGATAGTTGCTTAATTTTGCAACTAGCAATTCCAAACTTGTATGAGACATTAACAAAATTATGTAATATGGACGCTGCCGTTCATCGATAATGTTTAAAGCGAGCAACGGTCCCTTAACCTTCTAAAATCCAGACCTCAAAGTGGAATGCAGTTACGGTCCCTCCACATTCATTATAATGATCATTCAGACAAAGAAAATTCAAGATAATTTAAAATGCAGAGCTTTCATTAAGAAAATAATTGCTCTGTAGGAAATTCAGAAGTTTATGCGTCACTCCTAATTAATTCTTTTTCAAAGTAGACAGGTTTTTTTAAGACTGTCACTGTTCCAAACTGCCCAATAAAACACTTTGAGGATGGAAGTTTTAAGAAAGAAATGCTAGAATTAACGGCATCCTTGCAGGTGTATTTTATTTGAATAAAATAAATGATAATTTCTTCTGCCACATACAATTAAATGCTGGAGTTTTATATTCTATGTGACGTTTCTCTAAAAGTCGAGTAACATCGACTACGAATAAATTGTATTCAGAAATAAATCCTGACATTTCAATTAGTGCTTGCTTTTCTTTGTTACTAGAAAGTTTTAATTTAATAGTACTCAAACTAACTACGACTGAATATCAATCCGCAAACGCTGTACTGAAAATTTTAAAACCCTCTTTTGGAGAGCAGAAAAATCAGCGAGAAAATGCCTTTTGTTTTAATCACTTTTCAAATATATTCAGAACAACATAAGACGAAATCGCTATTTTTTTTTTCTAATATCTTTCGAAGTAGATAGAATTTTGTTGGTTTCTTGACGGCATAATATTAACCTTTTGATTGGACACCTTGAAAATAAGTTAATTATTTATTTTTTAATTTAACATCGCGCCTATTTCCGCGACTATGACCACTTACCGACGACAGAAAGCGGTTTCACTTCACTATCCTGGAAATTTTGCGGAACTCCTTCTTTTCTGTAATGAGGGTAGGAATCTTTAACGTGCCTAACACCTCAGAATACGCGGGGCTCACAAATTTAAGCCCAATCCAAACGGAGGAACATGCCGACATTCCACTTGCTTAAACACACTGCCACAACCTGGATTGATGTTAATTTACTGTATGTACTGAAAAATAATTTGACGGTTCTGCTGGGAATCGAACCAAGGAACTGTTGCTCCAGAAGCACACGTCCTTACGACTGGACCATCGAGACTGCGACGGTATTTATTCACGTCTGAGAAATATTAAAGCTAATCTAGAAACTGCCAATGATTCCTGTATTAATAGTTTAGTTCAAAACAACAAACAATATTTCCGTGTAAAATTTCAAGTAGATCCCTTGTAGATAATGCAAGCACATTTTCTTTGCTTATTATTGAAAAATTCGTTCTGTTTTCCGGTTTGTTTGGCGTGTTGTGTGCAGTTAACAGCAATATCTATAAAAAGACAACCACAAGAAAATCGAATTCCTTTCTCTACGAGATTATTGTGTCCAATAATAGGATAAGGTAAAAAAAAAACTATATAACATCAGTGGAAATTCCAATTTGGGATTTAATTTCAGCTTTGTCCGTTCGAATAAAATAATATCCGTTGTCGTTTCTGCTCTATGCCTAACCAAGAAGTGGTTTTGCTATGTTACTGTAAAATAAAGTCAATAATTTTTTTTAATAAAACGATTTTATTTTCATGACAGTCGTGCACTGAATGGTATATAATAACTTTAACTATTTTACACTACATTATCATACTATAAGCTGTAACAGTTAAAGCCATAGTACATTATATTAACCAAGCCAAAAATATGTTCAACAAAACAAACGAAAAAAAAATCTGGACGCAGCAAGTGCGTTATGGAAGTGAATTTTTTAAAATATGTTTTTAATAGCAAATATACGTCTCTCTAATGCAAGCAGGCATCGATCTGGTTACCGGTATAGCCTATAGAGTAGAAACAATGTACCATATTTTATCAAAATAACTTATTGTTTGAAAATGTAAAAAAAAATTCCGAAAATAAACTTAAAATGTTCCCGAAAAAACTAGTTTCCTGGCCAACGAACCTTAGGTTAATAGCAAATTGAGCTATTGAAATTTGAACCATTTAATAAACGTTCGCTACCATAACGCAATTGCTGCGTCCAGAATTTCTTTTCCTAGAAACATGCATTCTATTTTGATGCAAAATGCAAAAATGCAATAATATAAGGCCTTTTAAATTAAAAAACAAAAAGAAAGTTTGTATCACTAACCACTTATGGGCCATTCTGTGATTGTTGTGATTGAATTTTCATAAAAATGTTGTTAATAGCAAATATATCTCTTTTTTAATGTGCAAGCAAGCATCAATTTGGTCCCCGGTATAACCTATACAGTAGAAACAATGTCCCATATATTATCAAAATAACTTGTTATTATATATATATATATATATATATATATATATATATATATATATATATATATATATATATATATATATATATATATATATATAAACTAAAAATGAGGGAACTGGTTTCCTAGCCAACAAACCTTGGGATAAAAAGTAAATAAAATTATAGACATTTGAAGCATTTAATGAAAATTTGCTACCAAAAAGCATTTGCTGCATCTCGGATTTTTTTTGCTTACAAGCATGCATCGTGGTTGGATAAAAAATGCAAAAATGCAATAATATAAGGATGTTCGAAAAAAATTGTAGGTATCACCAACGACTTATCGGCCACCCTGTGATTGTCAAAATAATTTTGTAAGATGCAGCTCAAGACACCCTATAATTAACGTATACAATTTTTCTCGTTTCTTGCATAATAACAATTATATTGAGCTTTACCGTAGAAATGCGTCATCCTGTATATATACGTAAACAGAAAGTAAACCCGGATATGGATTCTAGGAGGCTTAGTTTGCTCTTTTTTGAAAAAATATTTTAGAATTCAAGAGTCGCGGTCTCCTCATTAACGATTTTTTCTAGGAAAATTAGCTAAAAATGATAGACCGTTAAACCATAAACTTAACTAAAACTACTGCCAAAGCATTAGAGAAAGGGTCTATTTGAAATGAATTTTCTGCAAATATTTTAGAAAAATTAAGGACAATGATAGTTGAAACTGAAACTTAAGGGTTTTCAGAACACTCTTTAAACCCCATTTGTTTTCTTTAAATGCCTGTTATTTTTTTGTTCAAATTTTGGTACGTATATATGTATAATTGAAACTGACCCTGGGTATGGGTTCCAGAGGGCCTAGTTTGCGCTCATTTGAAGAAATTTTTTCTACATTCAAAAGTGGGGATCTCCTCATTATTGAATTTTTTTAAAGAAAATTCACTAAAACAAGCCCTTGTGAAGCCACGAGAAAAGTCTACGACTGTATTAAATATGGAACAGTTTAAATAAGTTAGGGCAAGAACAAACAACCAGATGTGCTATTCAAATTGAACTAAATCTTAAAAGTTTTCATCTCCTTTTTATTAAATTATTTTTTATACAAAAACTCGCAAAAAGCTTTATCGGAATAACAACAATGTAATCAGATAACAGTAAATTGAAATGAAATGAAAAAAGTAGATAATAAAGTGAAGTCACTAACTGGGATTAGAACTCGTCATATAGGAATTGATTATCAGATGTACAGGACTTAGCCCACTCGCCTACGTTCGACATGACATACTAGCAGGTATATCCGGTATTATGTTAATTGTTTACTCTTTACACCAAGCAAATTTTATTTACAATGGCTTTTGTGCAGATATTTTAACGGAATGAAGGAACATAACGACTTAGACACAGATCTAGGAGCTTGTTAGCCATTTCTTCTCGTATTTTTCACTCACATTCGTACTCCTACCATAATTATCAATTTTGACGTTTTAACTTTCTTAGATTTAATTAATTAAAAATTAATTTACCTCTAACTTTTTTTGTCTTTTAACATAAAGGTCTGAATTTTGGTACATAGGATCTTTATTTATATTAATAATATTATGAAAGAAACCAGCGTACCAAATTTGGTTGCCCTTACTTTGTTATTTAGGGATATATAAATTTTGTTCGAAAAAAACACAAAATTTCCCGGGAAAACTTGGGCCGATTTTCCTGGATACTGCGAACTTATCCAATACACTTGCAAAAGGAAGGTATTAACCAAATTTTATCAAAATCGACAAACTATTTTTTCAGTTATCGGTGTGATATATATATATATATATATATATATATATATATATATATATATATATATATATATATATATATTTATATATATAAATTGAAACTGACCCTGGATATGGGTTCTAGAGGGGCTGGTTTGCGCACATTTGAAGAAAATTATTCAAAAGTCAGGATCTCCTCATTAGTATTTTTTTTTAAAGAAAATTCACTAAAATAAGTGGTAAGCATCGTCTGGTTCACGGACGGATCTGGCGGGGAGCGTGGGACGGGGGCAGGTGTTTACTCGGAAGGACCGAGGGTAAGTCATAGTATTTCCCTCGGAGCCCATGCAACGGTGTTTCAGGCCGAGATGTACGCCATCCTGCACTGTGTGCGGGAGAACAAGAGGAGGGGCTACACCAACAAGCGGATCCTCATAGCCACAGACAGCCAGGCAGCCCTTAAGGCACTAAGTAGCCTACGGGTAAATTCCTGGCTGGTGAGTGAGTGCCGAGACGAGACGAGCGACCTGGCTGGGCAGAATGAGGTGACCCTCATCTGGGTGCCGGGTCACTCGGGGGTCAAAGGCAATGAAGAAGCTGACATTCTCGCGAATAGAGGGTCAGCAGAACCATTTATGGGACCAGAACCGGCTCTGGGCGTGTCAAAGAGCACTGCCAGGGGAGCCATTAAGTCCTGGGTCAGAAACCAACACAAGGTGTACTGGGCGGACTGTCCAGGGCTCAGACATGGGAAGTCAATAATTGACGGACCCAGTTCAAAGAGAGCTGTGGAGCTGCTAAACCTTAGCAGAGGACAGCTCAGAAACACAACAGGTCTCTTGACGGGACACATGGCCGTCAAGAAACACCTGCATAAAATGGGGCGGTTCGAAGGGGACCTCGCATGCAGACTCTGCGGCGAGGGGGAGGAATCAGCCCAGCACATCTTGTGTGAGTGTAAAGCTCTGGACCGCAAAAGACAACTGATTTACGGTCAGTCTAGACCCGAGACAGAGCAATATAAAACTTCACCCTACCAATCGCTGTGCAGACTAGTTCAAGGCACAGTGATTTTGGAATGGGTAGAGTAAGACTAAGGGTATGCACAATCAACCAAGGGCTGCGGTGATATCGGGGCGGCAAGGCCGCGGACGAGCCCTGAGGGAACAAAAAAAAAGCAAGGATTCATATTTCAGTTTACTGGTTTGATAATTTATTTTGGTTATAAAATCGTGAGAGCTTGCAATGTAGAACTCAAAAATTGTGGTATTAATTGTTGACTCTAGTTAATTTGAAACTAAGTAATATATACGAAAACTACATTAATTCACTTTTTAGTCATTCGACATTAAATTACAAATTTATATTCGTCTATAATTTGTTGTAATTTACATTCTTTCACTGGTTCTACGCCATACAGAGTATTGTATCATTACTTTAATAAGCTAATAAATCTATATTGTTATGTGTTATGTCAACTCGGACGGTACACCATCTCAGTCACGTAAAAAGACAATGCAACAAAGAAATTATCAAAAAATACTTCTTTGAAATAACTTGTGGTCGGTGCCTCTCAGACCACCAAACTCCATACATATCCTAAAACCAGGAGAACTCCTGTTAGTCGTTAAATATAATCGAATTATATGTAAAATTCAATACCATAACGCACTGGCGATGCGAGCAATTTTTCATATTTAAATAAGACCTGTTCGGTTGAGAAGACACACCGAATATAAAACGCATCTGCCGGGAATCAGGTTCAAGTTTAGATCTCGTTTTACTGATACAAACATAAATTTATATGAACTAGCAAACCATTTTCATAATAAAAATTTTATGTTCGGAGATTCACATGAAACAGATATTTCGGAGCCCTCAAACTCAACGATGATAACGTTACACTTTATCGATTCTGCTTTCAATTTGGGTCACATATTACAAAAATAATATCTATATTGTCTCCTGAAATTCTTATTAACAAAAATGACGTAATTTAGTTGGCCAGAAATTTAATGCCTCGCCGGATCAATCCGTACAAGTTTTGGAATATTAACAAACCGAGCGAAAACATTTTTATTGCGGTGAGAGCATGGAGGAAAAAAGGTTTGAGAATATGACTTTCGACAACTGTCGTAACCCTGAGGATCGAGATGTAAACACATTTAAGCTAATAAGTAAGGAAGCTCTACATAAACCACAAGTTTCAAATAGAGTTTAGGGTAGTTTCTATTCGAGAAAACAGATTTTACGACAGCTTGCCCCAGTAATTCGAACAATAACTTTGATTTTTTACTTGAAAAGAAAGTGCCTTTGTACATATAAAATTTCGTATTTATTACCAATTTAGAATATGCCAGTCATAAAAAATATAGGGAGGAAATCTTGTTTACGGATTTTCAACTCACAGAAATGTATTACTGAGATAGATACAGACCTATTGTCTCATTCTGTAGTCCTTGAATTCAACAAATTAAGTCAACAAATTTCTGGAACGTTTTCCACTAACTCAGAAAGGTTTCGTTGGTTTTATTATTGTACCAAACATTACAATCTCAAGATTTTTAAATTTCGTAAAAACACATTAACACAGACACAGAGAAAGAGAGATAAAGAGAGGGAGAAAGAAAGAGAGGAGGGGGTCAAGAGATATAATGTTATTATATAGGATGCTTAGAAAGATACAGCAAAAATTCCAGGAGTGATTATCCTGGCGATTTCAAGAATATTTTATCCTTTGATGATTTTCGGAAAGCCGCCATCGACTTGCTAATGGAAATTCGTTACGGAGTACGTACTTCTAGATTTAATGTTTTTCCAAAAGCAATGTTCCTAGTCAAAACAAAAATTGTTCAGATTGATAAACTGTACAAATGTGTAAAACCCCAACAAAACTTTTTATTTTCATCTTCCAATAAAAGTTTAGATAATAAGAACAAATATAGATATAAAAACTATAAAACAAAAATAATTAATTTTATTCTAAATAACAAAGCTAAAGTTGTTTACGAGCTCAAATAACAATATTCTCATCATTTGAAATATTATTTCATTCAATAAGTCCGCAGCCTCTTCCGCGGATTCCAGAATTTCTTACCGTAATGCAGAGAAAGCTAGAGCCTCGGTGGTTTAGTGGTAGGAACGTGTGCCTCTGAACCGAGAGGTACTGGGTTCGATCCCAGGGTTCTCCGTTAACTTTTTCAGTACACAATCTAACATTAACATCAACCGAGGTTGTGACATTGTATTTGAGCAAGTTGAATGTCTGCACGTTCCGCCCTTCGAAGGGGGCGTAAAGCGGACGGTCTCGTGTCCATACGATGTTGGGCACGTAAAAGATCCCTACCCTGGATAAATTCGTTATCCAGGAAAATCGGCCAAGGTTTTCCCGAAAAATGTTGTGTTTTCTTTCGTAAAATTTTTTTAGCTCCGGAAATAACAAATTAAGGGCAACCAAATTTGGTACGCTGATTTCTGTCATAAAGGGTATCTTATGTACCAAAATTCATATCTCTAGGTTGAAAGCCGAAAAAGTTATAGGTAAGTCTCGGATTAGAAAATGTTAAAACGTCAAAATTGATAATTATAGTAGTCGTATCAATGTGAGTGAAAAATACGACACGAAATGACTAACAAGCTCCTAGATCTGTGTCCAAGTCGTTATTTTCCTTCATTTCGTAAAAAATATGAGCAAAAAATCTATTGGAAATAAAAATTGTTTGGTAAAATAATAAAGACGTTAAAAAATTACATACTAGCCTACATAGCTGCTAGTTGATACATCTGCAATGTCGACGTGGTCCAGTGGTCTAAGCGGTTGCATCAGATAATCGAGTCCTATAATAAGACGAGTTCTAATCCTAGTTAGTGACTTTACTTTTTATAATTTTTTTGTTTTAGTCTTTTATTTCATTTTACCGTTGTTGTTATTCCGATGAATTTTTTAGCGAGTTTTTGCATAAAAAAGAATTTAATAAAGAGGAGATTAAAACTTTTTTATAACTCAAAAAATTAGGGGCCGATCTTGATTAAATTTGGTGAGTACCTTCCTAAGTGAAGATTGGAACCTGTGATGAGTACTGATAAGTACACTTTGAGAACCCAAATCACCATAACACATATTTTAAAGACCTGACGATCGTTTCACTAACAAAGTTAGCGAGCGCCATCAGAGTATGAAAAATTCTGAGTATTTTCCTTTTGCAAGTGTTTCGTTAGCAAAGAAAATCAGCTAGTTTTCCCCAAAAATTTTGTGTTTTCTTTCGAAATTTTTTTATATCCCTCGAAATAACAAACTTATCGCAACCAAATTTGTACCCGGGTTTGCGTAAGTAAATTACGTACCAAAATTTAGATCTGTAGATCTAAAGACAAAAAAGTTATAGGCATTTAAAGAAAACGTCAAAGCGATTTGAAACGTCAATATTGGCAACATTTAGGCAAAAAACCTGAAACGAATATGAGTTACGTAGAGAAAATGTAGCAAGAAGAGTCGTTTGCAAACTCTTAAATTTCAGCTTCAAGTGTAATTGTCCTTTTTACTCAAATCTTTGCAGAAAATTCATTTCACATAGACCCTTCCTCTGATGCTTTGTCAGTAGTTTCAATATAGAGTTTATCGTTTAATGTTCTATAGTTTTTTAGCGAATGTTTGTATAAAATATTCGTTAATGAGGAGACCACCACTTTTGAATTTTGAAAATATTTCTTCAAATAAGCGAGAACTAGGCTCCATAGAACGATATCCAGGGTTAGTTTCAGTTTTTATCTGTTTTCATATATACGGGGTGGCACATTTCTACGGTAAATATATCCGTTATTATACAAGATACGAGAACAAATTGTATTTGTTAATTATAGGCTGTCTTGAGTTGCATCGTATAAAATTAGTTTTACAATCATAAGTTGTTGGTGATACAAATTTTCGTTTTTTTTTTAATAGAACAAACCTTATATTATTGCATTTTCCATCGCAATATGGTGCATGTTTGTAATAAAAGAGACCCAGGACGCAGCAAGTGCGCTATGGTAGTGAATTTTCATTACATGTTTCAAATTTCAATAGCTCAATTTGCTATTAACTTACCGTCCGTTGACTAGGTACCAGTTTTTTGGGAACATTTTGACTTTATTTTCGAAAATGTTCCACATTTTCAAACAGTCAAGTTATTTTGATAAAATATGGTAGATTGCTTGTACTACATAGGTTCTACTGGTAACCAAATTTCATGTCTGCTTTCTTTAAAAGAAAAGGCATTTGCTATTAAAAACATTTTAATGAAAATTCACTACCATAACGCACGTGTTACCTCCAGACTTTTTATTTTTTACGTAGGGTAGGGCGCCGTGAGAAAATATTATTTCGGAAAATGCGCAGCGACTCGCAAAAGTTTGGGAACCACTGACTTCGCGGATTGACTTTTAATTTCGTAAACACATTGTGTATCCTATAATCCTTGTAGAATATTATTTTTGGAACAAACTATCGATTGAATACATGTCTAAAGTGACATCAGTATATCTTCTGGGATAGCGTTGCGTTCCTAGCATCCTGTTCCCAAGAGATGCCTACTAAATTATTTATTCTTTAGGGTTAAACTGTTGCTTTTCTGTCTTATTTTTTGATGTCGGTAGTGTATTTGGAATATTTTATAGCTTTTGGTATGAGAATCTCTTTCATTATACATTTGTTTTGAGCTCTGATTTGTATTTGAGTGGTGTTTCTGAAATACACAGCACAGTAAAGTAGGAAAGGTGGTAAAGTAGACCTCTCAACTTTTTTCACTTGTCCAAGGAATGCATACATTATGTAATACAAAAAAATAACTTCAGAGCTGAATTTTCATTAACTATTAACAGGGTCTCAAATATTTCCAGTATATCAAAATACTGTCTCAGTTTGGTATACGTAGATGTATTTTCCAGGAACGCAAGCTCTAAGCAATTACATATGTCAAATTTACTATTTTTGAATTTGCTAAAAAATACGTCCAATAACGTCATCAATTTCTATTATATGGCATTTTCAGTATTTGCAGGAATAAGATCATTCCAATATCTTTGAATTTTTCATTGTCATTTAATAGGTATGTTTAAGGTTTTTATCTTCTTTCGCTAGTTAATAGCTAAAACCAATTCGTTAGGCTGTCCAACATATAAGTTTTTCCAGAAAAAATCAGACAAATATTAACGCTTTTTTGTTAAAATCTGTTAAACAATTTGGACACCTAAATGCTCTAAACTGTACCAAAATTTAAATTGCGTGGTTAAATGACCCTTTCATTTACATTAATTTGCTACCATAAAACATTCGCTGTTTCAGTACAATAAACTAAACGTAAAACCATTAAAAGGCGACAAAAGTGCTGGAGATGCTGTTAATCATAGTAAAAAATAAAATCACAAGCAAAATTAGTGCAAAATTATGAGTTATTTGGATGAGGATCAGTTCGGATTTAGAACAGGCCAAGGTAGTAAGAAAGTGGTGCAGACATTGAACATTAAAAGCGAGGCCACTTTTTTTTCACTTAGGGCTCGTCCGCGTCTTTGCGCCTCGATAGCACCACAGCCTTTGGCTTATTGTGCATGCCCTTTGTCTTTTCTACTCCACCCATTCCAAAATCACTGTGCCTTGAACTAGTCTGCACAGCAATTGGTAGGGTGAAGTTTTATATTGCTCTGTCTCCGGTCTAGGCTGTCCGTAGATCAGTTGTCTTTGGCAGGCCAGAGCTTTACACTCGCACAAGATGTGTTGGGCTGATTCCTTCCCCTCGCCGCAGAGTCTGCATGCAGGTCCTCCTCGAACCGCTCCATTTTATGCAGGTATTTCTTGACAGCCATGTGCCCCGTCAAGAGTCCTGTTATGTTCCTGAGCTGTCCTTTGCTAAGATTTAGCAGCTCCACAGCTCTCTTTGAACTGGGTTACTCAATTACTGACTTGCCATGTCTAAGCCCTGGACAGTCTGCCCAGTATACTTTATGTTCGCTTCTGACCCAGGACTTAATGGATCCCCTGACAGTGCTCTTCGTATATATAAATGGTTCTGATGACCCCCTCATCGCGAGACTGTCAGCTTTCTCATCGCTTTTGACCCCCCCGTTACCCGGCAGCCAGATGAGGGTGACCTCATTCTGCCCAGGCAGGTCGCTCGTCTCGTCTCGGCATCGAGTTACCAGCCTGGAATTTATCTGTGCGCTACTAGGGCCTTAAGAGCTGCCTGGCTGTCTGCGGCTATGAGGATCTGCATGTTGCTGTAGCTCCTCCTCTTGTTATCTGGCACGCAGTGCAAGATGGCGTACATTTCGGCCACAAAGATCGTTGCATGAGCTCCAAGGAAATGCTGTGAGTTACCCTCCGTCCTTTCGAATAAACGTCTTCCTCCGTCCCACGTTCCCCACCGGATCCGACCGTAAATCAGACGAGCGCGTCCCTTGGTAAGCCCGGCGTCAAAAAAGATAGCTTAATCTTACAATACAACGCGTGATTTGTTATTTAACGCGAAAGAAAAATCAGTTTTTTTGACAAAAGCTAGATTTTATCAATTAGCTTGTACACACTGTAACGCATTTCAGATCGGTCGAACTTCTAAGAATTTTAATACAAGATGGTTAGGTTAGGTTAGGTTTGTATGTGAGTGGACCATACCGGTCCCTCCACCGCGACCATATGGTCTATTGTGGCTCACGCCTAAAAGTCTATATTTCGCCCAACAAAGCCAGCCTCCTACAGATGTCGATAATCTTTGTGGGCGAAAGTTGATCCAGATCCTCCAGAGCAAGCTTTATCTTGCCAAAGAGCAGGTATCTAGTCCTGTCCGCTGCCGGACAGGAACACAGTACGTGCTCTGCTGTCTCGTCATTCTCCATACACAGCCGGCACTCGGTCTCCTGACCGACCCCAATACGGTGCATGTGGTTTCGCAAGCGGCAGTGTCCTGTATACAGGCCGACTAGAGTTCTCAGTTGTTGTCTGTTCAACCCTAGAAGCTTTTTAGCCCTTGACCCAGACAGACCATTTATGAAGGCCTTAGAGTGAGCTATTACTAGATACAAAGAACATAATTCTGAACTTAGAAATAGCCACGCTGACAAATCTACACTTACATTGCAACACGTTAAACAATAACCGTTATAAGTTTTGCATAAACTGGTTTATTAAGAAATTGTACCTTTGTTGTTCGTTGTTAGCGTTATCACATAACGGATTAATAATTAGCGTGGTACTTAATAAATAAATGTTCTTTATTGAACATATAATGGATGCTTTGAAACGTTCGGCTTCACGAAATCACTGTAGAACTTAGAACATAGAATAATACTGTCTTGGGTTGCAATAAACTGATTTCAGTAAATTATTTTAAAACTTTGGAATGACATGTTAGAAATAACGGGATTGAACTAACTTGAATTCTTAGAAAAAACTAAAGTAAATTTAATTAGCAACCTAAAATGTTTGGTTAGTTTCCCGATCTGGGAACAAGCACATATGGGAGCAGCACCGATGCAAGAATATCATGTAGCCTCGGAAAGTATGCAACCATACACCAGGCAAAAGTGTATATCGTCGAGATACGTGCAAGGGAGATTATACAAAACCATTTTTTTTTGTTCCCTCAGGGCTCGTCCGCGGCCTTGCCGCCCCGATAGCACCGCAACCAGCACCGCAACCATACAAAACCATTACACACACATGATCGAACTAGAAACTGTGCTGGTGATATCCTCATGCACAGATGGAAGGACAACCCAACAATGGAAAAATCTGCCGGGATTAGCACATTCTAAGGGCTTCACTAATGGCCTTTTAAAGTCAGAGGCTAAAAAATTTCTAGAGCTAAACAGACAAGGACTGTGAACTCTGGTCGACTTGTATATAGGACACGGCCGCTTGTGTCACCACATGCACAGAATTGGGGTCGGCCAAGAAGCCAAGTACCGGCTGTGTATGGAGAGTGATGAAACAGTGTGCAATGTTCCTGTCCGTCTGCGGACAGAACAAGACACAACTTGCACCAGAAGATTTAGATTAACTTTTGCCCACAAACATTATCGACCTCTGTAAAAGGCTGAAGTTGTTGGGTAAAATATAAGACAATTAGGGGTAGCATACAATAAACCTTAAGGTCGCAATGGAGGGACCGTTATGGGCCACTTACAACATAATCCAACCCAACATAAAATTGTGCTATAAGAGGTGATAAAGAAATATATTTATTAAGATGAAGAAGGCAATTTTCTTGGGTATATGCTACGCAATAATTACTTTCTCACAACAAAACTTTGAGGACACATACTTGGAGAAAAGACAGGTCAAGAAGGAAACCTATGGAAGTGTGGGCACAATCGATCAATTGCCAAAGCTTCACTAAAATAAACATAATTGCTGGAGAGAGACAGTCAGGGTTCCGACGTCAAGGAGACATGGCCGCTAAACAGCGATGGTAAATGATAATCATGTGACCGCCATTCTCTAACGCCCCTAAGTTTTTTGCAAAGTGTTACTTGCTCTAATTTTTGAAAGGCTAATCCACATCCTAAAAGTGTTGAA
The DNA here is from genome assembly GCA_964006375.1 of Tillus elongatus. Taxonomy (NCBI): domain Eukaryota; kingdom Metazoa; phylum Arthropoda; class Insecta; order Coleoptera; family Cleridae; genus Tillus; species Tillus elongatus. The sequence goes on from OZ023269.1 coordinate 130,038,692, forward strand.
TTTCTCATTTGAATTAGCAGAATACACCTATAATAAGCACACAAGTTCACTACAAGAGGCTGAAGTGCGTGGTATCCTGATAGAGGTTTGATAAACATTTAATTCTTTCGCAATAAATTTTCTGTTGGTGTACACACGTACTCACGTAGCCTCTATGTCACCGGAAATAATTCTTGTAAACAAACCATATATTTGCAAATAACAATAATGTGGATTTCTAGAAGGAATTACCAGAAATAAATTTGTTTCAAGCAATAATGTATAACATATAGTGTGGGTGTGAAAATATATTTTTCTTTACTAGCTTTAATCAAAGAAAGTCTGGACGCAGCAAGCACGTTATGGTAGTGAATTTTCATAAAAATATTTTTAATCGCAGATATGTTTTTTAATGGAAGCAGGCATCAAATTTGACTAAAAATTTTTTACACAAATATCTGCTAAAATAATACATACAATTCAAATTATATACCTAATCTGTAATTAATGGAAAATGAAATAATTTGTTTCCACGAAAATCTATTAAAACCTTATTTTCAATGAATTTCGTTTAAAAAATGTTCCATCAATTAAATAATTTTTCAAAAAAAATCGCAACAACCGTTTCTTTAAAGAAAATTCATTAAATCCATTTATAAGAAAATTTGCCATTAAAAGAACATTTTGTACAAGAAAATTAGCTAATAGAAATAAATCAAATAAATTAAAAAGTATTAAAAATCTGATCTAAATACAGAACTAGATACTTTTTCTGAGGCTTCACAGAGAAAATTCTTTTGTCTGTGGATGCTGTAAAAATTGAATCCGGTTGTAGAGAAGAAAACAAGCTCTTCTCATGTCACAAATCTCTACGATTTTGCCAACTAAGGGCAACAACAGCTACTATTAAACTTCAATTGAAAGTCTTAAAAGTGTATATCTTTCATTTTAAACTTTTAACAAAGTCGCTAAAAAATATATTAGAATCACACAATCTGATCAGATACCGTTAAAAAGGAATCAAAGACGAAAAAAAGTAAAAAAAAAGTAAAAGGAGAAATTCAGGCAACGGTGATATCTGAACTCGCGTCCCTTCGCTCATCATACAGGCATCCTAACCATTACACCACGTAAGGCTTCTGGAAAACTGCAACAAAGAAAGGTAGATAACCGATAATGCTCTTAAGTTATTTATTTGTAATATATAAGGTCACCAGAGGCCGATTTTGCAGTTATTTTAACACATGAGAAGAGTAGTATAAATCTAGAACATTCTAATACATATTTTATGCGAAATTCTCCATTCATAAACCGCAATAGTTATACTAATTTTCACGTTTCAGATCTGCAGTTTGACATTTACAGGAGAAAAATTATAAAATTTTCAAAGTAATCTTTCTGGTACTTCTTTTTGCGCCATGAAAAGATAAACGTTGTGTGTAATATTTAACAAATTTTGTTTGATACATACAATATTTTGTTATTGCGTGTTCTCTGACTTTTACTGGCACTAAAATTTGACTTCATTAAGTGTCTATAACTTTTTTTCGAGCCCTAAATTTTGGTACAGAGTTTGGTGTTTAAAATATACACCAGCTTGGTTTCCATAGCTCTGTTATTTCCGGAGATATGAATTTTTTCCAAAAGAAAACCTAAAATTTTTCCAGAAAAACTGGTCCGATTTTCCTGGATAACGAACTTATCCAAGTCACTTGCAAAAAGAATTTACTCACCAAATTTTATTAAAATCGGCCTTTTATTTTTTAGTTATCGGTGTTATATATATATATATATATATATATATATATATATATATATATATATATATATATATATATATATATATATATATATATATATATATATATATATATATATATATATATATATATATATATATATATGAATAAACATATAAAAATTGAAACTGACCCTGAAGATGGGTTCTAGGGGGGTTGGCTTGCGTTTATTTGAAGAAAGTTTTTCAAAATTCAAAGGCCAGGATCTCCTCATTAGTAATTTTTTTTACAGAAAATTCATTAGATGCATAGATACTGGTATATTAATATTGTAACACCAGCACGTCTAGTTTGATCAATTAAACCCTGAAAGCTTACCTCTATTTAACTTCTGAGTAATTAGAGCTTACAATCCTCTACATCTGATCCCTACATGAACTAAAAAAATGTCGCATGGCAGTAAATCATAAATTCAAAACTCATTACAGCAAACTGAAGTATATTAATGTTTTAGCGGATGAAATTTCATTAATGCAAAACTTGCGTAACTTCATTTCATCGTACAGTGCTTATAAACATCGCAAACTAATAAAATGTTGCAAAGTCACGTACTAGGAATATCACTAGATATACAGGATTATCTCAAAATGCCAAAGAGTTCTGTCTTGTTCAATTTTCAGCAACTTTGCGTCATTTTAAACCCAAAGACAGCAGCTGATGTATAGCTGGGAAACCGTTCCAAAGACAACCTTAGCTATTTTAAATTAGATTCGGAAAGGTACAGTTTGCTCAACAGTTGAAAATAAAACAAAAAGCAGACTTACCCAAAAACCACAAAAATAATAACAGATGTATGCGCTAGATACGTATTTCGACAACGAAGTTGTCTTTATCAGTAGCTGTCGATAAACTAACTGCATGGGCAGAATTTTCCTATTTATATGCCTAAACTATACTCTAAAAATTATTTAATCCAGATGATGCAAAACCGGATGATGATTCAATACTAGATGATGCAATACTGGATGATGAAATACCTGATTATGCAACACCGCATGATGCAATATCAGATGCCTCAATACCAGATGATGTAACAACGGATGCCGTAACACCAGGTCACGTAATTCAAGGGCTATTGTTGTGTGTGTGTGTCGACTGCCGACCTCCTTTTTTTTGTCACCCATTCTTAGAACAAGTCTATGGAACAACACGGTGAATCCCAGATTGTTGCTCTAGACATATCCAAAGCATTCGACCAGGTCTGGCACGCAGCGCTGCTCAATAAACTCCCGGCCTATGGCCTACCACCAAAACTCTGTATGTGGACAGCAAATTTCCTCTCCAACAGGAGCATATCTGTTGTTGTGGACGGCCATTTCTCTAAACTGTATCCAATTAATGCAGGAGTTCCTCAAGGTTCAGTTTTAGCCCCTACTTTGTTTCTTCTCCACATGAATGACCTCCTCTCGAGCACATCCAACCCAGTTCACAGTTACGCGGACGACAGCACCCTCCACTCAAATATACAATATTCTAGGCCTGTCTCTTTAGCCCAATTAGATGAGGATCGCAGACTCATGGAGGGTTCTGTCTCCGTGGATCTCCAAAAAAATATTAGACTGGGGAAGTAGAAATCTTGTACAATTCAATCTCACCAAATCTCAGTCTTGCTTTCTTTCTCATAAGAGATACGCCAGCCCTAGACCCATCACATTGAACGACCAAGTTATTCAAAGTAATGAGTCCTTTTCTCGTGTAGGCATTTCTGTGGATCGAAATCTTAATTGGCACCAACATGTCACATCAATTGCAGAAGCGGCTGCTAAGAAATTAGGTTTCCTCTTCCGGGCTCGCAAATACTTTTCACCAGCTAATCTCTATACCTTATGTACTTCACAAATAAGGCCAAACCTCGAATACTGCTCCCACTTTTGGGGTGCCGCTGCCGCTTCTACACTCGCTATCCTGGACTCCATTCAAAAGAGAGCTATACGTCTCATCGGTGACCCTACCCTCACCCAAAGGCTGCCATCCCTTGCCCCCGACGTGCCGTTGGTGACCTCTCTCTCTTTTATAGATATCTGCACGGGCTCTGCTCAGAGAAGCTTTCCTCCATAGTTCCCCCACCTGCTGCCCCCAACAGATCTACCAGGGAAACAGAGAGAATGCACCCTTTTACTGTCCAGGTCACCATACTTAGAACATCTTGTTATGCCCGCTCTTTTGTCCCAAGGACTTCCAAGTTGTGGAATTCCTTGCCGGCACATGTTTTTCCTTCTCCTCCGAACCTCCAAACCTTTAAGTCCAGAATTAACAAGCTGCCTCTTTCCTCCTTGTCAACACCCACGGTACGATAGTATTTAGGCTGTAAGTCGTCGTGGTGTGTTGTTGAAATTAAAAACGCCCAACCGGTTGTATCGATGTTGAAAGAATCCATGGATTATTTCATGCTATTTCAAAAAGTGCTGAACTAACGGAACCCAGTCTACAGAGAATCGAACCAATGATCCTTGGGGGTGTAGGCACACGTTCTTGCCACTGGACCAACGAGGCTGCTATTTAATAATGATTTAATGATAATATATGTCTAAGATAATGTTGACTGTATGCTTCTTTTTTGGAAGATGACCAATAGGACTTGCAAACTGCAATCAAGATAAACTAGATTGAATAAGGCCTATCTGAATGTGAAGTTGTTGATGACAGAAATAAGTCTGGACGCAGAAAGTGCGTTATGGTCGTAAATTTTCATAAAAAGGTTTTTAATAACAAATATGTTTTTTTTTAGAAAGCAGGCATGAAATTTGGTTACTAGTATAACCAAGGTTGTTCCAAGAATGGGTGACAAAGGAAAGGAGGTCGGAAGTTGATCTGCGCTGACGGAATCCATACTGTCTGTCGTGGATTAGACTGGGTTTTTCAAGGAATTTTAGTAATTCGTTGTTTATATACTTTTCCGTCACTTTAGAGACGACTGAAAGGAGAAAAATAGGCTTGTAGTTGTCAGGAAGCGCTTTGGATCCCCTCTTGGAGACGAGTTATACTCGAGCAGTTTTCCAGTTACTAGGAAATAAGCCTTCATTGTACGATGTCTGAAACAGACGAGTCAGGATAGGAGCAAGTTCTGGTGCGCATTTTTTGAGAACAATTGCAGGGATCTCGTCAAGGCCAGATGCTTTCCTGTTATTAAGAGAAGAGAGCATCTATCGTACATTTTTAGTTTTGAAAATGATATCCGTAATTGTATTCGCGACATTGGGGACTGTTCGTGGTTGAACATTTGGAGGTGGGTTGAGAGTAGAATTGCCGGCGAACAACGAGGCAAAAAGTTCAGCCTTGCCCAGGGCGGCAAAAACAATTTCATCGCCTGAAACAACAGGTGGGAACGTGTTCTTGCAGAAATTATTCTCAATAGATTTAGCAAGAGTCCAGAAGGGTTTGCTGCCGTTGGAGCTTGAGAAGACTTTGTTTTTGATGTGGTTATTAAACGAGGTTTTTGCCTCAGAAATAATGCGGAGATAGCGGTTTGCTTTGACCTTTTCAAGTGTGGCCTTGTCACAGAATTTACATAACCAGGGCTTTTGAGTGGCTGAAGAGGTTTTCTTTGTTCGTTGAATAAATAATTCCATGCCAGCTTGGATGATTTCAGTGAGGTTTTGTGAGATATCAGGGTAGTCACGATGAAAGAAGCAGGCAGACGCCCATGGAAATGAGGAAAAGTAATCCCGGATTTCGTCCCAGTTCGCGGAGTTGTAGTGTCAAACGATACGTGGGTGTGATGACTGTATGACCTCGGGTTGCATTGCGCAGGAAGCAATGACCATGCCGTGGTCTGAGCGACCAAGGGAGGCGGTGACTGATGTCTTATGGCATTCATGTTTTGTAGTAAGAAGGAGATCCAAGGGATTTGAGGTGTGTGGTGGGATGCGAGGAAAGTAAGTAGGTTGCTGAACAATATTGGCTAAAGAATTGCTGACTGCAAAGGCCTCCGCTACTTTCCCTTGTGGATCGGTTTTTGAAGATCTTAGCCATTCCTTATTATGCACATGAAGCTACCAAGAATAGTGATCTAGGAGAAAGGATATTCAGAAATCAGATGGTCGGTTTTTTTCAGAAATGTAGTCGAATAGCTGGACAAAGTTGTTTTTAGAAGGTGAGCGGTTTTGTGGTAGTACCGTGGCGATAGAGGTAATATATGTATTTCAGTACAGATCAGTGTATATTTGAATTACCAGCATAGATATAGATGATTTTTCAAATATATTGTTACATTTTTTGGGGTTTCCATCTGCCACTTCTCGTTCCTCCTGGAAATATAATTTTATAATGTTCGCTGCTGTCAATGCAATCTAGACAAGTTGTTTGTGACCATAGCAGTAATAACACTCTATGAACTAGGCTCTCACAGAGAAGGATGTAACAATATTTTGCCCTTCTTGTCGATGCTAAACCTCTTAGTTACTATAAATCTTCAAACTATAAATTATTAAACATTGATATCTTGTTACAGGAAAAGGCTTGGGCATTAAAAAACAATATGTGGTGTTTCAAATCTCTAAAATTTAACTTTGTCTTTTCTGTTAACTACCATAAAACGTTTTTCTGCATATTCAAAAGCAAAAACGTTAATTTTTATTGCCATATACTTCCACTGAAACGACTTTTTAACAACCGTAAAATCTTTGCTTCCTTGAGTTCAACGACTTTGTCGATTCTCCCAGGCTTAATCGTAATAAATGGTTTTTCGATACATAAAAATGCATTAATATTGATTTATTCCAGACATGATTCCAGCGGGAATTTTAGTTAATTAATGTAGAATGTGGGGCTAAAATGCTCTATGTAATCACAACACGGCAGGTCAAGGTGTGGCTCTGTACGAGGGGTATTTAGAATATTGATGTAATTCGGTAGATAGTTATAACACGTCTCACGTCTAAACTCGAAATATTTACTTTGGTTGTCTTAACACTCCCGACAGTATTTAGCATGCTGGATTAGAATGTTTGAATTGCTTTTAGACAACTAAAAATCTGTCGCCTCAAAATCTTCGTTGTGAGAATCAACTTGCTATTTTCGGTGTATGTGACGTCACACAAAGCCGAGATTATCCACACTTTTACTTCTACATTAGCAAATATTATTACGCCCTTGCACAATTTGTGATATGTATTTAATGTATGTGCCAAAAACGTGAAAAGTTGCAAAACAATTGCAATAACTCAAAAACGATGAACTATATCAACTTTTTTCTTACAAACATGCATTATAATTCGCTGGAAAACACAAAAATGCAATAGAATAAGAGGGTGTTCTATATAAAAAGAAAGTGTGTATCACCAACGACTTATGGGCCATCCTGTGATTGTCAAAATAAGTTTATAAGATGCAGCTCAAGATATCCTATAATTAACGTAAATACTTTTTTGTGATACCTTGTATAATAACGGATGTATTGAGCTTTGCCGTAGAAAATTGTCACCCTGTATATGTGTAAATAGACAAAAACTGAAACTGACCTCGTATATGGGTTTTTGGGGTTCTAGTTCGCGCTCATTTGAAGAAACCTTTTTAAAATTCATAAGTAGCGGTCTTCTCAATAACGAATTTTTTCTACGAAAATTTGCTAAAATATAGACTATTAAACTATAAACTCTATAGCTGCAACTACTGCCGAAGCATCAGAAAAAGGGTATATATGAAATGGATTTTCTGAAAATATTTTAATAAAATGAAGGACAATGATGGTTGAAGCTGAATCTTAAGGCTTTGTAAAACACACTTGTTACGACATATCGTCTACATAATCCATATTTGTTCAAAATTCGTTGTCGGAAAATTGCAAATTTTGACGTTTTAAATAGCGACTTTGACGTTTGAAGAAGAAAAATTATCAAGTTTTCAAAATATTTTTTTCTGCTAATTCTTAGCGTTTTTGCGTCAAGAAAACTTAACCGTTCGATGTAATATTCAATTGGTTATGTTAATCACACAAAATATTTTGTTCTTGTGCTTTCTTCTGATCACCAGTGGCACCCACATTTTTTGCTTAAAATGCCTATAACTTTTTTCCTTTCAACTTAGAGATCTTAATTTTGGCACGTAGGGTAAGTTGGATAGTAGAAACGTATATGCCAAATTTGGTTGTCATAGCTTTGTTATTTGCGGAGATACGAACATTTTCCGAAGAAAAACCAAAAATTTTGCCCAAAAAACTGGTCTGGTTTTTCTGGCTAACGAACGTATCCAAGCCACTTACAAAAGGAAGGTACGCACCAAATTTCATTAAAATCGGCCCATTATTTTTTGAGTTATTGATACGATATATATATATATATATATATATATATATATATATATATATATATATATATATATATATATATATATATATATATAACACAGATCTCCCCATTAAATCAATTTTTCATTTTACGAAAAATTCGCTAAAATTAAAATGCTTTTTAAAATAAGAAGAGATAAACACGATTCGTATTCGTACTGACAGTAACATTATTTTTGCTTTAATATAAACAAACATGTTCTAATTGATTTAATATAATCTCTAACACTCGTATACGACACGCGATGACCGCAAAGGGCCCGCTTAATACGGATGTGTTCGTTTTCCTGACTAGAGGCGAGCAATCCAACACTCATGTTGTCACAAGGGTACCTGTCTGTGCAAGTTTGTTTCCGGTTCTTCCTTTCCGGTCGCAAATGGAGATAACATTGCCAACCTAAGGGAAATATGCTGTGGGTTTTAAAAAAGACATATATGTTAATGTTACGTAAAAAGTATGAAACTCATTCAGAAGTGTTCCCCTCTTAAACACGCAAACGTTTTGAAGTTTCGGTTCTAGAACATTTTATATCTTTGAACTAGCACACTTAGTGAGCGCCAACTAGGCCCCCTAGAACCCATATCAAGGGTCAGTTTCAATAAATTAATATATATATATATATATATATATATATATATATATATATATATATATATATATATATATATATATATATATATAAATGTATGTGTCACACCCAAAACACAAATAATAATGGGCCGATTTTATTCAAATTTGGCACGTACCTTCCTTTTGCAAGTGGCGCCGGTTTTCCCGGAATATTTTGTGTTTTCTTTCGGAAATCTCCGAAAGTAATAAAGAAGGACAACCAAATTTGGTGCGCTGGTTTCCGTCATAAAGAGTATCCTATGTATCAAAATGGAGACATATAAGGTAACAGAAAAAAAAGTTATAGGCATTTAAAGAAAAAAATTGGGTGCCACTGATGACACGATAAACGGACAAAAGTAAAATAATATATAACAAAATCCTATGTATGATCCAAAGTTTGTTGGCGCAAAAAGGTTGAGAAATGCCAGAAAAATTACTTTGAAAATTTGATAACTTTTCCTCTTAAAACGTCAAAGTCGCTATTTAAAAGGTCAAAATTGGCAACTTTTAGTCAAAGAACCTGAAGCTAATACGGCCTATGTAGAGAAAATGTTACAAGAAATGTGTTTTGCGAGTCTTTAAATTTCAGCTTCAGCCGTCACTGTTACGTATTTCACTAAAATGTTACCAGAAAATTCATTTCAAATAGACCCTTTCTCTGATTCTTTAGCAGTAGTTTTAGTTATTGAGTTTATGGTTTAATTCCCTATAATTTTTAGCAAATTTTCGTAGAATGAACTTGCTATTGAGGAGACCGCAACTTTTGCATTTTAAAAATATTTTTTTAAATGAGCGGAACTAGGTCCCCTAGCACCCACATCAGGGGTTAGTTTCAGTTCTTATCTGGTTTTATATATATATATATATATATATATATATATATATATATATATATATATATATATATATATATATATATAAAGGCTGACTCATTTCTACGGTAAAAATCAATACTACTGTTATTATACAAGATACGAGAAACAATGGTGTACGCCTATGATAGGGTGTCTTGATCTACATCTTAAAAAACTATTTCTACCATCACAGGTGGCCCATAAGTCGTTGGTGATACATATTTTTTTATCGAACACGCCTTATATTATTGCATTCTGCATTTTTTATCGAAATATAATGCATGTTTGTGAGAAAAGAAATTCGCGACGCAGCAAATGCGTTATGGTAGCGAATTTCATTAAATGCTTCGAATTTGATTACCTGCAATTTGAGCTACATCTTATAAAAATTATTTTGACAATCACATAAGTCGTTGGTGATACAAATTTGCTTTTTTCAATCGAACATCCTTTATATTATTGCATTTTTGCATTTTCCATCGAATTGTTATGCATGCTTGTTTTCAAGTTATTTCAATTGTTTTGCCACTTTCCAGATTTTTGGCACATATCAAAAATTGTGATAGGTCGTTTGAACCAACAAAAATCGATGTCCAATGCAAATGACGCATTCAGAGAGGTTTTCGTTTATATTATTACATGGAACAATCGAGATTCCATGCACGGGGCGCTTTCAAATAGTGACTGAATTTACAAAACAAAAACAAAAATATTTCTTTTTTTAATTTCAACAACACACCACGAGGGCTCACAGCGTCAATATTATCGTACCGTGGCTGTCGACAAGGAGGAAAGAGGCAACTTGTTAATTCTGGATTTGAAGGTTTGGAGGTTCGGCGGAGAAGGAAAAACATGTGCCGGCAAGGAATTCCACAACTTGGAAGTCCTCGGGACAAAAGAGCGGGCATGTTCTATGTCTAATGACCTGGACAGTAAAAGCGTTCATTCGCTCTGTTCCTCTGGTAGATCTGTTGGGAGCACCAGGTGGAGGAACTATGGAAGAAAGCTCCTCTGAGCAGTGCCCGTGAAGATATCTATAAAAGAAAAAGAGGTTACCAACGGCACGTCGGTGGGCAAGCGATGCCAGCTTTTGGGTGAGGGTAAGGTCATTCTCTTCTAAATAGAGTCCAGGATAGCGAGTGTAGAAGCGGCAGCGGCACCCCAGATGTGGGAGCAGTATTCGAGGTTTGGCCTTACTTGTGAAGTATATAAGGTATAGAGATTCGCTGGTGAAAAGTATTTGCGAGCCCGGAAGAGGAAACCTAATTCCTTAGCAGCCGCTTCTGCAATTGATGTGACATCGATCTGCGCTGACGGAATCCATACTGCCTGTCGTGGATTAGACTGTGTTTTTCAAGAAATTTTAGTAATTCAGTGTTTATATACATTTCCATCACTTTAGAGATGACTGAAAGGAGAGAAATATGCCTGCAGTTGCTAGGAAGCGCTTTGGACCCTTTCTTGGGGACGGGTTGTACTCGAGCAATTTTCCAGCTACTAGGGAATATACCTCTATTGTAAGATGTCTGAAACAGACGAGTCAAGACAGGAGTAAGTTCTGGTGCGCATTTTTTGAGAACAATTGCTGGGATCTCGTCAAGGCCAGAGGCTTTCCTGGTATTAAGAGAAGAGACCATCTTTCGTACCTTTTTAGTTTTGAAAATGATATTCGTCATTTTATGCGCGACATTGGGGACTGTTGGTGGTTGAACTGTCGTAACTCAATTCTTTCAAATAGAACCCATCCTTATTTTGTATTTCAGAAGTGAAGGGCAACAGAATAAATGTTTGATAAGTTATTTAAAAGAATGTTTTCGGATTTTCGTGAAAAAATTGTTTGTAAATTTTTATGCAAAAAACCTTTCTGGGAGTTTTGTCGAAAAGTTTATTTGATGAAATATGGCATATTGTTTCTACTATATAGGTTATACTGGTAACCAAATTTGATACCTGCTTTCATTACAAAAAGACGTATTTGCTACTGAAAATATTTTTAGAAAAATTCACTAACATAACGTACTTGCTGCGTCCAAACTTTTTTCTCCTAATTAATTAGCTTCGTAAAGGCAAATAAATCAATGCGTTGTATCGAATTTCATAAATAAATAAGGGACAAAACTTAAAAGAAGACATCTTAGTTAAAGGCAAATATCCAGATTTACATCATGACAATACTTGTGTTCACTACGTGCTGAACGTGAAACAGTACAATTATCCAATAACCCTTATATTTATCTGATCTTGCATCTTATAACTTTTGTTATCATATTGTATAAGCTACTCTGCCAAAACTGACAAACAACAAAAACAACAATATTATATAAGCTATAAGGATGAATTTTGCCAGCGGTGAAGACGCCAGGAAATAGACGACAGGTATTTTGTAGCGCTAAATGAATCAGGGAATCATTATGATAAGTGATGATAAACCCAATTATCTAACCAACCTTGTTTGATTGACGTAAATTCTGTGACATAAAATGTGTACGTAATGTACAAATTATTCAAAATATCATTAGCGTTAGTGTAACGCTTGCCCAAATTTCCTTGATATTTAACATTTAAAAGATAATGCAACAATTTTTTTGGATATGGCACTTATTCCTCTTTGCTTAAACGGCTGCTGTTTTAGCTTCTGTAAATTAACTCTTAAAACATTAGTTTTGCGGAAATTTATTTTTCTTATTTCTATTTCAGATAAAACAGACAGAAAATTTATTAGACCGCTCAATCCGGATGTAATATATCCAGGGTTTTTATGTAATAAGGATAACAATATACTATACTGTACAAGGATATAACATACAGGTAATCCATTTTATTTATTCGCTGGATTAGGGCCCAAGTAGTTAATGATTTCTTTTTCCAGGAGGTCAGGTCGAAATCTAGAGGACAGTGGCGTGTAAAACTTCAAGTTCTACAAGCAAACTAATAAAAGGGGCAACTTATTCGCAGATTATTAACATTACCTTGTGACAACAATCTTTACTGTACTTTTGTTATTTCTAAACATATTTTAAAGCTTATTCCTAAGTCTACCCCGAGATTAAAAGAGTCTAGACGCAGCAAGTGCGTTATGGAAGTGAATTTTCATAAAAATATTTTTAATAGCAAATATGTCTGTTTAATGTAAGCATGCATCAATTTGGTTACCGGTATAACCCATATAGTAGGAACAATGTATCATATTTTATCAAAATAACTTGCTTGAAAATTTACAAAAACTTTCCTAAAGTAAAATTAAAACGTTTCCGAGAAAACACGTTTCCTAGCTGACGAACCTTAGGTTAATAGCAAATTGCGTTATTGAATTTTGAAGCGTTTAATGAAAATTCGCTACCAAAACGTACTTACTGCGTCTTGATTTTTTTACAAACATGCATCATATTTCGATGACAAATGCAAAAATGCAATGAGGAATGTTAAAAAAAATTTGTAGGTATCACCAACGACTTATGGGCCATCAGTGATTGTCAAAATAATTTTATAAGATGCAGCTCAAGACACCCTATAGGTAACGTATAAATTTTTTTCTCGTATCTTGCATAATAACAATTATATTGAGATTTACCGTTGAAATGCGTCACCCTGTATGTATGTAAACAGAAATTAAACCCGGACATGGATTCTGGGGGACCTAGTTCGCGCTCATTTGAAGAAAGCTTTTTAGAACTCAAAAGCCGCGGTCTTCTTATTGACGAACTTTTTCTATGAAAATTAGCTAAAAATTATAGACCGTTATACCATAAACTTAACTAAGACTACTTCCAAAGCATCAGACAAAGTGATTATTTGAAATGAATTCTTTGGAAATATTTTATTAAAATGTTGGGCAAAAATGGTTGAAGCTGAAACTTAAGGGTTTGCAGAACAGTTCTTACATAATCCGTATTTCTTTCAGGTTCTTTGCCTAAATGCTGTTTCAAATTGCGACTTTTTACGTTTTGAGGAAAACCCCCATTTTTTTTAAATGCCTCTACCTTTTTTGTCTTTAAACTTACAGGACCTATAATTTTGGTAAATTGTTCAGCCTTTATATTTTTATATATATATATATATATATATATATATATATATATATATATATATATATATATATATATATATATATATATAACTGAAACTGACCCTGGATATGGGTTCTAGGACGCCTAGTTCGCGCTCATTTAAACAAAGTTTTTCCAAATTCAAACGTCGGGACCTTCTCGTTAGTGAATTTTTGTAAAGAAAATTGACTAAAACAAGCACGGGAAAAGTCTACGACTGTATTAAATAAACGGTTTCAGTAAGGTAGGGAAAGAACAAACAACCAGATAGGCTATTCAGATTGAATTAAGTCTTAAAACTTTCATCTCCTCTTTATCAAATTATTTTTATACACAAATTCGCCAAAAAATTCATAGGAATAACAACAACCTGATTATAAGTGAAGTGAAATGAAATTAAAAAAGAAAATCGAGAAAAGTACAGTCACTAACTAGGATTAAAACTCGTCATGTAGGAGTCGATTATTCGATGTACAGGGACTTACCCCAGTGAGCTACGCTCAATATGTATGTACTAGCAGGTATATCCCATAATACATGTTAATTATTTTACGTTTTACAATTTACACAAAACCATTTTGATTTACAATGGATTTTTTGCTCATATTTCAACGAAATCAACGAAAATAACGACTTAGACACATAATATCTACAAGCTTGTTACTCATTTCTTGTAGTATATTTGATTTACATCCGTACTCAATCAATTTTGACCTTTTAACTTCCTTGAAGATGAACAATTTACCAATATTTAGGTCTGTTAGTTTAAAGATAAAAAAGTTAGAGGCATTTAAAGAAAAAAAAATCGGGGTTTTCCGCAGAACGTAAAAAGTCGCGATTTGAAACGTCAAAAATAGCAAGATTTAGGCAAAGAACGTGAAAGAAATACGGATTATGTAACGAGTGTTCTGCAAACCCTTAAGTTTCAGCTTCAACCATCATTGCCCTTCATTTTACTGAAATATTTCCAGAAAATTCATTTCAAATAGACCCTTTCTCTGATGCTTTGGCAGCAGTTTTAGTTACGTTTATGGTTTAACGGTCTATAATTTTTAGCTAATTTTCGTAGAAAAAATTCTTCATGGAGGAGACCGCTGCTTTTAAATTCTAAAAAGATTTTTTTAAATGAGCGCAAAGTAGGCCCCCTAGAATCCATATCCGGGTTTACTTTCTGTTTACATATATACAGGGTGACGCATTTCTACGGTAAAGCTCAATATAATTGTTATTATGCAAGATACGAGAAAATATTGTATACATTACCTATAGGGTGTCTTGAGCTGAATCTTATAAAATTATTTTGACAATCACAGGCTGGCCCATAAGTCATTGGTGATACCTACAATTTTTTTTGAACATTCCTTATGCATTTTTGCATTTTCATCGAAATATGATGCATGTTTCGGAAAAAAATCGAGACGCAGTAAGTGCGTTTTGGTAGCGAATTTTCAATAAACGCTTCAAAGTTCAATAACGCAATTTGCTATTAACCTAAGGTTCGTCAGCTAGGAAACGAGTTTTCTCGAAAACGTTTTAAGTTTATTTTCAGAAAATTTTTGTACATTTTCAAACAAGTTATTTTGATAAAACATGGTATATTGTTCCTACTATATAGGTTATACCGGTGACCAAATTGATGCCTGCTTGCATTAAAGAGACATGTTTGCTATTAAAACATTTTTATGAAAATTCACTTCCATAGCGCACTTGCTACGTCCAGACTTTAAACTTGCGGAGATATGATTTTTTTTCGAAGTGAAACCCAAAGTTTTCTTGGAAAACCTTGTTAGATTTTCCTGGCTAACGAACTTATGCAAGCCACTTACAAAAGGAAGGAATTCACCAAATTTGATCAAAATCGGACCCTTACTTTTCGAGTTATCGGTGTGATACATATGCATATGTATATATATATATATATATATATATATATATATATATATATATATATATATATATATATATATATAGATATATATATATAGATATATATATATATATATATATATATATATATATATATATATATATATATATATATATATATATATATATATATATATATATATATATGAACATATAAAAATTGAAACTGACCCCGGATATGGGTTATCTAGGGTCCTAGTTTGCGCTAATTTGAAGAAATTTTTTCAAAATTCAAAAGTCGGGATCTCCTCATTATTGATTTTGTTTAAAGAAAATTCACTAAAAGAATTGACTTGAGTTTTTCTTGTACAGAGTAAAGTCCAATGCGTTTGTTTCGATATGGCCCGCGCCACTGCTAAGGGAGATTTACTGGAATTGACATAGAAATGAAAGCAAGACTAGAAAGGTCTGGCTTTCCTTTCCTTGCTTGAGTAATTCTTGAAGATAATTATAGCTTTTTCTTAACACAATTTCAGCTGCCTTCCTTTTTTCTATAGAATCTTTCATTATTTTTGTAGGTACAACAATCTGGAGTAAAGACATCTTAATTTCGTCCAATTGAATCAAAATCTTGTAGATTAGGTTTTTCTGCTGTAATATTTGTTTCTAAATGATACGAATTTAGTTGATTTTTTTTGCGAATATTTCCCACTTTTGTAATTTCAGATAATGAAACGCGAAAACATTCTAAGCATTTGTAATAAGCTCCGGAAAAATAATAAATAATTTATACGGTAACCAGATTTTATCTCCTACAAAAAATTCTTTCCCTGATTATATTAGATATAAACATTTTCTCAATTTAACCAAATTACTCGCTGCTTTTCCATTACAAAGCCACAACCAATTAGGTATATATTACGTATTTTGTCTTTCCATCAACCAATTTCCGCGACTTGCACCGTGTCTCTTGACTCAGCTTTTTGTTTACAGATAATCAAGCGTTTTCACCAGCGGAACCTGCAAATTATATAACACTCCTAGATGTCAAGGGCAATTATTTTTCGATAAACTGCATTAATTTATAAAAACACAATTATTAATAAAAAAATTAAGATTCTAAAATGGCTTATGACAGACGTTTAAATTACCCATTAAATAGGCATTGAAATTTTTTTGACTAATTTAATATAATTAATAAAGGTCTGGACGCAGCAAGTGCGTTGTGGTAGTAAATTTTTATAAAAATATTTTTAATCCAGATATGTCTTTTTTAATGAAAGCAGGCATCAAATTTGGCTAAATATTTTTTACACAAAATTCTGCTAAAAGCATACATAAAATTCAAATTATATACCTAATCTGTAATTAAAATTGAAAATAAAATAATTTGTTTGCACGAAAATCCATTAAAACCTTATTTTCAATGAATTTCGTTTAAAAAATTTTCTACCAAATGAATAATTTTTCATACAAAAATTCTGAAATGTTTCTTCAAAGAAAATGCACTAAATTCATTTATAGGAAAATTCTCTATTAAAGTAACATTTTGTACAAGAACATTCGCTAACATAAATAAATTAAATAAAAATAAAATAACCTATATAGTAGGGAGAACGTACTATATTTTATCAAAATAACTTGTTTGAAAATGTACAAAAATTTCCGAAAATAAACTTAAAACGTTTCCGAGAAAACTCGTTTCCTATTTAACGAACCTTAGGTTAATAGCAAATTGCGTTATTAAATTGTGAAGCATTTAATAAAAATTCGCAACTGTGTCTCGATTTTTTTTACAAACATGCACTATATTTAGATAAAAAATGCAAAAATGCAATATGGAATGTTAAAAAAAATTGTAGGTATCACCAACGATTTATAAACCATCCTGTGATTGTTAAAATAATTTTTTAAGATGCAGCTCAAGACACCTTATACGTAATGTATACAACTTTTTAAGGAAAACCCCTTTTTAGTGAATTTTCTTAGAAAAAATTCACTAATGGGGAGATGTCGACTTTTGAATTTTGAAAAAATTTCTTCAAATGAGCGCGATCTAGGACCCCTAGAACCCATATCCGGGGTCAGTTTCAATTTTTATATGTTTATATATATATATATATATATATATATATATATATATATATATATATATATATATATATATATATATATATATATATATATATATATATATATTTATATATATATAGATAACTCAAAAAATAATGGGCCGATTTCGATAAAATTTGGCATGTACCTTTCTTTTGTAAATGGCTTGGATAAGTTCGTTAGTCAGGAAAATCGAACGAGGTTTTCCGGGAAAATTTTGAGTTTTCATTCGAAAAAAATTCTTATCTCAAAAAGTAATAAGCCGATTTGAATAAAATTTGGCATGTAGCTTCCTTTTGTAAATGTCTTTGACAAGTTTGTTAGTCAGGAAAATCTGACGAGGTTTTCTGGGAAAATTTTGAGTTTTTATTCGAAAAAAAATTTTATCTCAAAGAAGGATGAGCCGATTTTAATAAAATTTGGCATGTACCTTCCCTTTGTAAATGGCTTTGATAAGTTCGTTAGTAGAAAAAATCGGACGAGGTTTTCCGGAAAAATTTTGAGTTTCCATTTGAAAAAAAATTTTATCTTAGAAAATATAAAAATTATGATAACCAAATTTGGTAGGTAGGTTTACTATATAGAAAGTAAACTATACACCAAAATTTAGATTTCTATGTTACAAGAAAAAAAGTTATAATAAAATATTTTGTGCCAGATCATTTCTATGAAAATTCACTACCATAACGCACTTGCTGCGTCCAGGCTTTTTTTAATGCCTTTAACTTGTTTGTCTTTAAACTTGCAGTCCTAAATTTAGATAAATTCTGTACTCTTTATATATATATATATATATATATATATAATTGAAACTGACCCTGGATATGGGTTCTAGGGGGCCTAGTTTGCGCTCATTTGAAGAGATTTTTTCTAAATTCAAAAGTCGGAATCTCCTCATTAGTGATTTTTAAAAAAGAAAATTCACTAAAACAAGCACTTGTGAAGCCACGGGAAAAGTCTACGACCTTATTAAATATGGGACAGTTTCACTAATTTAGGGGAAGAACAAACAACCAGATATGCTATTTAAATTGAATTAAGTCTTAAAACTTTCATGTCCTCGTTATGAAATTATTTTTTAAACAAAAACTCGCTAAAAAATCATCGGAATAATAACAATCTAACTAGATAACGGTGAAGGGAAATGAGACTCAAAAAAATTGTTAAAAAGTAAAGTCACTAACTAGGATTATAACTCGTCATGTAGGAGTTGATTATACGACGTACAGGAACATATCCCACTGAGCTACGCTCGACATGTATTTTTTACTAGCAGGTATAACATAATGCATCTTAATTGTTCAACGTTTTACAATTTACACAAAACCATTTTGATTTACAATGGATTTTTTGCTCATATTTGAACGAAATGGAGGAAAATAACGACTTATACATATATCTAAGAGCTTGTTAGTCATTTCTTGTAGTATTGTTCACTCAAATTCGTACTCAGTCAATTTTGACGTCTTAACTTTCTTGAATCAGATTTACTTAATTAAAAATTAATTTACCTCTAACTTTTTTGCTTGCTAAGATAGATGTCTGAATTGGTGCGCAGGATACTCTTTATGACAGAAACCAGCGTACCAAATTTGATCAAAATCTGACCATTATTTTTTGAGTTATCGGTGTGATATATATATATATATATATATATATATATATATATATATATATATATATATATATATATATATATATATATATATATATATATATATCTAAACATTGAAACTGACCCTGGATATGGATTCTAGGGGGTCTTGTTCGCGGTCATTTGAAGAAATTTTTTCAAAACTCAAAAGTCGGGATCTCCTCATTAGTTAATGTTTTTTTAATAAAAACGCATTTAGTAATTTAAGTGAACTTTTAAAAAGTCACTAAAATTACTAAATGCGTTTTATCGATTCTATTTAATTTGTGATGTATCGTAACCGGTACAGGCTAAGGCCATTTATCGACGGCAGAGAGCAGTTTTATCACCTTGGAACTTTCGCCTAGCTCTTTGATTTCTGTAAGAAGAGGGGGAATCACTAACACGCCCAATGTCTCGTGATACACGGAATCGACGGACTCATCCCCCTCCGAATAACAAACGTGCAGACATTGAACTCACGGAAACATAATTCCAACCTCGGTAGCTGCTAATTTCACATTATGCAATAAAAACTAAGTGAGCCCACGACCGTTGGTTCCAGAGGAACAAATTCCTAACAAAACTGTGAAAATTTATTTATTGAGAGAAAACGTGGTATTATTAGGCTTTCACACAAAAACCTGTAAGCTGTAAAATAATTCTGCTTCGGGTTAAATTCATGTGAACTTTTTCACCTGATATTTTGTATTTAAAACTCTTTATTATAACACACTAACTTTCTAGAACGCAATCAAATTGTTGTTTACTTTTAATTTCCCCCTGATATATGTATCGATTATCGATAAAGCCTTTCCGAATATATTAGGAACTTAGATTACCTTTTATTCATATCATTTAATTGTGGGCTTAAAAAAGTCAGTATTCTAGTAATAGAGTGTATTTATGGCCTTGCCACCGATCGCTTGTTTTCAGGATTCCCTCACGGATGCGGTAATTCTAATGATTTTTCTCATGAACCAATTTATATACAGAGTTGTCCAAAAGCAATTGTACGCAGTGTAGCAGTAGATTTTTGGTATCAAAATAACACGATTTATCAAAATTTACCTTAGCTCAAACTAAAAAAGTCTGGACGCGACAAGTCCGTTATGGTAGTGAATTTTCATAAAAATGTTTTTAATAGCAAGTATGTATTTTCATTTAACGAAAGCAGGCATGAAATTTGGTGCATAACCTATATAGTAGAAACAAAATAAACTCAAAATGTTCCCGAAAAAAACTGGTTCCTAGCCAACAAACGTTAACCTAATAGCAAATTGAGCTATTTAAATTTGAAACATATAATGAAAATTCGCTATCATAACACATTTGTTGCGTCCTGAGTTTCTTTTCTTACAAATAATTCCATTACAATATTTCGATGGAAAATGCGAAAAGGTTATAATATTAGGTGTGTTCGATTAAAAAAAGGTTTAAATAGCAAATCTGTCTTTCTTTCAGCCATCAAATTTTGTTACCAATATAGTAAAAACAATGTCCCATATTTCATCCAAATAACTTTATTGTTTGAAAAAGTGCATTTTTTTTTAGAAAATGAACTTAAATCGTTTTCGAAAAACTGGTTCGATTTATCTGGCCAGCGAACCTCTTCGAGTTATTTGCCCACCTACCAAAATATAATTATTCACAAAAATATTTTCGACGAAACTTGGTGATTTCTACGGAAGCACAAAAAAATTTCTGCAAAAGCTGGCTAAATATTTTTTACACAAAATTTTGCTAAAAGAATACATAAAATTCAAATTATATACCTAATCTGTAATTAAAATTGAAAATAAAATAATTTATTTGCACAACAAAACATTAAAACATTGTTTTCGACGATTTTGGTTTAAAAAATGTTCCCTGAATTAAATCACTTTTCATACAAAAATTCTCAACAAATGTGTCTCCAAAGAAAATTCCAAAATTTATTTATAAGAAACTTCCCTATTAAGACATTTTGTACAAGAAAATTCGCTAATAAAAATAAATTTAAAAAAAAAACTGGTCCGATTTTCATGGCCAACGAACTATTTCAATTTATTTAGCCACCTACCAAAATATGATTTTCCCAAAAACTTTTTCGACAACAAAAATTTCATGAAAATTTGCAAGCAGTTGCTTCAAGAAAATACGTAGATTTATAATAACTTATTAAACATTAATTACCAAAATTTCACAAAAATATCTTACAAAAAATGATTTCCACTGAAGCACAAAATATTTCTACGAAAACTGGCTAAATATTTTTTTATACAAAATTTTGCTAAAAGAATACATAAAATACAAATAATATACCTACTCTGTATTTAAAATTGAAAATAAAATAATTTGTTTGTACATAAATCCATTAAAACCTTATTTTCTACGAATTTCGTTTAACAAAAATGTTCCATCAATTGATAATTTTTCACACCAAAACTCTCAACAAATGTTTCTTCAAAGAAAATTAATTATATTCCTTTGTAAGAAAATCCGCTATTAAAAGAACATTTTGCACAAGAAAATTAGCTAGTCGAAATAAATTAAATAAATTAACAAATACTCAAAATCTGATCTAAATACATAATTAGATACTTAACCTGTGGGTTCACAGAGAAAATTCTTTTGTCTGGGAATGCGGTAAAAATTGAATCCGGTTGTAGAGAAGAAAATAACCTCTTCTGATGCCACGTCTATGTTAACTGTGGAACGGTTTTACCAACTAAGGGCAACAACAGTTGCCACTAAGCATGAATTAAAAATGCTTATATTTCATTAGTGATTTTTTTTAACAAAAAGAAGCTAAAAATAAGTGGAAAATACATCAGATAATTTTAAAATTGCATTAAAGACGAAAAAAGTTAAAAAAAATCTGACAGAGAAATTCAGTCAACGGTGAGATTTGAACCAGCGTTGCTTTGCTTAACAGCAATGTATCTAAACATTCGAGCACAGTAAGACTTTGAGAATATTGTGCAATAAAAGGTAGATAACCCGTAATGGTCTTTAGTTATTTACTTGTAATATGCAAGGTCTAGACCATTCTAATATACATTTTATGCAATATTTACGATTCATAAAACACAATAGTTATACTAATTTTCAGGTTTCAAATCTCCAGTTTGACATTTACAGGAGAAAAATTATTATATTTTCAAAGTAATTTTTCTGGTACTTCTTGAACTTTTTGTTCCATGAAAAGATAAACGTTGTAATATTTAATAGATTTTGTTTATTGCGTCTTCTCTGAATTTTAGTGGCACTAAAATTTTGCTTTATTAAGTGCGTATAACTTTTTTTTATTTCAAGATAGAGAGTTTGGTTTTTACAATGTAAACCAGCTTGCCCAATTTGGTTGCCATAGGTGTGTTATTTTCGGAGATATTATTTTTTTCCAAAAGGAAACCAAAAATTTTCCCGGAAAACCTAGTTCGATTTTCCTGGCTAAAGAACTTATCGAAGCTACTAATAAAAGAAAGCTACATGCCAAATTTTATCAAAATTGTTCATTATTTTTTGAGTTATCGTTGTGATATATATATATATATATATATATATATATATATATATATATATATATATATATATATATATATATATATATATATATATATATATATATATATATATATATATATATATATATAAAGATATAAAAATTGAAACTGACCCCGGATTCTAGGGGGCCTTTGAAGAATTTTTTCAAACTTTAAAAGTCGGAATCTTCTCATTAGTGTGTTTTTAAAAGAAAAATCACTAAAAGGAACAGGGTGTTATTTTTCGCCTTCATCGGTTTTTTAAACCCAAGAGACACAAATATGTGACTAGGGTGTCATATAATTGGGTTAATTTTCTCTTTTACTTTCTATTTGTGGACCCCTAACAAGTTTAAAATTCACTCTATAGAACTTCTAATAATTATGGGTGATAAAGTAGATAATAAAACAAATTCTGTTACTTATACATGTTCCACGTTATCACAAAGCTTTTCTAAATACGAGTGCTTCGAGTGCTTGCACAAAGAAACGTAAAAACGTATGTTTGCAAATGTAAATTGGATGACTGCAGCAAACGTGCTACAACCTAATTCGTTTTCGTCACATTTTCACCAGCAGATATTTCCGGCGACAGTTAAATTCAGGCGCAAACGTAAAAAAGGCATTTATTTATGTTTCTTCTGATTCTACATGATATTATATAATAACAAAAAGTCATGTGTTATGATACTAAACTTCATGCATACAGGGTAGTCAATAGAGATATATACAAGCGGGTTTTTCTCTATTTAAAGTTATCTCTTATAAAGCGCTCGGGCAGGTCGCTTTTGTTTTTTACTGGGACATATTTTTGCGCAAATGTAAAAGCTTCTGCCTTATCCACCAGAAGGGGGTAGGTACCCCCTTTAACATTTTAAATAGCACGTGGACTAATGGGAAAAATTGTTGGAAAGGCTACCCAATTCTCTGTTCAACAGATTCTGAAAATCCTTTCAATTCTTGGGGAGACAGCTGCACCACTCACTCAACCAAAAACAAAACAAAAACAGGACGCGGATCCCCAGGCTTTGATAGAATGTAATCCAGTGACAAGAAAACGTCCACGGCTAAATCCAGAGCGTGCGAAACCTAAATCGCATACTTTCAAATACAATGTATCCTCAAGTTCTGGTAAGTTTACACGATGCAAGGCCGCTTTTATCAATCTACATGCCATAACCATTGATCGTGTCCGACGTTTGTCCAATTTACTTTCTCAGGGGAAATCTCCTGGAGACAAACGAGGAAAACAAACTTCTGGAAATGCGATATCTGGAGAAGTCATAAGATTGATAGATCATATTAGATCTTTCCGCACTCATTACACTAACCGTGACTACCAATATTTAAGTAAACAACTGCATATCACTATGTGAAAACTGGAACCTGTGACGAGCACTAATAAGTACACTTGGAGAACATCCAGATCACCACAACACATATTCCAGAGACCTTACGATCGTTTCGTTGACAATGTCAACATCTTCAGAGGAAGAAAATTCTAACATAAAAAACTAGATCCCGTGTATTTATATCGAGTCAAGGTAAACGAACTATATGGTACGGTGGACTGATCATGTGTGGCACAACATATATGGGATAATAATCACCACATTGACAAAGAAAATTTGAAACTTGTCAAAAATGTTAGACATCAAACTATGCTTGATTCATTAGAAAGTATTTTTATATTACGGTCTATTAACAACAAAACTTCATGAAACCGTGCGGCACCTGTAATTTCAAGCCCTTTATTTTCACTTTGCATTTGACCGCTTAAACACTCCTAATTTGTCTGGTAGAATAAAAAATTATTGTCAATAACTCGACTGGTTTATACATATACTAATCTCTATGTTTGTCTCGACTTAAAGACCTGTTCGGTTTGTTGTATCTATGTAGTCAATATAAATACTTTCACGTAGAATTAAAATCAATATAAATATAGTTTTTATGTAGTATTTTAGTTGAATTATTTATCATTTGTTAGAGTTAACACGGTGAGATAGACACCTGGGTTTTAGTTTTCTATTTAAAAAAGATGAGTTGAGTTGATGTTGTTTATCTCACCAGATGTCTTTGTCGGCATGATCCAAAATCCACAGAGTAAATTTTTAGATCGAAAGGAAACGTACTGATTCTTTAAATAACTCGGGTCCTTTTAAACCTATATTATTAGATAAGGGTCATAAATTTGTCGACCAGAAGATTAAAGCAGGTCTCCGACCTCGTAGTTTCACTGCGCAATAAACAAACCATCGTTCTTGGACGACAACTTTACTTCGGACTAGTTCGTTTACCTTGACGCGATATAAATACACGGGATCTAGTTTTTTATGTTAGAATTTTCTTCCTCCGAGGATGTTGACATTGTCAACGAAACGATCGTAAGGTCTCTGAAATATGTGTTGTGGTGATTTGGGTATTCTCCAAGTGGACTTATTAACTGCATATCAGAAAAATGCATCAATTCTTCTTGAGAAATACTCAGAATGTTATGTAAAATACAGTTTTTATAGACGAATTTTTGTAGTTTATCTTTTGGAAGGCCCCAAGTGGATACATGCTGTACTTGCGAGTAACTTACCAATAAGATTCAATCGAAGTCTTTAAACGATGTTGCAAAAGGGTTGCTGTTGCTGAAAAGATAGTCCATCAAAGAAGAGCGAAGAAGTTCTTCACAAAAATGAGGTCAAGTCAAGAGTTATGCCGAAACTATCCACCGGTTGGAGGGATATGTATTGATTATATGAAAAATCTCAGCGTTATAAAAGATTTCAAAAAATGGTGGCCCCAATTCAATAAAAAAATTGCTTGTCTACAGCTTCCTTAGGTAGAGGGGTACCAAAAGAAGAGATAGTTTCCTTCTGTATTTCAACTTTTATGCAGTTCACTCATACAGAAGACAAGAAAGGTTATGTCTTTGCTCGCAAACCCACACACATGACAAAGACAAGAAAAGGAAAATATTTTACTGCGGTTGCTGCTAACCCCAAAGACTGCAACTCCACAATTGAATTTACCAATATCCCACGATTGAAAGCTAATTTTAATGCTGTTCAGCAGCATGGCTAAGACAAACAATCCCACTTGCTAGTTCTAACCGTAACCCAAATGTATCCCTTCGCAATCTCACTTTATAGTTTGGACACTAGGTATGACGCTCTCCAATTCAAGAGTGATGTTTTTGTATATGCCTAGAATGGCGTTTCAGTTCAAAGACAGAAGTTATTAAAGGCCGTGCCTTTGGATGCCAGGTAGCTTCCAATTCCGTTATTAAACTCCACAAGGCTGCTAGATTGCTTCTATTGTTCCCACAATGACGATATTTACAAAGAATTTTTTGGATTATGTATTTAGTAAAATTGTTCTGCTTCGAAAGTTTAATGTAAATAGCGCAGCACGATTCGTTCAAGTATTTATTATCAGCCGAGATCCGATAGTAGAGGTTCCGACTCACATTTTAGATAGAAGCAATTATAAGCCTATGCCGTTATTAAAAAGTCTGGACGCAACAAGTGCGTTATGGAAGTGAATTTTCATAAAAATGTTTTTAATAGCAAATATGTCTCTTTAATGCAAGCAGGCATCAATTTGGTCACCGGTATAACCTATATAGTAGGAACAACGTATCATATTTTATCAAAATAACTTGTTTGAAAATGTACAAAAATTTTTCGGAAATAAACTTTAAACGTTTCCGAGAGAACTCGTATCCTAGCTGACGAACCTTAGGTTAATAGTAAATTTCGTTATTAAATTTTGAAGCATTTAATGAAAATTCGCTACCAAAACGCACTTAGTGCGTCTCGATTTTTTTACAAACATGCACCATAATTCAATGAAAAATAAAAAATGAATTAAGGAATGTTCAAAAAAGTTGTAGGTATCACCAATAACTTATGGGCCATCCTGTGATTGTCAAATAATTTTATAAGATGCAGCTCAACAGGTAATGTAACTAAAACTACTGCCAAAGCAACAGATAAAGGGTCTATTTGAAATGAATTTTCTGGAACTATTTAAGTAAAATAAAGGGCAATGATGGTTAAAGCTGAAACTTAAGAGTTTGCAGAACACCCTTTACACAATCCGTATTTATTTCAGGTTCTTTGCCTAAATGTTGCTAATTTTGACGTTTCAAATCGCGACTTTTTATGTTTTGAAGAAAACTCCAATTTTTTGTCTTTAAACTTACAGACCTAAATTTTGGTAAATTGTTCATCATCATATATATATATATATATATATATATATATATATATATATATATATATATATATATATATATATATATATATATAATTGAAACTGACCCTGGATATGGATTCTAGGGGGCCTAGTTCGCGCTCATTTAAAGAATTTTTTTCTAAATTCAAAAGTCTGACCTTGTCATCGGCCAAATACCAAATCTCAGTCATGCTTCATAAGAGATACACCAGCCCTAGACCCATCACAATGAACAACCAAGTTATTCAAAGTAATGAGTCCTTTTCACTTGTTGGCAGTTCGGGTCGGTTGCTGATTGAAAGCGGTAGCTGTTTAAATCGATCGACTTTAAACGTGTGAAATAAGTGATAGTAACATGAGTGGTAAGAAAAAAATAGACCCGCCGGATAGGGGGAAAGGTGAACAACTATTAGAAACGATGTTCATTGATGATGAAGACCTAGGCGACGTAAATATGGATAAGAAACAGGAAATAGAAAGTAAGAAGGATAGTGTTGATTTAATTAAACAAGGTAGGAGATATACAATTGGAGAGCCGGTATCAGTAAGTACAAAAACAATAAACAGTGATAATATAAATTCAAAATATGTGGAAAATGTAAATGAAAATAATATAAGACCTCAATATTTTTATAGTTTACACACAGGTGGCCCATTTATAGTTTATATGCAAAGAAAAGAAGGTTTTCTAGGAAAACTACACAAAATAGCAACATCTCGGTTAATAAAAAATTTAGAACCATCAATCCATGAAAATATAGATAATATTAGCAGTATAGGAATAAATAAAATAAAAATTACATTAAATTCGGCAGAAAGTGCAAATATGTTAGTCAAATCAAAAAATCTAATGCAAAATAACTATGAGACCTATATACCAATGTTTCTAGCATGTAGACAGGGCGTTATACGGTTTGTAGATTTGGATATTACGGAAAACGAATTAATAGATTTAATAAAACCTCTTTATGGGGAGTATTTTGAGGTTAGTGCGGTTAAAAGGTTAAGCAGAAGGGTATTTGAGGAAAATAAAGTAAAATTTATAAATACACAATCCGTTCTAATAACATTTAAAGGCCAAAAATTACCTAAAAAAGTAGTAATTGAAAAAATAGTTTTTGAAGTAGAGCCATACATTAAAAAAATTATCCAATGTTTGAAGTGTTTAAGGTATGGCCATTTGAGTTCCCAATGTAGAGGAAAAGAAAGATGTAAAAATTGTGGAGGAGAACATGCAAACAGTCAGTGTGAAAATGTTGAGCATTCATGTTGTGTTCACTGTGGGGGTGCGCATAAAGCTACTGATCACCAGTTATGTCCCGAATTTGCTAAACAAAAAGCAATTCATAATATTATGGGGATGGAAAACATTTCTTATAAGGACGCTTCGCATAAATACAATAATTCTTACAGCTTTTTATTAAAAAGTAATATTAAAACTAGCCAAGAACCAACAACACAATCAGAAATAAAACAAAGCTCATTATCTCAGTTTGCATCAGTCCAATCTTTTATTCCAAAAAAACAATTCATTTCAGAAAAAACTAACATAGATACGGGAAGCCAATACGTAAGTATAGATCAAAACCCTACAAAACGAAAAAGAATGGAACAGAAAAGTTTCAGCCAATATTCACCAGAACACAGTAAACTACTTGTTAACTATAATTATCTAAACCAACCTATTAAAAATAAATATCCTCCTCAATATCAGGTCCCCGCAGGAGAGGACCCGGGTAACTATTTTACTAATTCGGTAAAGGAACTTTTAAATAGTATCAAAATAGAAACTTTAGATAACAACACAAAAAGTAGTATAAAGGGCACATTGGAAAGAATATTAAATAATTTACAAAGTTCAAGTTAAATATTATGCAATGGAACTCTAGGTCAGCCCTTTCTAATAAGGGAAGCCTAGAAAAATATTTATATGATAATGACGTTGACATCGCTT
Organism: Tillus elongatus; assembly: GCA_964006375.1. NCBI lineage: Eukaryota > Metazoa > Arthropoda > Insecta > Coleoptera > Cleridae > Tillus > Tillus elongatus. The sequence continues at coordinate 130,067,585 of OZ023269.1, forward strand.
TGTTATCAGAAACTTGGTTTAAACCTAATTGTTATGTACACTTTTCCGGCTACAATATTCTAAGGCAAGATAGAGATGATGGTAAGGCGGGGGTAGCGATCCTCGTTAAAAATAATATTGTTTACACAGAAACGAAAGGTTTTGCAAAATTAGGGGGCATAATGTGTGTTTCTGCTTGCATAGTTTTAGAAAATTATAAAAAAATTAATTTGTACTCATTATATGCTGCAGCTGGTCATTCCGTTACGAAGGATCAGTGGAAAAGCACATTTAATAGCTTTAGTAAACCATTTATAGTTGGGGGAGATTACAATGCACATCACTTGGCCTTCGGAAGTACTTGGAGCGATAGCAAAGGCGAGGCGCTTTTATCAGCCATAGAAGATTGTCATCTTGTATATCTAAATGACGGAAAACCAACCTTGCTGCCCAAACCCTTTAGTAAAAGTAGATCAGCTATAGATTTAACGCTAAGTACTCCAGATATAGTGCCGCAAATTAGTTGGAATGTTATTGATGAAACTTTAGGTTCTGATCATTTTGTAATTTTGTTCGTGGTAAATAATGTTGAAAAATTAAATAATAATAGATATATGAGAAATAGTAGGTGGAATATACGTAAGGCCGATTGGATGGCGTTCTCACAGGGTGTTACCGACACTTTAAAGGAAAAATCAAACCATAATTGGAAATATCAAGATTTTGTTTTAATGCTGGAAAATGCCAGTGAACAGTCGGTGCCGGTAGTGAGAGCGGTATCCAATGAAAATAAAAAATATTTTGGTAAATCTTGGTGGAGTGAAGAATGTGAAAAAGCCATCATGTTGCAAAAAAGCAGACTATCCGAATATAAAAGACATTCGAACTATGAAAACTTTACTAGATATAATGAAGCAGTGGCAATAACAAAGAAAATTATTCTACAAAGCAAAAGAAAGACATGGCAAGACTACTGTAATAAACTTTCTAAAAGAACACCTTTGGGCGATATTTGGCAACAGATCAAATGTCTAAGTAACAGTCAGGCTATTAGAAAAACAGCAATCTCTAAATCAGTGGCCGAGGCATTTTTAAACAAGTTGGCTCCTCCTTGGGTCGAAGCACAAATAAGAACAGCAGGAATTTCGGAAGGACATAATAATCATCCTCTACTTCGACCATTTAGTATAGAAGAATTAGAATGTAGTTTGAAAAGAACACACAATACTGCACCAGGGCATGATCAAATACACTATGCGATGTTGACAAATCTACCTATTCAAGCAAAGCATGTTTTGTTAAAGATAATGAAAGAGATCTGGCAGACTGCGAATTTTCCACAGGAATGGAAGATCTATATTATATTAGCATTTTTAAAACCAAGGAAAGATCCGCTAAGCCCAGAGTCTTACAGAGGAATCTCTTTAGCCTCGTGTATATTAAAAACGTTTGAACGAATGTTAAAACGTAGATTAGAAGGTTGGTTAGAAAACAACAATATTTTCCCAAAAACCCAGTTTGGCTTTAGAAAAGGGCATTCAGTTAACGAAAGCATAGCACATTTAATCACAGATGTTAACATGTCCTTTACCAACTCAAAATCTATAGTAGCTGCATTTTTAGATGTTTGCGGGGCTTATGATAACATTAACCTAAGCATGCTAGTGAGAAAAATGACATCATTAGGAATTCCACCAAGCTTTAGTCACAGAGTTGTGTCACTGTATACCAATAGACTAATATACGTACGGGCAGATAACGACATACTAGGGCCAAGATTGACCAACAAAGGACTTCCTCAAGGTGGTATATTGAGCCCCTTGCTATACGTTTTATATACAACGGAAATGGAAAAAAATCTGAACAACATTAAAGTCCTTCAGTACGCGGATGACATCTGCATTTATGCTTCCCATCAGGACATTAACTCAGGGATGTTAATTATTAAAAAAGCATATGACGATCTTAATGACTGGATGAGCAATAACGGTCTTACCCTATCCCATACAAAAACGCAAGTGTGCATCTTCAGCAAAAAACATCGTATTCCAACAGAAATAGTATTATCAAATTATAAAATACAAATATCACCATCCATTAAGTTTTTGGGCGTTAGAATAGACAGAAAGCTATTATGGAAGGAGCACATACAAGATCTTATATCCCAAGCAGAAAAAGGCACGAATATCTTAAGAATGGTTACAAGCACGAAATGGGGAGCAGATGCAACCGTAGCCTTATTAATATATAAGTCATATATAAGAACAATAATTGACTATGGATGTATATTTTATGGGCAAGCAGCGAATACACATCTCAAAAAGCTAGACATTGTACAGAATAAGTGTTTGAGATTATGTTTGGGTTTACTTAGATCAACACCAGTTTGTGCAGTCACAGCTGAGTCGGGAGAATTGCCACTTAGTTTTAGAAGAAATATTCTCACTGAAAGATTTTTAATTAAAACTATGTCCAAAAATGCCACATTAATAAAAACAATACATCAACTATTTATCGCGGATCTAACTCATAAGAAATGGCAAAAAGCAAAAAGTATACCAATGGTAGAGGCATATGAGCATCTGCTTAATATGGCAGATAACATTTTCCATGAAAACCTACATTTAGATCACAACGTTGTTCCATCTGTAAGAGGATCTATTAATACATTTTTCTTCCAAGACTATAAAAATCTTCCAAAGGCAGTTAGAAATATAGCGTTCAGGCTTGATCTGGAAACCCTCTTTCCAGAAACATATGAAATATATACAGATGGTTCCAAAATGGATAGCAAAACCGGCTGTGCTTGTTACGATCCTATTGCCAATAAACAAAAAATGCTTTGTTTAGAAGAACACATGTCCATATACACGGCAGAACTTATTGCAATAAATGAAGCTCTTGAATATATTGAGGAGAAACAAATAAACCAAGCCATAATTATAACAGATAGTAAAGGTGCCGTTCAGAAAATTCAGAATGTGTGTTTTCACCCCATTGGGAATTATGTAATTCAGTTAATTGTTAATAAAATACATTCTATGAAAAATAGTGGCCAACTTGTAACTATAGCATGGTTAAGGGGTCATTGTGGCATACAGCACAATGAGACTGTTGACGAAATTGCGAAGATGGCGGTGGATAGGGGAGAGAAGGCAGAATACAAAACTCCATATTCAGATTACTATAGTACGATTACAAAAAGACAGAAACAACTATGGCAAATAAATTATACATCTGATAAAGCTGGGGAAATGTATAAGCGTATTCAGCCGGAACTCCCCTCTAAACCGTGGTTTTATTATGGAAACTTCTCAAAAGAGGAAATAAAAAATATATGTCGTTTAAGAACTAATCATGCATTATGTCCAGCCTATTTGTTTAAAATTAGATTAAAAGACAGTCCACATTGTGAGTGTATGGAATATGGAGATATCGAACATGTCATGTTATCATGTATATTAAGAAAGGACGAAATAGAAACATTTTCGTTAATTATCCAAAAACTTTCTGTAAATAAACCCTTTAACCTAGCTCAACTATTAGCCACAAATGATATAGAAATATTTAAAGCTTTAAACAAACATATCAAAAATATGAAAATCAAAGTATAGATTAGAAACCTAGCGGCAACTTTCCGAAATTTGGAAGTAGTATTTTCTTTCTCCCAGTACTTAGCGACTTTTAATTCCATTCTTAAATTTAATACAAATAATAATAGACATACTTATATTAAGTAAAGCCTGTAAAGTGGAATTGTAATTAGTTAATAGTGAATATTACCTCTAGATAGTTAATAAGTTCCTATTGTCTTTCCTAGTGTTTGACACCTTTCTTATAGCGGCTCAGTCTGTGATGTTGAAAGCTCTGAAGAGCCCCAGTAGCGTATACGTATCCCTGTAGTCAACCATCTCCTCACAGTCCTTTTATTTATTTAATAACAAAAAAAGGCTCTTGAGAAAAAAAAAAAAAAAAGAAAAAAAAAAGAAATAAAAGATTGCAACATAAAAAAAAGGCAAAAAAGAGAGAAATAAAAAAAAAAAAAAAAAAAAGTCCTAAGGGAAATAAAAGATTGCAAAAAAAAAAGAAATAAAAGATTGCAACATAAAAAAAAAGCCAAAAAAGATAGAAATAAAAAAAAAAAAGTCCTAAGAGAAATAAAAGATTGAGAAAAAAAAAAAAAAAAAAAAAAAAAAAAAAAAAAAAAAAAAAAAAAAAAAAAAAAAAAAAAAAAAAAAAAAAAAAAAAAAACTATATAATCAAGGATGAATACTTGTATTTAGAATAATAGCATAGAATAAATTTAAGTATGTATATATACAAAAAGAAAAGTGTAAAGGTGATCTAACGACTTTAGGATAGGGTAGCAGAGGTGGGTCATAATGTGCTAATGGCTGATCAAAGCCACAGCCAGTAAACCAAACACACACACACTTGTTGGCATTTCTGTGGATCGAAATTTCAATTGGCACCAACATGTCACATCAATTGCAGAAGTGGCAGCTAAGAAATTAGGTTTCCTCTTCCGGGCTCGCAAATACTTTCTTCATCTAATCTCTATACCATATATACTTCACAAATAAGGCCAAACCTCGAATACTGCTCCCACATCTGGGGTGCCGCTACTGCTTTTACACTCGCTATCCTGGACTCAATTCAAAAGATAGCTATACGTCTTATCTGTGACCCTACCCTCACCCAAAGGCTGCCATCCCTTGCCCACCGACGTGCCGTTGGTGACCTCTCTCTCTCTCTCTCTTTTATAGATATCTGTACGGACACTGCTCAGAGGAGCTTTCTTCCTTAGTTCCTCCACCTGCTGCCCCCAACATATATACCAGGAGAACAGAGCGAATGCACCCTTTTAATGTCCAGGACACCAGACATGGAACATCTTGTTAGGCCCGCTCTTTTGTCCCGAGGACTTCCAAGTTGTGGAATTCTTTGCCGGTACATGTTTTTACTTCTCCTCCGAACGTCTAAACCTTCAAGTCCAGAATTAACAAGTTGCCTCTTTCCTTCTTGTCGACACCCACGGTATGATAGTATTGAGGCTGTACGCCCTCGTAGTGTGTTGTTGAAATATAAAAAAGGCATAAGACATGGTTGTTGTAGAGTGAGTTTTACAAAAAAAAGCGACTTGTAGGTAACTGTAGTTCAGAAATTTATTATTTGAAAAATATATTAACAAAATAATACCGTAACAATACAATTTTTGTCGTGTTTAAATCTGACGCGAAATTACGGAGACACTTTCAAGTTTCTACCGGTAATAGAGTTAGTTTCAAAAGAATCCCTGGTCAGTTAATAGTTTTATCTCATTCTACGAGTTGCACTTTATTTGTGTAGAAAAACGGCACTCTCGGTTTCAAAAATAAAGACATTTAACCAAAAGGAGAGACTGTTTACTTGTGTAATCTAATATCGTATGCTTTCTTGCGGACCATCGTATCTCTAATGGATCAAACTTGGAACAACAACTTCGTGTTCTCCAGTTGTTGGGCCCTTGCCAAACTTGCGTTTGCCACTCCAAATTCATACATATTCATAGCTAACTTGCCAATAACTTGCATCGTGTCCAAAACATAAACAGTACTTTATTCTATCTGACTAGTTCTTCCAGATATACGCAATAAACTATCTACTGAAAATACACTCCAATCCAGGATTATGAATTCTTTTTTGTAAAGTATTAAACTATTATAAATATAAGAAAGAGGATCTTTTGTTATTCTAAGTGTCTTTACACAAAATAAATTATTTTCTATTAAATTTTGGTGAATCAATCCAAGTTTAAGTTGTTTCGGAAAATCTGTATCTCCAACAATAACAACGCTATTTTGATAAAGTATGGTACATCTATTGCACTTACAAAGCTACGTATTACAAATAAATATTCTAGCGTGTTTAGAAATGTAGTAATTTAAAATACAGCGTCTAACGAGATTCCACTGTCACTACCTTTTCTTAGAAAAGCGAATTTATATTGGTCGTTATCATAAACGCTGATTTGAGTATCGATAAATTAACCCTCGGGTGAAGTTGATCTAGCGTTAAGTAAGGTTTAGTGTTTCACATAGCGCTTTAAATTATGTGTAAAATAACCATTGAGTGCTAAGAAATAAATATTAGCGTCTCCGTTTACTATAATTCTAACCTGAACTCCGTCCATCATTTCCTCCAGGCTAATAGTCCCCAACTCCTCTTCCTCACCGAAACCCAAGTCAGTGCCAAAACAGCCACTAATCACCTTAATTTCCCGGGGTATGAGCTTGTTACTTCCTTTAGATTGCATGCAGGAGTGTGCGCATACGTCTGTAGTAATCTACCCAGCACCAGACTCCCCAATTTAGAAGCTGGGAGAAAAGACATTCTATGGATAAAACTCTCTCTCTCTCTCTCTCTCTCTCTCTCTCTCTCTCTCTCAGGGCTGCAACTAAATTCATCTGTTGCATTTACCAGTCACCTTCTGACAACAACTCTGTCCAGCTCTTTGACTACCTTTCTGAAAAAACCGACCATCTGATCTCTGAAGATCCTTCCTTCGAGGTCACAGTTCTTGGTGACTTCAATGTCCATCATAAGAAATGGCTAGGATCTTCAAAAACCGATCCACAAGGAAGAGCAGCGGAGGCCTTTGCAGTCAGCAATTATTTAGCCAATATGGTTTAGCAACCTACTTATTTTCCTCGCATCCCAACACACAGCTCAAATCCCTTGGATCTCCTTCTTACCACAAATCCTGACTGCTATAAGATATCAGTCACCGACCCCTGGGTCGCTCAGACCACGGCATGGTCACTGCAACTCCGCAAACTGGCACGAAATGCGGGATTACTTTTCCTCATTTCCATGGGCGTCTGTCTGATTCTCTCATCCTGACCCCTCTGATATCTCACAAAACGTCACCGAAATCATCCAAGCTGGCATGGATTATTATTTCACGTACACAGAAAATCTCTTCAGCCACTCAAAAGCCCTGGTTCTCTAAATCCTGTGACAAGACCAGACTTGATAAGGTCAAAGCTCACAAAACGCTTCTACACAATCCCAGTCAAGAAAACCGTCAAGCATTTAACGACGCAAGAATCCGCTATGTCCGCATTCTTTCTGAGGCAAAAAAACTCGTTTAATAACCACATCAAAAACAAAGTCCTCTTAACGTCCTCTCCAACGGCGGCAAACCCTTCTGGACTCTTGCTAAATCTATTGGGAATAATTTCTGCAAGAGCACGTTCCCACCTCTTGTCTCAGAAGATGAAATTGTTTCCACCGCCCTGGGCAAAGCTGAACTTTTTGCCTCGTTGTTCGCCGGCAAATCTACTCTCAATCCACCTCCAAATGTTCAACCACCAACAGTCCCCAATGTCGCGCATAAAATGACGGATATCATTTTCAAAACTAAAAAAGTACGAAATATGCTCTCTTTTCTTAATACCAGGAAAGCCTCTGGCCTTGACGAGATCCCAGCAATTGTTCTCAAAAAATCGCACCAGAACTTGCTCCTGTCCTGACTCGTCTGTTTCAGATATCTTACAATATACGCATATTCCCTAGTAACTGTAAAACTGCTTGAGTACAACCCGTCCCCAAGAAAGGATCCAAAGCGCTTCCTAGCAACTACATGCTTATTTATCTCATTTCAGTCCTCTCTAAATTGATGTAAAAGTATATAAACACCGAATTACTAACATTTCTTGAAAAACACAGTCTAATCCACGACAGGCAGTATGGATTCCGTCAGCGCAGATCGACTGCCGACCTCCTTTCCTTTGTCACCCATTCTTGGAACAAGTCTATGGAACTACACGGTGAATCCCAGGTTGTCGCTCTAGACATATCCAAAGCATTCGACCAGGTCTGGCACGCAGCGCTGCTTAATAAACTTCCGGCCTATGGCCTACCACCAAAACTCTGTACCTGGACAGCAAATTTCTTCTCCAACCGGAGCATTTCTGTTGTCGTGGATGGCCATTCCTCTAAACTGTATCCAATTAATGCAGGAGTTTCTCAAGGTTCAGCTTTAGCCCCTACTTTGTTTCTCTCCCAGATGTTTTTCCTTCTCTACCGAATCTTCAAACCTTCAAGTCCAGAATTAACAAGCTGCCTCTTTCCTCCTTGGCGACACGCAGAGTTCGATAGTTTTTACGCTGTAAGCTCTCGTGGTGTGTTGTTAAAATAAAAAAAGACAAATACAAGTTTACCACCTGATTTGAGTTTAACAACTGATTGCTATCGTAAATCTTCCCTGGGCAAAAAATGATATACAACAAATATTTTGGATGCACTCACTAGTGTTGTTATATTTTAAAAAAATTCCACAAAAAAATATCTTGCATTTGTAGAAGAGGTATATAATTATATGTATCAGAATCCGTCATAAACAGTCGATTTCTATTAGGTGATATGGTCTAGTTATTGGCGGCCAAGCAAGTAGCTTCAGAATTCATAGGTTTTATTCTAGTTATGATGTCCTACTCCTTTCTAGCATATTCTATTAACGTTTTTAAACTCTATTTGGTTTTAGAAATTCTAGGTAAAAAAAAACGCTAATGAGGAATTCGTAACGTTTGAATTTTGAAAAAATTCTTTAAATGAGCGCAAACTAGGACCCCTAGAACCTATATGTGGAGTTAATTTACCAATAAGTCAAAAAATAGTAGACCGATTCCAGTAAAATTCCTTTTGCAAGTGACTCGAGTCCGGAAGATCAGACAGTTTTTCTAGAAAAATGTTAGATTTTGTTTTGCGGAATGTTCGTAGCTTCAAAAACAAGAAGGCTATGTCAACCATACTAGGTACGCTGGTTTCGATTATAAAAAGTATACTATATACCAAAATTTGAATTTAGTTAAAGGAAAAAGAAGTTATAAGCATTTCACGAAACACATTTTAAGTGCCACTGAAGGTCAGAGAAGGGCACAAGACAAAGATATCGTTTATAGAAAAGAAAATCTAGTAAATGTTACAAAGGTTATTTTTCTTTGCGCAGAAAGGTCAAGAAGTATAATAAAAAATACTTTTATAGTTTTCTTTTGAAAATATCAGAGTGACGATTTAAAACAAAGATTCTGTCCTTCGAAAAATCAACTCAAATAACAGCATTATGGAACAAAACCATTTCTTTTAGACCAGCTTTTATGATATTCAATTTTCAGCAATTCAATAGAAGTGATCACCCACTTTGTGTCATAGTATTCTAAGAAACTTGTGAGCTTTGCCCGTCATGCGTTATTAGAAAAAGATAGTTATGGTATTTAATATTCGTTATCTTACATATTATATGATATATTTGTCTAAATATTTTTGATAGGTAAAAGTAAAAGCGCAACGTAATGCTCTTCGGGTAAGAGGAAAGCATGATAACATAAGGCTTGGCTGAAGTATCTGTAAGAAAGATATAGTAAAGAAACTAAAAAACAGCAACTTTTATTGAAGCAAAAATTTATAACCCCAAATACTTATATATTAGGTTTGTGGAGTACACAAAAACCGGGAAATGTATTCACTTGCTGATTCCGTGTCGAAAAATCCTGCGTTATATAAGATGCTCATGTGAAAAAAATATGAAATATTTCAATTCATTCAAACAACATAAAGATAGATGGGTCTTCTACGAGTTTTCACACGCCATTTCCGTTACGTTCCCTTCTCGAGGAATTTTTATGTTTTTAGACGATTTGGAATCTCTATTTGCTAACAAATGGAAAATGAAAGGAAAGAAAATAAAAGAGAAATGATCATCCAAGTATAATTCCCTGGTCTACCAAATTTATAAGGGAAACAAATGAATTTAGGACTATCCAGAAAACATCATTTTCACAACATAATAATAAGACTGACTAGACTAACAATTTTGTTTACTGGACTAATTTAAATATACTGTGTGACTATAAAAGAAGTACATATATTAAAAGAATGGTTGAGTTCTATTCGAAAAAAATGTGTTTGATAACATATGTTTTTTATAGCTACCAATTACGAAATTTGTGGAGAAGATATCTCAGAACAAGAAGGCAGTACAGTACATAACTATACGATAAAATACATTTTTTAGGAAAATTATAATCAAATGACAGCCTGCGTGGTCCAGAAGTAACAACGTTTGTCTTTGGACCCAAAAGTGTTGGGCTCAACTCTCCGTAAAAGCTTCATACTATTTTTCAGCGCATAGTGTAAATTTAACATCAGCCGAGGTTGTAGCATTATCTTTGAGCAAGTTGTATGCCTGCAGGTTTCTCCCCTCAGAATGGGTGCAAAGCCGTCGTTTCCTGTATATGAAGCAACTCAGTTATTCCTTTTATCTATAAAAGAGAGAGAGGTCACTAACGGCACGTCGGGGGTCAAGGGAGGGCAGCCTTTGGGTAAGGGTAGGGTCACTGATGAGACGTATAGCTCTCTTCTGAATGGAGTCCAGGATAGCGAGTGTGGAAGCGGCAGCGGCACCCCAGATGTGGGAGCAGTATTCGAGGTGTGGCCTTATTTGTGAAGTATATAAGGTATAGAGGTTAGCTGGTGAAAAGTATTTGCGAGCCCGAAAGAGGAAACCTAATTTCTTAGCAGCCGCTTTTGCAATTGATGTAACATGTTGTATGTATCCAACCGCTAACTCAAAAAATAATTCACCGATTTCGATGAAACTCGAAATGTGCCTCTCTTTTTATTAGTGGATTGGATGAGTTCACTAATCAGGAAAATTGGACAAGGTTTTCCGAAAAAATTTTGAGTTTTATTTCGAAAAAAATTGTTTTCTCCGAAAATCACAAAAGTATTTTAATGAAATTTAATGGATATGTTGCCTACGGAAAGACCTTACTACGTACCAAAATTCAATTTTGTAAACTTATAGAAAATTGAGTTATTAAATTTTGAGTTTTCTTTCTAAACAATTTTTTTCTCCGAAAATTACAGAGTTATTTTAATGAAATTTGGTGGATATTTTGCCTTAGGAAAGACCTACCAAAATTCAACTTTCCAAGTTTATAGAAAATTAAGTTATTCAAATTTGCGGCATTTAATAAAAAATCACTATCATAACGCACTTGCTGCGTCCCGAACTTTTTTTAATTCATTTTTGTTATTTATACTCTGGGCAATATTTTCTGTCTGTCGCCTTATGTGGTACCTGGCATATAACGCATACCGGGTGCCCTGTATGATTACTATGTTCGTCTCCACATCTTTCTTTTCCTTTGCACTGCGTAGTTACGTGATTGTAGCGTAAGCATTTCATATATTGTATGACCCGTCTAACATACGGTTCGACCTCAAAGAAAATGTTTTTCTATTGATACTTTTTTTGGGAGGTATTGACCTTGAAATGTGACGAGTATTGGTTGAGTTGGGACCAAAGAGGTTGTAAGGGATAGAGGTAACAAAGGTGCAGTTTTGCAATACAAGAAGCCTGTACACTTTTCCAAACTGGGCGGAGTTCGGTGACTTGAGTGGGAGAAACGTCAGGGACGTATTTAGGAATTTTTAGTTTGGTTAGAAATAAAACTGAAATTATTCAATCATTGAAATGTAATGCTTATTCATGAATTTCTTAAGCTTTTGTATAAATAGGTAACCTAAAAAGGTTCGGAACGCAGCAAGTGCGTTATGATAGTGAATTTTCATAACAATATTAAATAATATATTTATATAAGCTGTAAGATTTAGCCTTATATTAAAAGTTATGAAAATTAATTTATTTAATTAGGAACAGTAAAACAAGGTAAAGAAGGACAAGCAAAAACATGATCTATGACATATATTTATAGAGTAATTTGGATACAAAACTCAAACAAAGCAATTGATAAACAGGAAATATACTCTAGAAAAATACACTAGAAAGCTGGAAAAAAAATCCTTTGGTTGATGCATTGAGGGTGATTGTATGCATGCAGGAGAAGAACCCCCAGGAGGAAGAGGGTTTCTGCTCCTCACCCAAAAATTCGGGGGGTTCTCCTTCCCCTTGTGCATGCATACAACTACCTTCAAAGCATAAAGCACAAGAAAAATTTCTTGTGAGCAACCCCCAAGAAGGTTGCTGGACCTGGGCGAATATGGGGTAGACAGGGTTTAAAGGAGGTATTGCTGTAAAATGTGAAAAACGCATGTTTTCAAAGTCCCTTAATTTTCTTGGGGGTTGTTTGCCAGAAAATTTGCCTTGTGGCCGAGGAAGGTTCTAAGCATGTTGCTGGAAAAAAATATCTAAAACCCTCATGCAGTCAACTGCAAATTTACCGAAATTACATTCTACTTCGTCGCCTATAATGTCTTTTTCAGATAATGTAGAATACAGAGCTAAATTAAATAGGTTCACTTGCATTTTCATTTATTTTTATATTACATTTATAAGCACAATAAGCGTATAATTAAGGGAACCCTTAATTAACATTGCAGCAACACAAACTTGAAAAGTGGAGAAATTATTTACAGTATGTTAACAGTTATAAACTTGATTTCATCATGTTACAGTAGTATTCTGATAATACAAAATGACATCTAACTGTATGCACACAACAGCTGGTGTGTTACGAGATGTGATGAAACGCCAAACTGACTGTACCACAGCATTAGCATAATATTATTATGCTGCCACATTATCATATCTCTCTAGTAATGGTATCATGTCAAAAACCTACACTAGAGGCTAAATTTCCAATTTCTTCTTTGTTTATGGTGTCTGTTTCTACTGTCCTAAATTTCCAATTTGATATTGTCAATAAATAACACTACCACACAATGACAAATGACAGCTGAGCTTCAGCACAGACGCAGTCTAACAAAGTTGTCGGATAGAGTAAATTATGATCGGAGGGATACCTAAGTTAAAAATCATGAGAAATGGGTAATTCGAAATTTGCAGGTATTAAATACAGTATTTTTTAACTGACTGATAAAATTAAATTTTATAAAATGTTTTCTTTATTATCAGAAGTTGTAAAAATTTCATATGTTTATACATGAAAGGTTTAACTACATGAAATTTCTGAAGATCGGGCAATCCTGGTCAGCAACATCTTGACATCTGGCAATGGTTGTAACTTCCATTGTTTAGATTTTATCTACAATTTATTTAAATAGCATAACAGTACAGGTGCTGTATTGCTCTGCCTTTGTCCAACATTGTAGATATTGCATTACAGAATTTGAAGTGATGTCGAGGATTATTTTATTATTAATTTCGAATAACTTCATTTTTCTTTGATCAAAAGACTTGAAAATTGGTACACAACCACATCTCTGTATGTTCTTTTAAGTTGTAAATTTTCGTTCCAATCACTTAAACAATTTGAAAGCTATTGCGTTTAAAAAAATATATTTAATTTTTTGTTAGGAAAAACTATGTGTTAAGATCTGATGAACGAACTCATCCAAGCCATTAGCAAAGTAAGCGTAATTCCAAAATTTTCTCCAAATCAGTGAAATATTTTTTGGGTTATTGGTTGGATAAATTGTTGGATGAATATATTGGATAAAGTTTTATATTCAAAAGGTTAGATAAATAATAATAGTTTTTATTTCAACAACAGAAGAAAATACAAAATAAAGTACATTGTACTGTTTACAAATTAATGTTAACATTCCTTGTCTTTTTTAAAGAAATAGAGATTAATTTCATTGATTGCTGTTGCCCTTACTTCATGAAACTGGTCCATACTTCATACAGACTTGGAGACTACTTCTCTGGCTTCACTGTTGGTTTTCGTTTTTGTAGGTGAAGGACGTAGCCAGCCCGTAAGCTAACTGGAGCAAGTGGCCCTTCTGAATTCTAGATGTTCTTCAACGTCTCTGTTACTGGTTTTGCTGCTTGATAGTATCCTCAGACAGAAAAAATTTGAATTAATACGAAATCATGACAATTACAAATAAAGATCTGTTGCTATTTTATGATGTTATAATCAAAAAAATCTTTAAAAGTGAAAATAAAATAAAACAAATATGACGGATGACGCCTTTAAAATGTCTACGTGATGTATATCAATATTTAACATAAAGATGGAAGAAACCTATAACAGTAATAACTATAATAACAATTACAACAATAAAATAACTAAACAAACACATTAATAAAGCAGACTATACAATGAAAATATCGACACACATCATGTCTTATAACAACTTTTTGGAAAAAATAGTTAGATTTATGTTGTCTGATTTATTTAATTAGGAAGAAGAATATCTCAGAAATCCTAAATATTGTCGTGTATATGCTTTTTTACTTCTAAAGCTTAAAACAAGTCTAGTTTACACTTGTCATGACAAAAATGTTGTGGTTTTATGCCGTTATTTACTGTGGGTCTATGTTGGGTATCAATAATATGTTTTGCAAATGTAGATTTGTCAGCATGGTTATTTCTAAATGCAAAAATATGTTCTTTGTATCGGGTGATAAAATTTCTAGAAGTTTGATCGATGTAGATTGCGTTACGTGTGCATTTCACAAATTTTGAATACCTATACAAATACAAAAGTAGCTTTTAAATCTTATAACATGACGCTTGATTTATTAGATTATTTCAAATAATTGATTGGAAGTATTATCACAGATGATGGTAAGTGTAGGAAAGGTCTGAAGAGGATCGCGATGGCAAAATAAGCATTCAATAACCAAAGTACTGTTCTCACTAATAAACATTTTAACCTGTCCATGAGGAACAAATGCAAGTCGTACGTGTATGGAGTATGGTAATGTATGGGGCGGAAACTTGGGCTGTAGTTAAGCAGGATATGAAGAGAATATAAGCTTTTGAAATGTAGACAAGAAAAATGTCAAAGACAGTGCAGGTTGATAGAAAGACGCTTCAAAGTTTGCTAGGAGAGGTGAACGAATAAAGAGGCTTGCTCAAAGAAATCGAGAAGAAGCTAAAATTTATTGGTCATATTATAAGACATAATAACTTCCCGATAACATTATTTGAAGGACATACGAGTACTTGAAATGTACACTGAATTATTGGCCCTTAAATAAGAGAAGTTTGTTATAAACAGCCCTTAAACTTCTACTTTTATCAAATAGATTTTTGTTATAATGATGTATTCTAATAGAAACATACATAGATGATATTAGTTTAATTAGATGGCCATAATGGCAAGTCAAAAGATTTTGTTCTCGAAAGTGAACTTCAAGTTTTTTAAATATGCTGTTTTGGTTTATTATAGTTTTTAATATTCGCATGTTTATTTCCTTTACATTTATAATCACCGCAGATTCATTTAAGTATGTTTGAAGAACTTTTTCTGCAATAGTGCAAATAGATATTACATCGTCAGATGGGTATGTGAGGAGTTGACCTTTGTCTTTCTGATCTATAAACGATGTTAATAACGCAGACCTCTCCCCAACAAGTTCACCCGCGCATTCTTCGCATCTCAGAGCTTTTGTTATTTTCCTTACTACATAGCCAGATATATATGTCACGACTTCTTTCTTAAACTCTGATATATTCATATCTAATATTTGAAGAACTGTGTCGTCGTCAAAATTATCTATTTGACTCATGTCTTCATCTGGTTCTTCAGATATTCGTTCTCGCCCACAAGTTTTATTTATTACCTCAATGGGTGACAGAATAGGAATTGCTTCCAAAGGGATACAATTTCCTTTAAATGAATCTTTTAATTCAAGATGCACCATCATCCTTTTATATGCACTTTTAAATTGCTTTGCTGATGGGTTATTGTTATAGCCTCCCATGGATCTAATTTGCCCAAAAAAAAGCTCAATATGATCCTGACTGATTTTGTAAGTGGGAAAATACAGCAAAAAATTATTGTCGGCAATTAAAGTTTTATAAACAAATTGCAAACTTTGTATGCAAAATAAAAAGCCAATTATACCCATTTTTCTACCACTCTCACACAGGAGCGTTCCATCAATTATCCTAAGTGACGTTAAATATTGTGATAGCTCTCTTAAAAATACATTAATGTTTAAAAATTTTCTGCGTTTATTGCTTTCTTAAAATCTGAATTGTTTAAATTTCTAGAATTAAGAATGTCAAATAAATTGTTTATAAGTCGGATAAATTTCACAGTTCCCTCACATTCTTTGAACTCCTCAAGATGTAAAACTTCATTGCAATATTCCAAAGAATGTGCCACTGAGTGGCTAAAAAGTTGTGTGGCTAATTTAACCTTCATTTTTTGATTTGTATAAAATATATGCGATTTTCTTAATTTATTTGCCAAATGAACGCCCTCCTGATCCTGTAACTCATTTAATTTTACTAAATAATCCCACTTTATATTTTCCCCATTCTCATCAATTATTAATTTTTTATCGCCTAATGTGTTTCTTATCAGTTTGATCATATGACATGGATCAAAAAAGACTGCAATTTTCCTACCTGAACTAGGATCAACAAACGTAGAGTTAATGTTCCTCCAATTCAAATCGCAGCCAAGTTCTTTTGCTAACGTTAGGTTATTTGTTGCCCCATCAAAAGTTATTGAGACCACGTATATGCCCGACTCATTTAGTAGCGTTAAACACTGTAATACCAAATTTTGTTTTTGTGTACCCCTTAAAGAGTCGATTAAAAAATATCCAAGAGGAAGCTTCCATGATTGATTAATGCTAACAAGCATAAAAACAAGAGCTTCCTTGGCTACAGGGTTACAATCGGTCTCAAGATTTGTACCAAAATCTACAAACCCATAATATTTTACCCCATCCCATTCTATATGTTGGCGAATTGCCATCTCATCTATGACTAAAGAACATATAAGTTTTCCATCTGTGCTTTCTGATTTTGACTTTAATAAGTTGAACACCTCTGACGTAAAACCAGCTTCCCCATTAACGCTTTGATACCATCTAGATATAGTTTTTGGATGAGGAAGAGCCGAGTTAAATGTGTTTCTGACAAAACTGTAAGCTTTGGGAGAGTAATAATGCAGCGTAAGAGAAAAAGCTTTAAGTTGATTTTCATACTTATGTTTACGACCTAATTGTCTTTGTAAAAATTCTTCATTAGGTCCTATTTGCATTAATGTTTCTAATGTTTCGTCGGTTACTTTACCTTTTAGTTGTTTGATTATATTCGCAAGGGTTGCTGTTCTCTTCTTATAATGATGAACACTACTGCTGAGCCGTTTAATTTTTTTTCGTGCATCGAATAACTGCTTCTTCAGTTTACGTTTGCGCGGTGTAACAACCTATAAAAAATGTTCAATGATAAACCATTTATTTTCTCAAGTAAAATGAATATATAAACAAAATTTCCAACAACACATTTTGGTTAATAGTGGTTGAGATAAATTGCAAAACAGTTGTTTCTAACTTATTTAATCATGGACTATACAAACTTAAACACCATATAAAATGTGATGGAATAACATATTAGGTTTTTTAAAATTATACTGATTTCATAAACGGCAAAAACTGAATTTAACTCACCATTTCCTTCAAAGTGGGTGGCATTGAAGGTGTTTTCATTTCAGCAAATCCTAAACTACTAAACGATCTTTGCGGTACCTCTACAACAGTTTTCTCTTCATAAAAACCAGCACTTGTTGATGGCCGAGAATAATCCATTACAGGTACATTGCTACCAGACCAAGTACTAGTTGACGGGTCAGCTGCAAATGGCACATTGATAGCAGTTATATCAGTCATTGGCTGCTCGCCAAAAACGACTTGTGTTGATGGCTTGTTTGTTACCTGCATAAATAAATTTGAAACGAATACCATTAATGTAAATTTGCAGGGCTAATTAAATTACGATAAATATCATAACAATATATTACGTGAATGTAATTAGTAGCATAGTTACTAGAGATGAGCGATATATAGCTACCGGTGATTTAATCGCTTCTATTAAAAGATCGCTGTTAGCAGCTGTTATTAAAACACAAAACAACAGCGATTGTGAAAACCGAGATTTACACAAATCATTAGAGTAATTATTTCTATGAAATTCATCTTATACTAAAAACTCCATGACAAACAGCAATTGCTGTATTCATAATACACGCAATCGCAGTTTGTGCGAGCGAGTAGAAGTATCTGTATACTTTCCTTCTCGCCAGTATTAGAATACAACATTTCTCCTTTTCTTATAGGTAGAAAACGAAAAACTCATGATACAAATAACGCGAGATATGATAATGAGACTATCTATTTTTAGAACCGTCACGCGCATGGCGTCATGTGGTGAGTCCAATGCAATAATAATATGCTGTCGTACAGTGGAGTTTGACGTTTCATCACAACCCCTTAACAAATTAGGTATTTTACTGATATTTGAGTGCATACAGCTGGAATTAATTTTTTAAGATCAGAATACTATACTATGATTATGTGACATGATGATCAAATCAAGTTTATGAATGTTAACGCCCCCTGTAAATGTCTACGAACGTCTTCTCTACTTTTTAAGTTTGTGTGTGTATCACCAATGCTAATTCAGGGCTCCCCTTAATTATTATACTTCACTTATATATATATATATATATATATATATATATATATATATATATATATATATATATATATATATATATATATATATATATATATATGTAATAAAAAAATGGAATGGAATGTAACTTCAACCACATTAAACTGACGTATAGAAACTTTTTGATTGCGAATGACTTTGTGTTAAGTGTGTAGTTGGCCTTCTATAACGTTACTCACCATGTGATGTCATAGGAGGGGACGGGGCATATGCGCAATATCATATATCTTGTAAGTCATTATATCATGGAAAAACCTGCTGAATCTAAAATTAAAGCAGCACCGAACTGTAGCATATATATGCCTTCCAACTTTTTCATTATATTAAAATAAAAATAATATGTAGATTTCTCTCATCGTATATTCTTGTAATATGCTAATTTTATAGAACTTCTATTAATAGTAAAAATCTGAGTAGTTTTAAAATTAATATAATTTAAAAGCTATCTGAAGATCATATTGTGGTTTCAATTAAGCGGTTAACACTAACACCTTGTAAGTGTTTAAAATAATAGCATACGCACATGCAGCATTGTAAATGGCTAAACCACAATCGCAGTAGCTGTTTAAAGTCCCTGTTATTTAAAAATAGCCATCACTGATAGCAGTGCCATTGAAAAACCGCTGTTTGGCTATATATATATATATATATATATATATATATATATATATATATATATATATATATATATATATATATATATATATATATCACTAATAGTTACATAAATTAATAACCTTGATTCAGTACTTACCAATACAGGTATAGAACTTTTTTTTAAGTATACTGCAAAAGGTGATTTTTCTAAATCATAAGATTCCTCGGTAAAATGTAAATTGCACACATTTGAGTTCATAAAAATATCTTCATCGCTTAAATTTAATGCTCGTTTCCAAGCCTCGTATCTTTCACCAGCTTTGGGAAATCTGAAAATAATATCTCGAATTATCTACTTTATCAGTGACTGAACCTCTAGAAAGATGCAGTAATAGATAAAACGAAACTATTCTACTTTTTTTCTGCTTCTACTGGAACTACATAGGTAAATACATCTAATTCAAATAATAATTGCCAAACAAAATGCTTAATTTCATTACAAATATTCAATAAATAATGCATTATTAAGATTTTATTTCTTAAAAAAACACAATTGACAATAATAAATGCTAAAGATTTAACAAAAGCAATACAATGTGTAAATACGGACCTGTGAAAACCAATAAACATTTGGCGCCAAACAAGGAAACAGAAGACATGTAAACAACTTACCGAAATAAATGCACAGTTGCTTTATCCTTTTCATAATTGGCACTTTTATTGTACATACAGTTCTTCACAATACACCTTGGCATTTTTTAACTTTTACACTCTTAAAACACTGCTAAAAAACGGCAAAACACACAAGATAACCTCTAATCGCAAATCAACAAACACTTCAAATACTTGTTGACAGCTGACAATAACTTCAAGAGCGGTTGGGGGAACGAATCAAAACAAAACACATTAGCGCGTTATTCAAAATTTTGTTTGTGATTGGACGGTGACAGGAGTGGGAAATCGACAGGCTGCAAACTCGGCTTTGTTCCCTCTAACATATACAACCTCTTTGGTTGGGACATAAGATACCTGATCACCGTTTTGCACCCTTCTATTCATTCTGCGTACACTTTATTATTTAGAAATGTTCTCCTATATGCGGTTTTATTATACTGCATAATTCATTTTCTGTGATATCGATGCCGAGCTTAGAACCGGCTATCTATACCTACTTTATTAAGCCTAATCTATTTAAAAAATCACATTCTTCTTAGTTGAGTAAATAGTTTTATACCATGTTTTGTTACCTCCTTCAAACAAAAACTTGTAGAAACCGTGATATGTGGTGATTGACCCCAGGTGGATATAGATCTGCTCAATGGTGATGTCATTCATTTAGATTGGCAATATTTTTAGGAGGTTGACAGATCTGGATGTAGTTGGATACTCACGTTCTTTCTTTGTTTCTTTCGCACTGCCTGGAGTCCTATATTTGTGGGCGCCCCAGACTAGTACCAGGTAATATTGAAATTTAGATATCTAGATAATCGTTAGTAAGAATATATAGTTTGTGCTGATGCCAAAAGAAAGGAGAAGTTAGGGAGGAATTTCTCTTTAATCAAACAGATATGTTAATACAACAAAGTATATAAATTTATTCATATAAATTAAATTTTGAATAGCAAACAAAATGAAATGAAAATGGTTGGTAGATCTCAAATAAACATTAATTGCACACAAATAAAAATCAGATAAACAGCAAGAACTTCAAGAAGAAGAAATTATCAATTCACTTACATATGAGAAAACAATAAGATAAAGATGGTTACATGTTACTAAAATACTGATGTTAGCCACTTGAGCTTTATATGTAAGATGAAATACTGTATTTTACAGCTAAAAATCAAACACAAATTAGTTATATGGCTTGACGTTTGTCACTCAATTCGGTTAATTCTTTAACTGACTAGTTCTTTGAGTGAGACTCCATAAAAAATATATTCCTACATGAAATTTCTACGTTAATTATTGATAATAATAGATATTAAAAAGAATGTACAGGTTAGATATTTTACAGACAAAATTAGCTAATTACAATTTCAAAAACTATATGTTTAAATTCACAGATAAAATTCAACAGATTAAACAGGAAATTTACAGTTATTCTTATAGCATCTCGCTATATTTGTTTACGTCATATTGGAAAGTTCAAGTTATAAGGCTTCAGATATTAGATTGCTGCATAAAAATTGTGCCGGTTCAGAGAAAAAGAGCTACACAGACTCACCAAATGTTCCTGTATTGCATTACCTGATGACCCTATGAAGATGCCTTCTAAGTGGGATCAACTATAAGTGCCTGATACAGGTTCCAGACTCCGATAAAAGAGGAAAAGCTGGGGAACACGAGTAGTACTTCCCATTAGCGGTTATTGCTCCAATACTATAAGACCATTTGACACCTATGTCGATATTCTGAATTCGCTTGACGGAAACTTTGCAAATCGCAATTAAAACGTGAATTGGCCCAAGTGAAATTAACTGCCAATTGACTTAAAGATTGGTAATAACCAGGAACTCTTTATGATTAAGGCAATAAATCAACAGGTCGGAACTAAGAATCACACTAACATATAGAACTCGCGTTCTATATGCTAAATACAATGTTTATTTAAACTCGAAAACCGCGTAAATGATTTTTAACAATCACTGACAATTATTATTAGATGGTATAGATAACAGAAAGGGTTTTATCACCTATTTTTAGGATAAAATTTAACCACCGCGGCTCAAAGGTGTTCACACGACAACGTCCCAGCTGAGACTCCTTGCTAGTTCTGCAATTCCTAACTGCTGCACGCAAAAATTCTCACCGTGACCGTTGGTGGCTGTGCGCGAGCTCTTTCTAGCCTCCACTCTTCGAATGAAATAAAACGATACCTCCAATCGGTGGCGAAGTCACGACGTCTTCTATATACACCTTTACAGTAATTGACTCGTCCGTTCGTTTGGTAACCGATTTTCTATTTATCATCATGATTACGTCAGCTTCTATTATTTACCTAGAATCTCAGAGCAATAGAGATATTCATTTTCCCCAACAAAACTGCAACGTTTTTCAATATTTAGATTTCGACGCATTTTATAGGGAATTCAGTACGGTTCTTACGATACAGAATTTCTTAGCGAATTTTCATCAAATTATTTTGAACCCAAAACTTGAAATATTTAATATAAACAGGATTTTTGGTATTATTTAGATATTTAGGGGCTTTTTAAGTGTATTTTGAACCAGTAATGATTCCAGATAAGAAGTGAATCGTTTTTATGGCGAGCTTAAAAAACACAAATGTAACCTCTCTTCTAGTATTTTGCTAACTCCACCTAATTCAAAATCGCGAATACTTTTTATTTTAAAAAGAGTGTCTGCCGTTATTATTCGACCAACCCTGAAGATGGAAACTACCTTCAAATAGACTTAAGAAATATCAGATATACAGTCTAGATTCATTTTTTCGTTAACCTCAAAGATTTTAAAATGGCGGCCAATCTGTGTGTACCTAAAACAATTATATAAACATTGTAACTTTAAAACGTCTTGACCTAATAACTTCAGTTTTGCTATCTTTAATCCTTGCAACAGTGAAATATAGTGGTTAAAAATTAGGCAGGATTGGTTTACTTCAAGACTATTTTTTTGATAATAAATACTCAGTCTACTAAAATGCCGAATGCAACCAGCATCTTTTATTATATTCTTATGTTTATTAAAATTTTGAGATCAATTGTGCTTAAGCACTATGAGACAATAAGAAAATGTAAACAATTATAACAAATAAATTTAGACTTATACTGAAAATTAATAATTGATCATCGAATAAATACTGGATAGAATTAATGTTGGAGACAATTATGACATAAATGTTATTATAAAGCGCGCAGTTAAAAGAAACGGAGGAAAAATTAATATGTGGTATACACTTGAGTTTAAACGATTTAAATAAAGTACTTATTTGTTTTTATCTATATTTTTTTAAATGTGACCCCATTTGCCGTCTTCACAATAACGACCTCTAGTGGCATAATAAAGAACTGGTAAGAGGCTCGTTTTGCGAATACGAATGAAACTAATAATAATAAGAAGGAAGCTCCTCTGTAGAGGCATTTACTTTCACTGTAGGATGCGAATTCCATGAAAACCAACGATGCCACGTTTTGAATTAGAATATATCGACTCTTGAGATCTTAGAAATACCCTAACTGGTATAGAAACGCGAATTCTTTTAGACTTAACGAGGCAAAGACAAAAATTAGGACATCTAAACATGTACAGGGAATTAAGAGCGCCGTTAAGAGCTTCTAAAGACTTACGGAAGTTTATTTCAGTCATTAACCATGCACTAAAGATAAGTCGTTTCGGATGCCACTATTTACAAATATTTAAAACTGTTTGTGCATTATTTGCAAATATTTGGGTAACCCAAACGCAGTAAAATTGAGAGTAGTATTTACGCAAAAGTTATACGTTAACAAATCCACATCAACAAAGTCTTTTGTTAATTTAATTTAAAAATTAGTATGAAAGATTATGTTCTTTACTAGAAACGTTATCTTTCAAATAGATAGATGTCATTGATAAGTATACATATGTACTTTTTTATATTTCAACAACACACCAAGAGGGCTTACAGCCTAAATACTATCGTACCGTGGGTGTCGACAAGGAGGAAAAAAGAGGCAACTTGTTAATTCTGAACTTGAAGGTTTGGAGGAGAAGGAAAAATATGTGCCGGCAAGGAATTCCACAACTTGGAAGTCCTTGGGACAAAAGGGCGGACATAACAAGATCTTCTATGTTTGGTGACCTGGACAGTAAAAGGGTGCATTCGCTCTGTTCCCCTGGTAGATCTGTTGGGGGTAGCAGGTGGAGGAACTATGGAAGAAAGCTCCTTTGAGCAGTGCCCGTGCAGATATCTATAAAAGAGAGAGAGAGGTCACCAACGGCACGTCGGTGTGCAAGGGATGGCAGTCTTTGGGTGAGGGTAGGGTCACCGATGAGACGTATAGCTCTCTGCTGAATGGAGTCCAGGATAGCGAGTGTAGAAGCGGCAGCTGCACCCCAGATGTGGAAGCAGTATTCGAGGTTTGGCCTTATTTGTGAAGTATATAAGGTATAGAGATTATCTGGTGAAAAGTATTTGCAAGCCCGGAAGAGGACACCCAATTTCTTAACAGCGGCTTCTCCAATTGATGTAACATGTTGGTGCCAATTGAGATTTCGATCCACAGAAATGCCAACAAGTGAAAAGGATTTATTACTTTGAATAACTTGGTTGTATATTGTGATGGGTCTAGGGCTGGTGTATCTCTTATGAGAAAGAAAGCAAAAGTGAGATTTGGTGGGGTTGAATTTTACAAGATTTCTACTTGCCCAGTCTAATATTTTTTGGAGATCCACGGAGACAGAACCCTCCATGAGTCTGCGTGCCTCATCTAATTGGGCTGATTAATAATATTGTATATTTGAGTGGAGGGTGCTGTCGTCCGCGTAACTGTGAACTAGGTTCGATGTGCTAGAGAGGAGGTCATTGTCGTGGAGAAGAAACAAAGTATATATATATATATATATATATATATATATATATATATATATATATATATATATATATATATATATATATATATAGGGTGCGCATTGAAAACAAAACAGACCGATTTGCGTTCAGAGCAATTTTTTTAAGAAACGCTGAATTTTAATATGGACTGGGACATGTTTTGACATAAAAGTCAACTTTGTCACATTAACTTCAGGGTGGTGATAACAACCCTTATATTTTGAATAGGGAACATGGGTCGAGTGTTACATCATTTGAGAGCTCTTTCTTTTCTAAATTCAGCACACTAATTTTTTTATCAACTCGTTTAAAAATTATTCACAGTTGAAGACGCAAAAACGCATTTCACTCATTCCGATAAGAAATGTGCTGATAGTCAATGTTTTGTTGGTTTCTAAACAAAAAATGGACTATCAGAACATTTCTTATCGGAATGAGAAAAATGCGGTTTATATTTCAGTTTATCGGTCGGTTTGATACTTGATAATACTACCGAAAATTAATTTCACAATGGTGTATTCTGTAGAAGAAAGAGTTGAAAGAATTAAAGTAATTTTTTTTTCAAAAACGATGACTGTGCCAACCGTACTGCAAATTTGTTTAATGAACAACATCCGAACAGACATGTTAACATAAAATACATTTTGGAGTTAGTTGCAAAGTTTCGACAAAGCGGTTCAGTAGCCAAGAAAAAACGGGATCCTGAACGTGAATTTTCGGTTAGAAATGAGACTACTGAGATTGAAGTTTTAGGACAAATTGCTGCAGACCCAAATCTGAGCACGATAAAATTGACCACTGTTTCAAACATCAAAAGAAGAACTATTCAGCGAATATTGTAGCATCATACACTTCACCTGTATAAAATTCATCTTGTACAACAACTGAATGAAGATGATTTTGATCGGCGGCTAGAGTTTTGTGAAGTTATGACTGGACGAATAGCTGATAACGGGAACTTTCTGTTCAATATCTGTTTTTCAGACGAGTGTACGTTTTTATTAAACTCTACAGTCAATCGTCATAATTGTCATTATTGGGCAGATAATAATCCAATAAATTTTCACGAAGTCCACACTCAAACTCCACAGAAATTAAATGTCTGGACTGGCATTTTTGAAAACCGTTTAATCGGACCAATTTTTCTTGATGGAAATTTGAGTGGCGAAACGTATTTGGAGTTATTAGAAGATATTGTTTACCCTCTACTAATTGACATTGTTAAAAATGATGATCGCTATCAAGAAAATCAATTACTCTTTCAACAAGATGGAGGTCCTCCGCATTTTTCACAACGTGTTAGGGAGTTTTTGAACAGAGAGTTTCCAGAGCAATGGATTGGGCGTAGAGGTACTATTGAGTGGCTCCCTAGATCACCGGATTTAACTCCTTTAGACTTATTTATATGGGGCCATTTAAAGAGTAGAATTTACGCAAAAGAACCGGAGTCTCTGGAAGAATTACGACGACGCGTTGTTGAAGAATGCCGTCTAATAACTCCACAAATGCTCCAGAATGTCAGAGCTCGTTTTGAACAAAATTTGTACTTTTGTATGGAAGCTGGTGGTCAACAATTTAAACACTTACATTACATTTTTTAACGTTTGGTTTTGTTTTTTAGTTTTTTTAACGAGAAATTGACTAATTAGTGCATTTCTTATCACAATGAAGGATATACGTTCTTGCCACTCCAACTGTGAATAAACGAGTTAATAAAACTTCCAAAAAAAGTAGTGTGCTGAATTCAGAAAAGAAAGAGCTTTCAAATGATGTAACACTTGACCCATGTTCCTTATTTAAAATATAGCGGTTGTTATCACCACCCTTAACGGGTTGATGTGACAAAGTTGAGTTTTATGTCAAAACATGTCCCCCTCAATATTAAAATTGACGTATTTCAGCGTTTCTTAGGAAAAAATCTCTGGACGCAAATCAGTCTGTTTCGATTTCAATGCGCCAGCATATATATATATATATATATATATATATATATATATATATATATATATATATATATATATATATATATATATATATATATTGAAACTGACCCTAAGTATGGGTTCTAGGGGCCTAGTTCACGCTGATTTGAAGAATGTTTTTTCATTAAAAAGTCGGGAGCTCCTCATTAGTGTTTTTTTTTTCAGAAAATTCACTAATAAGCACTACTTAAAGAAATTATTTATTTATTTTTTGAAATTATGTATTGATATATGCTTTCAAATATTTTCTATCCAGGAAGCCTCAGGAGTAAATATGTTTAAACATAAAGCTTTCAAAAAGTTGTCGCTTGTATTATTTGAAATAATTTTCGGACGAATAATCAAATATGTAAGGAACTGCCCATAATGAATCATTATTGTCTCCAATGAGAAGTCCTTAATCGTTCAACTGAGTCCGGAAGCGTTCGCCTCCATTCTGGGAGACTATTCCTCTTAAACGAGCCCTGGAAAGAATGCAAAGTATAAAACCATTTGGTGAGAGAAGACGGTTTTTCAAG
Source organism: Tillus elongatus (assembly GCA_964006375.1). NCBI lineage: Eukaryota > Metazoa > Arthropoda > Insecta > Coleoptera > Cleridae > Tillus > Tillus elongatus. The sequence goes on from OZ023269.1 coordinate 130,094,667, forward strand.
ATACTGGGGACTACAGGAAACATGGCATCAAATTAAAACGACTGTATTCCGATTGTGTCGCCTCCTATAAGAAAAATTCCATTAATACCACCAGAAAAAAGTAAAACGTGATCTACGTCGTCTTAGTAAGAAATACTTGATAATGACGATAAAAAGGAAAAGTATACGTTAAGTGTTAGACTCTGTTCTTGTTGAACGAAGTCACAGATAATAGAGGAGTTTTAGACTTTTGAAAAATTGAATAATTTCACTCTAAGTACATTGAATTTTTTGTGTAAGCACACTGTCAAAGAGAAATGAAAGAAAAATAAGTGAAGGCAACAAATAACCAGTAATTAATTTTCCTTTCATGAATTACGGAAAATGTTTAGCGTTAGAATCCAAAAGAATTTACCACACGATATTATTGCTACTCAGCAATTTCAATATGATGAGGCTTTGACAGTGTTTCTTTTCTTGCCAACGTTTGTTTGAAAAACTGCTATTAAATAAATTTTTACTTCACGGCTTGCTGTTAATAATTTTCACTGATATTAAACTTTTGTGATATTTTACTTGGTATTGGAAAGTAAAACAACTTTAAAACACTAGCTATTATAACATTTTAAATGTCGTTATGTAAATCTGTGCACAAGGTAACTATTTTAGAAAATGGTTTTGAATTTCTCTAAAACCTCAAGATGAGGATATGCTGTGTACGTTCCCTTTAACAGACTAAAATTCACGCTGCTATCTTCGTAAATTACCAAGCCATTTATAGGTCTCTTATTTAATGGATCTCTTAATACATATTATCTATAAAAGTCCGGACGCAGCCAGTGCGTTGTGGTCGTGAATTTTCACAAAAATATTTTTTATAGCAAATATGTCATTTCTTAATGAAAGCAAGCATCAAATTTGGTACCAGTATAAACTATATAAAAGTCTGGACGCAGCAAGTGCATTATGGTAGTGAATTTTCATAAACATATTTTTAATGGCAGATATGTCTTTTTTAATGAGAGCAGGCAAATTTGGCTATATATTTTTTACACAAAATTCTGCCAGGAGCATACATACAATTAAAATTATATACCTAATCTGTAATTAAAATTGAAAATAAAATAATTTGGTAGCACGAAAATCCATTAAAACCTTATACGTTAAAATGGAATCAAAGATGAAAAAAAAAAGTAAAAAAATTCTGTCAACGGTGAGATTTGAACCCACGTCGTTACGCTCATTAGTCGGAAATACTAACCATGAGACCACGTAAACTTTCTGACAAACTGCAATGAAGAAAGGTAGATAACCGATAATGGTCCTAAGTTATTAGTTGTAATATATAAGGTCTTTAGAGGCATATTTTGCAGTTATTTTAACAAATGAGAAGTGTAGCAGAAATTTAAAACTTTCTAATATACATTTTATGCACTATTTCACCATTTATAAACGACAATGCTTATACTGATTGTCACGTTTCAAATCTCTAGTTTGACATTTACACGAGAAAAATTATAAAATTCTCAAAATAATATATCTGGTACTTCCTGAACCTTTTGCATCATGAAACGATAAACGTTGTCTCTATTACTTAACAGATTTTGTTTAACACATACAATATTTTGGTATTGCGTCTCCTCTGACTTTTAGTGGCACTAAAATTCTGCTTCTTTAAGTGCCTATAACTTTTTTTTCCTTTCAATATAGAGACTAAAATTTTGGTGCAGCGTTTGACTTTTACTGCATAAATGAGCTTGCCAAATGTGGTTGCCATAGCTTTATTTCCGGAGATTTTTTTTCAGAATAAAACCTACAATTTTCCCACCTCTTGTCTAAGGGGATGAAATTGTTTCTACAGCCCTGGGCAAGGCTGAACTTTTTGCCTTGTTGTTCGCCGGCAATTCTACTCTCAACCCACCTCCAAATATTCAACCACCAACAGTCCCCAATGTCGCGCATAAAATGACGGATATCACTTTCGAAACTAAAAAGGTACGAAATATGCTCTCTTCTCTTAATACCAGGAACGCCTCTGGCCTTGACGAGATCCGAGATCCCAGCAATTGTTCTCAAAATATGCGCACCAGAACTTGCTCCTGTCCTGACTTGTCTGTTTCAGACATTTTACAATAGAGGCATATTCCCTAGTAACTGGAAAACTGCTTGAGTACAACCCGACCCCAAGACAGGATCCAAAGTACCTTCTAGCAACTACAACCCTATTTCTCTCCTTTCAGTCGTCTCTTAAGTGATAGAAAAGTATATAAACACCGAATTACTAAAATTTCTTGAAAAACACAGTCTAATCCACGACAGGCAGTATGAATTCCGTCAGCGCAGATCAACTACCGACCTCCTTTCCTTTGTCACCCATTCTTTGAACAAGTCTATGGAACTACACGGTGAATCCCAGATTGTCGCTCTAGACATATCCAAAGCATTCGACCAGGTCTGGCACGCAGCGTTGCTTAATAAACTACCGGCCTATGGCCTACCACCAAAACTCTGTACGTGGACAGCAAATTTCCTCTCCAACCGGAGCATTTCTGTTGTCGTGGATGGCCATTTCTCTAAACTGTATCCAATTAATGCAGGAGTTCCTCAAGGTTCAGCTTTAGCCCCTACTTTGTTTCTTCTCCACATCAATGACCTCCTCTCTAGCACATTCAACCCAGTTCACAGTTACGCGGACGACAGCACCCTCCACTCAAATATACAATATTCTAAGCCTATCTCTTTAGCCCAATTAGATGAGGATCGCAGACTCATGGAGGATTCTGTCTTCGTGGATCTCCAAAAAATATTAGACTGGGGAAGTAGAAATCTTGTACAATTCAACCCCACCAAATCTCAGTCTTGCTTTCTTTCTCATAAGGGATACACTAGCCCTAGACCCATCACAATAAACAACCAAGTTATTTAAAGTTATGAGTCCTTTTCACTTGTTGGCATTTCTGTGGATCGAAATCTCAATTGGCACCAACATGTCACATCAATTGCAGAAGCGGCTGCTAAGAAATTAGGTTTTCTCTTCCGGGCTCGCAAATACTTGTCACCCGCTAATCTCTATACTTTATATACTTCACAAATAAGACCAAACCTCGAATACTGCTCCCACATCTGGGGTGCTGCTGCCGCTTCTACACTCGCTATCTTGGACTCCATTCAGAAGAGAGCTATACGTCTCATCGGTGACCCTACCCTCTCCCAAAGGCTGCCATCCCTTGCCTACCGACGGGCCGTAGGTGACCTCTCTCTCTCTCTCTCTTTTATAGATATCTGCACGGGCACTGCTAAGAGGAGCTTTCTTCCATAGTTCCTCCACCTGCTGCCCCCAACAGATCTACCAGGGGAACAGAGCGAATACACCTTTTTACTGTCCAGGTCACCAGACATAGAACATCTTGTTATGCTCGCTCTTTTGTCCCGAGGTCTTCCAAGTTGTGGAATTCCTTGCCGGCACATGTTTTTCCTTCTCCCCCGAACCTCCAAACCTTCAAGTCCAGAATTAACAAGTTGCCTCTTTCCTCCTTATCGACACCCACGATACGATAGTATTTAGGCTGTAAGTCTTCGTGGTGTGTTGTTGAAATAAAAATAAATAAATAAACTTCTGACAACTTTATTTGAGGACTTATCCTTGGAACAATGAGAAGGAGTAGACCAAGTGGAAAACTTCCGGAAAACCTGGCCCAGTTGTTGAAATGCGGAAGCTACAAGGAAATAAAAGTATTTGCTTCGTACAGAAAAACATATTTGCGACGACAAGGCAACATCGCCTTTAGACTATGATGATGATATATGTACAAGCAAAATTTTAATACTTTTAGCCATTAAAATCAGGCCACAAGTAATGATTTAGTGGTACGGAAAGCCTAGAAGGGATTATACTGGTAAAGTAAGAGAAATATTTCAAAGAAGAAAGTTTTATTGAAGGCTTTGCTTGCCATTAAATGTGTTTTCATGGCGAAAGACGAACATCCAGAATTATCTGAGAGTTTAGTTGAGGGAAGAAGCAATGCCTCTTGCAACCAGAGAAATATAATCTGTTCCATTTTATTGCTAGTTTGTACCGTAACGTAACTTTCTACTTAGAGAGAATTAAAGCTTTCCCCCTAATATGATCACTTGGAGGCAGAGAAAGTCAGCTAAGTCGTCAGAATTGATGTAAGTGTATGGGAAGAGTATAGAGGAATATATACGGTGCAAATAAATCTCAATCGAAAGGGCTTTTATAGAAAATAAAAGCTTTAAATGTTAGAAAAATACATACGTCAAAAAAATAAACAAAGCACGTGAACTACTAATTTTTAGAGCGGTAGCTGGACAAAATGCACTTAATTTTTTAACTAAAAATTCTAAATAGCACATAAGAAAACATTCCAATTTTTGACACAGCGTGTTCACTATAGTAGTCAATTTTCATTAAAATTTATCTTACTATTATATATATATATATATATATATATATATATATATATATATATATATATATATATATATATATATATATACAGGTGGCGCATTGAAAACGAAACAGACCGATTTGCGTCCAGAGAACTTTTTTTTTAAGAAACACTAAAACACGTCAATTTTAATATTGAGGGGGACATGTTTTGACATAAACCCCTTAAGGGTGGTGATAAAATCCCTTATATTTTAAATAGGGAACATGGGTCAGGCGTTACATCATTTGAAAGCTCCTTCTTTTCTGAATTCAGCACACTAATTTCTTTGGAAGTTTTATCAACTCGTTTAAAAATTATTCACAGTTGAAGTTGCAAGAACGCATTTCACTCATGCCGATAAGAAATGTGCTGATGGTCAATGTTTTGTTGGTTGTAAACAAAAAATTGACATTTCGGAATGAGAGAAATGCGGTTTATTATTTCAATTTATCGTTCGGTTTGATACTTGGGGTCCTAGTTCACGCTCATTTGCAAAAATATTTTCAAAATTCAAGTCGGGATGTCCCCATTATTGAATGTTTTCTATGAAAATTCACTTAAAGGGATGTGAACAAAAAAATATATAAACAAATTAAAAATACGAAGCTTAATTGAGTGAAGATTGGAACCTGTGATGAGCACTAATAAGTACAATTTGAAGAACCCAATTCATCACAATACAGTTTTTTAGAGCTGACGATCGTTTCGCGTCATTAGAGGGATTGATAAACTAGTTGACGCTAACTTTGTTAGTGAAACGATCGTCGGGTGTAAAAAACTATGAATTGGGTTCTCCCAATTATACTTACGGACTTAAAAGTTCAATGAGTGAAGATTGGACCCTGTGATGAGCACTGACAAGCACACAAGGTCAACTTCACTTAAACAAACTGTTCGATATGGCCACCATTCTGCTCCACACACCTTTGGCATCTTGTTCTAACATAGTTATAAACTCTACGTAATGTGTTCCCATTTAATGATCTTAGCACAACCAGCACTCTTTGTTCTAATATTTTCCGGAGTCTAATGGTTCAAAATTGAATAGTTTTTAGTAGCACCTCACAGATAAAAGTCAAAGGGGCTAAGGTAGGGTGAACTCGTAGGACATTGTACTGGTCCACTATTTAAAATAATTCTCTCATTAAAGTTTTATTTAAAAAAATGTTCCACGACACCAACATTATGAGCCGGGCAGCCGTCCTGCTTGAACGAGATGTTTTCCATGTTTTCAGGGCTATTATTTTGCCTCAGGGCGGGCATTATCTCGTTCGTTTGTAGCTCCATATATCTATTTCCAGTTAAGTTGTCATCAAAGCTCAAAGGACTGATTGATGATCTAAAATCAAATAGAAACACTCAAAAAATATTAATAAATATCCTTACCAATCAAACCACACGAGATATTAAAACCAAATCGAACTTGAAATCTCCATTGATTTACCGAATGTGGATTTTCAGTAGACCAATGATGGTAGTTAGGACTATTGAACACTCCACAATGTGACATCATACGTGTGTACAAAAAACGGCCGGTTTAAATTTCTTACTAAACAGATTTGTAAATTTTCCCTTAAGTAAAAGTAAATATAGTACTGAAAATGCATAAAAAACGTGACTAAATATAACGGGTGTTCAGATTGCTTAGTGGAAAAATTAATTAACAAACACAGAACAAAGAAAATGCTAGCGGAACGCACGATATTCAGGAAAGATAAAATAGGGAGAAATTTGTTTGCCTACCTTTTGAACCGCGTATCACAAGGGGCCACGAGAGCATTTTTAAGAAAGCCGATTTGCAGCTAACTTTTTCGACAAAAAATAATTTAAGAAATGTGTTAGGTAATACGGAAGATAAAGATAAAGCCACTGAAATGCCGGGTATCTATGAGATAGGTTGTCAAGATTATAATCCTAAATACGTTGGGCAGACTAAGAGAACCATTGATACTAGATTTCGTGAACATCTGGCACATTTGAGATACAGTAGTGTAGACAAGTCATGCGTGGCACAACATGTTTGGGATAACCACCACATTGATAAAGAAAATCTGAAACTTATCAAAAATATAAGACAGCCAGTTCGATGCGTGCGAAAGTATTTATCTTTATAGGGCAATAAAAATCAAAAGTTCCTTAAATCGAGCCCCGCCACAGGTTTGCAGTCCTCTGTTTGCGCTTCGTCTTTGAAGCAGAAACCTGTCAGGTAAAGTAATAAAGGAAGTTTAAAAACCTCGTCCGTCAATTAAAATACAATACACAAAAAATTTGCCTGCGATTTAATCTTCCTCTCGGTATCGTTCTTTACCTAACACTCAGTATAAAAGATGGTGTTTTAGTGGGGAGTAGTTAGAAGTTTTCATCCTCTGACGACGCTAACTTTGTTAGTGAAACGATTGTCAGTTCTTTAAAAAGATGTGTTGTGGTGATTTGGGTTCTTCAATTGTACTTATAAGTATTGTTGAATTTATGTTTTGTTGTATTTTTGTAACTATTAGTTTTTTGACCTTGCTTGCCTACTATTGTGATTATTGGCTGAATAAAGATTATTATTATTATTACTACTACTATTATTATACAAAATACTCTGTGAAGACTGTATTCTTTCTGTTGGCTTATTGATGTCAATATTGGTTGGTTTTATATGAAACAGTATCGCTATAAAACCTCAGCTAGGGTAAAATTTTTACAACTTGAAAGATAAACCAATTCTGTAATTGTAGCTATCTACGATATAACGCTCGAATACTGCTCCCACATCTGGGGTGCAGCTGCCGCTTTTACACTCGCTATCCTGGACTCCATTCAAAAGAGAGCTATACGTCTCATCGGTGACCCAACCCTAACCCAAAGGCTGCCATCCCTTGCCCACCGACGTGCCGTTGGTGACTTCTCTCTATTTTATAGATATCTGCACGGGCACTGCTCAGAGAAGCTTTCCTCCATAGTTCCCCCACCTGCTGCCCCCAACAGATCTACCAGAGGAACAGAGCGAATGCACCCTTTTACTGTCCAGGTCACCAAACATAGAACATCTTGTTATGCCCGCTCTTTTGTCCCGAGGACTTCCAAGTTTTGGAATTCCTTCCACATGTTTTCCTTCTCCTCCGAACCTCCAAACCTTCAAGTCCAGAATTAACAAGTTGCCTCTTTCATCCTTGTCAACACCCACGGTACGATAGTATTTAGGCTGTAAGCCCTCGTGGTGTGTTGTTGAAATTAAAATAACGCATAATGATCAGTACATTGACTCAAAAAAAAAAACAGGATACTTACTTCTAAAAAACAACACACTCCAAGATATATTAAATTCTAGCACACAAACCAATGGTCCTAAACTTCTGTTATCTGGTCCTTCAAAATTGCATTTTTGTACCATTACCGTTTTCCAAAAACGTGGCTTGTCATTTGAATTTACTTCTACATTCTCAACAATGTACCATTTTATGAGACAGTAAAAATGTAAAAATTTTTGTCAAATAACTGGAACAATAAAAGGCAGATAAAGAAATAATCGGCCTAAAAAAACCTTGCCCAGCTGGAGAAGTGCGCCACAAAATAAAAGTAGCTCCTAGAGACAGATTCATGTATCCGACGACAAGGCGACATTAGACCCTGATGAAAAATTAAATATTATAGCACTTCCATAATGTTTTGCTTTAATTCATTTTTACAATGCAAAACACAACTTTTAAAACAGAATGGGAGAAAGATATTTTTTACGATTTAAACTCTAAAAAGGGGGCAACAAATTTCAGTGAGGTAAAGATTTCATAGTCCATTTACCGGAGCTGCAAAGATGTCATAATAATGATAAAAAACTACGAAATCTGGTATCGATGTATCCTTGTATTTTGTATGAGAAAATTCTCGACACGATCAAGTAGGTTTAGATATTCGAAGGAGTTTGAAAGTTGTTTCCTTGAACAGTTTCCATATGAAATCTGCAACGGATAGCAACGGTCTCCACCAAATTACGAGTATGGTTTGTGGGACTCGAAGAACCTCAATATCGTTTTTATATTTATGCCATATTTGAACATAACGTCAAAGACACCTCCCCAAACTGCGATAACTTTCCGATAAGGGATTATTAGATCAGACCGTAACTTCCTTAAATTACATCAGTTTATATTTGTAGGGATTTTCACTTTATATTTATTTTCAAGGGTAGAGGCATAGTTTTACACATAACAGGCATACTCCAAATTAATATCAAGAACATAAGCACCAACTATATTCCTGAAACCCTGAATTATTAGAATTTTGCGATACATATGAAACTAAATCGAAATATAATTAGGCTGGTTCGTCTCGTTTGCGGGTTGAACTCAAGCTTGTGAACCAGGAAATTCCCACATCTTATAGGACATCAAAAGAGGCGAGATGAAATTGAAATCAGTTATTAAGTAACTTTTAGAAATGTAAAAGACAGCAAAGGCAATTTCCATGTGAAAAAATACAACAAATCTACTGTTGTGTCCAATTTTGCAATATCAACCTAAGGTGTAACTCAGCGATTGTTAACTTTTTTTCTTGTGGACGTCATATTTCATTTTTTATGATCACACATTTCTAGAACCATTTCCGGAATTCCTTAGGATCCAGTGATATTTTTTTATGTTCAGTATTTGCAACAGCCACAGTCCCAGCATATTCATCTGACTGAAACAGATTATTCATTGATCGTTGTTGCCCTTAATTAGCAAAACCGGTCCATAATAAATACAGATTTAGAGACTTCTTCTCTGGATTAACAGTTGCTTGTTTTCCTTCCCGTAACCGGTTGTGCCATTTTGCACTAGCCAGGGAAGAAGTATCTAGATCTGTATTTAAACAGCGTATTAACAAAGGACAGTTTAAAAATTTACGTATTGTTTATCATTTACAACTAAACTAATCCACAAGATATGTTTCTAAACATAATAATCTTCGCAGTTTGATAAACACTATACTTTTGAGACGTTAGAGGCGCTCTTACAAGATAAAAACCATGCCACTCCACTTTGTAATAATCTTTTAAGGGAATTACTTTCTTGGAAACTTATTAGACATTGAATAGCTCACTTAGACTTTATAATAAGTTCTGATGCAAACTTTGAAAGTTCACCACAATAAAAAAATAACCCCTGAGATACCCTGCATTTTTGATGCTGCCGTCTATTATTGGTATTAAACTTGCTGAAGTTTCAATTTTTAGTAAAAATAGGCAAGCTTATGAAACAACTTTTCCATATAAGTCTATGTTTGAGTTAATATTAAAGAAGAGATTAAAATCTAGGTGAAAGATATATGGGAACGGCTGTTAATACGCTGTTTTACTTGAAAGCCAACTTACTTTTGTTAGAAAAGTTATATTCAGACATTTAAAAAGCTAAATTAAAAGCTGCCTAGATGAAGATCAGTTCAGATTTAAACTCTGGTGAGGAAATAAAGAAGCAGTGCTTGGAACAATTAGAAGGAGGATGGTTGTGAAAAATAGAAATACATTTATTGCTTTTGTAGATCTGGAAAAAGCATTCGATAGTTTTATTGGAAAATATTGTTTTATATAATGAAGAGAGCTGGATTGAATTGAGAGAATAGGCGTTTTATTTCTAATCTATAGAAAAAACAAAATACCTCAATAGATGCTAACGGATATCAAAATGACGATAAAATAAGAAAAGATGTACGGCGACATTTAATGTGTTATAAGTTTCTATCAGCCATAGAAATAAACGACGTCATGACGTCATCTCAGATAACTCATTTGACATGTAACATCGAATATTTTCAATCAGTGGCTCGGAGCAATCGGAAATTCACAGTTATTTTATCCAATGATGGCTGAAGCTGAAAATTAAGGGTATTAAGAACACTTTTTACATAATCCGTATTTTTTTCAGGTTTTTTGCCCAAATGTTGCTAATTTTGACTTTCAAATCGCGACTTTGACCTTTTGAAACCACATTTTTTTTCTTGAGGCTTACAGACCTAAATTTTGGTAAATGGTTCACCCTTTATAATACAAACACGCGTACCAAACCCGGTTGCTCTTACTTTGTATTTCCAGAGATAAAAATTTTTCTCGAAAGAAAACCCAAAATTTTCCGGGAAAACCTGGGCCGATTCCTTGCAAACGAACTTATCCAAGCCACTTGCAAAAAGAAGGTATGTACCAAATTTGATCAAAATCGGCGCAATATTTTTTGAGTTATCGGTGTTATATATATATATATATATATATATATATATATATATATATATATATATATATATATATACGAGAGAGGGTCAATAAGTCCGTGACTTTTTGAAAGAAACACAGGTTTATTGACAAAAAATCATTTTATTTCTCAACATAGTCTTCCTTTGAGCTCTATATCCACACTTCGTCCAACGTTTCTCCATTTTTTTAACCCTTTCAAAAAATAATATTTGTCGAGGTCCTCAAAATAGGTATTTGTTTGTGAGATGATTTCATCATTCTATTCAAATCTCTTTCCGCCGAGCCATTTCGTTAAGTTTGGAAACAAGAAATGGTTACTCAGGGCTAAATCCGGAGAATAGGGTGAATGAGGGAGCAATTTGTAGCCCAATTTATGCAATTTTGTCATGGAGACTACACATGTGTGCACCCTTACATTGTCTTGGTGGAAAAAAAATATTTCTTGGCCAAATGCGGTCATTTTTTCTTCATATGGTCATGGAATCGGTCCAATAAGTTGGTATAATAGTCGCCATTGATTGTTCTTTTCTTTTGAAGGTAATCAATGTGGATTATACCGCGTGCATCCCAAAAAACGGTCGCCATGACTTTATTTGCTGATAAACCCACCTTGGCCTTCTTCGGCGTCGATTCGCACGGAGAAGCCCACTGATTTGACTGCTGCTTGGTCTCTGGTGTGTTGTGGTGAATCCATGTATTGTCCACTGTTACGAAACGTGGCAAAAACTCGTCCTTATTGCGGTTGAACAACGCCAAACACTCCTTCGAAGTTGTCACACGATTGCGTTTGCGGTAGATTATGAGCAAACGCGGCACTCATCTTGCGGATAGGTTTCTCATACCCAAGTGATCATGCAAAATCGAAACCACTGTGCCATGTGATATGCCTATGGCTTCCACAATCTCCCGCACTTTCAATCTGATCGGCCAACACCATATCGTGAATTTTTTTCAATTTTTTTGGGGTGTAGCGACCTCAACTGGGCGTCCAGAACGTTCGGCGTCATTTGTGCTTGTACGGCCGCAACAAAATTCAGTAAATCACTTTTTACCATGGAAATTGATAGTTCAGAGTCCCCATAGTATTTATCAAGCTTAGCCTTGGTTCGAGTGTTGGTTTTTTTCCGCAAAAAATAATGTTTGATGAGCACACGAAATTCACTTTTTACCCTTTTCGTTATAACTCAGGAGGTTGTTTGCTTTCAATAGCTATCCATCACAAACTAAATGACGCAGCTTGTTAAAAATTTGACAGGAGTCAACTGACAGGTGGTTGTTGACAGGAGCAGTGTTGCCCTTCCTGTAAACATGCGGGAAATTCAAAAAGCCACGCACTTATTGACCCGACCTCGTATATTACATATAATATATATTTATTTATATGCATTAAAATTAAACAGTGCATCTTACATAGAAGTTACAAACTTGTGGCTGTAATTAATGCGGTTTGGTGAAAATATTACAGTGAAACATATCAAAATCCCAGTGACTGACATTTCTTGCTATAAAATTTCGGTATTTCAAATTTACAATTTATTTAACCAATCTTCGGTTATTAGCACCTCCAATATTTTCAATATATATATATATATATATATATATATATATATATATATATATATATATATATATATATATATATAACCATAAAAAAATTGAAACTGATCCTGGTTCTAGGGGGCCTAGTTCGCGCTCATTTGAAGAAATTTTTTCAAAATTCAAAAGTCGGGATCTCCACAAGAGTTTTTTTTAAAGAAAATTCACTAATAAAATCAGCCCAATAAATTCAATTAATAACTGAATAATATATCAAGAAAACAATCTATAAAAGAATATTATAAGAAACATAAAGTCCATAAATAACAATTATGAACACTTTAGTGCCTCCAAACGATTTTTTATGACAAATTTATTTGAATTATTATGACAGTTCTATTATGCGAAGGCCATGATTTATACATGAAAAGGGAAATACCTTAGGAATTTAAGTCATGTGTATATTTTGTGAATTCAAATACTTGACAATCTAGGCAATATATATCACACCAGAAGGCTAAACAATACTTTCTCTTAGACCTTAGTTTTCTGCTGAAAAAACAACCATTGAATTTCTAGAAGCAAGGGGCAAGTCTTAAATTAAATTTTAGAAAGAGCGGATGTTTTGGTTAACGTAAAGTCTTTCGACTCTAATTTTATATCAAAGAGATAAAGATACATTCGAATTTAATTAAGTATACGATGCCCCACCCCAGAGACGTGAAGTATCAGATGTTGGTTAAAGGATAATGTATCAACCTGACAACAAGTCTTCGTTCTTTATAAATTATATGCATACTCAGATAACTCTCTCTTTAAGATGAATAACAGCACATGCAGCTTCCATAATTTAAATTATGCTATAATGGATGGCTTAATAATGAAGGAATATAGACTTTTATACTTGGGTGGTTCGCAATTGGTGAGGTCTTTGATCAAGATTGATGATAAATACAGAAAACTATGAGTATTTTAGTCTTCAAGATATTTTTATCAGTATACGAGGTCTCCAAAGAAAATTATCCACCTATTAATATATTTGTTTAATAATAATCGTCATAGTTTATTGAATTTTGATCTCAAAATGCAACATTTTCTCGTACCAATAACGTTTGTAATTCACCGCTTTATACAGTGTGTCCCAAACTGGATGGGAATATATTGCTATCTCCGTTATTATTAGATATAGGGAGACGGTTAAAGTAGTAATGTTTTGTAGAATTCCATTCTCGTTGCTAATATGACTTGTATTTTGCCCTGCCTCTTTTAGTTTTCGAGCTTTTTTTGAAAAAAAAAAAACAAAATTTATCGATTTATTTTTCTTCAATATCTAAGTAGGCGTTGACCTGACATGTCTAAGACTTGCACATTATCAGGACACTTTTCACAGAGTGATCTTTTTGTGATATTCTTAACTTTGGATTGCCATTTGTTTTTGAGCTATATGTATCAACGCTTGTTTTTATTATGGCAGCCATATTGGATTTTTTGCTCATGCCAATGATGTACAACATGCTTGAGAAATCTTGTAATTGCACTGACAATTTTAAGAAAACCCGTTTTGAGGATAGTAGGCTATGAAATCCAATTCCAGAAAACAAATGACACAAAAAAGTGTTCAAAAACCGTAGGCCATGAAGTCTAACAATAGACTTCTACTTTTAACATAATTTTCCGTAAGAATTCACAATAAAAAATATTGTGATTTAATTTACAATACTTGGTGGTGGTGGAGGTATTTATGACATTGGAACAGTAATTCCATCAGCCACAGGCTTTTCCTATTTTACCTATATACAAATATACAATATCTAAACTTATTTATACATATAATAATTTTTGCTTTCTTTTATCTTTTTTTTTTCCTCTTTTCTTTTTTTTTTCTTTTCTTTTAATGTTTTTTACCTTTTTTTATTTTATTTTATTTTAAATTAATCTTGTTTTTTTTGTTGCTTGGTTTTTTCTTTTTTTTTTTTTTAATTTTTCTTTCTTTTTTTCCTTTTTTTTTGTTTTTTATTTAAAAAAAAATTCCAAATCATGTATATGGGATAGAAAGTGACACTTGCGTCCAGGTACCCGTCAGGACGACATCAGACAAACTGATTTACAATACTTAATTAGGTAATAATGCTAGGTAATATTATGTGAAACAGTTTAATAACGAAACCCGGCAATAACAAATAGAAACTTAAACTCCACAAAACAACACAATTAGGAATGAAACTCAACAAATAATAAAATAGAAACTTAAAAATACACTAAATAGAAAATTGTTCAATATGCCCACCGTTTTGTTCAATGCACTTTATACACCTTTTTGAAACATGCTTGCAAACTCCGGTGAGGGTGTTTTGGTCAATATGATTGATAGCTTCCGTGATTCTGTTTCGTAATTCATTGATATTTTTGGTGGCTCGAATTTATACACATCATTCTTCAGAGTATCCCAAAAATAAAATCCATGGGTCTTATATCAGGAGCTCGAGCACACCAATGAACCGGCCCATTGTTACAAATGACACCATTATTAAAATTTTGGTACAAAAATTATTTGACGATCCTATCATTGTGAGCTGGACAACCGTCTTGTTGGTACCAAATCTCGTCTAGATTATCATGAACTCTTCTAATTGTTGGTAAGATATCATTTCTCAATAGATTAAGGTACCTTTCCCCAGTTAAATTATTTTCAAAAAAGAACGGACCAACAATGGAGTTACCTGAAATTTTAAAAAATTAACTGTCTAATCTACAAATAAAAATAACAGTTTTTTACCTAATAAGCCGCACCAAACATTAATACCAAATCTATCTTGCAATCGTCTCTCTTCCTTTAGATGGACATTTTGATTTGCCCAATAATGCCTATTATGGCCATTATACACACCACAATTTGTAAATATGGATTCATCAGTCCATATTATTTTCAAATGAAAATTTTCATCTTGCTGACATTGTCCTCGATACCATCTGCAGAATTGAAGTCGCTTAGGGTAATCGTCAACATTTAAGCCTTGTACGATTCTAGGTTTGTATGGATGGTAATGACTTTGTTTTAATACACTCATAAAAAAATCCAAAAAACATCACCACCCTAGTGCTATCCAGCGAGTAACCCTACCTAGACACCAAGGTAGAAGAGGAGTGTTGGATATTGGTAAACAGTTAGACCAGCAGATATTGAACTTACGTACATAATTCCACCAGCGGGTCGTTACTTCTGAACTACACCGTACCATATGCGAGGCAGATGATTCAACACCGCTACAGTTAGAAGAAAGTGAAATACAAAGTCACCTCGAACTGATCAGGACAAGCTGCAATCTTGGATGAAGAAGCCTCTCCATGGGCGACATCTAAATGAGACCTCCCAGACACATGTCGACAAATTGGCGTCGAACTACCAGTTAGTGTCTAGACAGATGTTTCCAGAGACAGAGGGATTTTTGCTGGCCATACAAGATCGCGTTATCTCAACAAGAAACTACCTGAAGTATATAGTTGGGAGATAATTCGGTCCAAGATGAGCAATGTAGATTTGGGTGTCAGTCATCAGAGACTATTCAGCACGTCACCGGAGGATGTCAGGCGTTTGGTGCAACAGAGTATAAAGAGAGGCACGATGCAGTTGCTAAAATACTTCATCAAGAACTGGCTCTGAAACTGGACCTTTTAAATCTCAGTAAGGTGCTCTGCTAAAGATAAACTCCTGAGCATGTTCTAGATAACTCAGGATACAGGTTGTACTGGGATCGGACCGTGCTCACAGACCAACGAGTTGCACACAAATGCCAGATATAATATTAGTGGATAAATTCTGCAACCAAGTGACGCTTATTGATGTGCCCATTCCGAATACCAATAATCTAGAGATAAAGTACAACGAGAAGATTATTAAGTACAGAGACCTCGAGATACAAGTAAAGAGACAGTGGAGGGCAGATAGAGCCAGAGTGATTCCAATAGTCATGTCGTCAACTGGTGTGGTTCCTAAGAAACTTCGAGATAACGTTAAATATCAGGATTTGGAAAGCATCTTTATAAGGTTATGCAAAAGGCTGTAATACTGGCCACTGCCCACACCGTGCGAAGATTCCTGGGAAATGAGGATGTGTCTCGTTGTAGTTCAGGTCCCGATAACTTGGAAACGACTTCATGTAAGCTCAGTCCCTTTGGTGTCTGAGATACCTGGTATAAGTGAATCTTCCCCTTTGAGGGAGTCTGAATGCCCTTCAGGCTGAAGTCGATAATAATAATTCAATGTATAATATGTTTGTCAATATTTTCAAGATATATATATATATATATATATATATATATATATATATATATATATATATATATATATATATATATATATATATCTTGCTTTTTATAAGTTTTTTTCTAGATACTCAAACATTTTTTTTAAATTTATACCTCGTTTTCAAATGTTTTGTTATACTTATGTTTATATTTGACCTATAGAGGCATTTTGTGTGAAACAACACTAGGTGAAATGAATAACTAAAATAAACGATTCGATGACTAAAACTCGGGCTTAAGCTATATAAAACCAAAGAAATTATGTATCAAATGTTCAATAAAATGAACAAGATACTAACGTTTGAGCTTTATGAAGTATATCGAGTTATTTTGATGGGTATGTATCGAAGATCAATTTTGAGTTCGCTGACTCTTTTGCAATTTACTATTTGAGGGAAAATGTTTCCATGTTTTGCATTTACATTTTCATATATTCATAAACAAAGCTTATTTAAATTTATGTTCAAGAAAGAACCTTTATTTCAAGATTTATTCAGAGATTTATGTTGAATTTCTACAATATAAAATATACCCTCACTTTGAATACAATACATGAAATGCATGCGATGAATTCTAAAGAATTAATTTTTATTGTACATTTTTCTTTGTAGCCAGGAAAAAAATTACTTCCTGATAGCCTGGGGGCAGCAATTGTCAGCAGCAGTGGAAACAGTTTACCGAGTTAAGGAAAATTAAATTATTAATCGTTTTAAATGTAATATCTTACCCTCAGCCACACAACGAAACAAAAAAAGTCTGGACACAGCAAGTGCGTTATGGTAGTGAATTTTAAAAATGTTTTTAATGGCAAATATTAAAGCAAGCATCAGATATGGCAAAATATTTTTTTACACAAAATTTCGCTGAAAGAATACATAAAATTCGAACTATATGCCTAATATGTAATTAAAATTGAAAATAAAATAATTTGTTTGCACGAAAATCCTTTAAAACCTTATTTTCGACGAATTTCGTTTAAATTTTTTCCATCAGTTGAATAATTTTTCATAAAAAAATTCGCAACAATTTTTTTTTTCAAAGAAAATACATTAAATTCATTTATAAGAAAATTCGCTATTAAAAGAACATTTCGTACAAGAAAATTAGCTGATAGAAATAAACTAAATAAAGTAAAAAATATTCAAAATCTGATCTAAATACAGAACTAGATACTTTTTCTGTGACTTCACAGAGAAAATTCTTTTGCATGTGGGTGCGGTACAAATTGAATCCGGTTGTAAAGAAGAACACACTTATTTCTGATTCCAGAAATCTCTGCATCTGTGTTAACAGTGGAACGGTTTTACCAACTAAGGGCAACAATAGTTGCTATTAAACTTGAATTAAGAGTCTTGATAGTGCTTATCTTTCACTTTCAACAAAAAGTCGCTAACAAAGATATTGGAAATACACAGTCTGATCCGATAACGCTAAAATGGAATCAAAGACGAAAAAAATGTAAAAGAAAAAGTTCAAAGAGAAATTCAGTCAGCACGAGATTTTAACCGGCGTCCCTTCGCTCATCAGCAATGCATTTAACAACTACACCACTGTAAGCCTTCTACCAGACTCTGCAATGAAAGGTAAATAACCGACAATGGTCTTAAGTTATTTATTTGTAATATGTAAGGTCTTTAGAGGCAGATTTTGCAACTATTTTAACAAATGAGAAGTGTAGCATAAATCTAAAACATTCTAATATACATTTTATGCAATATTTACCATTTATAAACCACAACACTTATAGTAGTTAAAATTATAAAATTTTTAAAGTAATCTTTCTGGTACGTCTTGAACTTTTTGCGCCATCAAAAGATAAACGTTGTCTGTAATATTTAATAGATTTTGTTTAATACATACAATATTTTGATATTGTGTCTTCTCCGACTGTTAGTGACACTAAAATTTTGCTTTATTAAGTGCCTATAATTTTTTTCTGCTTTTGATTTAGAGACTTAAACTTTGGTGCGTATTTTGGTTTCTACAATATAAACCAGCTTGCCATATTTGGTTGCCATAGCTTTGTTACTTCCGGAGATATGAATTTTTTCCAAACGAAAACCAAAAATGTTTCCGGAAGAACTGTACCTTGGTTATGAACTTTTACAAGCCACTTGCAAAATGAATTTACTCACCAAATTTTAACACAATCGGCCCATTATTTTTTGAGTTATCGGTGTGATATTATATATATATATATATATATATATATATATATATATATATATATATATATATATATATATATATATATATATATATATATATATATATATATATATATAGACTATAACAGGATTTATAACACGGCATTTCTGTACAATACTGGTTGCCTGTTGTGACTCCGTGTATTTTTGCATCTTCATCCAGAGTGTTCCCATGATCACCTGGCTATACCGTACTGATGATGGCTAATAAGCTTGAAACACGTATATGCGGTTGTCTCCTTGCGGCTTTGCCCTTAACTCTTCTCCCTATATATATATATATATATATATATATATATATATATATATATATATATATATATATATATATATATATATATATATAATTGAAACTGACCCCGGATATGTGTTCTAGGGGGGCTAGTTCGTGCTTATTTGAAGATTTTTTTTTTAAATTCAAAAGTCGAGATCTCCTCATTACTGAATTTTTTTAAGAAAATTCACTAATACAGATGTGGCCTTCTTCTCTGGCTTTACAAGTGCCTATTTTTTCCGTAGAACCGGTTTTGCCCTTTATGGCATCGTCAGGCAAAAGAGTACTTTTAGCACATATTCACACACTTGTCTTATGTCCTGAAAATGTTATTACTCCAACTTTACGAGTCTTGGTTAGGCGTTTATGAATAAATGAGGTAAGTCAGAAGATTCGTCATTATATACATAGTGTTAGATCAGAAAATTAACATAGACAAGGGAAGTTTTATTTAAGTAATAATAGAATAAGCTAGCAGCTTCCACGTACACACAGTGCGACAATTAGAAAGCTCTGGGAAGAAATTCTTGTTGTTGAAAACAAAAAGCTTTCGTAATGAAATTTGATAGGCAAATTACTCTTGCGTAACGTATACCACATGCCCAAAACTCAGATTTCTGCGTTAAAACAAAAAATATATAAGCATTCAAAAAACAATAATTGATCGCAACTGATGTCAAAGGAGAGATGACACAACACTAAAATATTATGTACATTAGACAACATTTATTCAATATTACAAACAAAGAGTAGGTTTCTGTCGCGAAAAAATATCAAGAAGTACCAAAAAATACTTTAAATATTTTATGGTTCTCCCAAAAACGTCAAATTCGGTGATCTTTCAACAAAAATTACGACACATGTCGCATGAGGTGTCTTAACTTTCTGCTTTAACATCGATTGTTTATGTTACTAAAATATTTGCACAAAGTTTATTTGAAAAAGACCCTCCTCGCCATGTTTGGGTAACAGTTTATAATCAAAAGTATTATAAATTTAAAGGAAATATCGGTTTTTAGTCAACCCAATGAACGGACAAACCATATTATATAATCGACATAAATATTTGGAAAATATAATGAATACTTACTAAGCTGCAATTAGCCTTAGCAACATTGAAGAGACTGTATCCATACATCCCTATAATGTAAGTTTAATGTAAACATAACCTATAATTCCGGTCTTGTTAGATTTATTTGATTACCATCGTGGAATACTCGTTATAAATGGTAATTCAACATAACTGCCATCTGTTGTCATGGTACAGCATTATATAATTTTATAGAATTAGCGTCAGTGAACGTGTTGACATATCATTAAATGTTAAACTCGAAGCTACCCCGAACAATGCCATCACGAATCTCAGCTCTTTTCATTGTGAATCTATGGGAAACAAAATTATTTTAGACACAAGTTCAAAAAGCTTTTCCTCTCTTATTACTATTATGGTTCATATGTGATATGACTGAATGAATCTTTCGATAAAATTTTATCGAGGCTAGATACGGCTAGAATAGAAATCACTGGTTCATGACATGGTCTTTACCTCCAGATCATTTAGATATTTTTACTTTCTTTCTTATCCAGCGTTTTGTTATACGCCTTCGAAGGTTTTAGTCTTTTTTTGATCTCTAAAGTAATATCACGTTTTTGGCGTAAAATTTCTTCTACTTCACTTGTAGTATGCGAGAGGTTACTAAAAGAAAGCAAGTAAATCGTACGTAGAACATAAGTTTGATAGTGCATAAGGAAACATACTTTATCCCGGTAGGTGGAGCTAGCATATTAGATATGCCCATAAAAGGTGATATACATTTAAGTAATTGATTTTTTTATAACCGAATAGCTTGTTTTAGTGAATTTTCGTAGAAAAAATTCACTAATGAGGAGATCCCGACTTATGAATTTTGAAATTTTTCTTTCAAATGAGCGTACTAGGACCCCTAGAACCCATATCCGGGGTCAGTTTCAATTTATATATATATATATATATATATATATATATATATATATATATATATATATATATATATGCATATGTATATGTTCAAAAAGATTTCCGCGGTCTTTAATGTGAGACATGCTTGGTTCTCGGGTTAAACCGCGTCCAGAATCAGATCTCTCTGAGGCCTAGGGTTGAACACACTGAGACCTCACAGACGATCTCCGGCGAGATTTGGGGAGAAGGCAGATTGAGGCCCCGTAATCGAGCTACAACAACCCAACCCACATTTGTCCACTGCTCCAAGGAGTAGGCAGATTGAGGCCTTAGAGTGTCCTTACATATTTCCTTTACCCACCTTTGTCCACCACTCTAAGGAGTAGGCAGATTAAGGCCTTAGAGTGTCCTTACATATTTCCTTTACCCACCTTTGTCCACCACTCTAAGGAGTAGGCAGATTGAGGCCTTAGAGTGTCCTTACATATTTCCTTTACCCACCTTTGTCCATCACTCTAAGGAGTAGGCAGATTGAGGCCTTAGAGTGTCCTTACATATTTCCTTTACCTCTTGAAAATGGCTCCAAAACAGGAGCCGAAACGTCGAGTTTGGTGTGTATGTATGTATCACTTCCTTTTGTAAGTCGCTTGGATAAGTTCGTTAGTCAGGAAAATCTGACGAGGTTTTCCGTGAAAATTTTGAGTTTTCATTCGAAAAAATTTTTTATCTCAAAAAATAAAAAGTTATGATAACCAAATTTGGTAAGTAGGTTAACGATATAAAAAGTAAACCATATACCAAAATTTAGATTTAAATACTGCAAGAAAAAAAAGTTATAATAAAATATTTGGTGCCAGACCATTTCTATGAAAATTCACTACCATAACGCACTTGCTGCGTCCAGGCTTTTTATTAGATTATCTGGTAGGAGGCGTTGATTAAGGTTATGGGTTTGTTGACTAAATTTTTCACCTTAACGTGATGTTTGTGAATGATGATGTGAACTAGATTCTCAGGAATATCAAAGTAAAAATTCCTGTTCCACCAGAAAATAAGTACATATTATTTTTTACGTAATCTAGTCTTTTGGACGTTAATTTTGAACGTTTGTAATCTCGTCGTCTAATGAACAAGGTAAAAAATAGATTATGTTATAAACTTCAAGGAGCGGAACTTTTTAAATAAAAAATACCAAAATGAGGAATACATTATTTGATATAAAACTATTATTCAATCATTTGCTATTATGTGGGTGGGCAATGTTATAACTCGTCTTAAAATACTTGAGTTTATGGAAACTACATTCGAAGAACTGCGTCATGTGAAATTTATTGCCAATAAATTTTTATCGGGGAAGATAAAATCCTAAATTGATGTGTATTTTGATATGGTTGTGCACAATGCTTAACTATTTTTCATCAAAAATGTTGATAGATTGTTTTCTTTGATCAAAACTCAATAAGTTCTCTTTAATCAAAATACAGAAAAGTTCATTCCTAGCGAATTTTTGTCTACCAAAATTCGCTAGGAACGAATAATAAGGAAACCACGAGTGTGAGATTTCGGAAAATGTTTAGTACCTTTAAAATTACCAAAGTTATTTGAATGAAAAGTACAATTTATAAAGCAATTCATCACAGTATAATTTTCAGACGATCATTTCGCTAACAAAGTTAGCGGCATCCGAGGAATGAATTGTACTTATCAGTGCTCATCACAGGTTCAAATCTTTACTAAGTATTTTAGTGAAATTCCGTGCACACGCTGCTTTTATATAGTCTATAAAACTAAGTAAATTTTAAATTTATAGCCTTGGGGACAGTTGAGTTATAGGTACTTGAAAAAAATTTGTATTTTCGAAAATAACAAATAACTGGATCCTAAACCTCGCTAGGCCTTTAAATTGGCATAGCACATGAAGTGATAATAATCAATTTATTGATTAGTTCTTAGACTAGTTACAATTATAATCCTGGGCGCCAGTACTGAGAATTATTTAGGGAGTCAGTACCCAGGAATTTAATAAATTCATGTTGGGGGGCTACTTAGACCAGAATGAACTTTAATGGAGAGAGTATGGTCCTACTGAGTCCAAAAGCAAAACCGTATACCTACCTTCTAAATACAGAACTAGATACTTTTTCTGTGGCTTCACAGAAAAAATTCTTTTGCTGGATCCTATGTACCAAGATTCAGATTTCTATGTTAAAAGACAAAAAAGTAAGAGGTATCTTAATTTTTTATTAATTAAATCTGATTAAACAAAGTCAAAACGTCAAAATTGATAATTATGGTAGGAGTACGAATCTGAGTAAAAAATACGACACGAAATGACTAACAAGTTCCTAGATCTGTCGCTAAGTGGTTATTTTCCTTCGTTTCGTTAAAATGTGAGCAAAAAATAAATTGTAAAGAAAAATTGTTTGGTGTAAATAGTAAAGACGTTAGACAATTAACATACTACCGGATATACCTGCTAGTACATACAACTGTCATGTCGACCGTGGCCAAGTGGGCTAAGCCCTGTACATGAGATAATCGAGTGCTATATGACGAGTTCTAATCCTAGTTAATGACTTCAGTTTTTATAATTTTTATAGTCTCATTTCACTTTACCGTTATCTGATCAGATTGTTGTTATTCTGATGAATTTTTTAGCAAGTTTTTGTATAAAAAATAATTTAATAAACAGACGATGAAAACTTTTAGGACTTAATTAAACTCGAATAGCATATCTGGTTGTCTGTTCTTGCCCAAACTTTTTGAAACCGTTCTATATTTAATACAGACGTAGACTTTTCCCGTGGCTTCATAAGTGCTTGTTTTAGTAAATTTTCTTTAAAAAATCACTAAGGAGGAGATCCCGACTTTTGAATATAGAAAAATCTTCAAATGAGCACGAACTAGGCTCCCTAGGACCCATATCGAAGGTCAGTTTCAATTTATATATATATATATATATATATATATATATATATATATATATATATATATATATATATATATATATATATATATATATATATCACACATTAGAAAGTTTTTCAAAATTCAAAAGTCGAGATCTCCTCATTAGTGATTTTTTTTAAAATTCACTATAACTGGCTTCCGAAGGCAATTGTTTATTTGTTAAACTATAAAATGTATCGACTTTTAATGCCACGCTACCGAATTCAAAAATTAAACGACCTCCAAACAACAACAAAAATTTAATCTAGGCTTCTGGTTACATATCTAGTAAAATACGGGTAAAAAAGATACTATTTAGAAAAAAAATATTCTTCACTGCTTATAAGAACTATTTAAATAAGATCCCCACATAACGTCTTAATATAAGTATCCAGAAAGAAAGAAATCATTTAAACTTTGTACTTATTTAATTGTAAAAACGAAGCAATAACGAAAATGAAACTATAGGTAGTACTTACATGTAAAATGGTCATGTGTATTGACTGGTATTTTGTTGGCTTTACTTCCCCTTTAAATGATTGATTTTGTTACGACGAAATAATCCTTTCTGCTAGGTTTCAGAGTATAAAAAAATCATTTAAAAACTGTACTTATTTAATTGGAAAAACTGAAGTAACAACTAAAATGAAACTATAGTACATGATAAATGACACATCCCTTTGGATGTTTGATTTTGTTACGCTTTAAATAATTGTTCCTAATGGGTGTCAGAATATAAGTATGGAGAGAAAAAAATGCTTTTAAAATGTACTTATTTAATTGTCAAAACTGAAGCAACAACTAAAATATAACTATAGTGCACAGAAAATGATCATGAAAAGTGGGGCCAACATAACAACCCTTAAAATAGCTATAGAACTTCCATAAAATAAAATTTATAACTTTGCTTGTTAAACCTTTCATAGAATGGCAGCCTAAAGTGAAATGACTGTATAAAATTGTGTCATAACTTTGTAAATTAAACTCAAAGAGAAACAATGTTCTGTCATCATACACTTCCTCTATTACACACTTCAAAATGTGATATTTACAATTTACCAACATAATAGCTTAAAAAACTTTTACATGCCATTCTCGCTCCAATTTACATAGTTTGAAGTTTTGTAATTTAGAGGGTAAAATTTCATTTTACTTCCTTACACGTATAAAACATTATCCAGTGTAAACTTTTTCAAATTGGTCTGCAACTTCAAGTGCTTTACTTGTACAATAACAAGCTAATTAAAACAGAAACCATAAACAACTTTGAGTAATCGCTAAATCAAATACTGCTCTGTAAATTAATATTTGACGTATGTTTTTGCTAATTTGTTACGTAAAATATAACTGTAATTATTGAATAAAAACATTATAATCTAGCAATTCTTAAAAGCGAAATTCAGAAGCGTTAATAGTGCATCTAAGAAGCTACATAAATTAGTTAACAAGTGGCAGTATAAGAATAAGAACTACGAGCTTCAAGCAAGACCGACGATCTTTTATCTGGACTAAAAACTTTTAAAATAACTCACTATGGTTACATGCAAGTTAGAGTCTGTAATAAGCACTGGTCGGTACACTTTTTGCCCTCTTGTGAGGGACCCTTGACTGTTTTGGCGAATGATGGTGCCCTGCCACAGTCTTATGTGACCGTATCAAGGCATATAACTCTGTACGAAGCATAAAAAGTGGCTAAATGTATTGGCGAGAAATACTAAATGTTTTAATTAAACTAAAGTTTAGTAGTTTAGAAAGACTAGCATAGTGGTTCTAATTACCCGTTTATGTACTCGAGAAGGACCAGAGGAATTGCTTTTTATGGGTGCAGACTTACAATGAATGCACGTGGTAAAACAATAACAATTTAATATGACAAAGTTACCAATTTACATACAAAAAGTGTGGACGCAGCATGTGCGTTATGGAAGTGAATTTTCATAAAAATGTTTTTAATAGCAAATATCTCTTTAATGCAAGCAGGCATCAATTTGTTCACCGGTATAACCTATATAGTAGAAACAATGTACCATATTTTATCAAAATAACTTGTTTGAAAATGTACAACAATTTTCTGAAAATAAACTTTTCCGAGAAAACTCGTTTCCTAGCCGACAAACCTTAGGTTAATAGAAAATTGAGTTCGCTACCAAAACGCACTTACTGCGTCTCGATTTTTTTTACAAACATGCATCATATTTCGATGAAAAATGAAAAATGCAATAAGGAATGTTAAAAAAAATGTAGGTATCACCAACGACTTATGGACCATCCAGAGACTGTCAAAATAATTTTATAAGATGCAGCTCAAGACACACTATAGGTAACGTATATAATTTTTTGTCGTATCTTGCATAACAACAATTATATTGAGCTTTACCGTAGAAATCCGTCATCCTGTAGATATATATATATATATATATATATATATATATATATATATATATATATATATATATATATATATATATATATATATATATATATATATATATAAACAGAAAGTAAACCCAGATATGGATTCTAGGGGGCCTAGTTTGCGCTCATTTGAAGAAATCTTTTTAGAATTCAAAAGCCGCGGTCTCCTCATTAACGAATTTTTTCTTCGATAATTATCTAACAATTATAGACTGTTAAACCATAAACTTAGCTAAAACTACTTTCAAAGCATCAGAGAAAGTGTCTACTTGATTGAATTTTCTGGAAATATTTTATTAAAATGAAGGGCAATGATGGTTGAAGCTGAAACTTAAGGGTTTGCAGAACAATCTTTACATAATCCGTATTTCTTTTAGGTTATTTGCCTAAATGTTGCCAATTTTGACGTTTATAATCGCGACTTTTTACGTTTTGAGGAAAACCCTTTTTGTCTTCGAACTTGGAGACCTACATTTTGGTAAATTGTTCACCCTTTTAAATGTGGGACGGTTTCACCAAGTTAGGGCAAGAACAAACAACTAGATATGCCATTGGAATTAAATTAAGTCTTAAAACTGTCATATCCTCCTTATAAAATTATTTTTTATACAAAAACCCGCTAAAAAAATTCATCGGAATAACAACAATCTGAAGAGATAACGGTAAAGTGAAATGAGACTAAAAAAAATTGATAAAACGTAAGGTCACTAACTAGGATTAGAACTCGTCATGTAGGAGTCGATTATCTGATGTACAGGGACTTATTATCACTAAATTTTTTTAAAGAAAATTCACTAACAGAAAAGCTAAACTGCTTATTAAAAAATAAAAATTCACCAAAAATGAAGGGCTCGCCTATTTTTCCCCGAAAATGTATTATAAAAAAACCTACTTGCTAAACTTAATAATTATTAACTACTTACCAAGTTTTCCTCTAGTTATTTATACGTTATAGTAGTTAAAAAGTCCCCTAAAAAGTTAACCTTTAAATTTAAAATATTATATTATTAATTAATCACAGTATCGCAATTATTTTGTCCACTTATTAAGCAACCAAAAGTAGTGGCCATAATAATAATAATAATAATAATTGTCTTGTTAGAACATGTAAACAACAACGAAATGATCCAATTAAAAATCAATCCGACGCGAAGATGAAAATTACTAGGTAATAGGTACACACGCTCTGTCAAAAGTCCACTACAAACTGGAAGTGTGTAATTTTATAGCGCACAAGAAATTGCTTATTCGATCGTTTTCGAGGATGATAGGCGATCATTTCGCACTGAAATATCGCATTTCCTGAGAGCGCCGAAAAATACACACCGCCGCCTGACTGCTTTATATGGATATGGATGTATATAACGTCAGCAACGATTAACACTATACTTATTCTGATTCTGTATTCTGTATTAATGGCTGCCGACTCTCTGCGATCCTCGATATACTAATTTTGTTTGTTGAATGCAGGAGGTAAAAAAGAAAATAAAAATTTATTAAAATATAGCATAGCAAAAATATTATTTTTTCCACGGTAGGCGGCAGTGCGCGCGCACGGGTGCACTTATTGAGGAGCCGCCCCTGTAGTCTAGTCTACAATAGGACCGTTAAAAACGTTTTCTTTTATTTATGTTTGGTGAAACTGACAACACAACATGCTTAGAATTAAAAGAAATGCAAAGACTAAAGAAGAAAGAAGGTGGATACTTTGATACACCCTTAGTTTATCATTTTATAGTGAAACATGCTTATAATTAGCGAGGATTCTTTTCTAAACATAAACCTGGAATCGTATATATATTTCAGGAAGACTGGAATATTGCAACAAAGAGAATATAAAGAATCTGCAGGCTTTTTATTAAACGTTGAGTGCTTGGAGTTTGCAATCCAGGATGCAACCGAGTGACAATTTAGGTGTCAGTTATATGCAAATAACGGATAACGGAAAGGTAATAGCAAACTTCTCGCTTCACCACTGAAAAGTGGAACTGAAATATGCAACTGAAGTATGAAACATCCACAACATCCTTTGTATTTCTCCGGTATTATGAAATAAAAGTTGATATTAAATTTTGATTAAGCCTCCTTGTAACTATGTGCGTATTTTCTTGTTACAATAAAACTTACATTTCGGGTTGTCTGCCATTTTTTATTCATTCGTCTTTGATAGGGAAAATATTTTTACCTGAAAAAGAAAGTAATAATTAGTTAAAAGAAATACAGAAAAATCAGGACGCAGCAAGTGCGTTATAATAGCGAATTTTCGTAGAAATGATATACACTTTTTATATTTTATATTTATAAATATAAACACTGAAGGTGACCTAGGTAATTCTACAGTTTAGGTCTCCTTACCAGCCAGATTCTTACGCACACAAATTTCTGTGTTAAAGTTTTTTTATTTTTTTATTTAAACAACACACCAGGAGGGCTTACAGCCTAAATACTATCGTACCGTGAGTGTCGACAAGGAGGAAAGAGGCAACTTGTTAATTCTGGACTTGAAGGTTTGGAGGTTCGGGGGAGAAGGAAAAACATGTGCCGGCAAGGAATTCCACACCTTGGAAGTCCTCGGGACAAAAGAGAGGGCATAACAAGATGTTCTATGTCTGGTGACCTGGACAGTAAAAGGGTGCATTCGCTCTGTTCCCCTGGTAGATCTGTTGGGGGCAGCAGGTGGAGGAACTATGGAAGAAAGCTCCTCTGAGCAGTGCCCGTGCAGATATCTATAAAAGAGATAGAGAGAGGGGGGGGTCACCAACGGCACGTCGGTGGACAAGCGATGGCAGACTTTCGGTGAGGGTAGGTTCACTGATGAGACGTATAGCTCTCTTCTGAATGGAGTCCAGGATAGCGAGTGTAGAAGCGGCGGCAGCACCCCAGATGTGGGAGCAGTATTCGAGGTTTGGTCTCATTTGTGACGTATATAAGGTATAGAGATTAGCTGGTGAAAATCATTTGCGAGCCCGGAAAAGGAAACCTAATTTCTTAGCAGCCGCTTCTGCAATTGATGTGACATGTTGGTGCCAATTGAGATTTCGATCTACAGAAATGCCAACAAGTGAAAAGGACTCATTACTTTGAATAACTTGGTTGTTTATTGTGATGAGTCTAGGGCTGGTGTATCTCTTATAAGAAAGAAAGCAAGACTGTGATTTGGTGATGTTGAATTGTACAAGATTTCTACTTCCCCAGTCTAAGATTTTTTGGAGATCCACGGAGATAAAACCCTCCATGAGTCTGAGATCCTCA
This sequence comes from Tillus elongatus, assembly GCA_964006375.1. Lineage (NCBI taxonomy): Eukaryota > Metazoa > Arthropoda > Insecta > Coleoptera > Cleridae > Tillus > Tillus elongatus. The sequence goes on from OZ023269.1 coordinate 130,124,185, forward strand.
TCTAATTGGGCTAAAAAGACAGGCTTAGAATATTGTATATTTGAGTGGAGGGTGCTGTCATCCGTGTAACTGTGAACTGGGTTGGATGTGCTAGAGAGGAGGTCATTGATCTGGAGAAGAAACAAAGTAGGGGCTAAAGCTGAACCTTGAGGAACTCCTGCATTAATTTCAACACAATATTTTTCAACACAATATTGATTTAAATTTATTTTGGTCACGTAAGTAATTGAGGTTTCTTTGATCCACATAGCTACACCTCCACAAGCAACTACCTTCCTAGAAAAGCTTGCAGATAATTTGTAGCTGTTGAACTTCATTAAGGTCTCATATCCCTGATTACACCACGTTTCAGTCAGACATATAAATTTTAGGTCCTAGTGCTATGGTCAATGGTTATATTATTGGCCTTGCAAATTTTAAAGCCCTGTATATTTAACAATAACATGTCACGGTAGGTTGCTGCCTTCGCGAATGAAAAACCCGATTGACGCAAACCCGATTGACGCAAACCCGATGTGACCAAACGGGAGGGTGCATTGCTGCTTCTACATTTTCTTCCTTCAAACACACTTTAAAAGAAGAATAGTAGTCTGGATACTTGTAATTCATTTTTTCGCATTTGACCTCTGAAAAAGTCAAAATCAGGTGGTGAGCAGTGACATCTTTCACAGTTTTCGATGGATGCAACCTATAAACATGTAGAAAACCACAGCTGTGGGAGGCTTGGATTGGCAGCTTCCTAGCATTTAAAACGATGGAAGACAGATGACTTGAGAAAAGGAGACATGTTAATTGCTTTTGTAATAAAAAGGCATTAGATGATGTGGATTGAAAAATATTATCTCATTATATGAAGAGGAAAAGGCAAGAAGTAGACCAAGGGAAAACGTCTGAAAAACGTTACACAACTGATGAAGTGTGGAAGTTATAATGGAATGAAGGGGCTTCTGGTAGCGACGACAGAGCGACATCGCCCTTAGAGTGTTATGATAATCAGTACATTAAATTTCAAGTAGGAATGATTCGATTTCTAGCAAAAAAAGTGTTTGCAAACCAGAGTTCGACAGCATTATAATAAAACCAGAGAAACTTGTATTTAACGTAGTTAAGCAAAACGATAATCGAGTTTATTGCTGGAAGTAGTAATCAGACTTAATAAACACATCTTTAGAGGTAATTTTGTGTATTTCTGCGGCAAATGCCTGAACGAAATGGCCTAATAACAGTGGATACAAAACTTTAACTTCAGCAAAACAAACTTAAAGTTGCTAAGGTTCATAAATGTGACTTCCAGGAGTATAATATAAACATTTCATTAACATAGCAAACTGATATTTCACAATCCTATATCCCGGAACTTTTCATGAATATTAAGCTATAAACTGAGTTAAAATTTAGTCTCGGTTTCTTCTAGTTCTATGGATATCCATTATTAAACTGTATTTTTAACCAGAAAAGTGATTGACTCCGATTTAAACCAATGAAATGTTGATATTGCAAGCTTGGAAGTTATTTCAAGTCGTCAAATAGGAAAAAGTCCGACGAAAATTTAATATGATTCTAGATGATATTGTGAGTCAGCATTGAAAGTAGTTGTTGATTTTCAATTTCTTCGTTGGTTGCAATGAATTTTATGACTAACGCAATTTTGGTTTCATAATATTACTTGGAAAGTTCCGCAACTCAATTATAACTTGCTTGGAGGTTGCGGACTAATTATACACTTTTTCACCAACAAATTTCAACAGCTTAGATATAAAGGGGTGGAAAATTGTAATTGGTACATTTTGGCTTATTTTGATTTAACAGTTTTTAAACATTAGAAGTATTTACACTGAAAACATAATTTTTCTTATGAGAAGTACTTTTCTAAAGAAAAGTCTAGAAGCAGAAAATGCGTTAAAGTAGCGAATTTTTATATGAATGGGTGTATATAAAAATTGTTAGATAAGTAATAAAACGAAATATTAATGAAATGTTTCTTGTGAAAAACTAAATAAAAATTTCTGTGTAATGAAAAAAATGCATTTCACGATATGTTGAAAATTCTCAAGTTATCGAATCTCTCAGTTTGTAGTAAGATCTGCTACTGTCAATCATATTATACAAACCATGTAACCGTAGATTTTTAAATAAATTACGTCTTCGATTTTCGCCTTTTATGGAAGAAAACAATTTTAGTTTCTTGATATCTTTCGAAAATTTCTTAAAAATCTTGTAAGCATGACTTTATCTAGAAAGAAACCCCTTTTAACAACTATATAAAAAATTCACACTTTAGTTAATCGTTTTGAATAAAAAAGTTAATGCAAAGTTCAATGCTAAAATTTTTGGGTATTTCCAACCTAAAGTTACACGAAAAAAATTGTTTTTCGGTAAAAATTTTGATTTTTTTTTTTTTTGAAAAATCATTTGTCCGAAGAAGAACTGATTCAGTTCCAATATTTAGATATCTCTAACATATACGTATGAAAATTTACAGCTCATAAATCGTTAAAAAAAATTCGATCAAAAAAGTGATGGTGAAAAAAGTTACCCAAACTCGATGAAAATTAAGCACAATATGAAGTACCTTTGGACGGTGACAATAAAACAAATAGTAACACAATATCAGTCATACCTTTTAAGCCATTGCCACTTTTGTAAAAACTCCATATAAAATTTTCAAACAAAAATTTGTTATTAAACATTTCAAGATATATCAAAGCAAGAAAAACCTTTTCTAACGGTCGCTGAATCATCGCCACGCAACGTGCATTCCGTACCTATTTCAATATTGCGCCTCGTGGTACTTTTCTTGGCCGGCAGTCGATTGTTTCATGGGTAAACAAGTTCAGGGAAACTGGTAATCTGAAGAAAAAACCTGGGTGTCCACGAATAGCAAGGTCACCCCAAAACATTGACATGGTAAGTAAGGCTTTCTGTTTTGCGATCCCCTTAGCGCTCTGCCCGCAAACATAAAGCTGCTGTTGGGTGTCTGCTCGTTCTGTAAGACGAATCTTTTACAAAGAACTAAAATTTCATCGCTACAACTTTTCTGTGATGCAAGAACTTAATCCACGCGATTTTGTTCCTCGTGAAATAGCATTATAGGCGCTTCTTGGCATGCCTCAGAGTACACTTACTTTCTTCAGTGATGAGGCTCACCTCCATTTTTCGGGATCTGTAACTAGGCAGAACATGCGCTATTGGAGCCCTGATAACCACAGACAACTTCATCAGCGTCCCCTACAGTCACAACGTGTAACAAATTGGTGTGCATTATCAAAAGTTTTAATAATTGGTCCATGGTTTTATGAAGAAAATGAACAGGCAGTTTCGGTGACTTCTGACTAAAATAGGCGCTTCTTGGCATGCCTCACAGCACACTTGTTTTTTTCAGTGATGAGGCTGACCTCCATCTTTCGGGATCTGTAAATAGGCAGAACATGCCCTTTTGGAGCCCTGATAACCCCAGACAACTTCATCATCGTCCCCTACATTCACAACCTGTAACAGTTTGGTGTGCATTATACGAAGTTTTAATAATTAGTCCATGGTTTTATGAAGAAAACGAACGGGCAGTTTCGGTAACTTCTGACTGAAACTGCATGATATACGCTTCTTGGCATGCCTCACAGCACACTTGTTTTCTTCAGTGATGAGGCTCATCTCCATCTTTCGGGATCTGTAAATAGGCAGAACATGCGCTTTTGGAGCCCTGATAACCCCAGACAACTTCACCAGCGCTCCCTACATTTACAACCTGTAACAGTTTGGTGTTCATTATCTACAGTTTTAATAATTGGTCCATGGTTTTATAAAGAAAACGAACGGGCAGTTTCGGTAACTTCTGACCAAAACTGCATGATAGATGCTTCTTGGCATTCCTCACAGCACACTTGTTTTCTTCAGTGATCAGGCTCATCTCCATCTTTCGGGATCTGTAAATAGGCAGAACATGCGCTTTTGGAGCCCTGATAACCCCAGACAACTTCACCAGCGCTCCCTATATTCACAATGTGTAACAGTTTGGTGTGCAATATCAAAAGTTTTAATAATTGGTCCATGGTTTTATGAAGAAAACGAACGGGCAATTTCGGTGACTTCTGAGTGAAATAGCACGATAGGCATGCCTGACAGCACACTTGTTTTCTTCAGTGATGATGCTCATCTCCATCTTTCGGGATCTGTAAATAGGCAGAACATGCACTATTGGAGCCCTGATAACCGCAGACAACTTTATCAGCGTCCCCTACATTCACAACCTGTAACAGTTTGGTGTGCATTATCAAAATTTTTAATAATTGGTCCATGGTCTTATGAAGAAAACGAACGGGCAGTTTGAGTGACTTCTGACTGTTGTGTACACAGGATTCAGGAGTTGATCCTACCAACACTCAACGAGATGGATGCGGGAGACGTATGGTTCCAGCGGGACGGTGCCACGGCACACGCAGCATGTCTGCCAATGACTCTTTTGCGACAATACTTTCCAGGACGCCCCATCTCCTTGATGGGCGATCTGTAATGGCCAGCGACACACCCCTGCGACTGTTTTTTTATGGGGCTATCTCAAAGTACTTGTTTTCAAAGAATGTACTAGGACTCTGGCTCATCTGAAGGCGTCAAGCTGTCGTTAACATACGCGTCGATCTGCTGGAAAAAGTTAAACGAATCTTACGAAATATATTAACGCAGTGTATTGAGATCAATGGACGCTACCTCTCTGATATTGTTTTAAAACTGTGTAAACATAAAATTTAAATGTCGTACTTGATGCTGTAATTGAATATATAGCTTCAATACTTTAAAAAAAATTGAATTTCTAAATAAGCTAGTTGCTCTGTCGCACCTTGTAGTTGCGACAACAAGGCGATATCACTTTTAGACTGTGATTATGATCGTTATCCAATTAAAATAAAACTTATCAAATATCAATTTAACAGTAATTGCACCAATTTTGTTAAAGAAATAATTAAAATGCATTTATTATTCGGTATTCTATTATAACTTGCATATTTGGTAGAGATAGAGAAGCTTTATATCTGTTTGTTTTCTTTGTTGTAAAATACCTACAAAGTTAGCTCATTTTAGTGTAAAAAAATCCCGCCTGACTTCGTAAGAGAATTCAAGTTCACATGCAAGAATCTCATATGGAGTTGATATATGTGTCCGCCTAGGTCATTAGCCAAGATAAACTCTCAAATATACTCAGTGAAAAATCTGTTGAGATGAAATAGAGCTTCCTTTTACAAGGGAAATTACTTAAATTCCTTTCGGTTTTGCAATGGCTCTGCGATAGTAAAACGTGGTAATGTTTCTACAGTCAGAGTGACAGTTTTCGCATAGTTTCAGTGATAAAAAGGGGTAATTTTCCAGTCTCCCTGTTTCTCATGAAGGATCGGGCTAAGGTGCAAATTCCCCTATGAAAATAATAACTAAAATTACGTTGCGTCTAAGCGTTTTCAAACGTTAAACGACTTTTTTACAAACTAGGATCTTAGCTTTGAATATTTCAAAATATTGGCATAATCGCTTAGTAAATTCTAATGAAATACCTTTCTAGAACCATTGCCATTAAAGCTTTTCAGCAGGTCCAGCATGCGGGACTCTCCAATAAACTTTTATCATATTGATTGGCTTCGAAACCCAAGTTATAAAAATCTAGTTTTCTGGAAAATCGCTGTTTGCATGCAGTGGTAAATGGTTGTGTGTTTTTGTTTCTTTAACGTCGTCCTATTTCCGCGACTATGGCCAATCACCGACGCCAGGGAGCAGTGTCACCTCACTATCCTGAGAATTTTGCCGAACCCCTGCCTTTCTGTAAGGAGGGTATGGATATTTAACGTGCCCAACATTGCATGGTCACGGAACCGACGGCTTTACGTCCCCTCCGAAGGGCGGAACGTGCAGACATTCAACTTGCTCAAATACAATGCCAGAACCTCGGTTGATGTTGATGTTACAGTTTGTACTGAAAAAGTGAAAGGATTACGCTGGGATCGATCCCAGTACCCTTCGGTTCAGAAGCACTCGTTCTTAGCCCTGAACCACCGAGGTTCTATGGTCAATGGTTATCTGATAAATTAAGAATTAAGATTAGTATTTCACAGGGGTTAGTTTTGTCTGCCATTGTTTATATTCTTAAGATTTAAAAACCAAAGCAGTAATAATGGAGAATGTATATTTGTAAAACGTCATGTTTCTCTATAAATATGGTGCAGAATTGACTTATAAGTAGGCAAGGCTAGATGTATTCTCACCATAATTATAACCGCATACCGGTTTCGCTCTAATGAGAGCTTGTCAGTACGGTATACTAATTACAGCAAGAAAACATATATAAAGGAAACCGGCTATGGTAGCCAGCCTCCTAGAAAATCGTGAGATAACGACAGGGTCGCCATCTCGGTGCGGAACTAGGTAGTATGTTGTCACGGCAGCTCCAAATAACACAAATTGTTACAATATAGAGACGGTGTACAACCAACTAACAATTTTGTAAATTCACAATGTGAAAACTGGAACCTGTGATGAGCACTAATAAGTACACTTGGAGAACCCGAATCACCACAACACTATTTTAAAGACCTTACGATCGTTTCACTGACCACGTCAGCGTCATCAGAAGATGAAAAATTCGAAATTAAATTAGCAACTAAAGTGTATTTATATCGCACCTATGTAGACGAACTAATCCGAAGTGAAAATTGTAGTCGGCGACCCATCGTTTGTCTATTGTGTCAATATTGAACAGACGAGGTCGAAGAACTACTTTAATCTTCTGGTTGACAAATTTATGAGCTTTTATCTAATTTAAGGATAGTGGGCTTTAAATGAAAGGTACCGAGATATTTAAGGAAGCTCACGTTCTTTTTGATCTGAAAATTTCACTATGTGGATATTGGAGTCCGTGACGAGCGCCGAGGAGCACATCTGGCGAACAGACCAATAACGACCGCCCATCTTTTTTTAAAAACAAAACAACTGTTTGCCTCACAATGTGAACTTTAACAAGGATGAATATTCCAACTAAAATTGTACATAAAAACAAGTTTTAATATTGATTTCTTATTCTACGTAAAAACAAGTATTTATATTGACTTCTTAGATACAAATAAAACGAAAGGGGATTTCTAAGTCGAGAACTAAACGTAGAGCCTAGTATCTGTATAGACCGACCGAGTTATCGACAACAATTTATTATTCTGCCAGACAGATTAGGAGTGTTTAGCTGGTCAAGTGCAAAGTGAAAATAAAGGGCTTGAAATTAAAGGTGCCGCACGATTCAATGACGTATTGTTCTTCATCGACCTTAATATATAAACGCTTTCAAAAGCATCAAGCATAGTTTGATGTCTAACATTTTTGACAAGTTTCAAATTTGCCTTGTCAATGTGGTGATTATTATCCCATATATGTTGTCCTACACATGATTTGTCTACCGTTCATACCCTACAATAAATACTCTTTAGCTGCTAATTTAATTTAGAGTTTTTCATCCTGTGATGACGCTAACGTGGTCAGTAAGGTCTTTAAAATATGTGGTGTGGTGATTTGGGTTCTCCAAGTGTACTTAATTTTGTAAATATTTAGCCCTGGTCCATTTTCCCCTAATATCGAGACAATGTATGTAAGGCTAGATGTATTCTCACAATAATTACAACCGCAGACCGGTTTCGCTTTAGTTAGAGCGCGTCAGTACGATATACTAAAATACAGCGAGAACACACCTATAAAGTAAAACGGCTATAATAGCCAGCCTCCTAGAACCCCGTGAGATGTACGACAGGGTCGCTATCTCGGTGCGGAACCAGGTAGCATGTTGTCACGATAGCTTCAAATAACACAAAAGGTTATAAAATAGAGACTGTGTACAACCAATTAACAATTTTGTAAATTGTCAGCCTTGGCCCATTTGTTACATCGTACATCTGATAATGTTCTAGGAGGCCGGCTACCATAGACATTTTACTTTATAGGTGTGTTCTCGTTGTAATTAGTATACCGTATTGACGAGCTCTAATTAGAGTGAAACCGGTCTGCGGTTTTAATTATGATGAGAATACATCTAGCCTTACATACTTTGTCCCTATATTGGGGAATAAATAGGCAAGGACTGACAATTTATTAAATTGTTAGTTGGTTGTATACAGTCTCTATTTTATCACCTTTTGTGTTATTTGGAGCTATCGTGACAACATACTACCTGGGTCCGCACCGAGATAGCGACCCTGTCATATATCCAACAATGTTCTAGGAAGCTTTGGTGGATGTTACATCAACAAAAAGAAAAAGTTATCAGCAATGGGCTTTAATAAGAAAGCTGATATGAAGAGATGTATAAATGCAAGAGATCCAGGAATAATACTTCTCTATAAAATTTCAGTTAATATAGTAAATAATATTATATAATTTACTGTCTGGATCAGAAGCCCTTCATTGAGTATTTGATTATGTCTATCCCAGACTATGTTTTTTTTTATTTCAGCAGCACACCACGAGGGCTCACAGCCTAAATACTATCGTACCGAGGGTGTCGACAAGGAGGAAAGAAGCAACTTGTTAATTCTGGACTTGAAGGTTTGGTGGTTCGGAGGAGAAGAAAAAACATGTGCCAGCAAGGAATTTCACAACCTGGAAGTCCTCGGGACAAAAGAGCGGTCATAACAAGATGTTCTATGTCTGGTGACCTGGACAGTAAAAGAGTGCATTCGCTCTGTTCCCCTGGTAGATCTGTTGGGGGCAGCAGGTGGAGGAACTATGGAAGAAAGCTCCTCTGTGCAGTGCCCGTGCAGATATTTATAAAAGAAAGAGGGGTCACCAACGGCACGTCGGTGGGCAAGGGATGGCAACCTTTGGGTGAGGGTAGGGTCACCGGTGAGATGTATAGCTCTCTTCTAAATGGAGTCCAGGATAGCGAGTGTAGAAGCGGCAGCAGCACCCCAGATGTGGGAGCAGTCTTATTTGTGAAGTATATATGGTATAGAGGTTAGCTGGTGAAAAGTATTTGCGAGCCTGGAAGAGAAAACCTAATTTCTTAGCAGCCCCTTCTGCAATTGATGTGACATGTTGGTGCCAATTGAGATTTAGATCCACAGAATTGCCAACAAGTGAAAATGACTCATTACTTTGAATAACTTGGTTGTTTGTTGTGATGGGTCTAGGGCTGGTGTATCTCTTATGAGGAAGAAATCAAGACTGTAATTTGGTGGGGTTGAATTGTACAAGATTTCTACTTCCCCAGTCTAATATTTTTTGGAAATCCACGGAGATAGAACACTCCATAAGTCTGCGATCCTCATCTAATTGGGCTAAAGAGACAGGCTTAGAATATTGTTTATTTGAGTGGAGGGTGATGTCGTCCTCGTAACTGTGAACTGGGTTGGTTGTGCTAGAGAGGAGGTCATTGATGTGGAGAAGAAACAAAGTAGGGGCTAAAGCTGAACCTTGAGGAACTTCTGCATTAATTGGTTATAGTTCAGAGGAATGGCCATTCACGACAACAAAAATGCTCCGATTAGAGAGGAAATTTGCTGTCCACGTACAGAGTTTTGGTGGTGGGCCATACGCCGGTAGTTTATTAAGCAGCGCTGCGTGCCTGACCTGGTCGAATGCTTAGAATATGTCTAGAGCGACAATCTGGGATTCACCGTGTAGTTCCATAGACTTGTTCTAAGAATGGGTGACAAAGGAAAGGAGGTCGGTAGTTGATCTGCGCTGACGGAATTCATACTGCCTGTCGTGGATTAGACTGTGTTTTTCAAGAAGTTCTATAAATTGGTGTTTTTATACTTTGCCATCACTTTAGAGACGACAGAAAGGAGAAAAATAGGTCTGTAGTTGCTAGAAATCGCTTTTGTGACGTTTAGGAATGAAAATAATATATTAGAAGTTTTTCTTATTTGTTTTGGGATTTGATATATATATATATATATATATATATATATATATATATATATATATATATATATATATATATATATATATATATATATATATATATATATATATATATATATATATATATAAACATAGATCTCCCTATTAGTGAGTTTTTGTTTTACGAAAACTTCGCTAACAGAAAGCTGAAAAGCAATTTCAAAAACAGTGAATAAAATCAAAAACCCCACAAGTTTTCTTGACCATGTTTAATAGCTATATCTTATGTTTTTCAGTTATTTTAGCTTTTCTATTTTGTTCAATATCTTAATTATATTTGTTGTTATGTTTCCTAATAGCCATGGAATTTGAAAATAAGACACACCAATTGCTTCTGGAACATTTAGAAACCTGTGTATTATATATCGCGTAACGTGTAAGTCTTTTATTGCTTTTAGAGGTTTTTTATTGTTATGTAAGCTTTTGTTCGCAGTTTAACTTATTTTCCATGCAGTTTTAAAAGTACCGCAGACAATGAAGTTAAAAATGAAAAATACACATCAATTTTATGTTGTTTTTCGAGCGTGATAATAAAAGATTTGTTCATTAGCGTACATGACTGGTTGGAAAACTTGCCGTAAACAAGCTTTCAATCAGCGCTTTTAGCCTGTATAATTTGATTAACAAAACAGAACGGAATGACAAAGTATTATTCATTCCCTAATTTCATGGGATTATGCTTCAAACAACGTAAGGGTTGCCGCATTGTTAAACACCAGAAATCGCTTCCCATTCATCTACTAATGTATTTTGTTTTTTCTCTTCTACACTATTCGTTTTGAAGATGTATTCGCCTTTAGAAATAAGCATCAAGCAGTAAAATTTATTCAGTTTTGGCTTTTGAGCGTTAAATGTGCTTATGAAGAATTTTATTTACATCTCTTTATTGTGTGTGAACGACCTTCTATGTCGCTAACATACATAATAGAATTACCACATTTTGACAGCTTTACTGAAACTTTTTTAACGCCTACTTGTGCGATGTACGGTAGGGTCGCCATCTCGGTGCGGATCCAGGTAGTATGTTGTCACGACAGCTCCAAATAACACAAAATGTTATAAGATAGAGACTGTGCACAACCAACTAACAATTCTGTAAATTGGCCCATTTCTTCCCTAATACGGGGACAATGTTTGTAAGGCTTGATATATTCACACCATAATTAGCACCGCAGACCGGCTTTGCACCTCACAATGTTTTAAGAGAACGGCTACCATAGCCGTATTACTTGATAGGTGTATTCTCGTTGTAATTAGTATACCGTACTGATGAGCTCGTATTAGAGCGAAACCGGTCTGTGGTTCGAATTATGGTAAGAATATATCTAGCCCTCCATACATTGTCCTTATATTAGGGAAGAAATGGGCCGGGCTGACAATTTACAAAATTGTCCGTTGGTTCTACATAGTCTTTATTTTATAACAGAGGGTGGCTCCAATACTTGTATTACTTTATAGGTGTGTTCTCGTTGTAATTAGTATATCGCACTGACGAGCTCTAATTACAACGAAACCAGTCTGTGGTTCTAATTGTGGTGAAAATACATCTAGCTTTATTATTTCCGCAGATACTAAAATTCTCCGAAGAAAACCCCCAGATTTTCCTTGAAAAACTAGTCCGATTTTCCTGGATAACGAACTTGTCCATCTCACTTGCAAAAGGAAGGTTGTTACGAAATTTGATCCAAATCGGCTTACTATTTTTTGAGTTATCGGTGTGACACTCCTCCTTCTCCTCCGAACCTCCAAACCTTCAAGTCCAGAATTAACAAGCTGCCTCTTTCCTCCTTGTCAACACCCACGGTACGATAGTATTTAGGCTGTAAGCCCTCGTGGAGTGTTGTTGAAATTAAAAAAAAAGACAAATATATACCTATATATATATATATATATATATATATATATATATATATATATATATATATATATATATATATATATATATATATATATATATATATATATATATATATATATATATATATATATATATATATATATATATATATATATATATATATATATATATATATATATATATGTATATGTGTGTGTGTGTGTGTGGATGTGTGTTCTAGGGGCCCCAGTTCGTGCTCATTTAAAGAATTTTTTTCAAAAGTCGAGATCTCATCAGTGAATTTTTTTAAGAAAATTCGCTAAAATTATTTTGATTAAATATGGTACATGGTTTCTACTATAAAGGTTATACTTACAAAAAAACATATTTATAATTTGAAACATTTCTACGAAAATTCGCTACCATAACGCACTTGCTGCGTCCAGACTTTTTTGTTAAATGCTATTATCGACCCAGAGTCAGGGTTTTCGCACTCCCTTGAAGGGGAATCTCTACTCATCTCGGGTATTTCAGATATTAAATGAAAGCCTGGACGCAGCAAGTGCGTTATGATGATCGTAAATTTTCATAGAAATGATCTGGCACAAAATATTTTATTATAACTTTTTTTTCTTGTAACATAGAAATCTAAGTTTTGGTGTATACTTTACTTTTTATATCGTAAACGTACCTACCAAATTTGGTTAACATAGCTTTTTATTTTTTGAGATAACAATTTTTTTCGACCGAAAAACAAAATTTTCCCAGAAAACCTCGTCCGATTTTCCTGACTAACGAACTTATTTAAGCCATTTACAAAAGGAAGGTACATGCCAAATTTTATCTAAATCGGCCCAATATTTTTGGAGTTATCGATGTGATATATATATATATATATATATATATATATATATATATATATATATATATATATATATATATATATATATATATATATATATATATACATATAAATTGAAACTAATCCCCGATATGGGTTCTAGGGGTCCTAGTTCGCGCTCATTTACAAACATTTTTTCAAAATTCAAAAGTCGGGATCTCCCTATAAGTGAATTTTTTCTACGAAAATTCACTAAAAGATCGTGCTTACATAGGTCGTTTCTAGGTTGTCCGGTCTTGTAATTCACTTAGGCAATAAACAAAACTCTGTTCAAAATTATATGTTTCTCTTTAGTTGGTTAAATTTAACAATTGAAACATTAAATGCTGATCACAATCGGAAACCAGGTAATTAAAAAATAATAAAATCAATCAACAGTAAAATTACATAAACTGCATGCTTATTTAACAATGATTTTTAGTTTAAAACCTTACTTTCAAAACTAAATAGAAATAAAGCTCAATAATAAATATTATAGCTGATATTCTACTGAAATAAAAATCAAGTTAGTTTAAAAAAACTTTATTATCCTGAAGAATAGGCCAATACAATATATGATTCACATACATATACATATACATACATATATATATATATATATATATATATATATATATATATATATATATATATATATATATATATATATATATATATATATTAGTCAGCAATATTACTTTAGTTCATTACTCTATTACGACCCACCCAGTATGATCATAATCGATTAAAATATATGTAAAAATAAGCAAATTAAGTTAACCGATTAACTAAAATACATTTGTCTAAGCATTATAATCAATTATTAAACCCCATAGTTACCAGAAAAATTAATATAAGCTACTCCCCAGATCACCGGTACCAAAAAAACAACGTGTTAGATTTTAAATTACTTAAAATATAATAGATATTGCATAATAGAATAAGAAGTGAAACTGGTAAATAATGTTATGTAATTTTCTTACATATAGCTGTAGGCAAGCAGTATTGCAAAAAATATTACCCACAGAACGGTTAAAATGAGAATACAAATCAAATAAGAGCATTTACCAGAAAATGGAGGCTCGCGACCCAGTTCAGGGGTATTATATTGACGTCTTACTTCTCTGCATATGGCTGTGTTGCAAAATTCTCCAGTGGGGCCACCAGTAGAAGTTGATGGTTGAGCCCGATCATCCGATTGCCCCTCAACTGGAACTTCTTCAGATGATGATACTCTTTTTTGGCGCTTGAGGATTCTTCTTTTATAATTCAGATCACCTTCCGATTTCTTTTCCTTTCCCTTTTCTCTTTCTTCTAGTTCAATGATCTCAGTTCCTGCGCTTTTAGGAGCATCGTTCTCCTCTTTGGATAGGCTTAGCTTAGGCTGCTTTTCAATAATAACTTGAGCCGTTGTAAACGTGACAGTGCTTCCACTTCGCAGATGCTGTATCTTCTTCTTTTTAGGGGCTTGTTCACCAATGTCGATTTGAGATGACAACGTTGTCACAGAATACTGATCACTTTGTGAGTCATGATCAGAAATATACACAAATCCATCAGAAGCTTTATTGCTAAGGTTTAAAGAACCACCCATTTTCAAGTCTTGAAAGCCTTCTTCTTCAACAGAGAGCAAAGAAAGATGTTTGGTACTCTCCTTTTCGATCTCTGATTTTTCTTGGTTTTCATCGATATTATCTGAAGGATCATCAGCACTGTAGCGACGAAAAGTACCAGTTGGTGTTTCTTCTTTTTCCGATGAACCCACAGAGATATTAAATTTACCACTGGACATTTTTGCACAGATATTAGAGAAAAAACCACTTATAGCTGAATGATATGTAACATGCCACGTTTAGCACTACGTGATCTGTTAGACGACTAACGGCGAAGTAAGGAAACTACTAATTAATTGGTCAGCCCTAACAATGGAATAATAAAATTAATAATTGCTCATAATTTGTTAGATTTTTGTTTAACCACTGTAGAAATATTTAGCAAAGTAAAATGTTTACCGCTTTTCATAAACATTAAGGAATACAATGTACAATTATTGAATCTTTTATAACGAGGATCGTATAATAAACATTATTGTTCGATAAGTCATGAACCTGTGCTGAGCACTGAAGTGATAAGTGGGGAGATAAAGTTTATCGCAAAAGAATTATTAGCTTATCAATCATTTAGCTAACAAAGTTGCTTCCAAAGGAATGAATTGAATTTCTTTACTTATATTTTAATGAAGTCAAATATATTAGTTATACCACTAAAACTTTTACATAACCAGCCCGCAAATGTTATTAAACATGTACTGTAGGAAAATATAGTAATACTGAACGTACCCAACTTCGTTTGGTACCTGAAAAAGACCACCTCATACTTTACAAGTTAATATACAATTGTAAAATATTGTTAGATCTAATCTTGCAGCGTCACTCGCTAGTTTATATAACCAGCTTGGAAATAATCCAATCGAATCTAAAAAACTAGAATAATACTCGCATAATTGCTGCTGTTATGTCAAAGTAAGACGTTTGATTGTCGCGTTACACTACGAAATCTGGACGCACCATAAAACTGTACGTTTAGTGTGGGTAAAAGGACATTGCAAAATGTCAGGAAAGGAACTAGTTAACTCCGCAGCACGGAACGCAACCATAGATGGAGTAGATTTTCAAATAATGATGTCTGATGACTTGGTAAATGAAGCAAAAGTTATTTCAAAAAGAATGTTCGAATCTTACTGGTACAAAATTAAATCAAATGCTACCAGTCACTTTAACAGTAAATATCGTTTTCCGATACAGTTGCCACTGCATCAACAGCCAGTCCTACCCCAACATATAACCGTTTGATATTTGGGCACGGCATTTTTCCGAAACATATGTTTAAGCTGGGATTGAAAAACAGCCCCGATGGAGATTGCGACGGGGAAAGTACCGGGGACTTGGAACATTTAATATTCTCTTGCAGACTCCACAATCAACACATGCTACTGGTATTTGTCAGATGGGTAATCCAAAGGCATCTCTTCTCAATAGAGAGCCCAGATAACAAACTTATTGAGCATTAAAATCATAAAATTGCTGAATTGTTAGAAGCTTCACAGGTATCTGTGAAAAAAACTAAATGCCAAACTCACCAGTGCACAACCTACGAAACCCCAACGGAGAAGCTGATGTGACAAAAAGAAGTTGGTAGCTGCAAGGGGCCAGAAGTACCTAATAAATATTGTTTTAGAACACAGTGTAGCATTATATTTAGCTAAAAAACAGCTTTAACATCCAGGGCTTAACATATCACAGAGGTAAATGGAATAATTTGGAGATGGGGTTACGGAGCAAAAATCCAGTAAAGAAAACACAACCGACGGAAGCAAGGATAGAAACAGGTATGAGTGGATCAATTCACAAACATATTCAAGCTTAGATCACTGGAAAGTGATAGGTAGCCTAAATGTGTTTTCTGTTCCAATTTTAGTTAGTTACTTAAAACGGATTAGATGACCTCGGAAGCTCAAGTCCATTACCCACAGATTTTTCTAATTCAGTTTCGAAAATACTGTTCCAATTTTGCAAACATTGACGTGTATGTCTAGGCATGCTTCAGCGATAACTCAACATCCCAGAAAATGTGTGACAAAATCAAGTATGTCAAAACGAAGAACCCATGAGGAATGTGACTCAAGCCTGTCCTATAAAAAGCATCCAGTTTCAATAGTGATATGATCCGTCAGAAGCGATACGGGCTTTAGTCGCTTTCATATATTCTGGAGAAAAAGTTGATTGTATGGATTAATTAATGGTTTAAAAATGGTCCAGAGTGTTTACGCAAGATGGAGCATCGTGCCATACTGCCAAATCAATCGCTAAATTCATTAATCAAAAGTTACGACAATAGACGCCTACAAACCTATATTTTTTCTCAAAAATATATATATATATATATATTCGGCTTAAGGAAAATGAGTCCAACTATATATATATATATATATATATATATATATATATATATATATATATATATATATATATATATATATATATATAGATAGCTCGTCATCTACCTTGATACCCTTTTATCCTTATAAATAGGTGCCGACACGACAATAATAACGGCACAATAAGCGAGAAAAGGCATGCAAAAGATGAAAATAGGTTTGTCAGGCTGAAAAAAAAGTTTGAAATGTTGTGAATTAACTTCTTTAAAATATAGCTACTTATAAAAGGAATTTCTTGGTTGCTTGAGAAGAACAATGTCAAATTTAAATTTTGTGTTTTTGTTAGAAGGCTCCATAAACCTTCAAATATTCCGTCGAACCAACTCACTTACACTCCAAAGTTGCAAAGCTAACCTCAAAATGATCATGTGGAAAACAGGAATATATTTTGCAAAAAGTTGGTAACAAAACTTATCAAAGGGTTTTACCTCTCCAAGTCCTGTCCTCAAATATCGCAAAGAATATAAATAGGAGTATATTTTGCTGAATTAGTTTCATAATCTTCAGTCTCATCATGACACACCAGGTAAAACCAAGTCAATTGAAAGATGACATTCAAGCAACTGGGGACAGCTTCGTTCGATATTGTGTTAATTTTAGAAAGTATTAAATAATTTATATATTTTGTTCTTCCTTTTTTCGTTTACCAGAGGAGGGGCTACACCAACAAGCGGATCCTCATAGCCACAGACAGCCAGGCAGCCCATAAGGCACTAAGTAGCCCACGGGTAAATTCCTGACTGGTGAGTGAGTGCCGAGACGAGACGAGCGACCTGGCTGGGCAGAATGAGGTGACCCTCATCTCGCTGCCGGGTCACTCGGGGGTCAAAGGCAATGAAGAAGCTGACAGTCTCGCGAAGAGAGGGTCAGCAGAACCATTTATGGGATCAGAACCGGCTCTGGGCGTGACAAAGAGCACTGCCAGGGGAGCCATTAAGTCCTGGGTCAGAAACCAACACGAGGTGTACTGGGCAGACTGTCCAGGGCTCAGACATGGGAAGTCAATAATTGAAGAACCCAGTTCAAAGAGAGATGTGGAGTTGCTCAATCTTAGCAGAGGACAGCTCAGAAACACAACAGGTCTCTTGACGGGACACATGGCAGTTAAGAATCACCTGCATAAAATGGGGCGGTTCGAAGGGGACTTCGCATGCAGACTCTGCGGCGAGAGGGAGGAATCAGCCCAGCACATCTTGTGCGAGTGTAAAGCTTTGGACCGCATAATACAACTGATCTACGGTCAGTCTAGACCGGAGACCGAGCAATATAAAACTCCACCCTACCAATCGCTGTGCAGACCAGTTCAAGGCACAGTGATTTTGGAATGAGTGGAGTAAGACTAAGGGTATGCACAATCAACCAAAGGTTGCAGTGCTATCGGGACGGCAAGGCCGCGGACAAGCCCTGAGGGGAAAAATATTTCTGATATATAACCTATATGCTAATATGACAAAAAATGTATATATAGATATATATTATATATATATATATATATATATATATATATATATATATATATATATATATATATATATAGGAAAAAATTTACGATTTAAAATTATCAAATCAGGCTTGACATTAAAACTGAATTGAAAACTGGACTGGTAATTTTGAACTAACCCTATATATAAAAACGATAACAATCAATGAAGTTGTAAATATTAATCGATGACTGATTTCTAGCATTTCAATTGTGTTTTGTTTTCTTTTTCGGGCTGTTTTATTAAAGGGAAACACCAATTTTATTACCTTTCACATGCGAACTCAAAAACAACACTGATAAATTTTATGTTTCATTGATTTTGATAATACATAATAATAAATAACAAACAATACGTTTCACGTGAAAACAAAAAACAAGCTAGTAAACAACATGAGTGTAATTTATGAAGGTCAGATACATTGTTTCGATCTTAAGACCATTATCAATGAGCACAAGATATATTTTTCTTTTCTCACCGTACTTATTTTCGTTATTATATGAGTGTACTATGTCTTTGTAATTTTTTATCATGTACGATTCAAAAGTTTATATCGTCTTCATGTCCTGCTTAGCCAAAATCCAGCTTCGCACCTCATATACTATAACGCTCAATACGTATGACGTGATTGAGCTCTCTTTCAGGTCCGAGGTGAAACGATTATAAGTGAAAAAGCTACTTTATCTATTGAATTCTTGCTTTGTCATTGGGATTATTTCGAGTTCTTTGATAAGTTCATCATCATCGGCTATAATACTCCCAAGGTACGTGATCATTTCTATTTCCACTTGTTTAAGTTGTTGGCAAATGAAGAAGAATTGTCTGGTTTTCTTTCCTAAATAAGGTATATTACTAATTTACTTAGAGCTTACATAGATAATGAAGGGTTGCATTAAACTGAAAACTAGGTCATACAGAATAAAGCTTTTAATAAAGCTTACCGCCAATTCTATAATGGCAACAGACGTTAATCAAGTATTGGAAAAGTAATTTTGGGGATTAAGTGTTTGAGCTTTACTCTCTTTTAAGTATACCTGTCTAATTTATCAAACGTATTCACTTTGATCAGAATTTAAAATTAATTTTTCCTTATAACTTAAAATGTAACTATGGAATAAGGTCAAAGTCTCATATTTATTTCAGGAAATCTTAAACAAGGCAGACAACTCCTTTAATTATTCAACATTAAACGAAAAAGTTTTTAGGGGTAATCAATGTCCATCTAAAAGCGATTTCTCGCCTCGAAAATATCAGGTTTATATTTAACCCTATAATAATTATTTGCGCAAAGAGGAGACTTTGTAAAATGTTATTTACGCTGTGTTTAGCGATAATCCAAATGTCAAAATCACTTTGATAATCTAATATTTATTTGATGTACGAGACTTTAATTCCAAACTCATTACAAGTTTCCCCCTTTATCAGGGCACTTTATTAATAACAGGCTATCTCGGGCCAGTGGTGTCACTGTACATATGACCGAGTCTTAGCCATCAATTATAATTAAATGATAATGAATGCAGGATTAAAGAACATAATGTTATACTGGAAACCTCTGCTAAGCACTGATCAGTGCAGTTTAACCCAAATAAACCTGCAATTTTTTTTTCAAGTTTTTTCACAGAGAATGCGTATCATCAGCTTAATTCGCATTTTTCATAGTGTCAATTCTTTATTTGACATATTTCTGTAATTTTTTACTGTTTTTTTCGATGTTCTTTTAAAGGAATGGTGGGAATTTGTGGTGACATGATTTATTTAACTACATACGTGTTATACAGAATAATTATTTATAAGTGAATTTTCTTTAAAAAATTCACTAATGAGAAGATCCCGATTTTTGAATTTTGAAAAAATTTCTTCAAATGACAGCGAACTAGGCCCCCTAGAACCCATATCCAGGGTCAGTTTCAATTTTTATATGTTTATATATATATATATATATATATATATATATATATATATATATATATATATATATATATATATATATATATATATAGTGTGTCCCAAACTGGATGGGAATGTATTGCTATCTCCGTTATTATTAGAGATAGGGAGACGGTTAAATTAGCAATGTTTTGTAGAATTCCATGCTCGTTCCAAGTATGATTTGTATTTTGCCCTGCCTATGTTCGTTTTCAAGTTATTTTGAAAAAAACGAAATCCAGGGCCAGTTTCAATGTTTATATGTTTATACCAAATTTAATCGAAATCGGCCCATTAATTTTTGAGTTATCGAAATATAGAGCATGTTTTAGCAAAGAACTTGCGTTTTTTCGATGCCCACATATTTGTGAGGTCGATAGATTTTAATGAGGCTTTATATATATATATATATATATATATATATATATATATATATATATATATATATATATATATATATATATATATATATATATATATATCGAAACTGACCCCGGATATGTGTTCTAGGGGGCCAAATTAGCGCTCATTTGAAGAAATTTGTTCAAAATTCAAAAGTCGGGATCTCCTCATTAGTGAATGTTTTTTAAGAAAATTCACTTATAAAAATTAGCATGGCGTTAGAGCGTTTATTTTATCCGATAAGCAAAATATTCATCACAATAAAAAAGCATTGCTTATCAAAATGTTCTTAATCGCAGACTTGAATTTGTTGTAATCTAAATTTCTTATATTCTGAGGGAGTTTGTTATAAAATTTCATTCCATAGTGGTTGGTTCCGTTCTTTGTTTTTTTTAAGCGCGTAAAATCGACTGCGAAGTTATCTTTACCGCGCGTAAGATGACTGTAAATGGTACTGTGCCTAGCGAAGTCAGATTCGTGGCACTTAATATATAAAACACTGCAAAATATATACACAGAATTGCATAAGTTAAGATACTATGCACGCATCCATAGTATGCACTTTTTAAGGTGGGAGTAGAGAGTTGGACAGAGACACTCCGCAGGAGAAACATGCCACGAGATGCCCTTGGACAGGCATAGATACAATGTGAGTCCCAAATTAGCTTGCTATCGACCTTAACTCCAAGAAATTTTACAGGCTCGGTGTTAGCGTCATTGAAGAGATTGTGCGTTAGCGTAAACAGTATAGACTCAGATTTTAGGCTGTTCAAGCTAAGTTGATTTGCTGAGAACCAATCCTGACAAACATATTTAATTCTGCTAATAGTAGAAAGTATTGTATTGATGCTTGGATCTGAGAAAACAAAAGTCGTATTATCAGGAAACAGAACAAAATTACCTAGGTCCGTTGATTTTGGTAGGTTGTTGATTTATAGCAAGAATAAAATAGGCCCAAGAACCGAACCCTGTGGTACACCATATTTTAGATCTAATGTAGGTGATTTTTCACCATTAGCTGACACAAACTGTAATCGGTCTTCCAGGTATTATTTTAAAAAAAGTGATGCTGTCGGTATTGAAGCCGTAGATTCGAAGCTTGTTAATTAAAATATCATGAGAAACACAGTCAGATGCCTTAGACAGGTCGAAAAACTTTTTTGTGCTCAAAAAACAGTGTTCCGATTTTGATCAAATTTGGCACATGCCTTCCTTTTGCTAGAAGCTTGAACAGGTTTGTTAGTCAGAACAATGGGCTTGGGATTTCTCGGAAAATTTTGTGTTTCTTTCGAAAAAAAAATTATATCTATGGAAATAACAAACTAAGGGCAACCAAATTTCGTACGCTGGTTTCTGTCATATATGGTATCCTATGTACCAAAATTCAGATCTCTATCTTGAAAGACAATAAAGTTAGAGGTATATTAATTCTTAATTAATTAAATCTGATTCAATAAAGTTAAAACGTCAAAATTGATTGATTAGAATATAAGTGAAAAATACTACAAGAAATAACTAACAAGCTCCTAGATATATATCTAAGTCGTTATTTTCCTTGATTTCGTTAAAATGTGAGCAAAAAATCCATTTTAAATCAAAACTGTTTTGTGAAAATTGTAAAACGTTGAACAATTAACATGTATTATGCGATATACCTGCTAGTAAATACATGTCGAACGTCGCACAGTGGGCTAATTCCGCGTACATCGTATAATCGACTCCTACATGACGAGTTCTAATCTTAGTTAGTGACATTTGATAATTTTTTTAGTCTCATTTCACTTTACAGTTATCTAATCAGATTGTTGTTAGCAGATGATCTTGAGTTTTCACAAATGGCCGATGTTCACTCTCGTCTTGTGGTTTAATTACCGTTTTATATAGATTGGATGACACCATGAATCGATTTTCCGGCACATTTGGATGCGTTGTTATTGGACCTCTGGTACAATAGATGAACATTCCAACCTTGTCAACTTGTGCATAGTTTTGAATCTAATTTTCAAGAATTAGAAAATTTGCCCCTGAGGATGGCTACTAGGTAGCCGAACGCGTAGGGTTCTTTAACAATAAATTTTACTGTCTTTAGGAAGCCTTTCATTAAGTATTTCAATTATACATATTTGCTATTAAAATCATTTCTGTGAAAATTCACTTCCATACCGCACTTGCTGCGTCCAGATTTTTTAAATTTTTTATTATGTTTTATATACATTGTATTTCATCCTTATATTTCATCTGACTTTCTCTGCTGATTTGTTTTAGCGCTTTGCTAGTAAGAATCAAATTTTAGGATAATAAATTTTTCAACTCAACACCATAATGCCTTTACTGCATCATAACTTATTTAATGTCTAATGGTTTTAGCGTAAAGTAGCTTAGCTGTGTAACACGTTTTATAGTTGTATTTAGCAAAGACTGCTTAACTTCTTGTCTGCATGTTACTTAATGAAAACATAAATTTAAGCGCATTAGGGGCATCTATGTCATGCACCGACTCCTAAGTACTTAATAAAACATTATTTATCTTTATGCATCTGCATCTCGAAAGTGGGATCAGAAAAGTTTTGATATTCTTAGTGCATCTGTACCCTGCATCCTAATGGTGCTATCAAATCTTAGCAGCGATGCTAGTTTTGTGTTTCGGATGGTAATGGCTTCTACTTTACCAGATACTAGACAAAATTTTATACAATAATTTATTATTGTTAGTTATAACCGAAGTTCTAGATGTTATTAGATATTCTAGAGACATTGACTTTTCCAGTAAATAAGGGTTTATGTACTCTCTCGTGAACTCTAGCTCAACATTCCGTGTCTTAGATATCAGAACTACGAAAACTTTAACTTTGAAGCTACAATTATTATTATTATTATTAGTCGTTACTTTGCACAAATATTACAACAAGACGTATTCAGATAAACCGATTTAGAACATACATACACACCTTACATAAATAATTATAATAATTTATTGGTGAATTTTCTTAAAAAAATTCACTATTGAGAAGATTTCGACTTTTGAATTTTGTAAAAAATTCTTCAAATGAGCGCGAACTAGGCTCCCTAGAACAAATAGCCGGGGTCAGTTTCAATTTTATATGTTTATATATATATATATATATATATATATATATATATATATATATATATATATATATATATATATATATATAATGTATCACAACGATAAGTCAAAAAATTTGCGGTGGAGGGACCGATATGGACCACTCACAATCTAACCTAACTCAAAAAATAATGGGCTAATTTTGATGAAATTTGGTGAGTACATTCCTTTGCAAGTGGCTTGGATACGTTTGTTAGCCAGGAGAATCGGACCAGTTTCTCCGGAAAAATTTTAGGTTTTCTTTTGAAAAAAGTTCATACCTCGGAAATAACAAAGCTATGGCAACCAAATTTGGCAAGCTGGTTTATACTGAAGTTATTTCCAGAGATAGAATTTTTTATTTTTTTTTATTTCAACAACACACCACGAGGGCTCACAGCCTAAATAATATCGTACCCTGGGTATCGACAAGGAGGAAAGAGGCAACTTGTTAATTCTAATCTTGAAGGTTCGGAGGAGAAGGAAAAACATGTGCTGGCAAGGAATTCCAGAACTTGGAAGTCCTCGGGACAAAAAAGCGGGCATAACAAAATGTTCTATGTCTGGTGACCTGGACAGTAAAAGGGTGCATTCTCTCTGTTCCCCTGGTAGATTTGTTGGTGGCAGCAGATGGAGGAGCTATGGAAGAAAGCTCATCTGAGCCGTGCCCGTGCAGATATCTATAAAAGAGAGAGAGGTCACCAACGACACGTCGGTGTGCAAGGGATGACAGCCTTGGGTGAGGGTAGGGTCACCGATCAGACATATAGCTTTCTTCTGAATGGATTGCAGGATAGCGAGTGTAGAAGAGGCAGCGGAACCCCAGATGTGGGAGCAGTATTCGAGGTTTGTCCTTATTTGTGAAGTATATAAGGTATAGAGATTAGCTGGTGAAAAGTATTTGCGATCCCGGAAGAGAAAACCAGGCTAATGGGATCGGATTTTTTGGTTGAAAAGTATCGATTGTTCGAGTTTCTTCAGTTTTTAAAACACCCCAATTTCAAACTTTGAAATCCATAAATATTTTGCATCAAATGAGATTTCAACTTTTTCTAACATGTACACATAGAAAAGGGGTAGTACGCATAAAAAAGGAGTAGTAAACTGTAGGGTGTAGAAGCGGCAGCGGCACCCCAGATGTGGCAATATTCGAGATGTGGCCTTATTTGTGAAGTATATAAGGTATAGAGATTAGCTGGTGACAAGTATTTGCGTGCCCGGAAGAGTAAACCTAATTTCTTAGCAGCCGCTTCTGAAATTGATGTGACATGTTGGTGCCAATTGAGATTTCGATCCACAGAAATGCCAACACCTGAAAAGGACTAATTACTTTGAATAACTTGGTTGTTCATTGTGATGGTAATAGCTTCTAGGCTGCTAGGACTGGTGTATCTCTTATGAGATAGAAAGCAAGACAGATTTGGTGGAGTTGAGATCCACAGAGACAGAGCCCTTCATGAATCTGCGATCTTCATCTAATTGGGCTAAAGAGACAGGCTTAGAATATTGTATATTTGAGTGGAGGGTGCTGTCGTCCGCGTAACTGTGAACTGGGTTTGATGTGCTAGAGAGGGAGTCAGTGATGTGGAGAAGAAACAAAGTAGCGGCTAAAGCTGAACATTGAGGGACTCCTGCATTAATTGGATACAGTTTAGAGGAATGGCCATCCACAACAACAGAAATGTCGGCTGCTGTTTTTATTCTGAGTCAGATTCTTGTAGAGCGCTTAAAGGTAAATATGAGGGTCGTGATCAATAAGGAGCCTCTAGAACTTTTGGATGAGGTGCGAAACTTGGGTGTGATAATGGATAACAAGTTCAGATATAAGCGGCATGTTAATGCCTGCCTTCAGCGGGCCTACAACAACCTGCGTCTGCTGTACCCGCAAAGGATTTATCTTTCGACTGATGTTAAGCTAATGCTTGGGAATACCTTAGTCCTCTCGCAGTTTGCCTATTGCTCGAAACTATATTCGCCATGCTTGGACGGTTGCGATTGTGATCGGATACAGAGTCTGCAAAATTCCTGTCTGATGTTCGCGTATGGTATTCGAATAAACTCGCATTAACTAAATGAAGGGAAGTGGCTTAATATGCGTAATCGTTTCACACTGAGAGCAGCAACATTGTTCCATTCTATTATTGTGCCTAGAGTCCCAGCATACTTGTATAGAAAGGTAACGCACAGAACTGATGTTCATAGCATTAACATACGGTCGAAGGGCTTAATATCACCACCTAAGTACACGCTAACATTGTTTAAACGTTTTTTTTTACCTATCAGATATACGCTATATACAATGGTCTTAATGAGAGTGTTAAGAGCTGTTCTGTATGTTCCTTTAAAAAGAAACTGTCGCTGATTATGCGTGATGTTTAAGCAGGTTGCCGGGTTGGCTGTTGACTGTCAGTTTTGCATATGGGTGTAAGTGGTAGAGCAAGGGATGATTTTACATCCGTCTAAACTTGGCCCAATTCACACAGTTTATTATTAATTTTCTTTTCATTATGCACATGGAACTGTGTTTTTGTAAAGTATGTTGTATTGTTGTATTTATTGTTTTTTCTTTCTTTTTAATTGTGCACTTGAGTATTGTATTATTTACTGTGTGAATAAAGGCTTTATTATTATTATTATTATTATTATTATTATTATTATTATTATTATTATTATTATTAAATGCTCCGGTTGGAGAGAAAATTTACTGTCCAGGTACAGAGTTTTGGTGGTAGGCCATAGGCCGGATGTTTATTAAGCAGCGCTGCGTGTCAAACCTGGTCGAATGCTTTGGATATGTCTAGAGCGACAATCTGGGATTCACCGTGTAGTTTCATAGACTTGTTACAAGAATGGGTGACAAAGAAAAGGAGGTCGGCAGTTGATCTACTCTGACGGAATCCATACTGCCTGTCGTGGATTTCAAGAAATTTTAGTAATTTGGTGTTTATTTACTTTTCCATCACTTTAGGGACGGCTGAAAGGTGATAAATAGGCCTGTAGTTACTAGAAAGCGCTTTGGATCCTTTCTTGGGGACGGGTTGTACTTCAGCAGTTTTCCAGTTACTAGGGAATATGCCTCTATTGTATAAACCACAAGAAAAGTTTCTTGTTCATGCCCCCCAAGGAAGTTACGGAACCTGGGGCGAATAGGGGTGCTGTGCGGGGTAAGCAGGGTTTAATGAGGATATGGTTTTAAATAGACAGCTTTTGACCAGTTTTCTGCTCATATTTCCGTTTTACTACCTACCCCGCCCAGCAACCCTATTCACTCCTAGTCTCGTAACTGGAGGTGTGAACAAAATATTTTTCTTGTGGTTTGTGCCTCCAGGGGAGACGGTCCTAGTAATGTTTCTGTAAACAATTTTTGGAAAAGCGTTCGGGAGCTAATCTGCAAATTTACCAAATTACCTTTTAAAAAGGGAATACCGGTAAACATAAACGGCGAAAGTCTATGATTTGACCTAATGAGCATACTCGCATACTAACAGGTTAAGTGAAAGCTTTTAAAAACATGTAAAACTAAATGCATTCTGACAGGGTTAAAGTTTTTGCAATCGTTGGTTAACTCTGCGCAGCAGTCTCTATATGTATGTAAAACATTTTGTGTATTCATACTGAAGAGTTGCTGAAACAATATAAGTAGTTCCTAGAAAAGAATTAGGTGGTATTGTATAGATCTCGTAATGTAATAGTGATAAGATTCGCGGAATTACGGAAATCATTATCAAATTTAACTATATCGATAACGTGTATCATAATACCCATTCCTTAACAAATTATTCAAACTTTAGGACGAGATGATATAAAATTTCTGCCTGATATTAGTTCAGTTATTTTTTCTTTCTTCTATAACATCGGTTCAGTCTCCTAAATGAACAAAAGTTGTAAACGCAAACAAATAATGAGAGTGCGGAAAGAAAAGACAAATCCAATAAAATATATTTGTCTAGAAAACAAAACGAACTTGTTTTGTTTGTAAACACATGCATGCATGTGCACCTTTGCAGCAAAGTTAAAGCTATCAGGAACATTTGTCACAATAAACAAACACTGAAACGTTGTAAATAACTTTTAAGTTAACACTAACGTTAAATAATGTTTACGATTTTCTATCCCTCTTTTCAAACGACAAAATAAATCTCACAGGACAGGTCCGTATTGAAGAATTTGGTAAATAGTTATAAAAACAAATGTATTGAAACTTAAAAGGACGGTAACAAAACTGTTTTTTATAATATTTTGTTTCTTTAACGTTGGTCTATCATGAAGGAGTATCACCTCACCATCCCCGGAGTTTTGCAAAATACCTTCTTTTCTGTAAGGAAGGGGGATTTAAAACGTGCTTGACATCGCTTATCAAACTAGAGCGAAGGCTTTACGCGCCTTAGAAGGGTGGAACATCGCATCAAACCCTTTCTCAGTAGATTTTTATCCATTTATTAGCCAGAATGTCTACCAAACCCTGACTTATATGAACCTGCACAAAAAGATAATTTACTGTAAAAAGATCTAGATATAAAAGGTCTGGACGCAGCAAGTGCATTATGGTAGTAAATTTTCATAGAAATGATCTGGCAGCAAACTTTTTTTTAAAAATAAAATGCTTATAACTTTTTTTTTGTAAGATATAAATCTAAATTTTCGTACATAGTTTACCTTTTATAACGTTAATCTACATACCAAATTTGATTACAATAGCTTTGTTATTTTCAGAAATACAAATTTTTTCAGAAAAAAACTCCAAAATTTTCACGAAAAATCTGGTCCGATTTTCCTGACTAACGAACTTGTCCAAGCCACTTACAAAAGGAAGGTGCCTGCCAAATTTCATTAACATCGGATTATTATTTTCTAGTTATCGATGTGATACATATAAACACATATACAGGGTGAATCAGTCCACTCGTAGCAGTGGTTTGTTAGCCTACTGGATGCTCTAAGCAGAAAAATAAGATATGTTTGTATACCTACATTGGTGATGGAATCAACTTCAGGAACAAACCAGAAATGGTTTGTTCTGACCCAAATATTGGATTTTTAAATGGAACATGGTGTTTTTTATTACAGATTTAGGTTACATAAGAAACTTTCATCCAAACTACTTTCCCGGTAGATGTCACCACTAACCTTGAAAACTAATTTTAACTGCTATTGACACAAATCAGACCCAACGACAAGGACGTGGCTGTTGTGTGTAGGGAGAATGGATGGCAGAAAACGTAAGCGTTCGTAAATGTTCAAAGTGTCTTCCACCTTAATTCACACATTCCTTGATCCCTGTTCGAACGCTGTCGGTAGTTCGCAAGATTTCTACGCCGCTCAACGACTGACAGGCTTCCGGATTTGCATCTTCATATCATCTTGTGTTGTAGGTTGATGTCCGTAAATAATATTTTTGACCCGGCACCAAAGAAAAATATCCAAGGGTGTTAAGTCAGGGGATGGAGGTGGCCACGCTACAGGTGCTTCTCTTACGATCCACTGTCCAGGGTACAGGTTATCAAGGACATTACGTGCTTCCAGCGAAAAATGGCTTAGACAGCGAGATTTTGACAGGGGACTTTGTCGACGAAGTCAGTGTACACACGGCTAGTTAGGATGCCATCGAAAAAGTAAGGCCCGATGATCTGGCACCCGATGAGGCTACACCATGTGTTGAGGCTCCACAAATTCTGGTTGTCCAGTTCTCGCGGCCAATGAGAAATTCTCTATGTGAAAACTGGAACCTGTGATAAGCACTAATAAGTACACTTGGAGAACACACAAATCACCACAACACATATTTCAGAGACCTTACGATCGTTTCGTTGACAACGTCAACATCTTCAGAGGAAGAAAATTCGGAATTTTCCTCCTTTAAAGATGTTGACGTTGTAAACGAAACGACCGTAAGGTCTCTGAAATATGTGTTGTGGTGATTTGGGTGTTCTCCAAGTGTACTTATCAATAAGGAATTTCTTGAGACCAGCAATGGGCATTGTCAAAGTCGACCTTCCCTTTGTTTTTGAATGTAGCCTCATCGGTCCAGATAATCGATCGAAGGAACTCAAGTTTTTTGGTTGATAGCCATTAGCAAAAATCGATACGTTTTTGGTAATCCCTCCATTCACGTGTCTGTTGCAGGTTAATGTGATAGGGATCATAATGATTATCTTCTAAACTCCTGCATATTGACATTTGACTCACACCGGAATCAATTGCGATCCTCCTTGTTAAAACATGGGGGTTTATAGGAAGAGCAGCCAAATGTTAGGTGCCGTTTCGTCTCTTACCGGCTGCCTAATCCGCTGATTCTTATTGTGTAGGGGTTAGATTTGACCAGATGTTCGAATTCGAATCACCAGGCACCTAAAAAAAAGTTGTGAGATTGAGGAACGCGGTCAGGGTACCTCCCTGCATACATTCGTTCGGCTTGTCTGTAATTTTGAAGACATTCGCCTAACACCATGAGCATATCGAAACCTTCCTCGTCGGAAAGCATCTTTGACTTGTCAAAAATGACACTTGAAATGATTTTACGAAGCAGTAACTAGATGATTGATAATGTTTGACAGCAATGTCTATTGCTGCCATTTCCATGCTTACATCTGGTATTTGTTTCGTAGATACTTGTTTTCGTTTTTTGAAAATCAGGAATTTGGGAATCAAGCTGGCAGACATATGAAACATTTATGAATGCTTACATTTTCTGCCATCCAGCCGTTCGACCCATCGTTGGGTCTGGTTTGTGTTAAGAGCAGTTATAATTATTTTCAAAGTTAACGGTGACATCCATCAGGAAAGTTATTCAGATAAAAGTTTCTTATTTTTTTTACATGTAACCTAAATCTGTAATAAAAAAATCTTATTCCATTTAAGAATCCAAAATTGAGGTCAGAAAGACCCATTGATTGGCCAAACAAACCTAAGTGGCCGTGTGTACGCTGACTTCGTCGACAAAGTCCCCTGTAAGCATCTGGAAGACGTCTCGCTCAATACACGAAAGTCGATGTGGATGCATCCAGTAGGCTAATAAACGACTGGTACGGGTGGTCTGATTCACCCTATATATATATATATATATATATATATATATATATATATATATATATATATATATATATATATATATATATATAAATTGAAAGACCCCGGGTATGTGTTCTAGGGGTCCTGCTTCGCGCTCATTTGAAGAATTTTTTCAGAACTCAAAAATCAGAGTCTATGAAAATTCACTAAAAAGGCAACGAGAATGGGATGCCACTATCTACAATGTATTTATTTATTTTATGTATGTAAATAATAGCAGATCATCTATTTCTAGCGAATTTTCGTAGACAAAATTTCCTAATGGTGAGGTCCCGACTTTTCTGTATTTGACAAAGCTAAGAACTTCAGCGAAACTGCAGTCATACATACAATATAATAAATAATAGTGTTAATCAGTTTGTTTGTTTCCCTATGAAAATTCACTACCATAACGCACTTGCTGCGTCCAGAATGTTCAATTATTAAGATGTTACTTTTAAATTTAGATTATATTTATTTAAAAGCAATAGCTGAAAGTGCTTGAAATAAAAAGCAGTTATAATGAAATATTTTTTTTTAATGCAACAGGTTAGATTTACAGGTTATTAATTAATGCTGATTAATTATGTTAATCTTTGATTTGATCTCAAAAAACTAGACTGTCATAGAAGTCGTAGTGGATATGATTTCGGTGTTAGTGTTACGAAAAGTTTTATAATTTGGGCCATTTCTACCGTGCTAATTCTTCACTCTGATTTTTCATTCGTTTTTTAAATGAAACTATTCATTATTCAGGAAGCAACAGCTCTCTCAACAATCCAAGCGATCAAAATTTAATGAAAAATCTTGACGCCTTTAAATCAGATATACGTTTCCCCTCTTTCCTAACCTTCCTGCTTGAAAATGTCAGTCTAAAAAGAACCGATTACTTAATCACTCCTCCTAAATTGTAGAGAGATGTTTTCCGAGCCTCCAACAATAACATAAAAGAATATTTTTCTTTTTCTAAATTATACTATACCCACCAGCCTTGGTCTGATATATCTACAAAGATTAATATCTTTCAAAACAGAACAGCCCTTATTTTAGTTTCATTCTGGAGTAAGATATGTATCTAGGATTCTTTTACGTTCACACTGGCACATTTTCTATGTACAAAGTAACTGTAGAAGCCGGATTATTTCGTGGCCGTAGAACCCGCTTCAGACCAATGCATTAATTGGTTCTAACATAAATTCAAATTTGTTTTGTAACATGGTTGTGATGTGTTATGCATGATGTATGAATAATCACTGAAATCATGATTGCTTTAAAACTGTTGTCTTTGTATCGTATCGTACATATATTCCAATTAAGTCATCAAATAATTTGCATATGAGAGTATGTAAATTGTACTCCCCTGTGGGTCCGGGGACTAACTAAAAGAATAGGCCCAAGGTAACTCCTGCCTGTCGTAAAAGGCGACTAATTGGAATTAAACACTGGCGGGGGTCTTGTCCAGGTGGGCCTGGAGCGAGGCGGATATCTCTGGGGAGTGACGTACACCCGGATTTTGAGGCCTTCACTCTGGGCTTAGAATTGGACAATTGACCTCGCATGGTTGTTACTCAGGAGCGGGGTTTCGGATGGGTGTCGCCTTGGGTTGAGTGCTGGCGGGTGTCGTGTGTCTAGACGACCCAGGGGGGGGGGTGACAACTTTGATGAGTGGTAAACACCTGGAGTTTGAGGCCACACTGTGTGCTTCGGAACGGACGGACGGCCTCGCTTGGGCGATTCTCGGGAGCGGGGCTCGATGGGATGTCGGCTCGAGTCTAGCACTGGTGGGTGTCGGGTTTAGACGAACCCGGAGGAGAGCTGAGATATTTAGGGGTGGAATACAACTAAGGGTTGAGACCCCTTCTGTGAGCTTCGAAACGGAAAAGCGACCCCACTTGGCTGCTGCTCGGATGCGGGACTTCATGATACTGCCCCGAGTCAAACACTGACGGATGTCTGGTCCAGACGAACTTGGTAAGAGGTTATCTCTCTTTGAGCTTTGAGACGGGAAGCGACTTCGCTCAGATAGCAGTACATCTGTCAAACAAAGTTTCACCTCGCAGGTGTCATCTCCTGTCGGAAGCTCGATTTGTTGGGTGAAATTTAAGCTAACGTTGGCAGGTGTTGGGCCTGGACGAACCCTGAGGTGGCTGGGGTCTCCAGGAGTGGATTACACCTGGAGACTTGGGTCTACTCTGTGAGCATCGATAGAGGCTAACGACCCCGCCTGGATGCTGCTCGAGGGCGGGACTTCATGGTACCGCCTCGAGTCAATGAAACACTGGCAGGGGTCTGGTGCAGGTGAGGCTGGAGGGAGGCGGATATCTCTGGGGAGTGATATGCACCCGGAGTTTGACGCCTCCACTGTGACCTCAGAGACTGACAGTTGGCCTTGCTTGGTTGTTACTCGGGAGCGGGGTTCCAGATGATACCGCCCTGGATTGATCCCTGACGTGTGTCGTGGGTCCAGACGTCCCGGGGGGCTCTTATCTCTGATGAGTGGTAGACATCCGGAGTTTGGAGTCCATACTATGTGCTACAAAATGGCCGGACGGCCTCGCTGGGGTGATGCTCGGGAGCGGGACTCGATGAGATGTTGCCTTGAGTCTAACACTGTTAGGTGTCAGGTTTAGACGAGCTTGAGGGGAGCTGAGATCTCTAGGGGTGGATTATAACTGGAGAATGGATGCTGCTCGAGAGCGGGACTTCATGATACCGCCTCGAGGCAAACACTGACGGATGTCGGGTCCAGACGAACTCGGAGAGAGGATATCTCTCTTTGAGCTTCTAAACGGGCGAGCGACTTCACTCAGATGGCAGTACACCTGCCAAACACACTTTCACCTTCAAGAAAAGATCGACTCCCTTAGGGAGCTGGAATTAATGGGTGAAATATAAATAATTAGACGTGAGCCACAATAGACCTAAGGTCACGCTGGAGGGATTGGAATAGCCCACTCACAATAAAATCTAATCTTATCTAATCTAATAATGTAATTTGTAAGTATATTCCTACGCACCAATCCTGAATTCACTGCAGGGGGATTTCGGATCCTCAGTCTATTATCATAAGGTGTCTGTAACTTATAGGGAATTCTAGTAGCGGGACGTTGCACAAATTCCATTAAAGTTTTGTACGAACCAGTACCCGACATCAAACAGCAGATTCAAAGAGTTTAAACAACTTGTATTAGGATCAGGTTTTTAGTCTGGAGTCCGTAAACAGCACGGATATTATAGGGGATGCAGATGATTTGACGCTGGCTGTAAGCGGAAGAAACAAGACTGACATAGAAGATAATATCAAATGGTCAGTGGTAACAGTGGAAAGTTGGGTGGCAAAAAGTGATCTATAACTCGCGCCTCACAAAACTGAAAGTATAGCGCTAGTGGGACGAAGAACACTAGGAACAGTAACCGTCAAGGTGGGGAAAGCAGAAATTAAGTCGCAGACAGGCCTGAACTACTTCAGCATACAAGTAGGACATAACATGAACACGGGTGTGCACACAAAAAGAGTACTGGCAAAAGCAAACATAAGTACTGCAAATCTAGGGGGTCTGCTGACAAATATTAGTGAACCAAAGACAAGGTGTATACAAAATATCGAGGGGGCGCAGATAAAGGTAGGCATCACAATAGAAAGTGCATATAGAACAATGGCAGTAAGGCAACACACGTGATTGCGGGAACGATCCCCATATTTATTCATAAGAAAGGTAACTTATGAATGACATGAAAATAGAAGAGAACAAAAAAAGAAGGCAAGAACCCAAACAATGTTGGAGTGGCAGCAAGAATGGGAAAAGGAAATGTTAACATCCCAGTGGACAAAGAGGCTCATTTCATACATAGAAACATGGATATGGAGACAGCATGGGGGAGGTGGATTATTAGTTTATCCAATTTCTGCAAAATAAAAAAAGGCGATAAAAAGAACTCTACCTATTGTGGTGATAGAGAAACTCCATAACACAGGGTATTTGGGTGCACACATAAGAGAACAAATATATAAAGAGGTTGGCAGAGATTTAACAGCAGATAATGTGGTGGAGACTATGCTGGGAAGTGAAAGGTTGTGGAGTACTGTGGAGAGGTGGATCGTAGAAATAATGAAGACAAAAGAGGAGGAAGATAGGATGTACAAGTATTGATAACAACAAGAATTAGGGGCGTGGTGAAGTAATGACAGCTAGTGGGTTCCGCCACGTCTCTAGGTGTCAAGGGGATGTTTAGTGGGTAGTCCCGACCTGGAGGGAAGGGGAGTCACTACAGTGCCGGTTGGTTGTCAGATTGCAGAAGCGTCAACCACCGGCCTACGTGAAAAGATTTACCTGTGCTATGAGGGAAAAAACGTGTATCAATCTCACCTTATATGAAAGAAAACCAAAACATTTTTCTTGACAAAAAAAAAAGGAATCGTTTAGCCTTATTGCATACCTTGGCAATACGGCTGAAGCAAGCTAAATTACATGCAATTGTAATGCCCTAGTCTTTCTGGTACACAACTTGCGAATAAATACCCCCATCTACTAAATAGGTACTTCCGTTTAAGATTGTTTTCGCAATGTGTAGTACCACATCCTTGCATTTATTTGGAAAAATAATCCAATACTTTATGCCATATACTAATCGCTATAAGGTCTTCTTGTAATGCATAATCGTGACGTAACAAATTGCAGTACATTTTTGTCGCCTGCAAAGATGGAGCAAGTACCTATTCTTTAATAAATATTGAAGGTTATTTTAAAATCAGAATATTCCCCACTCATTCTTATTCCGTATGGTTCTCCAAATCAATTTGTAAGAGAAGATGACATATAACTCCAACTGCTTAAGTCTAAAGATCAATCTTTTGATTGGCACTCTGTCTAAGCCCTTGAAAATGCAAATGAATCACATCCATAGGTTGGTAAATCTAATGTCTTTGGTCCAACTTAATGTCCATTTGTTTCTGTAAGTCAGCAGTGATGTATTGTTATTTAATTTCGCTATAGGTTTCTTGTAAGTTTTCAGGGGTTTAATGAAGCGGAATATATCACATATTTTAAGACATTACTTGCATTTTTATTTATTGCTTGCTTTAAAATCTCGATTGCCCTCAAAAGAGAATCTGACTTTGAGAAACTAACACAGCGACCGTTCCTCCGTTTATATTATATATAAATGTATTGCATGTATGTATATATATATATATATATATATATATATATATATATATATATATATATATATATATATATATAGTGGTTCAGTAGCCAACAAAAAACGGGATCCTGAACGTGAATTTCCGGTTAGAAATGAGACTACTAAGATTAAAGTTTTAGGACAAATTGCTGCAGTTCCAACTTTGAGCACGAGAAAATTGGCCACTGTTTCAAACATCAAAAGAAGAACTATTCAGCAAATATTTAAGCATAATAATATTCACCCGTATAAAATTCATCTTGTACAACAACCGAATGAAGATAATTTTGATCGGCGGCTGGAGTTTTGTGAAGTTATGACTGCACGAATAGTTGATAACGGGAACTTTCTGTTCAATATCTGTTTTTCAGACGAGTGTACGTTTTTATTAAACTCTACAGTCAATCGTTATAATTGTCGTAATTGGGTGGATAATAAGCCAAGAAATTTTCACGAAGTCCACACTCAAACTCCACCGAAATTGAATGTCTGGACTGGCATTTTTTGGAGACCGTTTAATCGGACCAATTTTTCTTGATGGCAATTTGAGTGGTGAAACGTATTTGGAGTTACTAGAAGATATCGTTTACCCTCTACTAATTGACATTGTTGAAAATGATGATCGCTATCAAGAAAATCAATTAGTGTTTCAACAAGATGGAGCTCCTCCGCATTTTTTACAACGTGTTAGGGAGTTTTTGATTAGAGAGTTTCAAGAGCAATGGATTGAGCGTAGAGGGGCTATTGAGTGGCCCCATAGATCACCGGATGTAACTCCTTTAGACGTCTCTCTATGGGGCCATTTAAAGAATAGAATTTTAGCAACAGAACCGGAGTCTCTGAAAGAATTACGACCACGCATTGTTGAATAATGCCGTCTAATAACTCCACAAATGCTCCAGAATGTCAGAGCTCGTTTTCAACAAAATTTTTACTTTTGTATGGAAGCTGGTGGTCAACAATTTGAACACTTACTTAACTGAATAAACATGTTTGAACGTTTGGTTTTGTTTTTTAGTTTTTTTAACTAAAAATTGACTAATTAGTGCATTTCTTATCACAATGAATGAAATACGTTCTTGCAACTCCAACTGTGAATAATGACGAACGAGTTGATAAAACTTCCAAAAAAATTAGTGTGCTGAATTCAGAACATAAATAGCTTTCAAATGATGTAACACTCGACCCATGTTCCCTATTTAAAATATAAGGGTTGTTAGCACCACCCTTAAGGGGTTGATGCGACAAAGTTGAGTTTTATGTCAAAACATGTCCTCCTCAATATTAAAATTGACGTGTTTCAGTTTCTTAAAAATATTCTCTGGACGCAAATCGGTCTGTTTCGTTTTCAATACGCCATCCTGTATATTAGGAAGTACATTTTGAAATCCACATTGAGGTTTCGTCAATTAGCCAAAAAATAAAATATAGGCAATCTTCAGACTTAAACAAAGAGAAATTAATGAGTGTATGAGCACTTCAGACCTTGTTGCTAATAAGCTAATAATTGAGTTATTTGGGGGCTCTCGTGTATCATAAATTAGTCTGCTCTGTGTTGTATTGTTTTAGTCAAAGTGCCACTTCGGAAACCGGGTCTAAATTAAAATGCTCTAACAATTTCGATGTACAGTATCCAATTATCTATTTCTGTATCTCTCTAGATTGGTCTGCTCCATTACTAGACCAACTACACAACTTGAAGTTAATTCCAACATAAATTGCAATAACTAAGTTTTATTAGGTTGTTTCAAATACTTGTTAAATATGAAAACGTGGTCCATTACTGGGACGAAATATTATTCGTTACATTACAAGTTAATTAGAATTATTAGGATATACTCAAAAAATAAGCTTTGATTAAATGAGATAAATAAACTGTTAGCATTTTGTTTACTCTCAGATATTTAGCTTTGCTTCATATTTCATTATAGAATACACAAACAGAATTAAAAAAAGTCTGGACAGAGCAGGCGCGTTATGGAAGTGATTTTAATAAAAATGCTTTTAATAGGAAATAGGTCTCTCTAATGCAAGCGGGCATCAATTTGGTCACCGGTATAACCTATATAGTGGGAACAATGTACCATATTTTATCAAAATAACTTGTTCGAAAATGTACAAAAATTTTCCGAAAATAAACTTTAAATGTTTCCGAGAAAACTCGTTTTCTAGCCGACGAACCTTGGTTAATAGCAAATTAAGTTATTGAATTTCGAAGCATTTAATGAAAATTCGCTTCCAAAACGCACTTACAGCGTCTCGATTTTTTTACAAACATGCATCATATTTCTATAAAAAATGCAAAAATGCAATAAGACACATATCTAGAAGCTTCTTAGTTATTTCTTGTAGTCTGTTTCACTCACATTCTGATCAATCAATTTTGACGTTTTAACTTTCTTGAATCAGATTTAATTAATTAAAAATTAATTTACCTCTAACGTTTTTGTCTTTTAAGTTAGAGATCTAAATTTTGGCACATAAGATACACTTTATCACGGAAACCAGTGTACTAAATTTGGTTGCCCTTACTTTGTTATTTCCGGAGATATACATTTTTTTTTAAAGAAAACACCAAATTTTCCGGGAAAACCTGGGCCGACTTTCCTGACTAACGAACTTATCCAAGCCACTCGCAAAATGAAGGTATGTGCCAAATTTTTTCAGTTGTGGTGTGATATATATATATATATATATATATATATATATATATATATATATATATATATATATATATATATATATATATATAGTAATGTTGCACTACACTGTAATCACTTTTAAATATACACTTTAATTGTTTGCTGTACTTTTTGTGATCTTTTTACGTGGACTGCAGTTTCGAACCGTCCCGGTTCATCATCACCATGGAACTCACTACCACAGAGTTGCGTGCTGATGATGAACCCGGACGGTTCGCAACTGCAGTCCACGTAAATCACTCAAAAATCACAAAAGTACAGAAAACAAATAAAATGTTTATATATATATATATATATATATATATATATATATATATATATATATATATATATATATATATATATATATATATATATATATATATATATATATATATATATATATATATATATATATATATATATAGTGTGTCCACGGATTGAGTGTGGGTAAGGTATAAGTGACAAAAAAATTTCGAATTAGATTATGATATTCTGGGAATCGCTCCAGCTTTCTCTTAAACTGCGATGTTGAGAAAATGAACAAAATCAATTAATATAGAGGGTGGTTTATAACTGATGTAATGAAATGTATTAAGAGTAAACTACCTTTCGTTTATGAAGATACCGCAAAAAGTTATCAACAAAAATTGTTTAGAATTAAAGTGTGTGACAGGCTCTCAATTTGCACACAGATCAGCCTACGATGAATTTTGTTTAGCTGCGACTTTATTTAAATGACGTTCGACGGCTTCTGTGATTAGGTGTACTTTAAAAAATACTTGAAACTGTATTTAAAAAAGTCTTTACCGTAATTAAACTTTGGGTAGGTTTGCTTTCATCTGAACCAATAAAAAAAGTAAAGTAAATGCACAATTGAACATTTGAAGCAATAATTGGCGCGTTGCATGGCTACTTGAGCTCTGCCTTGTTGTTCGTTTCCCGGGATACTAGTTATTTGGAAAACTGAAACATCAATTTTACGGCAAGCCTCTGCATTTAAAAATGTTAAGAACAGAACAAAAAGTGTTTATTGGGTAGTGCTATGGATTGGGTGAAGAACATTCTTATCAGGGAATGATAAGAAAATTCTTTGAACGCTGGCCAATTTATTCGGTTTCCGCTACTGGTGTAAAGAAAGTTGTTACAAAATTTATGCGTACTGGAAGTGTTTTAAATGTTAAGAAGACAAAATGCGACCTAAATGAAGAAGACAGTGCTGCAGCTGCATTAGCTATGGATTCTGTTGGGCGTTTTCCGAAATTATCATTAAGAATAAGGGCATTAGAAATTAGCAATATTAGCAAATCGTATTTGCAACAAATTTATCGTACCAACAAGGTGAAACCTTTCAAAGTAAAACTTATACACATTTTGGAAGAAAATGACGAGTCAAAACGATTAGATTTTTGTTTATGGTACGGCGAGCAATATCTACAAAATCACAATTTTGGCAGAAGTAGTATTTTTTCGGACGAATCCACTTTCACCACTAATGGGGTAGTAAATTCCCAAAATGCACAGCATTGGTCTATGGAGAATCCAAATTATAGAGTTAATTGTAGAAAACAATGTCATAAAAAAGTAAATGTGTGGTGTGCTGTTTCTTATACTGGGATAATTGACCGGAATATGAACCAGTACAATCTGGAAATGCTGGAAAATATTCTTC
Source organism: Tillus elongatus (assembly GCA_964006375.1). Taxonomy (NCBI): domain Eukaryota; kingdom Metazoa; phylum Arthropoda; class Insecta; order Coleoptera; family Cleridae; genus Tillus; species Tillus elongatus. The sequence goes on from OZ023269.1 coordinate 130,164,325, forward strand.
GAGACCATTTGCATAACATCTCACTAGAAGATAGACAAACAGCATACCTTCAGCATGACGGCCACCCAGCCCATGCAACAGGAATCGTTCGAGAATGGTTAGATCGCGAATTTCCTGAGCGGTGGATTGGTCGATATGGGCCAATACCTTGGCCTGCCAGAAGTCCCGATCTTACCTTAATGGACTTTTATTTATGGAGCTATCTCAAACAGAAAGTCTACGCAGCTTCATTAAACAACGATCTTGGTTTGTTGAAACTGAGGTTAGGAGAGGCAATTGACGGTATTCCAATTCAACATATTCAAAATGCCTACAAAGCATACTACTAAACGGGCTGAGTTATGTGTATCCGTTGGTGGCAGCACATTTGAATAATTTCTTTTTTTTTTTCATTGTTCTTTTTGATTTTTGTTAACAATAAGCGTTTTGTATTTTACTAATAAATTATTATTTAACATTGCATGGTTACTTACTTTGCGCACGTGCGTTCAGAAAACCACAGGTAAAAAGCTCCATGTTGATAGGGAAAAAATGTTAATAATTTACTTGAAAATTCAAAGTAGTATAAAAATTCAAACTGGCCCTAGATATGGGTTCTAGGGGGGCTAGTACGCGGTTATTTTAAGAAATTCTTTCAAAATTCAAAGGTCAGGATCTCCTCATTAGTGATTTTTTTTTAAAGAAAATTCACTAAAACGTAAGGATGTAATTTCAGCTTGAGTATCAGAAACGTTGGTTGAAAAAAAAAGGAAGGGTGATCAATATTGGCACACAATGAATTTAATTACGAATCGAAGCGGCGAGTAGGTTTGAATTTGTAAGTGAGAATCATTGGAAAATTAGGTGTCTGATGACGCGAAGACCCGTTCATGCAGAAGGGTCTAAGGGGATAAATACCAAGAGTGAATTATTTGCTGGCAATGAAATATAGGTCCTTTATTTCCCGCATTCAAATGATTCCACATTTTTATCTCTTTTTTTATATTGTAAGCATACTATTACAAAAGCAACATATGCAGGGATGGGTAATAAAAAATGTAATAAAAGTGGAATAATACGAGAAGAAATACTCGGCAAATTTAAAAATTATCTTAGTGATTTATTTGGAAAGGGCAATATTTAAAGGAGCAAAAAATCATTTCTGTCGTGTTCTCATCTCGCATTAGGCATATCGAAAAATGTGATCACTCACAAGGAAGCGCTGAAAGCTTCAAGCTTCTAGTTTCGAGCTTTCCAGCTTTTAGCTTAGAAGTTGGTAGCGTTCTTTCTTTTACTTGCCTGCTGAAAATGAATTCTCGCTGAAGGAGAATAGAACAGGAATATGAGAAATACAGGAACATGTTGATTCATATCAATAAATATATTCTATTTTGCTGCATTGGTCGTGACATTTCTGGAATGTAATATGTTGCCACGTATTCTCTTTCAATAAAATATGTCGCTTTCAGTTTTTGAAATCGTATCAGTACACTTTTCACAAAATAGCAGCACAGCAAATTTTAAAAATGAATCTTTGATTTGCTATAACTCGCATTTTAGTAAATTTTAACTATAAGTTTATTGATTATCTTCTGAAATTAAAACAGGTCTCTTTTAGTGAAATTTTTTCAAAATATCACTGGGAAGATCTCGGCTTTCGAATTTTGAAAAAAACCTCTTCAAATGAGGGCGAACTAGGCCTCCTAGAACACATATCCGAGTCAGTTCCAATTTTTATATATATATATATATATATATATATATATATATATATATATATATATATATATATATATATATATATATATATATATATATATAGGGTGGCGCATTGAAAACGAACAGACCGATTAGCGTGCAGATAATTTTTTTTAAGAAACGCTGAAACACGTCAATTTTAATATTGAGGGGGACATGTTTTGACATAAAACTCAACTTTGTCACATCAACCTCTTAAAGGTGGTGATAACAACCCTTATATTTTAAATAGGGAACATGGGTCGAGTGTTACATCATTTGAAAGCTCTTACTTTTCTGAATTCAGTACACTAATTTTGTTGTCAACTCGTTTAAAATTTATTCACAGTTGAAGATGCAAAAACGCATTTCACTCATTCCGATAAGAAATGTGCTGATATGGAATGTTTTGTTGGTTTGTAAACAAAAAATTGACTATCAGAGCATTTCTTATCGGGATGAGAGAAATGCGGTTTATTATTTCAGTTAATCGGTCGGTTTGATACTTGATGGTACCACCGAAAATTAATTTCACAATGGTGTATTCTGTAGAAGAAAGAGTTGAAATAATTACTCTTTTTTTGTCAAGAACGATGACTGTGCCAACCGTACCGCAAATTAGTTTAAAGATCGACATCCGAACAGACATGATAACAGAAAATACATTTTGGAGTTAGTTGCAAAGTTTCGACAAAGTGGTTCAGCAGCCAACAAAAAACGGGATCCTGAACGTGAATTTCCATTTAGAAATGACGCTACTGAGATTAAAGTTTTAGGGCAGACCCAACTTTGAGCACGAGAAAATTGGCCACTGTTTCAAACATCAAAAGAAGAACTATTCAGCGAATATTGAAGCATCATAAATTTCACCCATATAAAATTCATCTTGTACAACAACTGAATTAAGATGTTTTTGATAGGCGGCTGGAGTTTTGTGAAGTTATGTTTGCACGAATAGCTGATGACGGGAACTTTCTGTTCAATATCTGTTTTTCAGACGAGTGTACGTTTATATTAAACTCTACAGTCAATCGTCATAATTGTCGTTATTGGGCAGATAATAATCCAAGAAATTTTCACGAAGTCAACTCAAACTCGACAGAAATTGAATGTCTGGACTGGCATTTTTTTGGAGACCGCTTAATTGGATCAATTTTTCTTGATGGCAATTTGAGTGGCGCAACGTATTTGGAGTTACTAGAAGATATCGTTTACCCTCTACTAAATGACATTGTTGAAAATGATGATCACTATCAAAAAAATCAATTAGTGTTTCGACAAGATGGAGCTCCTCCGCAATTTTTACAACGTGTGAGAGAGTTTTTGAACAGAAAGTTTCCAGAGCAATGGATCGGGCGTAGAGGTGCTATTGAGTGGCCCCCTAGATCACCGGATTTAACTCCTTTAGATTTCTTTCTATGGGGCCATTTAACGAGTAGAATTTTCGCAACAGAACCGGAGTCTCTGGAAGAATTACGACGACGCATTGTTGAAGAATGCCGTCTAATAACTCCACAAATGCTACAGAATGTCAAAGCTCGTTTTGAACAAAATTTGTACTTTTGTATGGAAGCTGTTGGTCAACAATTTGAACACTTACTTAACTGAATAAACATTTTTGAACGTTTGGTTTTGTTTTTTAGTTTTTTTTTTTAACAAAAAATTGACTAATTAGTGCATTTCTAATCACAATGAATGAAATACGTTCTTGCAACTCCAACTGTGAATAATTTTTAGACGAGTTGAAAAAACTTGCAAAAAAATTAGTGTGCTGAATTCAGAAAAGAAAGAGCTTTCAAAGGATGTAACACTCGACCCATGTTCCCTATTTAAAATATAGGGTTTGTCGTTATTAGGCAGATAATAATCCAAAAAATTGTCACGAAGTCCACACTTAAACTCCACAGAAATTGAATGTCTGGACTGGCATTTTTGGAGACCGCTTAATCGGATAAATTTTTCTTGATGGCAATTTGAGCAGCGACACATGTTTGGAGTTACTAGAAGATATCGTTTACCCTCTACTAATTGACATTGTTGAAAATGATGATCACTATCAAGAAAATCAATTAGTGTTTCGACAAGATGGAGCTCCTCCGCAATTTTTACAACGTGTGAGAGAGTTTTTGAACAGAAAGTTTCCAGAGCAATGGATCGGGCGTAGAGGTGCTATTGAGTGGCCCCCTAGATCACCGGATTTAACTCCTTTAGACTTATTTCTATGGGGCCATTTAAAGAGTAGAATTTTCGCAACAGAACCGGAGTCTCTGGGAGAATTACGACGACGCATTGTTGAACAATCTAATAACGCCACAAATGCTCCAGAATGTCAGAGCTTGTTTTGAACAAAGTTTATACTTTTGTATGGAAGCTGGTGGTCAACAATTTGAACACTTACTTAACTGAATAAACATTTTTGAACGGTTGGTTCTGTTTTTGAGTTTTTTTAACGAAAAATTGACTAATTAGTGCATTTCTTATCACAATGATTGAAATACGTTCTTGCAACTCCAACTGTGAATAATTTTTAAACGAGTTGATAAAACTTCCAAAAAAAATTGTGTGCTGAATTCAGAAAAGAAAGAGCTTTCAAATGATGTAACACTCTACTCATGTTCCCTATTTAAAATATAAGTTATCACCACCCTTAAGGGGTTGATGTGACAAAGTTGAGTTTTATGTCAAAACATGTCTCCCTCAGTAATAAAATTGAGGTGTTTCAGTGTTTCTTAAAAAAATAATTCTTTGGACGCAAATCGGTCTGTTTCGTTTTCAATGCGCCAGGCTGTATAATGGGTACCTACTCTGTTTGCCTAGTCAAATTGGTCGATAAACATAAGGCAAAGAAAATGTTAGCGGAATCTAAGGACTTTAGAAAAGAGAAAACCACCATTTAAACCGCAAACAACGCGAGGTTTCATCAATATTGTTAGGAAATTTGCAACAGTTCTGACGACAATGCGATATCTTCTTTAAACCGCGATTAGTAAATTTGGACGAATATTCACTTTGTAAAGTCACACACAAGCAAATATATTTTTTACGAATAAACTAGAGACTGTAAGAAAGCAGTCGCTGGTTTCCGCTGGATTTTATCTGTATAGTGAACTCAAAAGTTTTAGAATTTACATAGTCAATACGTAGCAGCGGGATCTTGAGAAACAACACAGGTGCCTCAGGTGGTAAACAAAACTTGAACTTCTAAATTTGGTAAGCATTTCTTCTTAGTGGGTATAAATTCTCTCGCTCCTTTTATAGACACTTACTATAAGGTCAAGTTACGGTTTGAGTGGCTACTGCATTCGGTAATTGCACTGGTATCTAATGCTTGCCATACATTTACGGATTTTGTGCGTGAATAAAACAAAGGTCATGTCCTAGATTATACAACAAGCAACACTGAACAAGTCTGTGATTAAACCAAAAATAATAGGAGGTGCAAATTAGAAACACAAATTACTAACACAGCAGATAAACAAAATGAGTTAGTTTTTTTAGTTGGTTAGTTAGCTTATTGGTAAATACATTTCACAACTCATCTTGCAAGAAAGTTAGAAACTTGTTACTGTAATGGACGTAATTCTGTTAAAATCCCCTGTTAAAAACCTAATGGTTTATATATATATATATATATATATATATATATATATATATATATATATATATATATATATATATATATATATATATATATATATATATATAGTGTACCCAATTTGGTTGCCCTTACTTTGTTAGTTCCGGAGATATAAATGTTTTTCGAAAGAAAACACAACATTTTTCGGGAAAACCTACGCGGATTTTCCTGGCTAACGAACTTATCCAAGCCACTTGCGAAAGGAAGGTACTCACCAAGTTTTATCAAAATTGGTCCATTATTTTTTTAGTTATAGGTGTGACACATAAATATGTGAAACCGACTTCGAATTTGGGTTCCAGGGGTCCTAAATAGCGCTCATTTGAAAAAAAATTTCAAAATTCAAAAATCGGGAGTGATTTTTTTTAAGAAATATCACTAAAAATTCAGATGCTACTAAAAAAAATAAAAAAAATATAAAATAATCAATTTACTTTAAAGTTACTTCCATTGGGAGCAAAACATTTTTGCCTGCTCAGTTGTGTGACAACCTTTTTAATGACACTTTGTCGATTTCTAATTCCCATGAGAATTAGTTATTCTCCGAACAAGATCTCTCATTGTATTTATTTCACAGCTACATACGTTTGTTTTCAAATGGCCACACCAGTAATAATCGGAAGATCTCGGAGGCCATAGTTGTGCGGACCACCAGTGTCCTTTTAAAATGGCGAAAATAATGTGGTGGAGTTCCGTAGTGTTGGAAATGCATTAAACGTATGTTGACATCTGCCAACAACAAAGGTAAAACACACAGCAAAAAATTAAAATAACCATGCAAATATGAAGCACATAAGGGCCTATCAGGCGGTTGTCTACATTATCACACCAAACATTGACAGAAAACTAAGTGACGTTTGGAACCTGTGGTGAGCACTGATAAGCGCACTTTGAGAACCCAAATCACCACAACACATTTTAAAAGACCTGATGATCGTTTCACTAATCAAGTTAGCGTCACCAGAGGATGAATAATTCTAAAATTTTTAGAAAGATGGACAACTCTAAAATTTTAGAATTAATCATCCTCTGATGACGCTAACTTGACTAGTGAAACGATCATCAGGTCTTTTAAAATGTGTTGTGGTGACTTGGGTTCTCCGCTTATGCTTATTGACAGAAAACATGTTGCAAACTCGTTCTTCGAGGAGCATGAAGATTTTGGTACGCGCACAGTTATAAATGTTGTGGTGTTATAAATGTTATCTTTAGTAAAATGTGCCTCATTACTGAGTTGAGACTGGTACAAAACAAACTGCTATATAAAGTAAAATGTTTGGACGCAATAAGTGCGTTATGGTAGTGAGTTTTCATAAAAATGTTTTCAAAAGCTACATAATAAGTCTTTTATTCAATGAAATCAGGCATGAAATTTGGTTACCAGTATAACCTATATAGTAAAAACAATGGTCCACGTTTCATCTAAATAACTTTATTGCTTGAAGAAATATAAAAATTAACAAATAATATAACCAAATCATCTCTAAAGGCGCCATTCTCATGAAATTCGCTATCTATTGGTAAAGACTTTTTGATATGTGTCAATGTGAAAGATTCAAAACAATTTTAATAACTAGAAAACGATGAACACTCTTTTTTTTCTTACAAACATGCATTTTAATTCGATGGAAAATGCAAAATGCAATAAAATAAGGGGTATTCGATAAAAAAAATCACCAACGTAGGGGCCAGACTGTGACTATTAAAAAAAAATTGTAAGTAAAACTGTTAAATTTCTTGAGCTGCTGTTCTCATTCTTTGACGTCCACCTGGGGGGTATATCTGATCCAAGTATTGCCTTACTGCTAAGACAGAGTGGGCTGGGAATCCATTATTTTGAAGCCACATTGTTCTCCGAAGTTCTAGTGGGGTACCAGGTTCTTTGATAAGAGCGCTGTTAGAATGCCTGGCATCGATCGTGTTGATCGAACTTGACGACTGGGAACTACAGACGAGGATGCTGGCCTGGATGCTGTTATCGAAGAACCTGGTACCTCGACGCGGAAAGTACAGAGACGAACTGGTGTCTCAACGTCTACTACTCATAGAATTTTAAACAGGTATGGGTACCATATTCAGACGGTACAAATTTTGAAACTGCGTGAATACGCAAGGCGCAAGCGATTTTGCGAAATTATGTTAAGGAAAATCATACAAGATCCCAATTTCTTCGATAAAGTTTTATGAAGTGGCGAGTCAGCATGTACAAATGATTTGTTACATGAACCTTCATAACTTTCATAGTTGGAAAATTGAAGATCCACATGAGTTTAGAGAGGATCGGTCGCAGCATCAATTTAAGAAAAATGTCTGGGCTGGTATATTTAACGGAACACTTTTGGGACCAATGGAACTGCGCCCTACGTTAAATGGCCAAAGATATTTGGCGTTTTTACAAAACAATTTGCCAGAACTGCTGGAAGACACCCCATTAGACCTTCGGAGAACAATGTGGCTTTAAAATGATGGATGCCCAGCCCACTCTGCCTTAGCAGTAAGGCAATACTTGAACCAGATATACCCGGGGCAGGTCGACGTCAAAGAATCAGAACAGCAGCTCAATAAATTTCACGCAGCAGTCTAAGAAGACTAAGAGGATCGTTCCTAAGACGATATCGTTTATGTATAAGACAGAATGGCCGTCAAATAGAGCCTATCTTATGAATAGAATAATTTTTGTTAATGTCACAATCTGCTTATTTTTATTTATTAGCTACCTGATTTCACTTCCAAGTTTACTTTCAACCGTCGACAGTGAATTACTTTTTTAAGAGATATTGATAATGTTTTATATCATTTTAGAATCTCCATGAAACAGGGAAGTTTTTGAAATTATGAGCCAGTAACTAGGGTTCTACGGGCCTAGTTTATGTGACATCCTGTATAATCACAAATAATTTTAGAACGTGCATCCTGGGATTATCTACAATTTTTGTGACTGCATTTTTTTGTATTGTGAATAATAACTTTGCTTGCTTTACCACAGAAATGCGCCACGCTGTATATATTACATTTCTGCTTTCCTTCGTAAAGTAATCTAATTAATGACGGGAACTAGTTATTTGAATTTATTGATATTAAACTGCAAATAAAACCAAATACAGAAACACCAATCATTACAAATTTACAATTTCGCGGCGACAAAAAATATGCAATGTAAATAAATAACATAGCAATTTTCAACAACTGGTAGCATGAAACTTGTAAAAGTTAATTTGTGTTTATTTTCGATTAATTAAACTTTATTATTATTGTTGTTGACATAAATGTTAAAACCAGTTATTTTCACTGCTGAAACAATATTTGTGTGTGAATAAAGAAAATATAATCAAACCAGTACAAAAGTATATATAAATTCGTGCTAACAGATAATTTATTTATGATTGAATAAAATAAATCAATATACACCAACCATTCAGGCATTCCAACCACCTATACTAAGTCGCAGATCCCTGGCCGTCCTGAGAAGACTCTGGATAGGACACACAGCACTCACACACAAGTACCTACTGGAACAACAAATTCCACCAGTTTGTGATACCTGCAATGTGAGCCTTTCAGCAAGTCATATTGTCACAGAGTGCACTAAACACAGACTCCAAAGAATGTTGTTTTTATGCGAAAATATATCCATGGTAACCCTAGTCACAGCAGCACCAGATAACATAATAAATTTCTTAAAATCTAGCGAACTATATAAACACATATAACTGTAATTGTTGTATTGTATAATTTACTGGTTCAGGAACACATATATTATTAATACACCTACATTGTACCTAAAATGGTCTTCTATATAATTTATATCTGTCAATGACCTTAGTAGTCGAGACATAATTTTCTTTCTTTAAAGTAAAAAATAAAAATTAATAAAAAGCAATGTTAACATATATAAAATCCATTTGAGGTGAATTCAAGCCGTTTGACGAGTGCAACATGCCAAAACTCAAAATCATAGAACCTGCTGACATGGAGTAAATTGCTAATGCTCTAGGATACGGTTTCAGTAAACTTTATTTGCTAACATATTTTGATTTAAATTGTATAAAGCTTACGGTTTACCTGCATAACACAGTATATGGAACCTAAATGGTTTTCTCCTACAGAAAATCCATTTTATTTGAAAGTTATTGGAATGCATAAGTTACTTTAGTAAAGTTGGGTAAACCAAGAAACACATACTGTTAGCGAAATTGTCTGGAAACATCAGCTTGACAGAAAAATTTGAAAAAATAGAAAAGCGACTTCATTAAGGATAACTCAAAAACTACTGGTAAGATCTTGATCAAATTTATATGGAACCACATGAGAAGCACCAGTTTTCAAATAAAAAAAGAGTCATCAAAATCGGTTCACCTAGAAAAACGTCTGGACGCAGCAAGTTCGTTATGGTAGTGAATTAACATAAAAATATTTTTAATGGCAGATATGCCTTTTTTTTTTTAATGAAAGCAGGCATCAAATTTGGCTAAATATTTTTTACACAAAATTCTGCTAAAATCATACATAAAATTCAAATTATTTATCAAACCTGTAATTAAAATTGAAAATAAAATAATTTGTTTGCACGAAAATCCATTAAAACCATATTTTCGATGAATTTCATTTAAAAAATATACCATCAATTGAATAATTTTTCATACAAAAATTCTCAAATGTTTCTTCAAAGAAAATTCATTAATTCATTTATAAGAAAGTTCACTATTTAAAGAATATTTTGTACAAGAAAATTCGCTAATAGAAAAAAAGATAAATTAAATAAATTAAAAAATATTCAAAATCTAATCTAAATACAGAACGAGATCCTTTTTCTGTGGCTTCACAGAAAAAATCTTTTGCCTGTGGATGCTGTAAAAAATTTATACGGTTAGAGAGAAGAAAACAACCTCTTCTCATGTCACAAATCTCTACATCTATGTTAACTGTGGCACGGTTTTACCAACTAAGGGCAACAACCAGCTATTATTAAACTTGAATTAAAAGTCTTAAAAGTGCTTATCTTTCATTTCCAACAAAAAAAGTCGCTAAATAATATATTGGAATTACACAATTTGATCAGATAACGTTATAATGGAATCAAGACGAAAAATTTTTTAAAAAAGTTAAAGGAGAAATTGAGTCAATGGTGAGATTTGAATCTGCGTCCCTTCGCTGATCAGACAGGGATCCTAACCGCTACACCACGTATCGCTTCTGGCAAACTGCAATGTAGAAAGGGAGATAACCGATAGTGGTCTTAAGTTATTTATTTGTAATATGTAAGGTCTTTAGAGGTAGATTTTGCAGTTATTTTAACAAATGCGAAGAGTGGCATAAATGTAGAACATTCTAATACACATTTTATGCAATATTCTCCATTCATAAACAGGAATAGTTATACAAGTTTGCAAGTTTCAAATCTCCAGTTTGACATTTACACGAGAAAAATTATAAAATTCTCAAAGTAATCCTTCCCGTACTTCTTGACCTTTTTGTGCCATGAAAAGATAAACGTTGTCCGCACTATTTAATAGTTTGTGTTTAACACATACAATATTTTGCTATTGCGTCTTCACAGACATTTAGTAGCACTAACACATAAAAATTGAAACTGACCCCGAATATTGTGTTCTACGGGGCCTTGTTCGTGATCATTTGAAGACATTTTTTTCAAAATTCAAAAGTCGAGATCTCCTCATTAGTGAATTTTTAAAAGAAAATTCACTAAAAGATTTGAGGTAACAGACACAAAAAAATACAGTTGAATTGAGAACCTCCTCCTTTTTTGAAGTCAGTTAAAAAGGATTGAAACTTGAAGTGTAGAATTTAGACAAGTCAAAACCTATTTGGCACTTGTCAGTTGTTCGCGGTAACTGATACAAACACAAGGGTCTTATGCTTATTACTATTTACAGGCTCTAAAGCCTAATAATAAATAAAATTCAGGATGCAGCAAGTGCGTTATGGTAGCGGATGCTCATTAAATGCTTCAAATTTAAATAACTCAATTTGCTATAAACCTAGAAAGTTGGTTGGTATAGAGTAAGGTATTTACCCGGACAATATACCTACCAAATTTGATCTCAACGCTTTGTTATCTTTTGAGACAGGAGTTTTGTTTTCAGCACAACCAAATTTTTTTAGAAAAACTGATCCGATCGGGTTGGCTAATGAACTCATCCGCGGTCTCAACAAAATGAAGATATGTGCCAAGTTTCGTTAAAATCAGTTTAGTAATTTTTGAGTTATCGCCCGAATACACACACACACCCAAATATATATATATATATATATATATGTATATATATATATATATATATATATATATATATATATATATATATATATATATATATATATATATATATATAAGCATATAAAAATTCAAACGGACCTTGCTTTCGGGTTCTAGGGGCCTAAATTCTCGCTCATTTGAAGAAATTTTTGCAAAGTCTCACCATCGATACCTCTCTATTATAGAATTTAAAAAAATAAAAATTCGCTAATATTAAAAATAGTTTTAATTTTTAGGAAGAAACGTATGCCGTGCCCACATTTAAACCATCCCCTATTCGACGGTGATGCTTTGTAGCATAACCAGATTAAACTGAATTTTTCATCCTCTGATGACGCTATCTCGGTTAGTGAAACGATCGTTAGGTTTTTAAAATGTGTTGTGGTGGTTTGGGCTCTCCAAGTGTACTTATCAGTGCTCATCGCAGGTTCCAATCTTCACTTAGTTAAATGTCAGTTATTTTATTTTAAGAATAAAATGTTATTTTCGTTTGTTTAAAATAAAATATATTTATCCAAAATGGCCTATGTATGTTACATATTGTACATAATAAAGAAAACAAAAAAATTGCTAGGCTTTTACACAAAGTACAATATTGAATACGTATGGCATTTATACGATCATGGAAAAGAGCTGACTTTTGTGATATCAAAAACAAATATGTATGCAAAAATGCAGGGGCATTTCCTACAAAGATGTTTCAAGTATTCGTAAGGAATTTCGTAAATTTTACATGAAAATAACTTCGTAAAAGTCTAGCTATACTTCTTCATTTATTTTATTTCTGCAGTATTGAATGATAGATAGTTCTTGAACGCTGAAAATGTAAAGCTAAATTGTGAAGCGCCTCATGTTTTACTTCAAGAAATTATCGTTGTTCTACATATTAAGCTTCACACATGAAAATCATAATTATAAAAAATTTAACCGCCTTTATTTAAAATCTTACGACAACGGCCGCACCACATTGAACACATCGTTGTCATCAAATAAGTTAAGCAACGTCTGGCATGGTCAGTACTTAGACGGGTGCCCTCGGAAGCAATGGCAAAGCACCGAATATATTTTCCATCAAGTTTCATTCATCTCGAGTTATAGTATTTACTTTTTTTACTGTTGGTTTAATATTATTAGTTTTTTTTTCTAACGTCGGCTTATTTTAGCGACTATGGCGAAACACCGACCCCAGGGAGCAGTTTCACCTTACTATCCTGGAAAGTTTGCCGAACCCCTGCCTTTCTGTAAGGAGGGTAGGGATCTTTAACGTGCCCAACATCGCATGGACACGGGACCGACGGCTTTACTCCCCCTCCGAAGGCTGGAACGTGCAGACATTCAACTTGCTCAAATACAATGCCAGAACCTCGGTTGAAGTTAATATTACAGTTTGTACTGAAAAAGTGAAAGGAGTACCCTGGGATCTAACCCAGTACCCTTCGGTTCAGAGGCACATGTTCTTACCCCTGAACCACTGAGGTTCTTAATAAAGATGTATATAATCTAAGATAGCTTGATAATAAGACAACAGTAATCCAATCTCCAAGAAAAAACAAAGCCATAGTCCAATGTACCAGATGCCAGATGTACAACCACACCAAGAAATATTGCAATAGACCATATGCCTGCGTTAGGTGTGAAGGAAGTCATGATTCCAAAGTCTGCAACAAAGCAAGAGACATGCCATGAACACGGGACCGACGGCTTTACGTACCCTCCGAAGGGCGAAAGTGCAGACACTCAACTTGCCCAAATACAATGCCAGAATCTCGGTTGATGATAATTTATTACAGCTTGTACTGAAAAAAAGTGAAACGGAAACCCTGAAAATCGAACCCAGTACACTTCGGTCTAGAGGCACACGTTCTTACCCCTGGACCATCGAGGCTCCTATTACTAATTAAAAAATAGTGTTTTGTAACGCTCTTTTTGGTGCTTTTCAGCACAAACATCGGTGATTTTCAAGTTTATTACGTTGAAAGCCGTACTGGATACGGGGGTTGCAGGTATAAATTCCAAAAAACCGATAGATTAGAAAGGGTCGGTAACGGTAATATGGAAGGCCAGGCTAAGACTATATAGACTATCCTGCAATGGTAGACTTAAGATCAACCCAGGCTTCAGAAGCCAGTGCAAAATTCAGGAAATCGTGAAGGAGCCCAGGCTTGAAATTAGGTCAGACTTCGCGAGCCCGCGAATCTGCAGGGAAAACAACTTTACAGTGGAAATCACCGACCGCGAGGCATGGCGGAAGGAGACGCCGCGCATACTAAGGGACGCGCTCGTCTGGTTCACGGGCGGATCCGGCGGGGAGCATGTGTTTATTCGGAAGGATCGAGGGTAAGTCATATTAATTCCCTCGGAGCCCATGTAACGGTCTTTCAGGCTGAAATGTACGCCATCCTGCACTGTGTACTGGAAAACAAGAGGAGGGGCAACACCAACCAGCGGATCCTCATAGCCACAGACAGCCAGGCAGCCCTTAAGGCCCTAAGTAGCCCACGGGTCAATTCCTGGCTGGTGAGTGAGTACCGAGACGAGCCGAGCGACCTGGCTGGGCAGAATGAGGTCACCCTCATCTGGATTCCGTGTCACTCGGGGGTCAAAGGCAATGAAGAAGCTGACAGTCTCGCGAAGAGAGGGTCAGCAGAATTATTTATGGGACCAGAACCGGTTCTGGGCGTGACAAAAAGCACGTCCAGGGGAGCTATTAAGTCCTGGGTCAGAAATGAACACAAGGTGTACTGGACAGACTGTCCAGGGCTCAGAATTGGGAAGTCAGTAATTGACGAAACCAGTTCAAAAAGAGCAGTGGAGCTGCTAAATCTTAGCAGAGGACGGCTCAGAAATATAAGAGGTCTCTTGACGGGACACATGGCCGTCAAGAAACACCTGCATAAAATGGGGCGGTTCGAGGGGGACCTCGCATGCAGACTTTGCGGCGAGGGGGATGAATCAGCACAGCACATCTTGTGCGAGTGTAAAGCTCTGGACCACAAAAGACAACTGATCTATAGTCAGTCTAGACCGGAGACAGAGCAATTTAAACTTCACCCTACGAATTGCTGTGCAGACTAGTTCAAGGCACAGTGATTTTGGAATAGATGGAGTAAAAAGACTAAGGGCATGCACAATAAGCCAAAGGCTGCCGTGCTTTGGGGGCGGCGAAGTCGCGGAGGAGGCCTGAGGGAGAAAAAAAACGGTAATAAGAGAGCAATAACCTGTCAGGTAAGCTCTTTATTAGGGGTCAATAAATCTAGCTGCCGTCAAAACTCAGGTTTACTCTGGGTAGCGGACACGGTGCGAGCGGTAGCGGAAAAGACGTGGGGGATGGATCCAAAAACGTTGTGGTGATATATGAGGGGGCAGTGAAGCCAGCTCTCTTTTAAGACGCCGAAAGGTGGGGCGAACGTGCGAGGGATTCTAGGGTAACTAGAAGACTTCAGTCGACCCAAAGAGCGTTTCTGTTGGGCATAACAAAGGCCTACAGAACGACTTCCAACGCAGCACTGGCGGGGTCTCCACCTTTGTAGCTGGAAGCACAGGAGCGGGATATAAGATGAGAACACTCGAAGGCCGAAAATTTTAAGGGAAAACCGGCGTACGTAGAAAGATCCCACCCGGCGGAGCAGAGGAAAACTTGGGCTATAGTAGAAGGAGCGCAAAAGACGGTGGATATACACAGACGCGTCCAGAGTCGGAGCCGTGGTTGGAATAGGCCTAGTGGCCTGTGAAGACAACGTAGTGATCGAAAGCAGAGGGTTAAAGCTCCAGAACGGGTATCCAGTGCACGTGGCGGAATTTTTTGCGGTGGGTACGGTAGTGGAAAAGGCCGCCACTCTACCGCCAACATTGCTTCCGATAGCAGAGTTTGGGTTTTACAACATAAACCAGCTTGCCAAATATGGTTGCCATGGCTTTGTTATTTCTGGAGGTATGATTTTTTTCCAGAAGAAAACCTAAAATTTTACCGAAAAAACTAGTATATATATATATATATATATATATATATATATATATATATATATATATATATATATATATATATAAATTGAACCTGACCCCGGATATGTGTTCTAGGGGGCCTAGTTCGCGCTCATTTGAAAAAAATTTTGCAAAGTCTCACCATCGACACTTCTCTATTAGTGAATTTTGTTTAAATAAAAATTCACTAAAAAATTCTGTTACCAATTATAAATCTGTACCTCACAGAAAGTATAAAAACCTTCATTTGAAGTCGATCATTGTACAAAGGCTAGACTGAGATATTTCTACCATTCCTAAAGCCAGAGCGATTATTCGAAAAATTACATGTATAATTAAATTTGAGCCCTTAATACCAGTTTTTTGTGCTTTGCAGTAAACCAACGCCCACTAAATTTATTTTCAACTTGCCGATTTTATTCCAAGTTTAAGTTGGTGATGTTAACGTAAAATTAAACATTCATACGTTAATTTATTTGTGTGTATATGAGAATGACATGACTGATTTCTGATTATAAATTTATAAAGTGAGCTCAGAAATCGCTGATTTAAAGATAACAAATCACGATTTTCCTTCGAACGACGCCATTTCAGCACTTTCTTTCTAACTGTGTAAATTAAGGCTCCACCGACGTCTTTCAGTGAAAAACGCGCTCACACATTTTCCATGCAGTCTTTAAGAAATAGGAATATCAAATATTGACCTAACTTAATTACTAAATATCGAATAACGAACGAAGATGAATCATATGAGAAAATGTTAAATTCCATTTGAAATAAACTAAACGAACTCGAACTCGAAGAAGACATAGTGTGTTTATATAGTATACATAGTGTATATATATATATATATATATATATATATATATATATATATATATATATATATATATATACATATATATATATATATATATATATATATATATATATATATATATATATATATATATATATATATATATATATATATATATATATATGTATCCAACCGATAACTCAAAAAATAATTAACCGATTTGTTAATTAATGGCTTGGACGAGTTGGTTAGCCAAGAAAATCGGACAAGGTTCTCTGGGAAAATTTGAATTATTTCGAAAAGAAATTGTTTCTCCGAAAATTACAAAGCTATTTTAATGAAATTTGGTGGATATATTTCTTTGGAAAATGCCTTACCACGCACCAAAATTAAACTTACTAAGTTTATAGAAAATTGAGTTATTCAAATTTGAAGCATTTAATGAACATTCACTACCATAACGCACTTGCTGCGTCCCCAACTTTTTGTTTACATCATCAGAATCTCCCAACAAAATAGTTCAAGTGATGTTCACTAAAACTACAGAATGCATACATATAAATAAATATAGTTTTTTCATAGGTTTATACGTATCACAACATATACATAATGTTTTGTTGTTTTAGATAAATGGATAGCTTATTTCGCTAAGCTGTTACAAAAAACAGATGTGTTTGTCAAATGTTTTTTTATACTTCAACAACACACCACGAGGGCTTACAGCCTAAATACTATCGTACCGTGGATGTTGACTAGTAGGAAAGAGGCAACTTGTTAATTCTGGACTTGAAGGTTTGGAGGTTCGGAGGAGAAGGAAAAACATTGGCCGGCAAGGAGTTCCACAACTTGAAAGTACTCGGGACCAAATAGCACGCATAAAAAGATGTTTTATGTCTGGTGACCTGAACAGTAAAAGGGTGTATTCGCTCTGGTAGATCTGTTGGGGGCAGCAGGTGGAGTAACTATGGAAGAAAGCTCCCATGAGCAGTGCCCGTGCAAATATAAATAAAAGAGAGAGAGAGAGGTCACCAACGGCACGTCGAAGGGCAAGGGATGGCAGCTTTGGGTGAGGGTAGGGTCACCTATGAGACGTATAACTCTCTTCTAAATGGAGTCCAGGATAGCGAGTGTAGAAGCGGCAGCGGCACCCGAGATGTGTGAGCAGTATTCGAGGTTTGGACTTATTTGTGAAGTATATAAGGTACATAGATTAGCTGGTGAAAACTATTTGCGGGCCTGGAAGAGAAAATCTAATCTGTTAGCAGCCGATTTTACAATTGATGTGACATGTTGGTGCCAATTGAGATTTTGATCCACATAAATGCCAACAAGTGAAAAGGACTCATTACTTTGAGTAACTTGGTTGTTCATTGTGATGGGCCTAGGGCTGGTGTATCTCTTATGAGATAGAATGCCACACTCAGATTTGGTGGAGTTGATTTTTACAAGATTTCTACTTCCCCAGTCTAATATTTTTTGGAGATCCACAGAGACAGAACCTTCCATGAGTCTGCGAACCTCATCTAATTGGGCTAAAGAGACAGGCTTAGAATATTGTATATTTCAGTGGAGGGTGCTGTCATCCGCGCAATTGTAAACTGGGTTGGATATGCTAGAGAGGAGGTCATTGATGTGGAGAAGAAACAAAGTAGGGGCTAAAGCTGAACCTTGAGGGACTCCTGCATTAATTGGATACAGTGTAGAGGAATGGCCATCCACGACAACAGAAGTGCTCCGGTTGGAAAGGAAGTGTGCTGTTCAGGTACAGAGTTTTGGTGGTAGGCCATAGGCCGGAAGTTTAATAAGCAGCGCTGCGTGCGGGACCTGGTTGAATGCTTTGGATATGTCTAGAGCGACAATCTGGGATTCACCGTGTAGTTCCATAGACTTGGTCCAAGAATGGGTGACAAAGGAAAGGAGGTCGGCAGTTGATCTGCGCTGACGGAAACCATAATGCCAGTCGTGGCTTAGATTGTGTTTTTCAAGAAACTTTAGTAATTCGGTGATTATATACTTTCCCATCACTTTAGAGACGACTGAAAGGAGATAAATAGGCCTGTAGTTGCTAAGAAGCGCTTTGGATCCTTTTAGGGGACGGGTTGTACTCTAGCAATTTTCCAGTTACTAAGGAATTGTAGTGCCAAACGATGCGTGGGTCTGATGACAGTGTGATCTCGGGTTGTAGTGCGCAGGAAGCAGTGACATTGCCGGGGTCTGAGCGACCAAGGGAGACGGTGACTGATATCTTATAGCATTCCGGTTTTGTAGTAAGAAGGAGATCCAAGGGATTTGAGCTGTGTGTTGGGAAGCGAGGAAAGTAAGTAGTTTGCTGAATCATATTGGCTAAAGAATTGCTGACTGCGAAGGCCTCCGCTGCTCTCCCTTGTGGATCGGTTTTTGGAGATCCTGCCATTCCCTTATTATGGACATTGAAGTCACCAATAATAGTGACCTCGGAGGAAGGATAATCAGAAATCAGATGGTCGGTTTTTTCAGAAAGGTGGTCGAAGAGCTGGACCAAGTTGTTGTCAGAAGGTGACCGGTAAATGCAACAGATGAATTTAGTTGCAGCCGTAAGAGAGATTTTCATCCAAAGTATGTCTTTTCTTCCAGCTTCCAAATTGGGGAGTCTAGTGTAGGGTAGATTGGTACGGACGTATGCGCATACACCTCCATGCAATCTAAAGAAGTAAGGAGCTCATACCCCGGGAAATTAAGGTGATTAGTGGCTGTTTTGACACTGATTTGGGTTTCGGTGAGGAAGAGGAGTTGGGGCCTATTAGCCTGGAGGAAATGGTGGACGGAGTTCAGGTTAGAATTTAGGCCACATATATTCGACAAGGATATGTTAAATCTTGATGCCGGCGCCCACTTCAAACCCCTCTCCCGGAGATCCGAATGGAGGGCTATTTTATCTACGGAATCGTTTGCACAAGAAGGAGCCATTATCATTTTTGTTTATAAGGGAAACCGACTCATACACCATAACCGGAATCGTCCGTTGGGACTTCATGTAAGGGGTGGTGCCTCCTCGGGCGTGAAAAATATCCTTTACTATGCCACATTGTAACATAACATTTTAATAACAATTAAAGTGTGAATATAAGTATGAGTTAATTCCCGCTTTAATAATAAGAATGCCCCTCGAAATTAGAACTTATTGACTACGGTGGATCAAATACTCTAACACTCTAACAACAGCGTGTAATTAAACAATCTCCCCATGTTTCCCTTTAAGCATGGCTCAGTATATTCAATTCACGATGCCAGAAAACTATTTAGTCACGTTCTCCCTTCCTGTCCAAATTGCATTTACCATCCTTCATCATTCTGGAGCACTGTATATAGATGAAATCACAGGTTCCAATAGAAATTGGGAGCAAACTATAAACTCCGTATGTATGGATTTATATCTATACACATATAGAAAGTTAGCAAGTGAGATATCCTGGCTTCTGCGTGTGTTATAAACAGTTTGGAGGCTAAGACCTTGTTTCTGGAATGTCAAGTCTATTCAGAACTCGCAACAGAAACTTGTGCAATAACTAATTACGAAATAGTACATGCATGTGAAGTGAACTGCAAACCCCTTTATTAATATGGTAATTAAACAATGGGCGGTTTTTGTTTGAAGGATTTACAGTATATGCAGAGATATACGTATTTACATATTAACATCTAGAGTGCTATGGGTTATAACTTACGCGTTGTATAAGGGTGTGACGCTGTCTCTAATTACTAAATTACTGAACCCAAAACCAAGCGCTTTCTAGTAAACGTTAAAAAAACTCCTGCCGCAGCAAGTATCATAGGGTAGCCAATTATTATAAGAACTTGACTTTATATATATATATATATATATATATATATATATATATATATATATATATATATATATATATAATTAAATCATTCAATAGATAAAACAATTAAATGAATAAATAGCTATAAAATTGTCGAACAGGGAAAGGGAACTAGACATGTGAAGAACAGTTAAGCAATTTTTGGCAAACATTGTAAGATGTCTGCTCCAAATAAAATACAACTTCAAATTTGCGTTGTCATCGCGATCCTCCTCCCCAGATTTTTGCTACATCATATGTGATACTACTTCCAAGGTACCTGAATTTGAATAATTCGACTATCATTATTTTACTACTATTTAAATCTAGCAGACCAAAATCTTTAATTGCTGACTGAGGCAACAAGAAGGTTTGGTTAACTATTTTAAAGTAAATACGTCAGCAAGTATTAAAATTATAATTGGAATCGATCCTCAAAAGTGAAAAAAAAAATCACCAAAAAATCAAATTTCTCCAAATCATATAAAACGTACATATATTTTTTTATGTTTCAACAACCAACCACGAGGGCTAACAGCCTTCAACATACTATTGTACCGTGGATTTCGACAAGGAGGAAAGAGGCAACTTGTTGATTCTGGACTTGAAGGTTTAGAGCTTCGGAGGAAGAGGAAAAACATGTGCCGGCAAGGAATTCCACAACTTGGATGTCGTCGGGACAAAAAAGCGGGCGTAACAGGATGTTCTATGTCTGGTGACCTGGACAGTAAAAGGGTGCATTCGCTCTGTTCCCCTGGTATATCTGTTGGGCGCAGCAGGTGGGGCAATTATGGAAGAAAGCTCCTCTGAGCAGTGCCCGTGCAGATATCTATAAAAGAGAGAGAGAGAGAGGTCACCAACGACACGTCGGTGGGCAAGGGATGGCAGCCTTTGGGTGAGGGTAGAGTCACCGATCAGACGTATAGCTCTCTTCTAAATGGAGTCCAGGATAGCGAGTGTAGAAGCGGCAGCGGCAACCCAGATGTGGGACCAGTATTCAAGGTTTGGCCTTATTTGTGAAGTATATAAGGTATAGAGGTTAGCTGGTGAAAAGTATTTGCGAGCCCGGAAAAGGAAATATAATTTCTTAGCAGCCGCTTCTGCAATTGCTGTGACATGTTGGTGCCAACTGAGATTTCGACCCACAGAAATGCCAACAGGTGAAAAGGACTCATTACTTTGAATAACTTGGTTGTTCATTGTGATGTGTCTAGGGCTGGTGTATCTCTTATGAGATAGAAAGCAAGACTGAGATTTGGTGGGGTTAAATTGTACAAGATTTCTACTTCCCCAGTCTAATATTTTTTGGAGATCCACGGAGACAGAACCCTCCATGCGTCTGCGATTCTCATCTAATTGGGCTAAAGAGACAGGCTTAGAATATTATATATTTGTCGTCCGCGTAACTGTGAACTGGGTTGGATGTGCTATAGAGGAGGTCATTGATGTGGAGAAGAAACAAAGTAGGGGCTAAAGCTGAACCTTGAGGAGCTCCTGCATTAATTGGATACAGTTTAGAGGAATGGCCATCCACGACAACAAAAATGCTCCGGTTGGAGAGGAAATTTACCATCCAGGTACAGAGTTTTGGTGGTAGGCCATAGGCCAGAAGTTTAATAAGCAGCGCAGCGTGCCAGACCTGGTCGAATGCTTTGGATATGTCTAGAGCGACAACCTGGGATTCACCGTGTAGTTCCATAGGCTTGTTCCAAGAATGGAGGAAAGGAGGTCGGCATTTAAACTGCGCAGACGGAATCCATACTGCCTGTCGTGGATTAGACTGTGTTTTTCAAGAAATTTTAGTAATTTGATGTTTGTATACTTTTCCACCACTTTAGAAACGACTGAAAGGAGAGAAATAGGCATGTAGTTGCTAGGAAGCGCTTTGGCTCCTTCCAGTTACTAGGAAATATGCCTCTATTGTAAGATGTCTGAAACAGGCGAGTCAGGATAGGAGCAAGTTCTGGTGCGAATTTTTTGAGAACAATTGCTGAGATCTCGTCAAGGCCAGAGGGTTTCCTGGTATTAAGAGAAGAGAGCATCTTTCATACCTTTTTAGTTTTGAAAATGATATCCGTTATTTTATGAGCGACATTGGGGACTGTAGTTAGTTGAACATTTGTAGGTGGGTTTAGAGTAGAATTTCCGGCGAACAACGAGACAAAAAGTTCAGCCTGGCCCAGGGCGGACAATTTCATCCTCTGAAACAAGAGGTACGAACGTGCTCTTGCAGAAATTATTCCCACTAGATTTAGCAAGAGTCCAGAAGGGTTTGCTGCCGTTGGAGCTTGAGAGGACTTTGTTTCTGATGTGACTATTAAACAAGTTTTTTTGCCTCAGAAAGAATGCGGACATAGCGGTTTCTTGCGTCGTTAAATGCTTAACGGTTTTCTTGACCGAAATTGTGTAGACGCGTTTTCTGAGGTTTGACCTTTTCAGGTCTGACCTTGTCACATAATTTAGAGAACCAGAGCTTTTAAGTGGCTGAAGAGGTGTTCTGTGTACGTGGAATAAATGATTACATGCCAGCTTGGACGTTTTGTGAGAAATCAGAGGGGTCAGGATGAGAAAAGCAGACAGACGCCGATGGAAATGAGGAAAAGTAATCCCGCATTTAGTCCCAGTTCGCGGAGTTGTAGTGCCAAACGATACGTGGGTGTGATGATAGTGTGACCTCGGGTTGCATTGCGCAGGAAGCAGTGACCATGCGTGGTCTGAGCGACCACTGATATCTTATAGCATTCAGGTTTTGTAGTAAGAAGGAGATCCAAGGGATTTGAGCTGTGTGTTGGGATGCGAGGAAAGTAAGTAGGTTGTTGAACCATATTGGCTAAAGAATTGCTGACTGCAAAGGCCTCCGCTGCTCTCCCTTGTGGATCGGTTTTTTAAAATCGTTGCCATTCCTTATTATGCACATTGAAGTCACCAAGAATAGTGACCTCGGTGACCTGTAACTTGTACACATTGTAAGGCAATCTACATAGGTCAAAATTCTAGAAATTTTAACACCCGCTACAAAGAACATATTTCTGCATTTTGAAATAACCAGGCTGACCAATTTACATTTCCAAAACATGTTATTGATACCGAACGTAGACCTAGAGTAAATAACCGCATACAACCACAACATTTTTGTAATGACAAACGTAAACTAGAGTTTTCTGAAGCTTTAGTAGTTACAAAGCACACACACGACAATAGCTGCCTTGTTTTAAATGAGCAAACTGATTTAATGAATTCTTTTTTTTTGGATATTCTTCTTCCTAATTAATTAAGTCAAAGAAAATAAATTTAATTATTTTTTCAAAAAAGTTATAACTAGATAATGTTGTTGATGTATGTCGATACTTTCATTGTATAGAGTCTGATTTATTACTGTTATTGTTTAGCTATTTTATTGTTGTAATTGTTATTATAGTTATTATAGGCTAGTTCTATTTTTATGTTAAATATTGACATACATTACGTAGATATTTTGAAAGCCTCATCCGTCACCTGTGTTTTATTTTATTTTTAATTTTGATGAGTTTTTTAATCAAAACAACATAACGTAGCAACAGATCTTTATTTGTAGTTGTAATCATTTCGTATTGATTCAGTTTTTATCTGTCTGAGGATGTTGTCAAGCAGCGAAAGTAGTCACAGAAACATTGAAGAACATCCTAGAGCATCTAGAATTCAGAAGGGCCGCTTGCTCCAGTTAGCACACGCGCTGGCTAAGTCCTTCATCTACAGAAACGAAACCCAACAGTGAAGCCAGAGAAGTAGCCTCCAAGTCTGTATGTAGTTAAAATTATTACTCTCTTACCAAGTTGAATCATGTGTCCTGCTTAAATGGCTTGCGGTTAATTAATGTCCTCAAATACTCGAAAGAAAAAGTAATATCATAATTTTCTTTCCGCAAAGTATTATGAAAAAAATACGGCAACGTATTAATTTAAGCTTCTTTTTGCTTTAACCTGTTTCCCTGTTTATCCTTGTAGCCCGAGTCAGTTTTGCTTTCTGTACAATTTAGTAACAATCTTGTTAACTACAAAACTTCGTTCCAAAACTAAATTGTGGAAAAGGAGAAAGGAAAAAAGGTTTCAAACTGATTTAAAGCTAATCAAATTGGTTTTGGTAGAGCAAGGGCGCTGAATGGATAAAATTCGTTAAAGAAGGGATGAAACTGTTATGTTACGTTTACACCGGATAGAATAAATTACGAATTTTCAACGTTTAGTTAAATCTCCTGAGTAGATGTAACGTTCAACAAACCAAACTCTTACTTTAATTAACTTAATTCTATTAAGAGATGAAAATTATGCTTAACATTTGAATATTTCCATTCTCAAAAGGTTGTGACAACTCTTTAAACTATTTTGCACCACGTTAATTATTTTTGGTAGCGGGTTTTTATTTAGTTTTCTATACGGTCCTGTCTCTATTTCAGTATTCACTATCTCTCCATAATCCTTACAGCCTTTATCTGCTTTAACATTAAAACAATCCTTCTCTCGCAATCTTCTAACTATTTTCATTAGAATTTTTGTTTTTAATGGACTTATTTACTTTCAAATTTTTACATGCTTCCCGAATGAAGTTTATTGAAGATTCGGGTAATTGTTTCATTCGAGTTTCAATACCAACAATGACATCTAAAAGTTCGTCTTTTTGTGAATACAAAACGAATTTTAACGGCTTGTTTAAGAGGTCAATCTAATTTTTGTTAAACGACTGCGAAAAAAGATTATCTAGGAGGTTAATTTCTCGAGGAACTGGGTTTTCGTTTTTAAGCTGATACTGTACCAGATTCTTAAATTTTTAATTCTGGATATTGATTTCGTTAATTAACTTTGCGTTAATAAAACTAGTCATCATGCTCTAAGTTACCCAACTTAAAAGTTAACTTTTTAAACGAACTATATGCCTGTATTTATAACAGACTACGTTTTGAGTACAGATATTGCATTTCTAAATCCAAACATTGTTGTTTAGCAAATTTTTTCACTTCTTGACCTACTTTTGTGTCAATAGAAATTTTAATATTGAAATTAATGAAATTAGGAAAGACTGATTTCTGTTTGAAAGATCTTAGAAAGGCGATATCTGCACCTAATAATCTTATTTTAGTACTTAGCTTTCGATAAGGATAAGTCTTTCGCCTGCCTACAGCCACTGACTGACCTCCAGTGCTTCTTCATGGGCTCCTCGGTCCATTTATCTAAGGCGTCGGAGATCACCTTCCTACTTATTCTTATAGTAGGCTCCAGGCCACAGAACGGTCGCCGGGAACCAAGCCTTTCGAGGTCATTCTCCACTTCATTCCCCGCCACGCCGCAGTGTCCAGGAACCCGCATAAGTTGTACCTCCTTTGTCCTGGACAATCCTGCAAGTGCGTCAGCGTACTCCTGAACCACCATTGACCTTATTTTGAACACCTAAACTGCTCAAAGGGTCGCCTGACTATCCGAGCGAACACATTTCTCAGAGCTCATCCTCACATCCTGCAGAGTAGCTACAGACAGAATGAAGTACACCACCGTTTCGAATAACGCGGTATATGCGCCCAGGGCATAGCTTCCGCGCACCACCAGGCTATCGACGTATACCCGCCCCGGAAGAGTGCCGCTCCTCCAGCCGTGATCCGTCGGTACAACAAACCAAGCTAGCGGGCTGAACAGCAACCTCATTTTCCCCTCCATTGATACTTGCTGGGGATTCTGAGTGTATATGTCTTAGTCAGCCTAATATAGTCCTCTGCATTTCGCATCATAATGATGGAAATTGGGATTACCTTTTCCACAACCTTGGCAACTTTTGCATGTTCTGTTATTGCTTCCTCACCGCAAAGTTTCTTTCATACTGAGATGCGACGCCATAGCTTTCCTTCTGATACAGATGGGAAGCAGTGACAGCATCAGAAAAACATCTATCGCGGCTGTAGGTGTCGTCTTCGTAGCGCCGGTGATACCCAGACTTGTCAACCTTTGAAGTTTGGCCAGCTTCCCGGTAGAAGTTTGGTTCACACCACACTACCACACCACTGCCCTATAAAAGACCCTCGGCCTGACGTTAGCAGTATAAAGCCAATGCAGGATCCAAGGATTAGGTCCCCAGGTCCTCCTTATCATACGGCACAACTACCAGAGGGTCGCTACTCGCTTCCTCACTACTTGTTCTATTTACGACCCCTGTGATAATTTGGAGTCCAGGACCACCCCCAGATATTTGACCTCCGCTTTAAGACCAAAAGCTTTCCAAACATCACCAATACCCTGAACTCCTTCAGTTTCCTTTTCTTGGTGAACAGGATCATCTCCGTCTTCGCTGGGTTTACGGAGAGTCCCAGCCCACCACACAACCTTTAGATTATACTGCAGGTTGTTTACAAGCATGCACAGATAACGCTGAGGAATTTTCCGGTGACTAAGACCAGCTCATCATCAGCATATGCCTGGGCAAAGAAGCTATTTTCGGAGAGCCGTTCCATGAGGCCGTCTATGACCAGACACCACAGATGATGCGAAACAGGGGACAGCCGCCAATCACTCCAACGTCGAGCCCACGGTCTCTTAAGGTCTGTGAAACTCTCCTGTCTTCCAGCATGCTCGCCACCCAACTTATAAGGGATATAGGTGATCATCTGTTCTGTAAGGCGGCACAGTCCGTATTCGTCCTTGTTCTATCAAAGGCCTCCTCAACATAAAAACAACATTTAATGTGCTCTTCCCATAGTGTATAGACTTTTCAACCTTCCGCGTCACAGCGTGGCGACCGTTTGCGTCGATTTCCCCCGCTGTTACGCGTATTGGTTTTCGTGGAAGAAGTGATCCCACGGATCTCCCTCGGCGCAAACGGATCTATTATCTTTTATAATGTTTCTAGCAGAAAGGATGTAAGGCTAATTAGCTTGCACGCCTTCCTATCCCGGTTTAGGAATGAAGAGACCCCTCCGACCCGGCGCCAGGCTTTTGAGACATAGCCCCACGCTAGGCTAGCCCGGAAAACCTCCCTTATATTGGAGAGCAATATTTTCAGGCCCTTCTGGGCAGGGCCGAGAAAGTTCGGTCGCAGTCTATAACAGCAGTAAATCAGACTCTATACAACGAAACTATCGACATACATTAATCTATTATGTTCTTTCAACTTTTTTAAATATAGTTAAGCGTATTTTATTTTAAATATTTAATTATAAAGAAAGGGGAAGTCATTGGATCAGTTTGCTCACTTAAAACGAGGTACCCATTGTCGTGCATGTGCTTTTTTTTACTTATAAAGCTAACAAAAAGTCAAGTTTGCGCTTTTCGTTACAAAAATGTAGTGGCTCTATGAATTCATTTGCTGTGGGTATATGTTGAGTATCAATTATATGTTTTTGAATGTAGATTTGTCAGCGTGGTTATTTTAAGTTCAGGAATATGATCTTTGTATCTGGTATTAAAATTTTTAGAAGTTTGACCGATGTAGATTGCGTTACAGCGTGTACAACCTAGTTTATAAATTCCAGCTTTTGTCAAGAAACATGATTTTTCTTTAGGGTTAAATAACAAATCACGTGTTTTAAGAGTTAAAAGCTTCCTCTGTATTTATACAGGTATTTAAAAAGAAATTTCAATAATTAAGCAAATAGCATTTGATAGTGGCTACTTTGTTAAAATAATAGATAAAATGATACAGATAAAACAATTCCAATAAGCGCTTAATTTAATTTATCCAAATACTAGAGACACAAAAGATAACAAATAAATGTTTCGATCATTTATTCTGGAAACATATCAGAAATGGGGCAGCGAAACCGGTTACGGAGAGGAATTTGTGAACTCAGAGAAATAGTTTATACGTTTGTATTTAGTATGGAACGGTTTCACAAATTGTAGGCAACAACAATTATTAAATTGACAGATTAACGCTTTTTAACGAGCATCTGAGTCCAAATAACCTGAAGAACTTTTAGTTTAGTCATAGTTAACCGAAACGTTGGCTTGATTGTGATAATCACTACGAATTTGGAAATGCAGCTCTCAATTATTTTATTTTTAACTAATAGAATTACGCCAAACTCAGTAACTTACAAGTAACCGAGTTGGAAAAGTTTTTGTTCAAGTTTACCTATAAAATACACTTGGGAGTTTCAATTCCAAAATTGGTAATTTTTATGTGTGCGTGTGCCCTAAACTGGATTAAAAACTGACCACTGAATCCGGATATCTGAAATACCTATTCGACGTGGTTGATTAATATTAACCTACAATATGTTTCCGTGGTTTGGTAAACTCGGGAACCTATTATGAAGACCGGATTACATATAAATTACCAATTTAGCTGCAATCCAGCACAGGAAATGTTCTGGGCATTGGCTAACCTAAAATTGCTTTTTGATTGGCCAAACCATCATAATTCCTGCTGAAATGTACTTCCAATTAAAACTGCCTACATCAAAGTTAAAAATATCTACAAAAACTAACTTGAAATAAACATTGTCCTCAAAGTTCAAAGTGTATAGCGGTGAAATTAATTTGGAATTTCGAAGGTGTTTCAGTTATTTTTCACATAATCAACGAACAGATAGATCAAAGCCTTATTATTCATGTATGTTGCAAATATGAAATGGGCTGACTTGCTTGATGTACACCAAGTGCCCAGTTGTTATATAAGTAAAAAACAAGCAAACCTTCAGTTTGCTTCATTCTATTATTTAAATAATATTCTCAGTATAAACCTTAAAAATGTATGACAATTTTGTCAGCCAATATTATGGAAGTATTGCTGAATTTTAAGGGCATGTTGATTTAAAATAGGCACATTTCCCTTTCCAATATAATACAAACCTTTTCATGTCGCTTCTGTTCAACCATTGAATAACATAAATAGATAGCTATTTACCACTTACACCGACATTACAATGAGGCTGGAGTAAATATCTGGGAACACAGTCAGCTGTTATATGTTTATTCACTTCTTCACATATGTACCGTCTCTCAATTTTGTGTATATATATATATATATATATATATATATATATATATATATATATATATATATATATATAATTTTGATTATCTTTAGATTTGTATAATTTTATGTTATATCTTATCTCGTATAAATAATCCCCCTGTATAAATGTATTTTATGATTTTATATTTTAAATTTTAATAGGTAGAATTTAGGATGATATTACTTTTATTTGTTGTATTTTAAAATGTAAATAGAAACTTTTTATATTGACAGTCTACACACAATGTTTATGCATGACCCTGTAGATTTTATCAATGTATTTGTTTGTTGAATCAATATTGATGACTGTGGAGTTTGATTATTTGAATTCATACCTGTATATGTTATATTAAAATTAACTTTAGTGTACTATTGGTTGCCTATCCCCCTTAATCCTCAGTCAAATGTAATAATTATAATTTAATTATTGAAATCAATTACCTTTTTACTTTACTTACTTCTATGCCCTAGCTCTCTCTCTCTCCTCAGTAGTGGATTCCGCTAATTAGGAAAAAAATAGCCTGCTTATATGCAATTAAACTTAAATTATGTTTTTATAATTTACGCAAAGAATTATGTTTTAATTTTTTTTTTTTCAAATTTATTTCAAAGAATTTTAAATTGAAACTTAAATCGGATCCTCTAGAAAAATTCTTAAATCTTATTAACAAAATAGATGGTTAAAATTACTGACAGAATTTTGATTGGTTTAAAATGTTTATGAACAATATTTAAAATGGCCTTTCGAATTTTTATACTGCGGTCTTCACGCCCTCTAAGTTTGTAACTTTGAACTATTGTAAAAACGCAAATAAGATTTCTGTTTATTTATGTAGAAATTTTATTTTCCCGCAAATTATTTTGTTGATTGATGCTTGACAGTATTGACTGTCTTTATTTGAAGTAATGGACCCCTTGTTCTGATTTAAACAAAATAAAATGGATTTCAAACCTTCATTCCTGGCTAGTTGTGGTAGGTGAGTTTGGACGTGGTTATTCTTTATGTCTATAACTGTTTTCTAGTGTAGTTATTACGGTAAAACATTCATTTAACACATTATGTTTCTTTCAAGGGTACAATGGGTCTTCTTTACACAAAATGTACTTTAAAATATTTAAATTCTTTGGGAGGTACAATATGACGCTGCTTATCGCATCTTAATTCATTAACAATCCACCATCAACAACCACCGAAAAACGGAAATCTCGTCCAATTTCATCTCGAATGTTGTTTTCTGTTTTGTCCCAGGGCATTCTTTCTTGAAAATTAATTAGAACCTTTATGACAGCTGTTCATCTTTTAAAAAGACCCGGTAAGTTTAAATTTTATTATTATAGATCGTTATTATTAAAATTGACATTTGGCGTAACCTTACTTCTAGACAATAACAAATACTAAATTTAAAACTAAAATAAGTTTATATGCTGCAATCTTGATTTCAAAAGTCTCACAACACAAAAACACTGTCTTTGATAAACTCCAGTCCATTGCTTACATAAAAAAAAACACTCTTACATATACATTATACAAAGTGTTTGGTTTTTTTTATTATATTTAGGCAATTATTTTAGAGCATAATTCTTTGGTGTGAATGTCATGATTAAGAGTTTAAGCTATTTGCATATAGATTTTTGGCTCTTTTAAACCCATTTAAACTGAGATACTTTCCAAATTTGCTAGTTATAAATCTCAAAAGTTTCATTAATGATTATTTTAATAAACTATGGCTTTATACCTGTCATTGCTCATACAAATAACACTGACTAACAATAATAGAGAATATGCTTGTATATTAATGTTTTTTTTTTTGTTTTTATGTTTTAGTGTTTAGAAAAAAAATGTCGAACGATGTGAATATATACACAATCTACAAAGAGCCCATATACATCACGTGTAAACCGTAAGTATTGTACTTAGTACTGGCCAGTGGTCCAATTATTTCAACCCATGTTGCTAAGATAACCCCCCAATATACGTAGGTCGGAATATTTACATAATTTGACCAATAATCGGAGCTTAACGTCATCAAACTAGCTTTTCGTAAGGGTTTGCTTTTTTATTGTTTTATGGTAAAATTTATATGGAAATTGTATTATGTACACTCTGATGTACTAACAGTTTATAATAGGTTGATACTAACAGGTTACACAATAGCAGTTAGAGATTTTTAGAAAAACTGGTTAATTTAGAAATTACACTGTTCTTGTTCGTTGTCATGGTTATCACGAAACTGGTTATTTATTCGGTGGTACTCAAGAAATAAAAGTTCTTCATCGACTTGTTTGAAATCTGTAGAAATTAGAACACAGAACAATACTACCCTGGACTGCAGTAAACTATTTCTAATTAACTTTTTTGAATTTTGAAATGTTTAGCGAGATGTAGGCTTATATACCGTTTCTTCCACAAACAACTCGACGTAACATCACGCATTTTGTAGAAAATTCCCAGTCATTGATTCTCGAAGAATAACTTGTATAGGTTCTTAAAAATACATCTAAAAGAAATGAAGTAATGGAAGAAACCGGAAAAATTAATATTTATTATGGATTGGCTGATAGCACTTAGGTGGATGTACTGAAAATACTTTGTTATCGATTTAAAAGAGATTACAGAATAAAAGGGAACCAACAACCTCATAGTTTCGGAATCTCCCAAAGGAATTACGTACGGGTAAAAAGTTGTCAAATGTAAATAGTGGTGGGTAATATATGAAAGGAGAGGCGTGGTATTTCTTCAGCAACTGGGCGTCCTTGGTGCATTTTAAACATCCTATTTTTAAGTAAACTTGGAGAACCCAAATCCCCACGACACATCTTAAAACCTGAGAATAGTTTCACTAACCAAGTTAACGTCACCAGGGGATAAGAAATGCATTCATTCAAATTAATTTTTCAGCCTTATCATCCTGTGATGATTTCGGGTCACCAAGTGTTCTTATTTAATTCTACATACAGACTTGGAGACTACTTCTCTGGCTTCACTGTTGAGTTTCGTTTCTGTAGGTAGAGGGCGTAGCCAGCGCATGAGGTAACTAGAGCAAGAGGCCCTTATGAATTCTAGATGTTCTAGGATGTTCTTCAACTTTTCTTTGACTAGTTTCGCTGCTTGACAGCATTCTCAGACAGATAAAAATTAGTACGAAATCATGACAACTACAAATAAAGATTTGTTGCTATGTTATGATATGATGTTTTGATCAAAAAGTTTATCAAATTGAAAATAAAATGAAACATAGATGACAGATGAGGCTTTCAAAATGTCTACGTGATGTGTCAATATTTAACATAAAAATAGAATTAGCCTATAATAACCATAATAACAGTTAGAACAATAAAATAACTAAACAATAACAGTAATAAAGCAGTTTCTATACAACAAAAGTATCGACATACATCAACTCATTATCTTATTCCAACTTTTTTGAAAGAATAATTAAATTTATTTTATTTGACTTATTTAATTAGAAAGAAGAATATCCAAGAAAGGGGAATTCATTAAATCAGTTTGCTCATTTAAAACAAGGCAGCTATTGTCGTGTGTGTGCTTTTTGACTTCTTGAGCTTAAAAGAAGTCTAGTTTACGTTTGTCATTACAAAAATGCATTTTTCATCTTCTGATGACGTTAACTTGGTTAGTAAAACAGTCTTCAGGTTTTAAAATGTGTTGTGGTAATTTGGGTTCTTCAAGTGTACTTTTTAGTGTTCATCACAGGTTCCAATCAGTTTGAGACATATTATTTTTATATATATTTTTGATATCTTCTCCATTTACAGCGTCAACTTTCTTTCAATTCCTGGCAAACCGACGATCTAAATGACATGTGTCAAGATGAATTGTTGGTTGTCGGACAAGCAGAAACAAACCCCCATAGGGTTTTCTTATAATATCACTAATACAATTTTTTTAAGGACCTACTTATAGGCATTAATAGATCCAATTACCTGAACTTAGTGAGAGCTGAAAAAACGGCTATATTTATGTGGACAAAAGCACATGCACATATCAAGGGCAATGAAGAAGCAGATACACTGGCAAAAAATGCAACAATAATAGGAGAGAGTTGCAATATCCTCTTAACGAGAGATCTTCTTCCTACCTGTAAACGTCACATGAGGAAAGAATGGTCAGACCAATGGAGCAAACAACAAGCCATAGTAAAAAGTAAATTTCAGCAAATATCTCCCACCTTGCCTTCTAAATCGATCTCAGAAATAGTCCCTACTAACAGAGTAATATACATAACACTTGCTAGAATTATCGTAGGGCATGGTGCCACCAAAAAGCAACTATTTAAAATGGGGTTGGCAGACAATCCACTGTGTAGTTGTGATGGAACAAGTGTGTGTGATATTAATCATGTCTTTTTTAATTGGAAAAAATACATCCACGCGTGTAACAATCTAGTTTAAAAATGTCTTGATCAAGGAGTTTCACTACTATTGAATATAGAATATTTGTTGCATCTAGCGTTTTATGTTGAAAAAGAAATGTTGGATATACTTTTGAACTTTATTAAGTTTTTAAAATTACATGAGGTAATTTAGCTCAACTTAAAAAGATATAAAATTTTGTTTTGTTTTTAAAGTAATTTTGTTGAAGCAATTGACATGATTGTTAATAGTCATATAATTATAGATTCCTTTTGTCTGTCCCTGTGTCTAACCCATCTTTACCATGGTTCAGTCTAGTTTGTCTCAAATAAAGTCGCCTTGGTGGACCCCCAGGCGTGAAGTTTGTGATCCCATGTCTTTTTTCCTTAATTATAATCGTAGTTAAGAAGACTTAAACACATACACCTTACCCACAAAAACAAAATGTAAAGTATGATGGGCATAGTCTCTCTTCGTAAATTATTATTGGTTTATATGAAGTAAAGGAAATTTGAGGGTTTGTTTGCTGAGCTTGGTAGACTATAGAATAGAGAATCCCTTTTTTTAATGTAAAACATCGTATTATAGTAGGGAGCTGAAGCACTAGTTGTTGACCTGGAGTGACCGTGGCTAAAAGAGCTTTGCTCGAGGTCAAAACAAGTTTAAAAAAAACATTTTTTTCCTTATGTAGCCAACTTTATGCCTCATACTTTATATAAATTTTTGACGACCAATATGGATTCTAGGAAAACCTGAAAATTGCGCTATTTGAAAAAAATTTAAAAGTTTGAAAGTTGCCCATGACTGTATAAATAATTATAAAATATTCTTCACCTGTTAAATGTAATCAGTTGCTGCGTTTAAATAACCACGAAGTATCTGAAAATAATTAATTGGACAAAATGAATCAAATTCTCATTTTATAAGAAGAAGCTGGCAAGCAAACTTTAGTAGCGACGTCTCTTTATCTAAATTTAATTGAAATTTCTTTCTTATATTATTGAAATTAATTGCATTACCTTGTTTACCTTTATTGGGTTTTAATCGGTTAAACGTCTTCTAAATTGTTTTTATAGGAACATAAAAAAGCTCTAGCAACGTCTTAAGCTAAGCGGCACAACCCTTTACAGAAATTTTTAAGCATTTCTTAATGCTACGAGGATTACGGCGTAATTTAGGTCTCCTGCTTTTTTCTTCTGATAATTATGTGCACTCCTCTATCTTGCCCTAACTGGGGCAGATCGTTTCCTGGAGAAAATAAGGTGAAATTGAGATTGCTATTTAATGAATTTGTTCCTTATAGGCGACGAGATTTGAGATTTCTCCCTCTTCCGGTATTCTTTGACTAAAAATTGCACCGAACTGAACTTGGTACAGCTGTTATACTAAAACAATCACAATTATAAAAACGCTATTTCAAATATAAAATACTAACTTTTATACTCGGTTTGGCCCAGGTTAATAAGGGATGGGATCGAGCGCTGCTTACTATGGAAAAGAAGTATTAAAATTTATTTGAGAACTTTGAATTGGACCTAGACTGTTTTTCACATATTTCAAAAAACACCAAGAAACTTACTCCATAATAACTAATGGCTTATATAATTATTTTTTAACAATTTAAAAAGTATTATATCAAAAAATGTAAGTTCTTTTACTAATTTGCCGCTAAATATCTTTTATATAAGGTGGCGCATTGAAAACGAAACAGACCGATTTGCGTCCAGAGAATTTTTTGTTAAGAAACGCTGAAACACGTCAATTTTAGAATTGAGGGGAACATGTTTTGACATAAAACTCAACTTTGTCACATCAGCCCCTTAAGAGTGGTGATAACAACCCTTATATTTTAAATAGGGAACATGGGTCGAGTGTTACATCCTTTGAAAGCTCTTTCTTTTCTGAATTCAGCACACTAATTTTCTTGGAAGTTTTATTAACTCGTTTAAAAATTATTCACAGTTGAAGATGCAAAAACGCATTTCACTTATTCCGATAAGATTTGTGCTGATAGTCAATATTTTGTTGGTTTGTAAACAAAAAATTGACTATCAGAACATTTATTATCGGAATGAGAAAAATGCGGTTTATTATTTCAGTTTATCGGTCGGTTTGATACTTGATAGTACTACCGAAAATTAATTTCACAATGGTGTATTCTGTAGAAGAAAGAGTTGAAATAATTACTCTTTTTTTTCAAAAACGATGGCTGTGCCAACCGTACCGCAAATTTGTTTGATGAACGACATCCGAACAGACATGTTAACAGAAAATAAATTTTGGAGTTAGTTGCAAAGTTTCGACAAAGTGGTTCAGTAGCCAACAAAAAACGGGATCCTGAACGTGAATTTCCGGTTAGAAATGAGGCTACTGAGATTAAAGTTTTAGGACAGACCCAACTTTGAGCACGAGAAAATTGGCCACTGTTTCAAACATCAAAAGAAGAAATATTCAGTGAATATTGAAGCATCATAAATTTCACCTGTATAAAATTCATCTTGTACAACAACTGAATGAAGATGATTTTGATCGGCGGCTGGAGTTTGGTGAAGTTATGACTGCACGAATAGCTGATAACGGGAACTTTCTGTTCAATATCTGTTTTCAGACGAGTATACGTTTTTTAAACCCTACAGTCAATCGTCATAATTGTCGTTATTGGGCAGATAATATTCCAAGAAATTTTCACGAAGTCTACACTCAAACTCCACAGAAGTCGAATGTCTGGACTGGCATTTTTTGAGACCGTTTAATCGGACCAATTTTTCTTGATGGCAATTTGAGTGGCGAAACGTATTTGGAGTTATTAGAAGATATCGTTTACCCTCTACTAATTGACATTGTTGTAAATGATGATCGCTATCAAGAAAATCAATTAGTGTTTCAACAAGATGGAGCTCCTCCGCATTTTTCACAACGTGTTAGGGAGTTTTTGAACAGAGAGTTTCCAGGACAATGGATTGGACGTAGAGGTGCTATTGAGTGGCCCCCTGGATCACTGGATTTAACTCCTTTAGACTTCTTTCTATTGGGCCATTTGAAGGGTAGAGTTTACGCAACAGAACCGGAATCTCTGGAAGAATTACGACGACGCATTGTTGAAGAATTACGTCTAATAACTCCACAAATGCTCCAGAATGGCAGAGCTCGTTTTGAACAAAATTTGTATTTTTGTATGGAAGCTGGTGGTCAACAATTTGAACACTTACTTAAGTGAATAAAAATTTTTGAACGTTTGGTTTTGTTTTTTAGTTTTTTTTAACGAAAAATTGACTAATTAGTGCATTTCTTATCACAATGAATGGAATAGGTTCTTGCAACTCCAATTTAAAAACTTTTAAAAGAGTTGATAAAATTTCCAAAAAATTAGTGTACTGAATTCAGAAAAGAAAGATCCTTCAAATGGTGTAACAGTCGACTCATATACCCTATTTAAAATATAAGGGTTGTTATCACCACCCTGAAGGGGTTGATGTGACAAAGTTGAGTTTTATGTCAAAACATGTCCCCCTTTCTATTAAAATTGACGTGTTTCAGCGTTTCTTAAAAAAATTCTCTGGACGCACTTCGGTCTGTTTCGTTTTCAATGCGCCACCCTGTATAACGCAATCCATGTAGCAAATGTATCGTCGCTCTATGCACTGATTAAGCGATATCGTAATCTGATTGGAAAACCGTAATCCGCCCACCCTTCATTAACTACAGCGGTCACATTTTTAAGGTGGCATATGTGCACATTACAGTCCAAATTTGCACTGTATCGGTTTCATGTATTTATTGTATGAGGTGCGGTGGTGATCATTGTTTGCCTGCAAATATGAATAAACTATCGGCTCGTGTTGAGATTGTTTTACCATTCAGTCATCAGGAATAATGTGGGTTTTTTTCGTAATTAAAAACACATAATTTTAAAATTTCTTTAAATGTGCGCGAACCAGG
Organism: Tillus elongatus; assembly: GCA_964006375.1. Lineage (NCBI taxonomy): Eukaryota > Metazoa > Arthropoda > Insecta > Coleoptera > Cleridae > Tillus > Tillus elongatus. The sequence continues at coordinate 130,201,863 of OZ023269.1, forward strand.
CCCCCTAGAACACATATCCGGGGTCAGTTTCAATTTTTGTAAGTTTATATACAGGGTCGCTGATAAGTCTGGAAACGGTCGATTATCCGGGAAAATATACAAGGTGTCGAAAAAAGTTTTATACAAAAGTTTTTGGGTTCTTCAATGTCTACTAGGCGGTGATAATTTTATTTATACAGGGTTGGTCATACAGGCGTGGCACACCAATATTATTTTTTTTTTAATGGAACACCCTATATATTATTCGATATTTCAATCCTTCTCTTAATTTTGAGCAACATTTATGAGAAGCATAATGTACCTAAACTCAATCGTTTCCGGGTAAAAAAATAAATAAAAATAAACGCTACTGTTTTTAAAATCTATTGGATGAAGAACAAAAATAAATGAAAAGTAGAATATCTCTTGAAAACAATCTGTGAGTGTGAAAAGAACCGGTTGCGATGTTTTTAACATTGTTTGGAATCCCAAGATAAGATAAGATGCCCATAAGAAACGCAGTATTATTCTTTTGTTTTAAAATGTTTCCAGGACAACGAATGTCAAACATTCATTCAGTGTCAACAGTTTTGAAACATTAGTAATTTAGTGTCAACAGTTTTTGTGCAAAATGGCAAGTTTAAGTGAAACCGAACGTATCGAAATTTTAATGATGATAGGGTACGGTGATAGAACACGAAGTTTTGCTCAAGTGGTGATTATGTTCAATGAGTTGCATCCTGAGCGGGAATCGATCTCCAAATCCACAGTTTCGAAAACTTTGCATCGTTTTCACGAAACTGGCGGTATCAAGGATAAACCTAGAACTGGAAGGCCAGTAACCGTTACAAATGAAGAAAATTCTTTGAATGTAATATTGGATGTGGTGGAAAATCCGAAAACTTCGGCACAGCAATTGGCTTTAAATCACAATATGAGTCGATATTCAATTCAAAAGATTACGAAGCGGGAAAAGTTCCGTCCATATAAAATTCATTTATTGCAAGAACTGAGTGAAGACGATTTTGATCGCAGAATCGAGTTCTGTGAACTTATTATGGAGAAGTTACGCCAAAATTTTAACTTTGCCAACCACATTTTGTTTTCCGACGAATCTACATTTTGTTTGAATGGACAAGTCAACCGACACAACTGTAGGTACTGGTCAGACGAAAACCCACATTGGATGGAACAAATTCACACCCAAAGACCGCAAAAAGTAAATGTTTGGTGTGCTATTATTGGTGGACATATCATAGGACCTTATTTTATACACGGTAATTTGAACTCTGCTCGATATTTGACACTTTTGCAAGAATCAATTGTTCCAGACGTAAGTCGATTATTTCCGAACAATAACGATCTAAATCTACCAGCGGAAGAAATATGGTTTCAGCAGGATGGGGCACCCCCTCATTTTGGAATTGAGGTACGGGAATATCTGAATCAAACCTTTCCTGGCAGATGGATAGGGCGCAGGGGAACTATTGAATGGCCAGCTAGGTCTCCCGACATGACGCCGCTTGACTTTTTTTTGTGGGGTCATGTAAAAAATTTAATTTACCAAAATAGACCGCAGAATATTAAAGAGTTGCAAGCAAGGATTGTGCATGAAATTAATAACATTCCTCAAAACGCTCTTGTAAATGCAGTGCAATGTTTTGTTAAGCGAATTCATTATTGTCAGGAGGTCAATGGAGAACACTTTGAACATCTTATAAAATAGGATTCCAAACAATGTTAAAAACATCGCAACCGGTTCTTTTCACACTCACAGATTGTTTTCAAGAGATATTCTACTTTTCATTTATTTTTGTTCTTCATCCAATAGATTTTAAAAACAATAGCGTTTATTTTTATTTATTTTTTTACCCGGAAACGATTGAGTTTATGTACATCATGCTTCTGATAAATGTTGCTCAAAATTAAGAGAAGGATTGAAATATCGAATAATATATAGGGTGTTCCATTAAAAAAAAATTAATATTGGTGTGCCACGCCTGTATGACCAACCCTGTATAAATGAAATTATCACCGCCTAGTAGACATTGAAGAACCCAAAAACTTTTGTATAAAACTTTTTTCGACACCTTGTATATTTTCCCGGATAATCGACCGTTTCCAGACTTATCAGCGACCCTGTATATATATATATATATATATATATATATATATATATATATATATATATATATATATATATATATATATATATATATATATATATATATATATATATTACACCGATAACTCAAAAAATAAATGGCCAATTTGGATAAAATTTGGTCAGTAAATTCTTTTGGCAAGTGGCTTGGATAAGTTCGTTAGCCAGGATCATCGGACCAGTTTTTCCGGGAAAATTTTGGGTTTTCTTCTGGAAAAAAATCATCTTTTTAACGTTTATCTTTTCATGGCGCCAGAAAAATTACTTTGAGATTTCTATAATTTTTCTCCTGTAAATGTCAAACTGGAGATTTAAGACATGAAAATTGAAAAAGAATGGAGAATGTTGCATAAAATGTGTATTAGAATGTTCTAGATTTATGCTACTCTTCGCATTTGTTAAAATAACTGCAAAATCTGCCTCTAAGGATCTTACATATTACAAATAAATAACTTAAGACCATTATCGGTTATCTACATTTCTTCATTGCAGTTTGCCAGAAGCGATACGTAGTATTGTGGTTAGTATCCTTGTCTGATGAGGGACGCGGGTTCAAATCTCACCGTTGACTGAATTTCTATTTTAACATTATTTTTAATTTTTTTCGTATTTGATTCTATTTTAACGTTATCTGATCAGATTGTATAATTCCAATATGTTTTAGCGACTTTTTGTTGAAAAGGAAAGATAGCACTTTTAAGACTTTTAATTCAAGTTTAATAGCAGCTGCTGTTGCCTTTAGTTGGTAAAACCGTGCCGCAGTCAACATAGACGTAGAAATTTGTGACATGAGAAGAGGTTGTTCTCTTCTCTACAACGGGATTCATGTTTACAGCATCCATAGGCAAAATAATGTTCTCTGTGAAGTCACAGAAAAGTATCTAGTTCTGTATTTAGATCAGATTTTGAATATGTTTTAATTTATTTTTATTTCTATTTGCTGGTTTTCTTGTACACAATGTTCTTTTCATAGCAAATTTTCTTATAAATGAATTTAATGAATTTTCTTTGAAGATACGTTTGTTGCGAATTGTTGTATGAAAAATTATTCAATTGATGCAACATTTTTTAAACGAAATTCATCGAAAATAAGGTTCTAATGGATTTTCGTGCAAACTAATTATTTTATTTTCAATTTTAATTATAGATTATGTATATAATTTGAATTTTATGTTAACTTTTAGGAGAATTTTGTGTAAATAATATTTAGCCAAATTTGATGCCTGCTTTCATTAAAAGAATACATAATATCTGCCATTAAAAATATTTTTAACGAAATTCACTACCATAACGCACTTGCTGCGTCCAGACTTTATATAATTTGTCAACCTCTACACATCCATCACGTCCTGCATTGCTTCCTTTAAAAAAGAATAAAACAAATTTTACGAACAAATTCGAGGTGCTTCAATGAGTTCACCACTCTCTCCTGGACTGATTAAAATTTTCATGGAAAATTTCGAGACGGACACTCTAAATTCATCCAGACTAAAACCAGCCTGCTGGTTAAAGTACAATGAGGACATTTTCGCTCTCTGGCCGCACGATAAAAAATCTGGGGCGAATTCTCATGTCACCTAAATAGCATCATCTCCCAAATCCGTGTCACCATAGAACTAGGAAAGTCCAAAAACCCACTCCGAAGATTTTTGTACACTGTTCACTGAAAATCAACTCACACTAACCTTGACGCCCAGTCTCACAATCACCCATAAACTAACTTCCGTGATTCGAATCCTGGTAATACGATCACTAACGGACTATAATGATAAACAGGTAGAATTAAACGTTTTAAAGTAGACAATACTAGAAAACGGATAAAAGAAAAAACACATACATAGAAACATTATAAATGCCCCAAAACCAAACACTATACCACAACAGGAACAGATAGAGTCCTCTCGATAGCTTTGTGGTATACATTAAATATTTCGCATGCCGGAAATTCCTGATTTCTTGACACTTGCACTTTTTGGATGTGGTAAGGCTTTAATAATTGTTTGTGTAAAATTCTAAATACCATGTGCTGCGATATAATTTCCAAGTAGGAATAGTTCAAGGTATATTCCAGTAAATTCTCTTTAACTACTTTTACAAGTTAAAAAAACTACTTAATGATTTAGTGCTGAAAATATTTTTTTGTCTAACACCCTGTATCTTGAGAACAGTAGCTCAGGACCTTTTCTTTCTAATTTTCGTGAGGGGAACACACTCCTTGTTTAATTTTAAATCAAATTGTGTTCTCTTCACTTAGGTGACTTGAAATATTTACTCTAAGGCAATTTTTGAGTTTTAGTCTGCGATTGCTGTGTTTGTGGGTTAAGGGAAAGTATTGGTTCGTCTGTGAAGCCACAAGAGTGGGAATATATTGTGTGTAGTTTGGTTAATACGAAATAAGACATTTTCTTATCAATCAAAAAGATTGAAAAGAAAGAAAAAGCCCGTAAGGGAAATAGCGATCGTTGAATGTACAAACGGTAGGTTCGAAAAACGGTCTACATGGAATTCTCGAGGTCAATCCTATATAACCCCTGCATATTTGCCAATATTGAATTGGAATATGGCATTACATTTGTAGGAGGAGATATGCTACTCAGCAACCTCAATATATCATGGAGTATGGAAATCGGGTTGATGAAATATTATAAGAAAAAACGACTAACAACTTAAACTTTAACTGACAATGTACAATTTTGTGAAAGTTGCCCTAGGGAATGACTCGTTAGGGATACAAGGGAATGTTTTAAGGGAGGCAGTCAAAAATAAATTACTGTAGCAGTTTGGAGTAATCAGAACCGGACTAGTGACAGTTTATTGATTCGGGAATCTAATAACACTAAGTAGAAGGGCGATTCTCCACATGAGTTATGAACAAGGCTCAACTGCCTAACAATCTCAACAGCAAATTCCTCTCGTGGATCATTAACCACTTAAATATGGAGAAGTCAATGCGCGCGATTTCGTGCTCAAGATTCAAGAGAATTAGCAAAATTAGAAAGTGCTTCGAAGCCCCCCTCTCAAATTAGCGTTAAAATATAATTATTTATATACCTACATACTGAATACAATGTATACTGACTGTATTTAAAACATATTGTTAATGATTTATTTAAAAAATATATTTTTATTTTAACAACACACCACGAGGGCTTACAGCATAAATACTATCGTACCGTGGGTGTCAACAAGGAGGAAAGAGGCAACTTGTTAATTCTGGACTTGAATGTTTGGAGGTTCGGAGGAGAAGGAAAACCATGGCAAGGAATTCTACAACCAACTTGGCAAGGAATTCCACAACTTGGAAGTCCTCGGTACAAAAGAGCGGGCATAACAAGATGTTCTATGTCTTGTGACCTGGACAGTAAAAGGGTGCATTCGCTCTGTTGCCCTGGTAGATCTGTTGGGGGCAGCAGGTGGAGGAACTATGAAACAAAGCTCATCTGAGCAGTGCTCGTGCAGATATTTATATAAAAGAGAGCGAGAGAGAGGTCACCAACGGCATGTCGATGGGCAAGGGATGGCAGCCTTTGGGTAAGGGTAGGGTCACCGATGAGACGTATAGCTCTCTTCTAAATGGAGTCCAGGATAGCGAGTGTAGAAGCGGCAGCAGCACCCCAGATGTGGAAACAGTATTCGAGGTTTGGCCTTATTTGTGAAGTATATAAGGTATAGAGATTAGCTGGTGAAAAGTATTTGCGAGCCCGGAAGAGGAAACCTAATTTCTTAGCATCCGCTTCTGCAATTGATGTGACATGTTGGTGCCAATTGAGATTTCGATCCACAGAAATGCCAACAAGTAAAAAGGACTCATTACTTTGAATAACTTGGTTATTTATTGTGATGGGTCTAGAGCTCGTGTATCTCTTATGCGAAGGAAGCAAGGCTGTGATTTGGTGGTGTTCAATTGTACAAGATTTCTACTTCCCCAGTCTAATATTTTTTGGAGATCCACGAAGACAGAACCCTCCATGAGTCTGCGATCCTCATCTAATTGGGCTAAAGAGAAGAACTCGCGTTCTATGCGCACTTGTTGAAATTACCTAGTCATTTATAGCCGACGGTTTCAACATTAAGGTTACCCCAGCATAGATAAGACGTTGACGCTTGTGTATGCATGATCTTCCCCTCCATCGCAGCCAAGTGTGTTCCATGAAGTGGCGTGCTTCTCGACTGTTGTAGCTATTGTTCAGGGGTCATGGACCCTACGAGAGGGCAAAAGGTCTTGTCGGCTAGTTTTAATTGCGTGGCTCTCATCACATTTGGTAACCGCTAGATCCAGATCGCCGGTTTCTGCCTTTTTATAGAAATAACTTAGGTTTTCCAGTTGCTTATGATGTCTAACACCCCCATTCGAAATTCTCTTGCCTGCGAAATTTCGTGGAAAGGAATCTTTCAATGGAATATCTTGTAGTTTCTAAATTTCCTTCTTGTCTTTATGTTCATCTCATTTAGTTAAGTGTTGGTCCATTTTATGATACCAAGACTGTAGGTTATGGCAGGTGTTGCATAGGTGTCGACTGTCTTTGCCATGTTTCTCGCCGATCGTTAAGTACGGAGAATGGAGCGAATTCCTTTAAGGTAGGTATCTTCAGTTGCTTGTTTTGCGATATGATGGTGTATATCCCAAGTCTAGTGGGTTAGAATACGGACTACGAGCTGGCCAAGGGATTGGGCTGCGGCGGCCTATCCATCTTTGGGGATACCTTTTATGCCGGTGCGTCTTACATAATATACAAATTCCACCCTGTATCTCTTTTGATTCTGACTTTTGCACCGACTTAAGTTTGGCATAATCGTAACATTTTGATGCCAAGGATATACTACTACTGAGTGTATCATGACATTTGGAACGCCACGTATGTACAACCAAAATGTCTAATTTATATTAGTGTTTACTTTTAACGGACGGTTTGTATATATGCTGGAGCAGCGTTGCGATTTTAAACAGATGTAGCTTGAAAATTCAACGTGACAACAATGTCGGGTCAGGATCTTTGCGTCGTACGTAATTAGAGTTGACAGTAAAGTGGACAGAGATAATCCTTGTTACCTGTATTTACGACTCAACAGCATATATTAATATCAATAAACACCTCGACCTTAAGTGGTTAATATCTTATATAACCGGTTAGAGTATTCTAATATTTCATTTAGTGTAAATAAAATTATGTAACCACCGGTGTTGGCGCTTGAGTGCCAAGTGCCTATTATCTGGTTATGTTCAGAAATTTGCTTGATTAGGTTGAAATAAATCTTAGTATTCCATTTTGAGTTTTTTTCGTAAGACACAAAAATTCTAAGCATAGAACATCAACCTATACATGATTATTACATAAACTTCTTACTGAATTATCATTAATTTTAGGTCAAAACTTATCAAATCAATTAGAAACATTCTGTAGGTCTTTATCTCTAATCAAAGTCTGGACGCAGCAAGTGCGTTATGGAAGTAAATTTTCATAAAAATGTTTTTAATAGCAAAAATGTATCTTTAATGCAAAGAGGCATCAATTTGGTCACCGGTATAACCTATATAGTAGAAACAGTGTACCATATTTTATCAAAATAACGTGTTTGAAAATGTACAACAATTTCCCGAAAATAAACTTAAAGCATTTCCGAGAAAACTCGTTTCCTGGCTGACGAACTTTAGGTTAATAGCAAATTGAGTTATTGAATTTTGAAGCATTGAATGAAAAGTCGCTACCAAAACGCACTTACTGCGTCTAGATTTTTTTACAAACATGCATCATATTTCGATTAAAAATGCAAAAATGCAATAAGGAATGTTAAAAAAATTTGTAGGTATCACCAACGATTTATGGGCCATGCTGTGATTGTCAAAATAATTTTATAAGATGCAGCTCAAGATCCCTATAGGTATCGTATACAATTTTTTCTCGTATCTTGCATAATAACAATTATATTGAACTTTACCGTAGAAATGCGTCACCCTGTATATATGTAAACAGAAAGTAAACCCGGATATGGATTCTAGGGGGCCTAGTTTGCGCTCATTTGAAAACATCTTTTAAGAATTCAAAAGCCGCGGTCTCCTCATTAACGAATTTTTTCTACGAAAGTTAGCTAAAAATTATATACCGTTAAACCATAAACTTAACTAAAACCACTTCCAAAGCATAAGAGAAAGTGTCTATTTGAAATGAATTTTCTGCAAATATTTTATTAAAATGAACGGCAATGATGGTTGCAGCTGAAGCTTAAGGGTTTGCAGAACACTCTCTACATAGTCCGTCTTTCTTTAAAGTTCTTTGCCTAAATGTTGCCAATTTTGACGTTTCAAATCGCGACTTTTTACGTTTTGACGAAACCCCATTTTTTTTCTTTAAATGTCTAAACCTTTTTGTCTTTAAACTTACAGACCTAAATTTTGGTAAACGGTTCACCCTTTATATATATATATATATATATATATATATATATATATATATATATATATATATATATATATATGTATCTATATATATATATATATATATATATATATATATATATATATATATATATATATATATATAATTGTCTAACATCTTAACTATTTACACAAAACAATTTTTATTTACAAGGGATTTTTTGCACATATTTAAACGAAATGAATAAAAATGACGACTTAGACATATCTAGGAGCTTGTTAGTCGTTTCGTGTAGAATTTTTCACTCATATTCGTACTCCTACCATAACTATCAATTTTGACGTTTTAACTTTCTAAATTTCATTAATTTAAATTAATTTACCTATAACCCTTTTTATCTTTTAACGTAGAGGTCTGAATTCTGGTACATAGGATACCCTTTATGAGAAAAACCTGCGTATCAACTTTGGTTGCCCTTGCATTGTTGTTTCCGGAGATATGATTTTTTTTTCTAAAGAAAACACAAAATTTCGGGGAACACCTGGGACTAAATTTGATCAAGATGGGCCCCCTATTTTTTGAGTTATCGATGTGATACATACATACATATATATATATATATATATATATATATATATATATATATATATATATATATATATATATATAAACATATAAAAATTAAAACTGACCCTGGATATGGGTTCTAGGGGGCCTAGTTCGCGCTCATTTGAAGCAATTTTTTAAAATTCAAAAGTCGGGATCTCCTCATTAGTGAATTTTTTTAATAAGATTATAAGGCAACATATGTCAAAAATGCGAGGTTTTTCGGTTATTTCGACTTTTTCGAACATTTTCAAAATATCACTACTATGTTTGATTAGATAGATCTCGGCTACAAACCAAGGTCGAATACTTGTAATTTGTTCCTTTTAAACGTTTACACATTGTGGCAGATCATGTAATTTCAAATAAATGCTTAAGGAGAAGAAGTTCTAAAAGCTTGATTTGTCGGAAAGTAGAAAAGAACTATGATAGACAGTTGTTTGTCATGTTTGAACATCTACACAATATTTAAGTCCAAGTGTAATTTATGTGGCTAGTGGAGGATCATTCCGTTGCCATCCTTGCATTTGACAGACACACACACAATATTTATGCGGCTTTAAGCGAAAGAGAATTTGAAAACGGCTATTGTATAAGGCTAGCAAAAAAACGGTACTTCATTCAGTGGAGGTCTTATTAGGAAAATAACAACTACACGTATACCTTGATATATTTCTTCTGTCGTTAAGAGAATGAATATGTGAATGAACTATTAAGCAAATTGCCCGTTTCTGACTCGAATTAAAAATTAGCCAGAATTGTTTAAGATACGGCTGCGTATAACATGACAGGCACATTCACATTAAAGGAAAACCTGAGGTATGTAGACGTCAAAAACTGCCAGCGAATATACGTATTTTTAAGCGTTGGCAAAAAATAACTATTTGTAACAGTTTTAGCGATATTGCGAACAATTCAATAGCCATAATTAGAGATTTAAAGCTATTAATAAAAACAGAATAATTAAACTAACAAATTAAATTCTGCTATAATATTACTCACAAAATTACAAGGTCTAATAGTTTCATGTCCAAAAGCTTCTGTTCGTACAAACCTAAAACAAATACAAACATTTTAACTGGTTTTTAGACTAAGTCATTCAGACATAAAATGGATTTTCAAACCATAACCATAGAACAATAAGTTATTTGTTTATATTTCCTAATCAACTAGAAAATTCCACTATGACTAGCACTAAAAGCGCACGTATATATAAATAAACATACGAAAACACAAACATACAAAAAATATATTAAGAAGCAATTAGAATAAAGTACTACTTTCAATGTATTAATAAATAAAATAATTTTTTTCAAGCAAATTAAAAAAGAAAGTCGAAGACGCAGCAAGTGCGTTATGGTAGTGAATTTTCATTAAAATGATCTGGCACAAAATATTTTATTATAACTTTTTTTGCTTGTAACATAGAAATCTAAATTTTGGTGTATAGTTTACTTTTTATATCGTAAACCTACCTACCAAATTTGGTTATCATAGATTTTTTATTTTTTAAGATAAAAATTTTTTTCAAATAAAAACTCAAAATTTTTCCGGAAAACCTAGTCCGATTTTTCTGATTAACGAGCTTATCAAAGACATTTACAAAAGGAAGGTACATGCCAAATTTTATCAAAATCGGCCCATTATTCTTTGAGAAAATTTTTTTTTTCGAATGAAAACTCAAAATTTTCCCGGAAAACCTCGTCCGATTTTCCTGGCTAACAAACTTATCAAGGACATTTACAAAAGAAAGGTACACGCCAAATTTTATTAAAATCAGCTAATTACTTTTTGAGATAAGAATTTTTTTCGAATGAAAACTCAAAATTTTCCCGGAAAACCTCGTCAGATTTTCCTGACTAACGAACTTATCCAAGCTATTTACAAAAGAAACGTACATGCCAAATTTTATCAAAATCGGCCCATTATTTTTTGAGTTATCGGTGTGATACATATATATATATATATATATATATATATATATATATATATATATATATATATATATATATATATATATATATATATATATATATATATATATATATATATATATATATATATATATATATATATATATATATATATATATATATATATATATATATATATATATATATATATATATATATATATAAACATATAAAAATTGAAACTGACCCCGGATATGGGTTCTAGGGGTCCTAGCTCGAGCTTATTTGCAAAAATTTTTTCAAAATTCAAAAGTCGGGATCTCCCCATTAGTGAATTTTTTCTATGAAAATTCACTAAAACTAAACAAAAACTTGAAAGAGTAATTTAGTCAGCGTGAGATTTGAACCGGCGTCGCCTCGCTCATCAGCCATGCATCTAACAATTCCACCACTATAAGCCATATATCACTCTGCAATAAAGGGTAGATAACCGATAATGGTCTTAAGTTATTTATTTGTAATATGTAAGGTCTTTAGAGGCAGATTTTTGCAACTTTTTTAACAAATGCGAAGTGTAGCGTAAATCTAAAACATTCTAATATTCATTTTATGCAATATTTACCATTTATAAACCACAATACTTATACTAATTGTCACGTTTCAAATCTCCAGTTTAACATTAACAGGAGAAAAATTATAAAATTTTCAGAGTAATGTTTCTGGTACTTCTTGAACTTTTGCGACATGAAAAGATAAACGTTGTCTGTAATATTTAATAGATTTTGTTTAGTACATACAATATTTTGTTATATTTGACTTTTGGTGACACTAAAGTTTTTCTTTATTAAGTGCCTATAATTTTTATAAACATAGATTTTTGCGCAGAGTTTGGTTTGTACAATATAAACCACCTTGCCAAATTTGATTGCCATAGCTTTGTTGTTTCTGGAGACATTAATTTTTTCCAAAAGAAAACCTAAAATTTTTCCGGAAAAACTGGTCTAATTTTTCTGGCTAACGAATTTGTTCAAGCTACTTGGAATACGAATTTATGCACCAAATTTTATCAAAATCGGCCCATTATTTTTGAGTTACCGGTGTAATTATATATATATATATATATATATATATATATATATATATATATATATATATATATATATATATATATATATATATAAATTGAAACCGACCTCAGGTATATGTTCTAGGGGGCCTAGTTCGCGCTCATTTGAAGAAATTTTTTCAAAATTCAAACGTCGACATCTCATTAGTGCATTTTTTAAAGAAAATTTACTTAAAAGCTATGGCAATCGAATTTGGTTCACAAGTTTATGACATTAAAAGGAAAATATATACCAAAATTTAGATTTCTATATTACAGGAAAAAAAGTAACAGAAACTATTTGGTGCCAGATCATTTCTATGAAAATTCACTACCGTGACGCACTTGCTGCGTCCAGACTTTTGTTATTAGAACTGAGCTTATTCTGTATATGAGTTCTAGGTGTCCGAGTTCTTGCTTATTTGAAGAATTTTGAAGTCTCACAGTCGTAATCTCGTCTCAAGCAAATGTTTTTTTTAATTGGCTAGAAGATAGCTATGTGTTTAAGAACTTAATATTTTAGCCAGAATCCTTTAAAACACGTTAAAATGGCAGAGCAGACTAATAGCATTAAAGTAATTTCTCTTTAAACTTTAAGTTTTAAACTCACAGAGTATGGAATGATGTAAAAATAATCGACGATCCTGCTTAGCGTACTTGGGATAATTGAATTCACTGAAATAGTGAAAAATGATGGCAACTTATCACTAAGTTAGGAAGTTTTATAATTACTATCTACATAAGAGGCAAGCTGTATACACTATAGTTTATAGAAACTTTAAGTGAATGTAAAGCAGGAGATACTAAAGAAATAAAAATACATTAGTCTTTAAAAAATAGCATTCTTAACGGCTCTTTTCCGTGGAATATCTACGACCATAGTACTTTGCTGCAAAATACGTCTGTTTATAAAACTTACATGTGTAAATGAATTACACCTTTTTTTTTCAAAAATTTACATATTCCTACGTGAAGTTTGGAACCAGTGATAAGCACTGATAAGTAAACTTGGAGAACCCAAATCACCACAACACATTTTTTAAGATCCGACAATCGCTTTTTTTAAAGATTTTCATCCACTTCGTTAAGAAATGCTCGTCAGGTCTTTAAAGACGTATTATGGTTCTAATTATTTACACATTGCAAAATACAGGTAATTTAAAACAACCAAATAAAAATGTAAATAAACCTAATAATATATTTATCAATACTATACAAGATGGTAACAATATATACGCTTTCGCAAACCCAAGCCACCACAACACATTTTTCAGACCTGACGATCGTTTCGCTAACGACGTTTTCGTCTTTAGAGAGATGAATTTTCTCATTGTCTTTATCCAAATTGGGTGAATGTGATGTAACTTAATCAAGTATCTAAAAATTTACATTGTTTAAGTAACGTTAACATTATTTGCTGCCAGATTAAAGAAACTTCGGGACGCAGCAAGTGCGTTATGGTAGTGAATTTTCATTAAATGCTTTAAATTTGAATAACTCAATTTTCTATAAACTTAGAAAGTTGAATTTTGGTATGCAGTAAGGCCCAAGGCAACATATCTACCAATTTTTTTTTAAATCGCTTTGTAACTATCGTAGAAAAAAATGTTTTTCGAAAGAAAACTAAAAATTTTCTCGGAAAACCTTGTCCGACTTTCCAGCTAACGAACTCATCCAAGCCATTAGTAATAGAAAGGTACTTGCCGAGTTTCATAAAAATCGGTTGATTATTTTTTGAGTTATCGGTTGGATATCTAATTCGTGGGTAATTTTTTTTATAGAATCAAATTTATTGTTTAATTTGGCAATAAAATCTTTTATTCTGCAAATATCTGTATTAATTACTGCGAAAGTATCATCCACGTCACGATACCACACTCTACGAAAATATTCATTTTCACTTTCAAGATCTGCTTCAAATCTACTCATGAAAAGGGCTGCAATAAATGGCGATAGCGGGTTGCCCATTCCCGTGCGTTGAGTTTGTTCAAAAACGTCATTGTTGATATGAAAAATATTTTGTTTAATACACAGGTTAAAGATAGATATTCTTGCAGACATTTTCATTTATGTTATTCATTTATAACAACTCTTCTAAATACGTTAACGTTTTCTTAGTGGGAACGCTTGGAAACAATGAGGCTACATCGAAGGAAACTGACACCTCGGCTTCAATCATGTAACCTTTTTAATTTTATTAATAAATTCAAGTGAATTTGTTACTGAAAAACTCTTTTGTTTGACGGGAAAGCTTTTAAGCTCAACCACTTTGCTAAACTGTAAGGCGGGGATTCTATAGCCGAAACAATAGGTCTAATTGATGTTCCCGGCTTATGAATTTTTGTGAGACCGTACTTTTTGGGGACTTTAGGATTTGCAACTTGTAACTTTCTTTCTAGGTCAAAAACGAGTACAAAGAGTTTATAACGCCCCAGAGACATGACCATATAAAAAACTAACTTAAAACCCGCTACTAAAAATTATTTCGGACGTGAAAAATAGTCTAAAGTGTCACAACCTCATCTGTGTCACAGCACATCTTGTCTGAGTGTAAAGCTCTGGACCGCAAAAAGCAATTGATCTACGGTCAGTCTAGACCGGAGACAGAGCAATATAAAACTCCACCCTACCAATCGCTGTGCAGACTAGTTCACGGCACAGTGATTTTGGAATGGGTGGAGTAAGACTAAGGGTATGCACAATCAACCAAAGGTTGCAGTGCTATCGGGGCAACAAGGCCGCGGACGAGCCCTGGGAAAAAAATAGCAAAAATATATGGTTATCATTTTAAAAAACTGTGACTTTAAGAAAATAGTGACGTCAGCATCCAGAAATAGGGGACCTCATTAATTTTAATTTGTCCGTCATAAGTTAGCAATTGAAAAGATAAAATTAACCTGTACGAGAGTTTTCCTTGAAAAAATTAAATAACGCGTATATTAATTATGTTCCAAACTTTATCATCATACTGTACTGCAGAAGCTATGGTAATGAAAACCACTAAACAAAATTAAGACCTAAAGTTTACAAAACTTCTAACGACTTTTAATTGCAGTTGTTTTAGTTTAAACTTAAATACGTTTCTGCGCATGTTTAAACTTGATCGTATAGTAACAAAATCGTTGGAGTTTGTCACTTTTTACTAAAAAGTTTTCGTTCGCCACCACGTTAATTTTACTTATACGTCATAAATGTCTCAAGAGCGTCCTCCAGATAAATTTCCCGAAGAATTTGTCACAATTATCAATCATCATAAAAATGTATACGTCGAAATGTATAGCGTAGAAACATGCGGAGAGACCAAACTATATCCCAAGATTTCACGAATGCGGGAGAAAGTTTATTTTTTCAGAGTTGATGGTTCGGAAAAGTGTATTGAATTTGAAAGTGAATATTGGATTTATATCCTGATTGAGCCATAGGAAAACATTAGTCTTCCTTAGATATAATTTGAGTTCCCTTTGAATACACCCTCTAACTTTCCTAATCAATATGAGTACAAAGATGTATCATTAAGAACGCTTGTGAGATCAATCAGGGAGATGATTTTTCTTTACGAAGCAAGGGTGGAACATTTTTTATTAGATGTCTCAAATTTAAAGTTTAATTAAGGGCGAGTTCTGTTGTTAATTTTTTATTAATAATATTGATGACAGCGTAAAATTACGACCCTGAGTTCTATGTCAATATTTATACAGGGTGAGTCAATAATTTAATAAACTAAGTTTGACGTTAAGGGTAAATTATTTTAAAAAGTCTGGACGCAGCAAGTGCGTTATGGTAGTGAATTTTCATTGAAATATTTTTAAGGGCAGATGTGTCTTTTTCGAATGAAAGCAGCCATCAAATTTGGCTAAATATTTTTTACACAAAATTCTGCTAAAAGAATACATAAATATCAAATTATATTCTAGAACATACTAATACACATTTTATGCAATATTCACCATTCTTAACCGCACTAGTTATACTAATTTTAATGTGTCAAAACTTCAGTTTGACATCTACAGGAAAAAAATTATAAAATTCTCACAGTAATCTTTCTGTTACTTCTTCAACTATTTGCGCCATGAAAAGATAAACGTTGTCTGTAATATTTAATAGATTTTGTTTAAGACATACAGTGTTTTGGTATTGCGTCTTCTCTGACTTTTAGTGTCACTAAAATTTTGCTTCATTTAGTCCTATAATGTTTTTCCTTTCAAAATAGAGACCGAAATTTTAGTGCAGAGTTTGGTTTTTACAACATAAACCACCTCGCCAAATCTGGTAGCCATGGCCTTGTTATTTCCGGAGATATAAATTTTTGCGAGAAGAAAACCTAAAATTTTCTAGGAAAAACTGGTCGGATTTTCCTGGCTAACGAACTTAAGCCACTTTCAAATTTCATATATATATATATATATATATATATATATATATATATATATATATATATATATATATATATATATATATATATATAGGGTGGCGCATTGAAAACGAAACAGACCGATTTGCGTCCAGAGAATTTTTTTTTTAAGAAACACACGTCAATTTGAATCTTGAGAGGGGACATGTTTTGACATAAAACTCAATTTAAGGGTGGTGATAAAAACCCTTATATTTTAAATATTAAACATGGGTCGAGTGTTACATCATTTGGAAGCTGTTTCTTTTCTGAATTCAGCACACTATTTTTTTTAAAGTTTTATCAACTTGTTTAAAAATTATTCACAGTTGAAGATGCAAAAACGCATTTCACTCATTCCGATAAGAAATGTGCTGATAGTCAATGTTTTGTTGGTTTGTAAACAAAAAATGGACTATCAGAACATTTCTTATCAGAATGAGAGAAATGCGGTTTATTATTTCAGTTTATCGGTCGGTTTGATACTTGATAGTACCACCGAAAATTAATTTCACAATGGTGTACTCTGTAGAAGAAAAAGTTGAAATAATTACTATTTTTTTCAAAAACCATGACTGTGCCAACCATGCCGCAAATTTGTTTAATGAACGACATCCGAACAGACATGTTAACAGAAAATACATTTTGGAGTTAGTTGCAATGTTTCGACAAAGCGGTTCAGTAGCCAACAAAAAACGGGATCCTGAACGTGAATTTCCGGTTAGAAATAAGACTACTGCGATGGAAGTTTAAGGACAAATTGCTGCAGACCCAACTTTGAGCACGAGAAAATTGGCCACTGTTTCAAACATCAAAAGAAGAACTATTCAGCGAATAATGAAGCATCATAAATTTCACCCGTATAAAATTCATCTTGTACAATAACTCAATGAAGATGATTTTGATCGGCGGCTGGAGTTTTGTGAAGTTATGACTGCACAAATAGCTGATAACGGGAACTTTCTGTTCAATATCTGTTTTCCAGACGATTGTACGTTTTTATTAAACTCTACAGTCAATCGTCATAATTGTCGTTATTGGGCAGATAATAATCCAAGAAATTTTCACGAAGTCCACACTCAAACTCCACAGAAATTGAATGTCTTGACTGGCATTTTTGGAGACCGTTTAATCGGACCAATTTTTCTTGATGGCAATTTGAGTGGCGAAACGTATTTGGAGTTACTATAAGATATCGTTTACCCTCTGCTAATTGACATTGTTGAAAATGATGATCGCTATCAAGAAAATCAATTAGTGTTTCAACAAGATGGAACCCTCCGCATTTTTCACAACGTGTTAGGGAGTTTTTGAACAAAAAGTTTTCAGAGCAATGGATTGGGCGTAGAGGTGCTATTGAGTGGCCCCCTATATCACCGGATTTAACTCCTTTAGACTTATTTCTATCGGGCCATTTAAAGAGTAGAATTTACGCAACAGAACCAGAGTCTCTGAAAGAATTACGACGACGCATTGTTTAAGAATGCCATCTAATAACTCAACAAATGCTCCAGAATTTCAGAGATCGTTTTGAACAAAATTTGTACTTTTGTATGGAAGCTGGTGGTCAACAATTTGAACACTTACTTAACTGAATAAAGATTTTTTAACGGTTGGTTTTGTTTTTTAGTTTTTTTAACGAAAAATTGACTAATTAGTGCATTTCTTATCACAATGAATGAAATACGTTCTTGCAACTCCGATTGTGAATAATTTTTAAACGAGTTGATAAAACTTCCAAAAAGATTTATGTTCTGAATTCAAAAAAAAAGAGCTTTCAAATGATGTAACACTCGACCCATGTTCCCTATTTAAAATATAAGGGTTGTTATCACCACCCTTAAGAAGTTGATGTGACAAAGTTGAGTTTTATGTCAAAACATGTCCCCCTCAATATTAAAATTGACGTATTTCAGAGTTTGTTAAAAAAAATTCTCCGGACGCAAATCGGTCTGTTTGGTTTTCAATGCGCCACCTTGTATATATATATATATAAACATATAAAAATTGAAACTGACCCCGGATATGTGTTCTAGGGGGCCTAGTTCGCGTTCATTTGAAGAAATTGTTTAAAATTCTAACCTCGAGACCTCCTCATTAGTGAATTTTTAAAAGAAAATCCATTAAAAATTGCACAAGAGGAGCCTTTGTGTAAGTTACATGGTATAGTAAATATTGGCAATTATAATTATTATTGCGTACACATATTGTGTAAAACATATATTGCTTTAACCAAAATATTAATAAATGAAACAGTTAAAAGGTCATATGCTGTAAAATTAACTCTGCAGAAATAACGTACTGAAGCATAATTGATTGTTTCCATAGTGTATTAATTTACATGAAAGTTTATTATTGTTTGGGAACATTCAACTCATGCTACAACTATTTACCATTATCATAAAATGAAGTGTAGTCATCTGTAACTAACACAATTTGCTTATGTTAAATTTATTTTATGGGAAATTGAAGTACCGTTTACAAAAACACTTAACAAGAACAGTATTTACGCCACATATTTCTTACCAGACACTAAACAGCATTATCGACATTAATTAATAAAATCGAATAACATGTTAGAAAACTGGTTTATGATAACACAGGTATGTATCAATGAGACGTAGACTTTGAGGCGTCTTTACAATTACAAAAACAAACACAAGCGACAATAGACTACTTAATCTTATCCTGAGATGTGAAAACTCTACTTAGAAAGTTTATTCTTAATAATATTAGTAATAATAATGATAATAATAATAATATACGTACATAACTCCCTCAACGGGCGGTGACTTCTGAACTAAACCGTGTCATATGCGAGACAGATGATTCAACACCGCTACAATTAAAAGACTGTAACATGTCGTGTGTATTTAACATAAACATGACATGTCACACGCATTAACGCCTTTCATTTTTCTACAATAAGCTTCTGAATCAACCCCTTTAGTGACGTCAGAGTCTAAGTCCCTCTAGTGACGTCAAACTCGGCGGTCAGTTACTCTACCGCATCCCAACACAATGGAATACGCCTGCACACGCGACAGTTCCATCACATCTCTAGATAAGAAAGTCTTTATAAACGCTTGCTATGCGTGCCACGCTCTCTTCTGTTTCAAGTTAACTGAAAATGTTGTCCTACAGCTAAATTTTCAGTCGGGAAAACAGCATGCCAAATGGGTAAGTTTTATACTTAGATACCGGCTTGTTTCCAGTTGCTCGTACATTTCTTTGGTTGATAATAATATGAGATTGCTTGTTAATGCATGCGTACTGAATCCACTTTCGATAACTGCTTTCTTTGTTATAAATTTTATACTGTTAAACGGTGGCTTGTGGTAGCGTTAGTTTAGTAATTAATTGCTATTATGCTGTCTTAATTGCATTTTAAAAGAGATCATTTAAGATTTTGTTTCATTTACATTAGTTTATTTCTAATTACTAACGCTGATAAATTTTGGATGTAAACGCAACCTGCTACCAGCCGCCTCATGTAAACCATTAAGTCCTGATACAATACTAATACACACGGAATTTTATAGCAACCCGTCAGGGAGCAAGCTAGATAAATAGAGCCGTCAGGGAGCAAGGTAGATAAATAGAGCCGCCAGGGAGCAAGCTTCAACAACACCTAGACAAATAAAGCCGTCAGGGAGCAAGCTTCAACAACACCTAGATAAATAGAGCCGTCAGGGAGCAAGCTTTAACAACACTTAGATAAATAGAGCCGTCAGGGAGCAAGCTTCAACAACACCTAGATAAATAGAGCCGTCAGGGAGCAAGCTTCAACAACACCTAGATAAATAGAGCCGTGAGGGAGCAAGCTTCCACAACACTTAGATAAATAGAGCCGTCAGGGAGCAAGCTTCAACAACACCTAGATAAATAGAGCCGTCAGGAAGCAAGCTTCAACAACACCTAGATAAATAGAGCCGTCAGGGAGCAAGCTTTAACAACACTTAGATAAATAGAGCCGTCAGGAAGCAAGCTTCAACAACACCTAGATAAATAGAGCCGTCAGGGAGCAAGCTTCAACAACACCTAGATAAATAGAGCCGTGAGGGAGCAAGCTTCCACAACACTTAGATAAATAGAGCCGTCAGGGAGCAAGCTTCAACAACACCTAGATAAATAGAGCCGTCAGGGAGCAAGCTTTAACAACACTTAGATAAATAGAGCCGTCAGGAAGCAAGCTTCAACAACACCTAGATAAATAGAGCCGTCAGGGAGCAAGCTTTAACAACACTTAGATAAATAGAGCCGTCAGGAAGCAAGCTTCAACAACACCTAGATAAATAGAGCCGTCAGGGAGCAAGCTTCAACAACACCTAGATAAATAGAGCCGTGAGGGAGCAAGATTCCACAACACTTAGATAAATAGAGCCGTCAGGGAGCAAGCTTCAACAACACCTAGATAAATAGAGCCGTCAGGGAGCAAGCTTTAACAACACTTAGATAAATAGAGCCGTCAGGAAGCAAGCTTCAACAACACCTAGATAAATAGAGCCGTCAGGGAGCAAGCTTCAACAACACCTAGATAAATAGAACCGCCAGGGAGCAGTCCTCAAGCAGCCCTCAACAACACCTTCCTAAATGGCACACTGTTGGGGAGAAGCCCTGAGTAGAACCGTTGGGGCAGAGCCCTAGGAGTAGCATCTTGATAAATGACACCTTGCTGAACGGAGCCGTTTCCTCACGAAGTCTCTGAAGCAACTCCAGCATCCAAGGCTAGACGCATGTGATCACCACTCTGGAGGCAGCAATCTAAACCTGGAGTTATATTTTTTTGTTATCGGACTATCAGGACAAGTTGGAATATTGGATGCAAAAGCCTTTACATGGGCGACATCTGAATGAGGCCTCCCAGGCACGTGTAGACAAATTGACGTCGAACTACTGGTTGGTGTCTGGGCAAATGTTTTCAGAGACAGAGGGGTTTTTGCTGGCCATACAAGACCAGGTCATCCCAACAAGAAGCTACCTGAAGTATATAGTTGGAGATAATTTGGTCCAAGATGACAAATGTAGATTTGGGTGGCAGTCATCAGAAACTATCCAGCACGTCACCGGAGGATGTCAAGCGTTTGCTACAACAGAGTATAAAGAGAGGCACGACGCAGTTGCAAAAATACTTAATCAAGAACTGGCCCTGAAACTGGGACTTTTAAATCTTAGTAAGGTGCCCTACTATAGATACACTCCTGAGCATGTTCTAGATAACTCAGGATACAGGCTGTACTAGGATAGAACCGTGCTCACAGATTAACGAATTGGACACAGACGAGATAGAATAATAGTGGATAAGTCCTGCAACCAAGTAACGCTGATTAATGTGGCCATTCCAAATACTAATAATCTACAGATAAAGAGACCTCCCAATCTAGAGATAAAGTACAACGAGAAGACCACTAAGTACAAAGACCTCGAGATACAAGTAGAGAGAGTGGAGGGCAGATAGTGTCCAAGTGATTCCAATAGTCATGTCGTCAACTGGTGTGGTTCTTAAGAAGATTCTAAAAACATTAAGAGACTGGGTCTTGGAGAGCATCTTTATAAGGTTATGCAGAAGGCGGCAATACTTCAACTGCCCACATCGTGCCGATACTCCTGGGAATGAGCATGTGTCGTTCAGGGCACGATAACTTGGAAAGGGCTCCATCTGAGCTCAGTCCCTTTGGTATCTGAGATACCTGGGATGAGTGAATGTTCCCCTTTGAGGGAGTGTGGAAGCCCTTCAGGCTAAAGTCGATAATAATAATAATAATATTAATAATAATAATAATAATAATAATAATAATAATAATAATAATAATAATAATAATAATAATAAGTTCCACTCACTGATTAATACTGTTAACATCTTTAGCAATGATATAAAAATGTCGTTTGGACTCGACAAATGTGCTATAATTAACATCAAGAGAGGGGCAGTTGAAGGTGACCAACATCCCTTCTGCGATATAGAACAACTACCGCCTGAGGAGACATACCGCTATCTAGGGTGTCCGCAAAACCAGCGTGTGGACCATAGCCGGCTAAAGCGAGAGTTCCAGGAGAAGTATAGGAAGCGAGTCACGAAGCTCATAAATACTAAGCTTTCCGGAGGTAACCTCTGTGCTGCTATCAACTCATGGGCGGTACCAGTATTGACATACTCTTTTGGAGTTGTCAAATGGTCTAACAACGACTTAGATGAACTGGACAGACTCACGAGAAGGCTTCTTACGAAATTTTGGTGCCTTCACACCAACTCATCTGTTAGAAGACTGTATACACCTCGGAAAGAAGGGGCAGAGGGTTAATCCATATAAAGAACCTCTGTTTTAAGCAAGAAAGAAACATGCGACAACGTTTTCTTGCATCGCAGGATGAACTGATGAGGTTGGTGGTGTGCGAGGATAAGGATCGTACACCACTTAGGCTGGGTCAGCGCAACTATGAGTTGGACACCCCGGCTGACCAGGACGGTGTAGTCCAGTGGGGCGACCAGGGTATGCATGGGAGGTACCCCAAGCACCTGCAGGCGGACAGTGTTGATAAAACCTCTTCGCTTATATGGTTGGTCGATGGGCAACTCTACCCGGAGACAGAGGGTTTTGTGATGGCCATTCAGGATAGGGTTATAAAAACTAAAAACTAAGAGAGGCATTGTCTAAAATTAGAAGTGGTGGATAGATGTCGAAAATGCGCAGTTGTTGGAGAAACCATTGAACACGTCATGGCAGCATGTCCTGCTTTCTCAGACTCAGCTTACTTAGGCAGACATAACCAGCTCGCCAAGATCATCTATCAACAAATCGCTTTGAAATACAGCCTTCTGAACCCGTCAACAACACCAGCTTACTACAAGTATTCTCCGGAGGCGGTGCTGGAGTCGGCGGACTTTCTCCTGTACTGGGACCGACCCATGATAACGGACCGCACTGTGGACTTCAATAGGCCAGACATTGTCCTGATAAACAAACAGATGAGGCTTGCTGTGATCATAGACATTGCTGTACCGCTGTCCCATAACATTCAGAAAACTGAAATTGAAAAGATCACCAAGTATGAAAACTTGGCATATGAAATAAAAAACATATGGAATCTCCAGAAGGTGGCTATATATCCTTTCGTAATGTCGGCGGAAGGAATAGTCACCAAAAATTTCTTGGGGAATCTAAAGGAACACGGATTACCAAATAACATCCTCAACATGGGGCAGAGGGCGGTTCTGCTGCAAACAGGGCACATAGTCCGAAAATTCCTCAGTTAAGTGGCGACCTCAAACACGTCTGCTGTGTTGAAGCACCGGAAGTCAGACTGTAATAATAATATCGACATAATGGGATATGATGAATTTCATCCCCATCTACCGAGCCGAACCCCAATGTCGCGCGCGGGGGGTCGGTCAAAAGGTTTCCAGTAGTAATACTGAGAAAGTGTAACGCTTATATCAAATAATAATAATAATAATAATAATAATAATAATAATAATAATAATAATAATAATAATAATAATAATAATAATAATAATAATAATAATAATAATAATAATAATAATAATAATAATAATAATAATAATAATAATGAATACTTGCAACTGCCCACGCCGTGCAGAGATTCCTGGGAAATGAGGATGTGTCGCGTTGTCGTTCAGGGCCCGATTACTTAGAAAGGGCTTAGTCCCTTTGGTCCTTTGGCGTCCATATTGGCTGTTGCGCTACGTGTATTAGGCATAGACGTACTTAAAGCTGGTACACAGTTTATTCTGTTTCAAGAACACACCCAGTTATGAATTCCTGCTGACACTGATTTTCCAGAGATTCTAGAAATTTCCACGTTGTTCAACGAATATTCTGCAAAATATTTCCGCTAGCAGCTTGAAAATCCCACTTCTGACACCAGTTGTTACGTTCTACGGGGTTCTGGATTTGTTGACTAACAAAACACAGCTTTTCAAACTACTAATTTGTTATAACCAACTATTTTCCAACACCAGTATCAACTAAAATATTTCTCTCTGTTACTAAATGTCGATAGAACTATATTCCACCTTCTATGATCGCTTCTTATACACCAGCACTTACTACTTATTCACTTAATACTCTATGATTACTTATTCTACACCGAATTAACTCAATACTGAACTAACTTACTCTGTGTACCCATCGCCTATTTATAATGTCCATAGAGCTTCTAGACCTTCTACATTGTTCTACGCCTGTCACTTCTGGAAATATCATTCCAGAGTGTTTGCTGTTACCTACGCACTACAACTGACCATGGAAGTAACAAAGTCCATAAACCTAGTCATCATAGAGAAATGTGACCATATTATATACTTCAATATGCGTCCAGTCATGTCACTGTCAAACATTTTTGGTAAGCTTTGGGTTTTCTTTGTTTACGTGGTGATTATTCCACCAAATACGTCGGGCAGCGCATGATCAGTCTAAAGTACTGTGTCTCAGTTGTGCTAAATGTTCCTTAAGTCTACTTTTAAGCTGCAATTTCCGCCAGACTTCTGGCTTTTGTAGAAAGAAGATAGGGCATTTGCATCCCAAATATTTTATGTAGATTTTCTGTTTATGAATTTAGGTTTGAAAAATGTTTTAAGTTCGACTGTAAAGCTTAAACATACTATTTCCCAGGCTTAGAAGTTTGAGCCAACATATATGCTTAGGTTCGTTTATAGTTTTATTTAAAAAAAACATGGGTTCGAAAAGCTTCTACTATATACAAATTAAAGCACAGCTATGGAAACAAAACTGGAAGCTGGAATCCATTTTTAAAAATATTAGTAATAAAAGTATATTTATGTGGACAGGAAGACGAACTCTTTGAGCTTTATACAATTTATTAAACAACTATAAAATGGCATCTTATTAAAATTATAATGCTGGGGTGGTATACAAATAATAGCTCTAGGTCTTAACCAACCTCAAGACAGTAGCATTTATTAATGATATTCGTATATGAATACTAATAGACTATAAGAAATGGACTACCGACTCAACAGTTAATGTCTGTGCTGATAAATGCATGGAGCAAATAACAACATTGATCATCCTGGAGCAAACAGAAAGCGATTTGTTTCAATCCGTAGCATAGCTTTGAGCACTAAAGCAATCCAAATATAGACAACAAACTTTTTTGTAACCATTGTACATAAATTAGTTTAGTCTTGAATGCCTTAAATGTAAATGCAAAATGTATGCAAGTTACAAGTGAAAACACAACATTCAAAAGCACTTTGAGTGAAGTTCTTTAGTCCAATAATAAAAAGTCTAGACGCAGCAAGTGCGTTATCGAAGTGAATTTTCATAAAAATGTTTTTACTAGCAAATATGTCTCTTTAATACAAACAGGCATCAATTTGGTCACCGGTATAACCTATATAATAGAAACAATGTACCATACGTTATCAAAATAACTTACTGTTTGAAAATGTACAAACATTTTGCGAAAATAAACTTTTTGAATTTTGAAGCATTTAATGAAAATTCGCTACCAAAACGCACTTACTGCGTCTCTATTTTTTTACAAACATGCATCATAGTTAGATGAAAAATGCAAAAATGCAATAAGGAATGTTCAAAAAAAATTATAGGTATCACCAACGGCTTATAGGCCATCCTGTGATTGTCAAAATAATTTTATAAGATGCAGCTCAAGACACCCTATAAATACCGTATACAATTTTTACTCGTATCTTGCATAATAACAATATTTAGCTTTACCGTAGAAATGCGTTACGCTGTATATATGTAAACAGAAAATAAACTCGGATCTGGATTCTAAGGTACCTAGTTTGCGCTCATTTGAAGAAATCTGTTTTATAATTAAACAGTCGCGGTCTCCTCATTAACGAATTTTTTCTACGAAAATTAGCTAAAAATTGTTAGACCGTTAAACCATAAGCTTAACTTAAACTACTGCCAAAGCACCAGAAAAAGGGTCTATTTAAAATGAATTTTCTGGAAACATTTTAGTAAAATGAAGGGCAATGATGGGAGTAGCTGAAACTTAAGGCTTTGCAAAACACTCTTTACACAATCCATATTTCTTTCAGGTTCTTTGGCTATGATGCCAATTTTGACGTTTCAAGTCGCGACTTTGACGTTTTGAGGAAAACCACATTTTTTTTAAATGCCTATAACTTTTTCGTCTTTAAACTTGCAAACCTAAATTTTGGTAATTGGTTCATCCTTTATAATACAAACTCACGTACCAAATCTCGCTGCCCTTACTTTGTTATTTCCGGAGATATAAAATTTTCCCGAAGGAAAACCCAAAATATTCCGGGAAAACCTGGGCCAGGTAACCTGAAATGATATATATATATATATATATATATATATATATATATATATATATATATATATATATATATATATATATATAAACTGAAACTGATCCTGGACATGGGTTCTAGGAAGCCTAGCTCGCGCACGTTTGAAGAATTTTTTTCTAAAGTCTAAAGTCAGGGTCTCCTCATTAGTGAATTTTTTAAAGAAACTTCACCAAAACAAGCACTTGTGAACGCACGGAAAAAGTCTGCGAGTGTATTAAATATGGAACGGTTTTAATAAGTTAGGGCATAAACAAACAACCAGATATGCTATTCTTATTGAATTAAGTCTCAAAAGTTTTCATCTACACTTTATTAAATTATTTCTCATACAAAAACTCGCTAAAAAATTCATCGGAATAACAATAATCTGATCAGATAACGGTGAAGTGAAATGAGACTAAAAAATTTATAAAAAGTGAAGTCACTAACTAGGCTTAGAACTCGTCATATAGCACTCGACTATCGGGCTTAGCCAACTTGGCCACGGTAGACATGACAGATGTATGTACTAGCAGGTATATCCGGTAGCATGTTAATGGTCTAACGTCTTTACTGTTTACACCAAACAATCTTTAATTACAATGGATTTTTGCTCATATTTTAACGGATTAAAAAATAATAGGCCGATTTTGATAAAACTTTGTGAGTAAATTCTTTTTGTAAGTGGTTTGGATAAGTTCGTTGGCCAGGAAAATCCGACCAGTTTTTCAGGGAAACTTTTAGGTTTTCTTTTGGAAAAAAGTCATATCTCCGGAAGTAACATAGCTATGGCAACCAAATTTGGAAAGCTGGTTTAGGTTGTAAAAACCAAATTCTGCACCAATGAAGGTATCTAAGCCGAAAGAACAAAAAGTTATAAGCACTTAATAGAGCAAAATTTTAGTGCCACTATAAGTCATAGAAGACCCAATACCAAAATATTTTATGTATTAAACCAAATATATTAAATATTACAGACAACGTTTATCTTTTCATTGCACAAAAAGTTTTCGAAAGAAAAAAAAGGTATAGGCACTTAATAAAGCAAAATTTTAATGCCACCATAAGTCCGAGAAGACGCAATACCAAAATATTGTATGTATTAACGCAAGTATATTAAATATTACAGACAACGTTTATCTTTTCATTGCGCAAAAAGTTCAAGAAGTACCAGAAAGATCTCTTTCTAAGGTTTGCTAATTTTTCTCTTATAAATCTCAAACTGGAAATTTGAAACGTGATAATTAGCATAAGTATTGTGGTTTATAAATGGTAAATATTGCATAAAACGTATATTAAAATGTTTAACATTTATGCTACACTTCTCATCTGTTAAAACAGTTGCAAAACCTGTCTCTAAAGATGTTACAGATTACAAATAAATAACTTAAGACCATTATCAGTTATCTACCTTTCATTACATAGCCTGATAGAAGAAATACAGTGGTGCAATTGTTAGGTGCATTGCTGATGAGCGATGGGACGCCGATTCAAATCTCACTCTGTGAAGCCACAGAAAAAGTATCTAGTTATGTATTTAGATCAGATTTTAAATATGTTTTAATTTATTTCTTTTATTTCTATTAGCAAATATTCTTGTACAAAATGTTCTTTTAATAGCGAATTTTCTTATAAATGAATTGAATGAATTTTCTTTGAAGAAACATTTGTTGCGAATTTTTGTATGAAAAATTATTCAATTGGTGGAATATTTCTTAAACGAAATTCGTCGAAAATAAGGTTTTAATGGATTTTCGTGCAAACAAATTATTTTATTTTAAATTTTAATTACGGATTAGGTGTATAATTTGAATTTTATGTATTCTTTTA
This sequence comes from Tillus elongatus, assembly GCA_964006375.1. Lineage (NCBI taxonomy): Eukaryota > Metazoa > Arthropoda > Insecta > Coleoptera > Cleridae > Tillus > Tillus elongatus. The sequence goes on from OZ023269.1 coordinate 130,230,539, forward strand.
CAAAAATTTGTGTAAAAGATATTTAGCTAGTTTTCGCAGAAATTTTTTTGTGCTTCGTAGGAATCATTTTTTGTAGGATGTTTTTGTGAAATTTTGATTACTAATGATAAATGTTTAATAAGTTATTATAAAAAATGTTTACGGATTTTTTTGAAAAATTGTGCTCAAATTATTGTTAAGTTTCGGAGAAAAAGTTTTTGTGGAAAATTATATTTTGGTAGGTGGGTAAATAACTTGAAATGGTTCTTTGGCCAGGAAAATTATTTCTGTTATTTTTGTTAGCGAATTTTCTTGTACAAGATGTTTATAATAGCGAATTTTCTTATAAATGAATTTACTGAATTTTCTTTGAAGAAACATTTGTTGAGAATTTTTGTATGAAAAATTATTGAATTGATGGAACATTTTTTTTAACCAAATTCGTCGAAAAGAAGGTTTAAATGGATTTTCGGGCAAACAAATTATTTTATTTTCAATTTTAATTACAGACTAGCTATATAATCTGAATTTTGTATATTCTTTTAGCAAAATTTTGTGTACAAATTTGATGCCTGCTTTCATTAAAAAAAGACATATCTGCCATTAGAAATATTTTTATGGAAATTCACTACCATAACGCCCTTGCTGCGTTCTGACTTTTTTAGTAATGTTTAAAGGAGGGACGTTTTACAACAGAATCATTTATACTGATTGCTAACACTCCTTTTTGCCGCATTCTTATTTTTAACATTAAAGCCCTTATTGACGGGGTCACTATTATAGCTTTTGATCACAGCCTCACTTCTTCATATTATAAAAAATCAAAAGACACTGTTTTGACTTTGTAGTTTATTTTACATTAACTCTGTTGTAAGCTATTAAATATAATATAAAACAACCCTACAAATAGCTGTGCAGACTAGTTCAAGGCACAGTGATTTTGGAATGGGTGGAGTAAGACTAAGGGTATGCACAATCAACCAAATGTTGCAGTGCTATCGGGGCGGCAAGGCCGTGGACGAGTCCTGAGGGAAAAAAAGCTGTTAAATAAGTATCACGTCTTTTAAGGAAAAATCATATGAAGTTTAATAGAAATCTAAGAGCATCTGCAGAGATCTATCCACTAATGACGTATTAAAACCCGAAATTTGGGATAGTAGAATTTCTAAGCAAAGAACGGTGTTCTTTAGTCAAGTGATAAAAGATTGTTTTAGTAAATTGTACTTGACTAGTAACTATCTACAATGTGAAGCTGATATCTCGTATTACTGGATTTTAAAGCAGTAGCTGCTTTTATTAACCTGTCTGAAAGAATTCGCAAGAAATGTGCTAGACGCTTCTACCTGACTTCCTTATTTGTCTTCGACATTTTATCTTTTTACACATAACAGTCAATAATAATGTGTATACTCAATACGAGGTAAGTTTATGTTTATATCGGACAAACTTCCTATTTCAATCGGTGAGATCCAAAGTTCGTTTCATATGCATTTATTACTTGCTGAAATGATCGTTTTAAAGTTAGCAACGTTAGGGGGGTTGAACCTCAAGTTAGAGAACAATATTCCTGCAACAAAAGCAAAGTCGAAAGTTTATAATTGTCTTTTAATAGGGGTGACATAGGACGTTATTATTAAAAATATTTGTAAAATTCAATAAGAAAATCAAGGCACCATAATTAAAAATTCTGGACGCAGCAAGTGCGTTATGGTAGTGAATTTTCATAAAAATGTTTTTAATAGCAAATATGTGTTTTTTTTTTCAGAAAGCAGGCATCAAATTTGGTTACCAGTATAACCTATATAGTAAAAACATGTGCCATGTTTCATCAAAATAACTTTATTGTTTGAAAACGTACAGAAATTTCCGAAAGTAAACTTAAAATGTAACCGAAAAAATCCCATTCTTGGTCAACCTTATAGGTTAATAGCAAATTGAGCTTTTCAAATATGAAGCATTTAATCAAAATTCGCTACCATAACGCACTTGCTGCGTCTAGAATTTCTTAACTTACAAACATGCATTATATTTCGATGGAAAATGCAAAAACATAAGGCGTTTTCCACTAAATTTTTTTTATTTGTATCACCAATTACTTATGGGCCATCCTGTGATGGTAGCAGTAATTTTTTAAGGTGTAGCTCAAGACACCGTACAATTAATGTATACAATATTTTTTCATATCTTGTATAATAACGGATATATTGAGCTTTATTGATTTTTTACGAAAATTCTACAAAAATTATATACTGTAGCATGTCGCTTTGGTCAGCCCTAGCCCTGTCTGCCGCCGTTCAACAGCGTACACGTGTCAGGTGTTAAAGACGCATGACAAGTAGTGAGATAGCAGAGAGTGATATGTGACATTACCTTCTTACAATTTTTTCATTTAAGTTTTGCCTTTTAATTTGTTTCTATTTCAATCTAATAAATATTTTATTTAATGTAACCTGTGTAATAACTGATAGTAATCACAGTGTTACATAAGTGGCGCCCAAGGTGGTTCGAACAATTATAAATAGAGACAGTTTCAGGCATATTTTCGTGAAAAGTGAGTTGGTGTCGTTTTTAATGCATCTCGAGTGCGCAGAACATTAAAAACATTGTAAACAAACCCCTAATACAATCGGAACGTGTTTTATGATAGCATTCAAGTTAAAAACTGGAACTTTGTAAATACATGAGACTGATTAAAGTGTGTTAATTGATAAGCTATAGGTGAATTGTGAATTAATAAATGGTTAATGTGATCGTGTGTGCCCACAACACAAGCATCAAGAAGTCCGTTGTCGTTGATTCCAGCAGCCGCCTGAACGTTTTCTACGTTACCTCCAGCAGCGACCTGCGTGTCCTGCATCACCTGTATTGCCGATTGCCGGTGGTGGACAACACCATCAAGGCGCTTCTAAAGATACGTGAAGCTAACCCACATACGTTTGTCACTGAGGTAAAAGTAAACAAAACCAAACGTAAGTACGTTGTTATTTATTTTACTTCCTGTAACGGACTGATTATATTTTCTTTATGCATCAGATTAAAAATCAATATAATCTGAGAAGTACTAGTGCTGAATCGGACCGTATTGATTCCAAGATGACAGTCACGTTATCGTCTGAACAATTCCAAGAACTTTTAAGTAAAATAGGGATTTCTAGTGTAAATCACGGTAGCTTTGCAACGTGTTCGTCGCGATTTAATGGATCAAAGGACAGTGATGTTAACGCGTTCATCGATGCTGTTGAGACTTTTAAAGAGTGTTCAAACGTGACCGGAGAGAATGCACTTCGTGGACTATCAATGCTCCTCGACGACTTCGCCGCGACGTGGTGGTATGGTGTGAAAGAGGGGGTTGAAACGTGGCACGATGCTTTAAGTTTATTAAGGTTGACCTTTGGACCTAAGAAACCTGCGTACAAAGTATACCGCGAGCTTTTTGCGTCAGAACAGGACTCTAAAACACCGTGTGATGTGTTCATATGCAAAGCGCGCTCAATTCTCGCGTGTTTGCCGCCAAAGACATTAAGTGAGGATGTCCAAATCGACATGGTTTATGGACTGTTGCATGGACGGATCAGAGAAAAAGTCGCGCGTGATAAAGTTAGAGACTTTACTGATCTTTTGAAACAATGTAGGCTAGTAGATGACGCTTTTACAGAGACATCAGAGAAGAAGCCTTCCTTATCAGAAAATATCTCCAATGAACTCAAACGCCCCAGGTGTTCGTTTTGCAAGTATTTTGGTCACTCGACTGATGAATGTCGAAAAAGAAAATTGAAGTCTTCGAGCCCCTCGAGTACGGCAACCACAGCGGCGACTCGTCCTCTTCCAGAGCCCCACACATCAGCGATTTCAACTTTGAAATGTTATGGGTGTGGTGCAGTCGGCTACATTAAATCAAATTGCCCAAAATGTCCAGTTGCGTCTGCAAGTGCGGACTTCTGTGCTATAGATCATCCAATAGTATCTCCACAACCAAGACCGATGCTTCGACTTGGCATACTTGGAGCTAGTGGAACGGCTATCATTGATACAGCCGCTAAATTGAGTGTGGCGAGCGAGTCCCTAATGAAATTGTTACAAAATAAGGGATGCTCGTTTTCATGTTACAAAACGAGGATTAAACTTGCTGATGGGTCAGAAAAGTTAACAAATACCCGCCTAACCAATGTAGGTGTAAACCTAGAAGGAAGACAGATACCAATCACATTCCTAGGTATACCAGGTGCTCCGCTAACCCTACTAGGTATTGATTTTCTAAACAAATCGGAAATTGCACTTGACTTTGGAACTAGGAGGTGGTATTTCGCTGATGATCCCATGAGAAAGTTCGACATATTATTTGAAGAAAAAGTGACGTCACAGTATGCTGAAATCCTTTCCTTAAACTTACTTCGACAGGAAGAAGGAACCATGCTGGATGATGACCAACGTGAAAGGTTGAGTTTGGTGCTTGGAGCAAATCAGGACTGCTTTGCTTTAGGGGGAGAGCCCACACCCTACGCAGAACATCACATCGATACTGGTTCCCATGCACCCATTTCAGTACCACCCTATCGAATGACTCCAGGCAAGAAACAGTGTTTGAAGGAAGAACTGGATAAACTTCTAGAGACCGGCGCCATTGAGGAATGTGAATCCCCGTGGTCAGCTCCAGTGGTACTTGTGTCAAAGAAAGATGGTGGCGTGCGCATGTGCGTGGACTATCGTGGTTTAAACTCTGTCACTAAGGCCGACTCATATCCGCTTCCGCGTATGGACGACTTGCTGCATAGTACCAGAAGAACAATTTACATGAGTGCTATGGACTTACGCGCCGGTTACTATCAAGTGAAAGTGAAGGTGGAAGATCGGGACAAAACTGCGTTTGTGACACCCTTCGGTACTTTTCGCTTCACGGTTCTCCCTTTTGGAGTTCGTAATGGACCAGCCACTTTTCAAAGGCTTATTGACAGATTTCGAAGTGGACTGCCTGAAGTAACGCTACTCGCGTATCTAGATGATCTGATTATTTTGTCAGACACATTTGAGGGACACATAAAGGATTTGCAGGCAGTTTTCGATCGTCTGCGAATGTTTAAATTGCGGGCGAATCGTGACAAGTGCGTGTTCGCGAGTGCAGCTATCCGATACCTGGGTCACGTCATCACCAGTGTTGGCATCCACGTCGATCAAGATAAGACTACGGCTATTGCAATGATTCCGCCGCCTCAGAACCTGAAGCAGCTGCAATCGTTCTTACAAACATGCTCCTGGTACCGACGTTTCGTGGACAAGTTTTCTGAGATGGCTCGCCCTTTAACGAATCTTCTAAAGAAACAGGCTACCTGGACCTGGGGAAGTGACCAACAACGTGCTTTTGAGTCGCTTAAGTCTGCTCTTCTATCCCCACCAATTCTTCGACAGAGTGACCCTTCAAAACCCTACAAGCTGCGAACAGATGCCTCAGCCTATGCTCTAGGATCTGTACTTTTGCAAGGTGAAGGCCCTGACGAACATGTTGTGGAATATGCCAGCAGACTACTCACAGCCAGCGAACGCAACTATAGTACGACGGAGCGCGAAGCCTTGGCTGTGATATGGTCACTTAGCAAGTTTCAAGGTTACCTGGATAACACTTCTGTTATCGTGATCACGGATCATCAACCATTGAAATGGCTGCTCTCGCTCAAGTCGCCCAGTGGAAGATTGGCCCGTTGGGCACTGCTGATCCAAGGCTATAACCTTCAGATACGATATGCCTGTGGCCGAGAAAATGTAGTGGCTGATATGCTAAGTCGTCCACCATGTGGACACACAGATCGAGAGCAGTGTGAGATATGCCTCGTTACTGTCGATATGCCTACCAGATCCCCAGTGGAGGTGCGTGCAGAGCAATTGAAAGATCCAGACCTACGCAAGATCTTCCAGAGTTTCGAGGACACTGGTAATACAGAATATTCAAAATGGACCTCAAGAGGCTATTTACTGTCCAGTGGTGTGTTATATAGGTACTCTGATCAAGACGATCAGGAAGAAGCCCAGCTTGTTGTCCCTTGTCATGAAAGAGACAAAGTATTAAAAGAGCACCATGATGCTCCAACAGCTGCTCATGTAGGAGTAGAAAGAACGATCCAGCGCATTTCCAGACTGTACTATTTTACTGGAATGCGCAGATATATCACCGATTACATAAGCAAGTGCCTAGAATGTCAGAGGTATAAAGCCTCTAACCAGAAGCCCGCTGGCTTAGTTCAAACCCCTGCTTACAACCAAAGGTTTGAAGTAATTTCAGTTGATTTGTTTGGTCCACTGCCTATATCCGAGGAGGGATATCAGTGGATATATATCGTTGAAGATACGGCTACCAAGTGGGTAGAGCTGTTCCCTCTACAAAAAGCAAGTGCTGAAGAATGTGCAAAAGTGTTGGCCAATGAAGTATTCCTTAGGTATGGTGTGGCTCGCAGAATTATTTCTGACAACGGAGTCCAGTTTATATCTGCCGTTATGCAAAAGCTTTGCCATTGTCTAGGTATTAAGCAGAGCTTGACGCCAATTTATCACCCCGAAGCTAATATGGTGGAGCGGAAGAATCGTGATCTCAAGACGTATTTGTCTATCCTCATAGGAAACGAAAGTCACCATGTTTGGCCTGGGAAATTACCCACAGTAAGATTCGTATTGAACTCCATGAAGTCACAATCCACGGGGTACTCACCGGCATACCTCTCTTTTACCAGAGAATTACGATCTCCAGACGAAGTCCATAACGACCTTCGTAAGGTCCTACAGGACGAAAACTTCGTTCCCCAGATCACACCCTATTTAGATAAAATGGCGAGTGTCCTAGTTGAAGCTCGATCCGTTCATGAGAAGGAACAAGATCGACGAAAGACATATGCAGATGTTCATCGTGGCCCGGATCCCATGTATCAAATTGGCGATAAGGTTTGGGTCATGACACATTTAAGAAGTCATGCCGGCCAAGGCCTGACCTCCAAGTTCTATCCCAAGAGAGATGGTCCTTACCAAATTCGTAAGATCATCTCGGACACAACCTTCGAGGTGTCACCCATGGATTCCTTGGAAACTCCCCTTGGAAAATACCATGCGTCGCAACTGACCCCTTTTAAAGGAGAGTCATCTGGTAGTGCAGAAGAGGCAGCTCCTATGAGGCCCATCCGTCGCAGAGGAAGACCACGCAAGGACGTCAGCCTGACCATCCCAGAAATAAGTCCTGCTTCCTCGTCGAGCCGACTTCGAAAGCAGAGGGGGAGACTGTAGCATGTCGCTTTGGTCAGCCCTAGCCCTGTCTGCCGCCGTTCAACAGCGTACACGTGTCAGGTGTTAAAGACGCATGACAAGTAGTGAGATAGCAGAGAGTGATATGTGACATTACCTTCTTACAATTTTTTCATTTAAGTTTTGCCTTTTAATTTGTTTCTATTTCAATCTAATAAATATTTTATTTAATGTAACCTGTGTAATAACTGATAGTAATCACAGTGTTACAATACCATTAAACGATAAATTCTATAGCTAAGGCTACTGCCAAGCTTCAGAGAAAGGGTCTATTTGAAATGAATTTTCTGGAAATATTTTAGTAAAATGAAGGACGATGACGGTTGAAACTAAGACTTCAGGGTTTGTAAAACATTCTTCTTAAGACATTTTCTTTCCAGAGCCCGTATTAGATTCAAGTTCTTTGCCTAAATGTTGCGAATTTTGACGTTTTCAATTGTCACTTTGACGTTTTGAGGAAAACCCCAATTTATTTTTCTTTAAATGCCCATAACTTTTTTGTCTTTTGACCTACAAAGCTAAATTTTGGTAGGCCCCTCACCTAGAATGACATAAACCAGCATACTAAATTTGGTTGCCCTTACTTTGTTAATTCCGGAGATATAAATTTTTTTTTGATGGAAAACCCAAAATTTTCCGGGAAAACCTGGGCCGATTTTCCTGACTAACGAACTTATCCAAGCCATCTGCAAAAGGAAGGTATTCACCAAATTTAATCAAAATCGGCACATTATTTTTTGAGTTATCGGTGTGATACACACACATATATATATATATATATATATATATATATATATATATATATATATATATATATATATATATATATATATATATATATATATTTATACATATATATATATATATATATATATATATATATATATATATATATATATATATATATATATATATATATATATATATATATATATATATATATATATATATATATATATAAACATATAAAAATTGAAACTGACCCCGGATATGTGTTCTGGGGGGCCTAATTAGCGCTCATTTGAAGAATTTTTTTCAAAATTCCAAAGTCGGGATCTCCTCATTAGTGAATTTTTTTAAAGAAAATTCACTAAAATAAATTAAGGTACACTAGATATTAGCTAGAATTTGAAAAAAATCTAGAGACACCATTTGCTATGGGTATTTTTTCATGCATTGAATTAATTGATCTGTCGCGAAGATACCAACATTAACCTTTAACTACTAACGTCTTGAATATGTAACGTTGTTTCTAACCCAACGTCTCACAGACGGCTATATATATATATATATATATATATATATATATATATATATATATATATATATATATATATATATATATATATGTACTATATTTTTTCAAAATTTAGGTAATTATTAGGGCTAACGTCTTTTTGAATGTTGTTAGTATATTTGGCAATATGATAATGGCGTTTAAAATTAAAATAATAACAAAAGTTATTAAAAAAACATGTTATGTTTAAGAAATGTCGAAATTTCTTTAAATCGACATCGAGCTCCTAAAATACTAAAAGTCTAATTAAAACATTAATATTTGCAATATACGAACTTTATTTAGTACACTATAATAATGGAACTAAGTATATGTAACAGAAATAAAGAAAAAGAATAAAAAATAATAAAAAAACTGACAACGTCCTAAAACTATGTAGATGAGGCACACTCTGGACAAACTTTTTTGGCACACTCTAAGCATATAGGACTTTGACAGTCAAACAAATATATGCCGTTCGTCTCCTTTCTTTGGTATGGACAAAGAGAGCAATTTTTTCGTTTTTCCAACTTTTCCACTCTTGTTTGGGGAACATTTTCGATGTAATCTTTACCTAATATCTCAAAAATGCTGGGTCGCAGTTTTCGGCTTACAGATGGATTATTTCCTCTCCTTTGTAAGTGGGGTGTCACTAATTGTAAAGAAAGTTGTTTCACGAATTTACCTCTTTCTATTTTAGGATTTTCTGGATAAGAGTTGTGAATAATATAGGAATTGACAGTACTAATGTCAAAAATTATGTAGAATATTGTCATCGGCCATCGACGACTTCTGAGACTGGATGACAATTTTCAACATTTTTCATCAAGTGCGTCCACCCCGACTTTTGTAGAATTATAGTCGAGTATAATATGTGGTTTTCCAGACTCTGGATCGTAGCTTTCATGGTAATGCGAAGAGGATAGCAAAAGAACGGCTTTATTTCTTTTGGTACATAAGAAACTAATGTTATATCTTTGGTAAAACCGTACAGTTCCGCACCAGACTCTCTTATGTTTTTTTTTTGGTAAAACTCCGGTGGAATTTCTTTTTTGTTCTTCCTTATTGTCCCGATACAGGTCAGTCTCCTTTCCTTCATTACTGTTACAAGTTCAACGGATGTAAACCAATTGTCAAATGTGACACCTCTATTTGTTTTGTAGATTGGTTGTGTAAGACGCAGGACACTTTGGGCTGGTTTACTATATTTTTTATCTTCATTTGGCAAACTTCTTCCATCTGGCTATTTGCCTTTGTAAATGTAGCCGTTGTAAAAGTAACCAGTATAAGCGTCTGTACAACACATGATTTTTATCCCGCGTTTATCAGGCTTATTAGGGATATACATTTTAAACTTGCATCTCCCTCTAAAGCCGACCAACATCTCATCGATGCAAGCTGATTCTCCGATAGTATAACAAGCCTGACAGTTCTGCACAAAGAGGTCAAATACTGGAGATATGGCAGCCGCTGGATCACTCAATTTTCTCATTGGCCTATCGTCAGGGTTGTCAAATCTAAAGCATATGAGCAAATCTTTCCTTACTCATGATGTACCTAATTATTTCTCTACCAGTTCCATCTGTAGCAAATAGCGTATGTATACTCTCATTATTTGATTTGAACAGGGCCGTGTATGCAAGAAGACCCAAGAATGCATACCAATCTGTTTTATCCAAGTCCTTTAATGTGGCAGAATTTTTATTTTTGTAGCGGTCTCTTTCCTCTTTAATTTTATGATTCATCCACTGAAGTATTATATTGAACATTTCTTCTGTAAAAAGCAGTTTCCAGATTTGAAGAGGACTTGCTTTTCTTCCCAGTGCTTTTGCTGTACTTGATGGACGTAAAAACCAGGTAAATGAACAACGATATTTTCCTGTAAACGACGTCCCCTACTAGAAACAGCGGGTTTACTGGACCACTTGAACCGATTTTTTCCATAATGGTAGCTTGGAACTTCATCATCTGTGTTCTCGTTTCTCTTATCGCTATCTTCATCAACTACAGCTGTAGACAATAATAAAAAAATATTACATTGTGTATCTAGAAATAAACGCAATACATACCCGGACGACGATGTAAATTATTACATTGTCGTCCGGCCGGCGTCTGGAGGTGTGCTTTTACTACAAGGTGCACATAATATTTTTTCTGAAAAACGCAATCAATATTATAAACAAATTCTAGACATTCCCGATCGATTTCAGAAAAAAAATAATATATTTCCATTGTTATCATCTAAAAAGTGTTTACCTTCTTCTTCGGAGTCCGTATTGTGGCCACTGTTTATGTGAAATTCATTGGAAAAAATTCATTATTTCGGTTACTGTACATTCTTATAAAAAATACCGAAACACGTCAAATTTAAATTATAGGTTGACATTTTTCAACGTGAAAATGCTATCCCTACCTTCATCCACCTTCGATTGACAGGTAAAACCCCCAATTTTGTAAAAGGGAAGTATAGGCTTGTGATATGACCTTTGAAAGGTCTGTTCGTTCTCTAATCAAAAATGTTATCGTTTTAAAGTTTATTGTAACAATTAAGATAGAATAAAATAATTCATGTGGTTACCGAAATTAGCAATACTCAAAACTTATTACAATATTGTAATTAGTATACTCAAATCTTATTTCCCGTTTAGGTCTTGAAGAAAGTAAGCAAAAACCATAGTAATGTGCTTTTTACATTGTATCCATTAAAAATACATTAAAGAGTTTCCGAGGCAATGTTAGTTTGTTTAAAACGCCTAATCAAATTGTTTTGTAATTATAAGTTGTCATTTAAATTGGGAGTATTATAATTTTATAATATACATATACAAATTGAAACTGGCCCTGAATATGGGTTTGAGGGACCTAGTTCGCGCTTTTTTAGAAAAAACTCACTAAAAAGCAGGTGCCAAAGCCCCAAAATAAAAAAAGCAGTTTTTCGTGATTGGAAAAACTTAATCGATATAACATATATTCTGATCTTACCTTGTACATTTATTCATTTGTAGTACCTAATCAAGAAACCAACGGAATCACTTACTGTATTCCGGAAGATGATTCACGTCTTTATTTGCTGTATTTAATGTCAAAGTACATATAAAGTTTCAAGTTTATTAAATAAACGTTTAGCTCTATGTGCAACATTTATGCACACGCATAACTAATAGAGGAGCTTTGACAGTCGTTTAGCTAGAATTAGAGGTTTTGCTTGTATTGCTCGCCTGAAAATTAATATTAATTAACAGTAATAAAAAGCTAACAAGACAAAACCTACAGCTTCCTTCATGGTTAGTTTTGTATTAAATAGTTCCTAAACGGCAAAGTCTAAATGTTTCAAAGGCATCATGTCACCAAATGGGTATTTATTAAGTGAATATTGGGACGGTGATAAGCATTGATAAGCACACTTGGAGAACCCAACTCACCACAATACATTTAAAAACACCTGACGATCATTTCACTAACCAAGTTAGCATCATCAGAGGGTAACAAATTCTAAAAGTTTGACGACTACAACTGTGCTTATATTATGTGCACGTAATCTGTCTAGACGCTTGAGGGTGGTTCAAACGAACCAACTTTCATGCTTATTTACCGGAAATTCACTCTCTCCGATTTCCGTTATCTACATTCCTACGTTCTTTGTCGGAATCACTCGTAGAGTGGTCAAAGAATAAACTGCACATAAGCGGCGACGCCGAAATCATACAACTTTTATTATTACTATATTTAGTGATCTATAGTACCGTATCTTAGTAGTGCTAAATGTTCTTTAAATCTAATTTCAATATGTCTTTTTGTTTGCCCGACTTATTTAATATCACAACCTTTACAACGAATAAGTCTGGCGAACCAGGAGATCTATTGAATACAGACTTAAAGACTACTTCTCTGGCTTCACAGTGAAGCCAGAGAAGTAGTCTCCAAGTCTGTATGTAGTATGGACCAGTTTCACCAAGTAAGGGCAACAACAATCAATGAAGATCTATTGAAATTATATTTAGAGAAAATTGCAAAAAAAATTGTAACTTCTCTGGAAATCGCAAATATTCCAAAACTGCTTGATTTTTGCGTTATTTAACACGTATACCATTTTTTAGCGAATTTCCTCAAAAAATGAATGAAGAGATCGCGACTTTTGAATTTTGAAAAAAAAATTCCACAAATGCGCGCTATTTAGGACCCCTGGAAAATAATATTAATGTGTCACACCGATAACTCAAAAAATAATGCGCCGATGACAATCAAATTTTGTGAATACCTTCCTTATGCAAGTGACTTGGACAAGTTAGTTAGCCAGAAAAATCTGCCCAGTCCAAATGGGTTAAACATTGCTGTATTTTAATTACACAGACGGATTCCCCCGTCCGTGCCAGTTCTGAGCTGACCTTTAATGTATCGAATTTCGACCACGTAATTATAATGCATGGTTGTAAGAAAAGAAATTCGGGATGCAGCAAGTGCGTTATGGTAGCAAATTTTCATTAAAATCTGCTCAGTCCAAATAGATTAAAAAATGCTTTGTTTTAATTAGATAGTCGGATACCCCGGTCCGTGCAAGTTCTGAGCTGCCCTTTAATGTATCGAATTTCGACCACGTAATTTTAATGCATGTTTGTTAGAAAAGAAGTTTGGGACGCTGCAAGTGCGTTATGGTAGCGAATTTTTATTAAACACTTCAAATTTGAATAGCTCATTTTGCTATTAACCTATAAGGTTCATTGGCCAGGAAACTAGCTTTTTCAGGAACATTTTAAGTTTATTTTCGAAACATTTATGCACATCTTGAAATATAAAGCTTCTTTGATAATATGTGGTACATTGTTTCTACTATATAGGTCATACTGATAACCAAATTTGATGCCTGATTTCTTTAAAAAATACATATTTGCTATTTATAACATTTTAATCAAAATTCACTACCATAACGCACTTGCTGCCTCCAGGCTTTTAAAAATTAAAGATGATACCCTTTTCTGGAATCAAGTTTCCTAGTTAACATTATTTTTAGAGGCAGATGTCAAAATGTTAGTAAAGCTAAATTTAACTGAGTGACTAAATGAGGATTGGACCCTTTGATGAGCACTGATAAGTACACTTGCGGAAACTCAAATCACCACAGCACAAGTTAAATTTAGATTGGTTTCAATGGAAGAAGAAGAATGAATATATGGTAGGTAAAGCGCAATGTATTTTAGCGTATGTGAAGGTGTTATATGTTTAAAGTATTCCATCACTAAGCAGCAGAAGATAGAGAGCGAAAAAAATTGCATCCGGAAGATGTTGGACTGTCAAGCATCATTAGGCGCATCATAAGCATCATACTTTTTATTTGTACCAATCATCAAGCACAACTTTCAGCTCTTTACATTGTACATTGTATAATTATCGTGCCACCAAATTAAAAAATTGAGAGGTATCGCAAGCAGCGCTCTCAATCCGCTAGGGTCAAGTTGGGAGTGAATTATTTTTTATCACTTTTAAAAACTCACCAGTACCAATGTTAAAGACAAAGCGTTAAACAATTTTCTTGATATTAGATATTATAAAATCTAAATTCAACTTCTCATTTCAACACCCTGTATCTTTTTTAGTTTTAACTTTGGTACTGAGGCAAATTTGGCCAAATCGTAATATTTTATTACCAAGCATCTACTGCTACTGTGTTTATCATTAATTTTGTACCAGCGAGTAAAATATGTTTTGCTCTAAACATAAAACAAAAATATAACCTAATTTTAGTGATTTTCTTCAAAATGATGGTCATTTCTACATATGTAGTATGTGAAGCATCATGTAAAACTTGCGTAAAACAGAGTTTGGTTATAGTAACATTGCCCAAAATGTGATATACAAAAGACATTTCACATTTGGTAATTGCGAATCCAACCCGTGCTTTTTGTTTAACAAAAATTCCTACAAATTAATTTTCGAGCAAATTATAAAGAAAATCAATGAAATATCAAATCTCTGCCCTCTCTGATTTCCAATAAGTGAACCCCAATACCCAGCTAAACTCTCCATTAAAATTCCAATAGTACTGTAACGTGTCTATCAATTTAGCGGTAATTCGTTTGCAAAATAATCCACTCTGAATTTGCCATTGTAGATCTCGTAATTAAGATGCTCACGCTTCATCTAGCATGGTTGTATAATATAATAATTTAAATTTAGAGATAAGAAATAAATCTCGATGGTCTAAATTAAAAAGGTCTAGACTCTCAAATATATAATGTCAATCGAGAATTCAATAGAGCGTGGCCATTACACAGAATTTAAAAATGTCTGTTTGTGAATTCATTTCAATGTCAGATTAGAAAAAAAATCAATGAGCATTTTAGTCCATTCAATTCCACCATCATAAAGAGATTGTAATTACTCCTTTGTTTTATTGTTACTGTCTCTAAAAAGCTTTCAAGCTGAATATCTTTTCGAAATGCTCAAGAAAGCAGTTGCAATGTTTTGATATTTAAAGATAACGTAAAATTCATGTTACTTCTAAATGGCAGGAAATCTGAGTGACATAATTACATGGATTTAAATAAAAGGCTTTTGTTCCAGAGAAATATTATTTAACCCTAAACGTTTCGGCTGTTAAACGCCCATCTTCAGGGGAAATCTTAAAATACAAAAAATGTCTGGACGCAGCAAGTGCCTTATGGAAGTGAATTTTCATACAAATGTTCTTCATAGAAAATATGACTCTTTAATGCAAGCAGGCATCAATTTGGTCACCGGTATAACCTATATAGTAGAAACAATGTACCATATTTTATCAAAATAACTTCTTGTTTGAAAATGTACAAACATTTCCGAAAACAAACTCAAAATGTTTCCGAGAAAATATGTTTCCTAGCCAACAAACCTTAACAGCAAATTGAGTTATTGAATTTTGAAGCATTTAATAAAAATTCGCTACCAAAACTTCGTATCGATTTTTTTTACAAAGATGCATCATATTTTGATAAAAATGCAAAAATGCAATAAGGAATGTTCAGAAATAAAATGTAGGTATAACCAAGGACTTATGTGCCTCCCTGTGATTGCCAAAATAATTTTATAAGATGCAGCTCAAAACGCCCTATAAGTAATGTATACAAAGTTTTCTCTTATCTTGCATAATAACAATTATATTGAGCTATGCCGTAAAAATACCTCACCCTTTATATATTTAAACAGAAAGTAAACCCGAATATGGATTCTCGGGGGTCCTAGTTGCGCTCATTTGAAGAAATCTCTTAGAATTCAAAAGTCGCGGTCTCCTCATTAAGGATTTTTTTCTACGAAAACTGGCTAAAAATTATAGACCGTTAAACCATAAAATAAACTGAAACTACTGCCAAAGCATCAGAGAAAGGGTCTATTTGAAATGAATTTTCTGGAAATATTTTAGTAAAATGAAGGACAATGATGGTTAAGGCTGAAACTTAAGGGTTTGCAGAACACTCTTTACACAATCCGTATTTCTTTCAGGTTCTTTGCCAATTTTGACGTTTCAAATCGCGACTTTGACCTCTTGAGGAAAACCCGATTTTTTTTTCTTTGAATGCCTATAACTTTATTCTTTAAACTTGCAGACCTACATTTTGGCAACTTGTTCGCTCTTTATAACTCAAATACGCGTACCGAATCTGGTTGCCCTTACTTTGTTATTTCCAGAGATATAAATTTTTCTCGAAAGAAAACATATATATAGATAGATAGATAGATAAATTTATTTGTCATGAGCTGATACAATGTTTCAGATAAGACACGTCAATAAAATTATAAAACATAAGAATCAATAAGTAAAATAATGTACAAAATATTCACATAAACACAAACAGTCACACACTATATCACCACGAAATAACAAATAAGACATCAAAAAGACTAAATATATGCGACATCACAACAACTATGATGCCCTTAGGTGAGTTTCGAACTCATCGACAGAATAAAAACACTGCGAATATAGATACTGCTTAAGCTCTCTCTCGAATTGCGCCACGGTACGACAATCCCTAATATGATTAGGCAGCAGATTAAAATAATAAGAACCCGCATACAACGGCGACTTTTTATAAAATGAATTATTAGGTTTATTCAGATATATATTATCTCTAAAGCGAATGTTATAGCTATGTAAATTGTAATTGTGTGGCAAATTATTTCTCTTCTTAAATACATAACACATTAGCTTCAGTAAATAAACCCCAACAACTGTCAGAATTTTATTATTTTTGAAAACCTCCCTACAAGATTCCCGAAACTCAAGGTTAAAAATCAGGCGCATAATGCGTTTTTGATGTAGGAGAAACCTAGCTGCATCCGTCGCCTGACCCCACGACACTATGTTATAATTTATAGCTGAGTGGCCAAGAGCGTAGTACGCAGTCAACAGGCCATCTAAATTAAGGTAGGACTTTAAAGTCTTTAGAATGTAAAAACATCTGTTCAGCCTTGAGCAAACTGCATCAACATTAGCGGACCAGGAGAAAACTCTGTCAATTACTGTTCCCAGAAATGATGTGGAGACAACAGAAGTTAAAGAGCTGCCATTGAAGTTAACACTGATGTCAACACGCGGACTTAACTTAGTTTGGAAATGCAGCAATTGCGTCTTGTCATAGTTAATAATCATATTGTTTTTTTGTACACCAGCTGCTGAATTCATTTAAAACGTTCTTAATTTTTTTATAGAGAGATGGAAGATTTGAGGCTGAGACCAAAATTGACGTATAATCAGCGTACATGAATACCAATCCATTTGATATATGTTTTGGCAAGTCGTTAACATAAAGCAGGAACAGCAGAGGGCCTAAAATGCTTCCCTGTGGGGCGCCAGTGTTTATGACTTTTGAGTCTGATAAGGCATCGCCCATCCTAACAACAAGTTTTCTGTTAGAACAGAAATGACCGAATCCAGTTGTTCAAATTCCCTCTAATTCCCATATAATGAAGTTTGTCACAAACAAAGCCAGAATTTATCGTGTCGAACGCACGGGACAGATCAAAAAATAACCCCACCGTGTATTCCTTCAAATCCATCCTTTCCAGTGTCGCCTGCACAAAATCAGTCACCGCTGATTCCGCGGAGATATATATATATATATATATATATATATATATATATATATATATATATATATATATATATATATATATATATAATTTTTTGTTTTAACCTGTGGAATTAAAAATGAAGCAGGCGTCTCTAGTTTCATTTTTAGTTCCACAGGTTAAAACAAAAAATTCTTCCTTAATTTTCAATAACAATTGGTCCATTACGGGTTAGCAACACCTCTGGCTTAGTGGGTCCAACCTGCTACAACAGATGAAGCGTGTTCCTTAGGTATCCAATGGTATAGTTTTTTAGTCCTGTTCGCCATTTTGACGTTTTCATGTTTCATAAAGAGATATAAAAATAATTCACTTCGGTTTTCACTCTTGCTCGGTCAATAGGTTTGATATTCTCTGAAAGTTTCTTTTCAGCTGCATGGCTTGCTAGTGTTTGTGCTATATGCTTTGCTTCCATTATTACCTTCAGCCTAACTTATAAAAAAAAACCTTATAAGGGGTAGATTTTTTGAGACTTTTTAGATTTTTAAGAATTTTTAAATTCAGATTCATTGTAGGTTTGATTTTCATAACAAAACTAGCTGTTATTACAGCTCAATTTAACTTGTGTTTGTATTTTGTTGCATGTAGTAGTGTATGACTTTGTACTTGTAATTTTTGATAGCTGTGTAGTTAGACAGTTTGTAATCTTTTAACTTTTGACTTAGTGTTGAGGTTTAACTTTATGTCGCCTCATTTTTATCTTTTTATCTTGTGTTCTGCAATGTACGCTTGCAGAAGTAGCCTCCCGGAAAACTCAGTTTTTCTGACAAGCCTTTTATAAAATTCTAGATTCCCCTGAGGATGACCGGTTAAAAAGGTCGAAACGCGTCGGGAAAAGGAATAAATAAATTGTTTGGAAGAAATAGCCTTTTTATTCAATACACCCAAAAGATATACAAAATAGAATCAGAAGCAAATTGGAGAACTGCTTAAATATTCCTAATCCAGTATTATTAAAACAAAAAGTGGAGGCGTTTAAGTCTTAAAATAATTAGAAAAATATTTAAATTATCGCATTTATATGCTACGTAGTATATCTGACTTTAAAAGGTTGCCGACCATTTTACGGTATATATATATATAATTATGAATTCTATAAAAGGATATAGAAATGGGTTTTAATCTTTGTATAATATTTCGCTGTTCTCTCGTAGATAAGATTAAGTGAAACTGATGAAAACATTCTTGCAAAGCTAGCAGAGTTGGTCAACATTAACCCTTTAATCGAGGCATAGCTCCACGGATGCTTTTAATCCTCTAATTCTTTGTATAAACATCAATATTATTCATGTAGGGATTTATGTGGAGATGGAATTTCTAAACGGAGCTCCTCCAATAATGCTGTGGCTAAATACGTGAAAATGCATAAACGAATAGCCGCCAATTCACCGAAGCTCGATTCAAAACCGCTTCAATTACACTGAAAATATTCAAGGAAGGATTTTAAGTTACTCGTAATCAAAAATTTTTAAAGTTTGCCAGGAGAAAGATTCTTTATTTGTCTTACTATACAAAAGTACCACTTTGTTTAGAGTTTGCTCCATTTTCAGGCCTTTTTCATCAAGGTAGGTCAACAAAATACTTTATTCTATACTATATCTACTTTTACTTAAGGGAAATTTTATGAATTTACTTACTAAGAAATTTAACCCCGCCGTTTTTTGTGCAAAGGCATGATGTGAGTCATTTGTAATGTAACTTAGAGTTGAGGTTTCTTTCCTGTGGACATCGAATTCAAGAGTCATTATTTTTAATAACTAGTACATTTAGAAAAGGAAGTTTACTCTGTTAACTTCTAATTCGTGGGTGAATTTTATTGAATCAAATTGAAAGTTCAGTCTTTTAATAAATGCATAATGCCTCTTTTGAAATAGATATCCACAGGAAGGAAACTACCATTCTAAGTTACATTCCAAATGACTCACATTATACGTTTGCACAAAAAACGGCCGGTTTAAATTTCTTCGTAAATAGATTAATAAAATTTATCTTAAGTAAAAGTATATATAGGGTGGCGCATTGAAAACGGAACAGACCGATTTGCGCCCAGAGAATTTTTTTTTAAGAAACGGTGAAACACGACAATTTTAATATTGAGGGGGGCATATTTTGACATAAAACTCAACTTTGTCACATCAACCCTTAAGGATGGTGATAACAACCCTTATATTTTAAATAGGGAACATGGGTTGGGTGTTACATCATTTGAGATCACTTTCTTTTCTGAATTCAGCACACTATTTTTTTTTAGAAGTTTTATCAACTCGTTTAAAAATTATTCACAGTTGAAGATGCAAAAACACATTTAACTCATTCCTATAATAAATGTACTGATAGTCAATGTTTTGTTGGTTTGTAAACAAAAAATTGACTACCAGAACATTTCTTACCGGAATGAGAAAAATGCGGTTTATTATTTCAGTTTATCGGTCGCTTTGATACTTGATAGTACTACCGAAAATTATTTTTACAATGGTGTATTCTGTAGAAGAGTTGAAATAATTACTCTTTCAAAAACGATGACTGTTCCAACCGTACCGCAAATTTGTTTAATGAACGACATCCGAACAGACATGTTAACAGAAAATACATTTTGAAGCTAGTTGCAAAGTTTTGACAAAGTGGTTCAGTGGCCAACAAAAAACGGGATCCTGAACGTGAATTTCCGGTTAGAAATGAGACTACTGAGATTGAAGTTTTGGCACAAATTGCTGCAGACCCAACTTTGAGCACGAGAAAATTGGACACTGTTTCAAACATCAAAAGAAGAACTATTCAGAGAATATTAAAGCATCATCAAATTTCACCCGTATAAAATTCATCTTGTACAACAACTGAATGAAGATGATTTTGATCGGCGGCTGGAGTTTTGTGAAGTGATGACTGCACGAATAGCTGATAACGGGAACTTTCTGTTCAATAGCTGTTTTTCAGACGAGTGTGCGTTTTTATTAAACGTCATAATTGTCGTTATTGGGCAGATAATAATCCAAGAAATTTTCACGAAGTCCACACTCAAACTCCACAGAAATTGAATGTCTGGACTGACATTTTTGGAGACCGTTTAATCGGACCAATTTTTCTTGATGGCAATTTGATTGGCAAAACGTATTTGGAGTTAGTAAAAGATATCGTTTACCCTCTACTAATTGACATTATTGAAAATGATGATCGCTATCAAGAAAATCAATTAGTGTTTCAACAAGATGGAGCTCCTCCGCATTTTTCACAACGTTTTAGGGAGTTTTTAAACAGAGAGTTTCCAGAGCAATGGATTGGACGTAGAGGTGCTATTGAGTGGCCCCCTAGATCACCGAATTTAACTCCTTTAGACTTCTTTCTATGGGGCCATTTAAAGAGTAGAATAACAGAACTGGAGTCTCTGGAAGAATTACTACGACGCACTGTTGTAGAATGCCGTCTAATAACTCCACAAATGATCCAGAATGTCAGAGCTCGTTTTGAACAGAATTTGTACTTTGTATGGAAGCTGGTGGTCAACAATTTGAACACTTACTTAACTGAAAAAACATTTTTGAACATTTGGTTTTTCTTTTTTTTAACGAAAAATTGACTAATTAGTGCATTTCTTATCACAATAAATGAAATGCGTTCTTGCAACTCCAACTGTGAACAATAAAAATAAAAATAAAGAGTATTATTTACTATTGTTATTAGGAAATTTAAGTATCTTTAATTTTATTTTTCACGCAACAAAACTTTTATTAGTACACACTATAAATTAACATCAACCGAGGATATGTGATTCTATTTGTGCGAGTTGAACGTCTGGGCGTTCCCGTTTAGAATGCAGTGTTGATCACGTTAAATATCC
Organism: Tillus elongatus; assembly: GCA_964006375.1. Taxonomy (NCBI): domain Eukaryota; kingdom Metazoa; phylum Arthropoda; class Insecta; order Coleoptera; family Cleridae; genus Tillus; species Tillus elongatus. The sequence continues at coordinate 130,252,006 of OZ023269.1, forward strand.
CTACCTTCCTTATAGAAAGGAAGGAGTTCGGCTTCGATAATAAGGATGGCGGGCGAAACTGCTCCCTCGCGTCAGTAATTGGTTATAGGACCGACTTTCAATAACAAAATCTAATATTACAGAGTAAATTTTTGATAAAATACTTGTTTTTTCTTATATGAAAGCACACAATCAATTAGTTATATAAGATCTGTAAGTACCAATTTGAGGTTGAGAGCTAACTTCTCAACTTCTGGGATGTTTATATAAAAATATGGGAATATATTTCTCAAATAAATTACCTGGGAAGGACATACTTGTTAAAAAACTTTTAATAGCTCTAGGATATTAATTTTTTACTCCAGTTTGGTTCGGATGTTAAAAAGGAAATCCTTGGGAGCTTCAAGATATATATCTGCAATTACAGTAGCAAAAAGTTTAAAACAAATTAACCGACCCATTTCCAATAGAGTCTTGTAACTCTCTAACTACCTTATTTCTCTTAAATCCTGCGAAAGAACAAATGGATATTAAAATCCCTTGTAATTTCTGTCTAAATTAATCAAGTCATAAGAAGTTCAGACGCTTTAACTAGTGTCTTTTGTGAAAGAAGAGTACGATTTATTTAATATTTATTACCCTAATTTTGTTTCGCCTCTTAATTTGCTAAATGTAACTTCCTTCTCCGTGGTATTGTTAAAAGTTTTAAAAGAACTGCAATAAAAAATAACGTTATTGTATGTCTTCTCTTGAACAGAACGAAATATTCTAGAAAACATATTTTGATCAGTTGGCTTTCAGTTTTGTAGCGGAAAATTTCCTGCTAAGCTGGATGAATATTCAGAAAGGCTAGGCAATTTCAGGAAATAGTTGCTATTCATAAAATGATATACTGGCAAATTTCCATTATAGTAGACGAAAAGGACATACGCTTTCAACAATTCGGTTCTGGGATTCACACAAGCCACATCTTGTATCCTTTACTGTGTCAAAAGAACTGAAAGTAAAATACACTAGGTGACATTTAGGATGCATCAAGGTAAGAGCATGCTGTTTCTGTTTCAAGTTTCCGACAGTGGCATCACTTAGCAAATAACTAGTGAGTAGTGGGGTGGTGCTTCATAATGTTGGAAACGTAAAATCTCTTTTTGATATTGTGACTGTGTGATAAGTATAACCATATTGTTAGTATTTTGAGAGGGAGAGGGTCGCGAAAGGATTCGTAAATAAAATATAAAATTCTACTAAGTTAATCCATTACTAAGTGAAAAATATTAATGGGTACAAATAAATAACTGGAGACTATTTCGCGTTATCTACCTTTGATTGCACAACATTTTCCAAGTGTCAGTATGGTCGAATAGTCTTGCTGATAAGAAAAGGAACGATGGTTCAAATCTCGGCGTAGACTGCATTTCTCTTTTAGCTTTTTTAAACTTTTATTTTCGTCTTTGATGCAATTTCAAAGTTATCTTATGTATTTCCAATATTTTTTAGCGACTTTTGGTTGAAAAAAAATTACGAATGAAAGATAAGCACTTTGAAGACTTTTAATTCAAGTTTAATAGCAGCTATTGTTGTCCTTAGTTGGTAAAACCGTTCCACAGTTAACATGGACGTAGATATTTGTGACATCAGAAGAGGTTGTTTTCTTTTCTACAACCGGACTCAATTTTTACAGCATCCACAGGCCAAAGAATTTTCTCTGTGAAGCTATCTTCATTCTGTATTCAGATCAGATTTTGAGTATTTTTTATCTATTTCTATTAGCTAATTTTCTTCTACAAAATGTTCTTTTAATAGCGAATTTTAATAAAAATTATTCATTTGATGGAACATTTTTTAAACAAAATTCGTCGAAAATAAGGTTTTAATGGATTTTCGTGCAAACAAATTATTTTATTTTCAATTTTAATAACACATGAAGTATATAATTTGAATTGTATGTACGCTTTTAGCAAAATTTTGTATAAAAAAATATTTAACCAATTTTTGCAAAACAAATTTGTGCTTCCGTAGAAATCATTTTTTGCAAGATATTTTTGTGACATTTTGATAATTAATGATACATGTTTAATAAGTTATTATAAAAAAATGTTTACGGATTTTCTTGAAACACTTATTGCTTGCGAATTTTCATGAGATTTTTGTTGTCACATCGAAAAAGTTGTTGGGAAAAATTATATTTTGGTAGGTCTGTAAATAGCTTGAAATGATTCGTTGGCCAGGAAAATCGAATTTATATATATATATATATATATATATATATATATATATATATATATATATATATATATATATATATATATAACGTCGAAGTCGCGATTTCAGAAGTCAAAATTGGCAACATTTCGGTAAGGAACCTGCAACAAATACGGATTATGTAAAGATGCCCTTCATTTTAGTAAAATATTTCCAGAAATTCTATTTCAAATAGACCCTTTCTCTGATGCTTTCGTGGTAGTTTTATAAGTTTGTGGTTTAACGGCCTATAATTTTTAGTTAATTTTCGAAGAAATAATTAGTTAATGAGGAGACAGCGACTTTTGAATTTTAAAAAGATTTCTTCAAATGAGCGCAAACTAGGTCCACTAGAATCCATATATGGGTTTTGTTTCAGTTTTTATCTGTTTACATATATACAAGGTGACGCATTTCTACGATAAAGCTCACTATAATTGTTATTATAAAAGATACGGAAAAAGTTGCATACGTTAATTATAGGTTGTCTTGAGCCGCGTCTTACAAAATTATTTTGACAATCACAGGGTGGTGATAAGTCGTTGGTGATACCTACATTTTTTTTTCAGACACCCTTATATTATTGGAGTTTTACAATTTTTTATCGAAATATGATGCATGTTTGTAAGAAAAAATGGAGGCGCAGTAAGTGCGTTGTGGTAGCGTATTTTCATTAAATGTTCAAATTTGAATAACTTAATTTGCTATTAACCTAAGGTTTGCTGGCTAGAAAATCAGTTTTCTCGAAAACATCTTAAGTTTATTTTCGGAAAAATTTTGTACATTTTCAAACAATAAGTTATTTTAATAAAATATGGTACATTGTTTCTACTATATAGGTTATACAGGTAACCAGATTGATGCGTGCTTGCATTAGAGAGACATTGTTCATGGAACAGGAAGCTATGCAGGAGGGCATTCTTAGGCGTGAAAATATATTTTTTAATATCATTTAATTTATAATTAAAAATTAGTTATAGGAAAAGTCGCTACAACAATTAATGTAATATTTCATGTAGAAGTAGGTCACAGATCTATCATAAACCAAATCTATCGTAAACATTGGCATTGAAATAATATTACATATTTATCTAAATAATAAACAAGTTGGAACTGCAGCGTACAGTAAAAGGAATGCTGACTAATGAGGTCTGCAATTTTAGTGAATTTTCGTAGAAAAAATTCACTAATGGGGAGATCCCGACTTTTGAATTTTGAAAAAAAATTTGCACATGAGCGCGAACTATGACCCCTAGAACCCATATCCGGTGTCAGTTTCAATTTTTATTTGTTTATATATATATATATATATATATATATATATATATATATATATATATATATATATATATAAATATATAGGTATCACACCGATAACTCATACAATAATGGGCCGATTTTGATAAAATTTGGCATGTACCTTCCTTTTGTAAGTGGATTGGACAAGTTCGTTAGTCAGGAAAATCGGACGAGGTTTTCCGGGAAAATTTTGAGTTCTCATTCGAAAAAAAAAATTTTCTCAAAAAATAAAAAAGCTAGAATAACCAAATTTGGTAGGTAGGTTAACGATACACAAAAATTTAGATCTCTATGTTACAAGAAAAAAAAGTTATAATAAAATATTTGTGGCCAGATCATTTCTATGAAAATTCACTACCATAACGCACTTGCTGCGTTTTTGAGTTTTATGTATTATGTAGACTAAGCAAGGTTATAAGTAGTGTTGTTGTAAACATTAGCGGGACTTTTAATTAAGATTTCATTATGTAAAGATTTAGGTTTTAAATTCATTCGGTTAAATTAGTTGTAAGAATTGTTAAAGTTTATATTATTTATTAAATTTTATTACAAATTACATCGTTACTAAGTCAAAATTATCCTAGTTCTAAAAGTTGCTCCCTAATTCTCCTCCGCTTCCTTGAAGAGACATATTTGCTAATAAAAACATTTTTTGAAAATTCACTTCCACAGCGCGCTTGCTGCGTCCAGAGTGTTCTAATAATATAGCTGATACATCGAGTTTCGCTCACTTTTTACTTCGGTCCCCTTTATATCGTCAACGTATCTATCTCGTGTACTAGTTTAGAAATAACAAATAAAATAAGCAACTTATTTAGTTTGAGTAGTTTTCAATATAAGGCATCTTAGAATACACCACTATGCACTTTTCCAAATCCTTTGGTAAACTGAACGGAGGCAAAGCCATCAATTTCATTAAACTCTAATGCAACCACAAAAATGTGACGGAACTACATGAGAAAGATACCAAATGTAGTTTGTTTCACATATACAAGAAACGACAATGTAACAGAGGAGATATTTTGAAAACCGTCAAAGAATTGCATATACACTCAATGGAATTTCCCTTTTAACATTTTCAATTCCCACTTCCCAGTTCTCGGAGCTTCATACAAAAGCAAACTGACTATCACCGCATGTATATGCACCATTTCCTGTAGATCTTTCAAAGATGATATTTTCCTCTAAGGGTTCTTTAAGATGCACAAAGCCGCATTTTGATTTGAACCTTCCCGTTTTATAAACAAGCGACTCGTTTTTATGCAGCGCTGTGTTATGCAGAAAACACCATATACACTCACAAGCAAAACGAATGTGGCGGCCTTTACTAAACGACGGTTTAGTGGCTAACCACTCATTAAAATACGAGGGGAATTTTTAATTTCCATCACAAAGACAGTAGACGTTGCTGGACGTCTGACAAAGCTAGTTTACAATTTTACAAAATTACAGTGTGATCAACTACAACATCAAATCAAATAGGCCACTGAAGACAAACAGTTGCCAGTAAGATTCCCCAGACTGTCCAGGGCTCAGATATGGGAAGTCAAGAGAGCTGTGAAGCTGCTAAATCTTATCATAGGGCAGCTCAGAAACACAACAGGTCTCTTGACGGGACACATGGCCGTCAAGAAACACCTGCATAAAATGGGGCGGTTCGAGGGGACCTCGCATGCGGACTCTGCGGCGAGGGGGAGGAATCAGCCCAGCACATCTTGTGCGAGTGTAAAGCGCTGGACCGCAAAAGACAACTGATCCACGGTCAGTCTAGACCGGAGACAGAGCAATATAAAACTTCACCCTACCAATCGCTGTGCAGACTAGTTCAAAGTGATTTTGGAATGGGTGGAGTAAGACTAAGGGTATGCACAATCAACCAAAGGTTGCAGTGCTATCGGGGCGGCAAGGCAGCCGACGAGCCGTGAGGGGAAAAAAGATTCAATTTGTTTAATAGACACTGTTTTATAGAGCAGGGGCATTTTTTCTATCATATTATTTTGTCTGCGGAAAAAATGTCGTGCCGAATTTTCAAAAACTGTAAATGCAGGTCTCAGTCGGAGCAAAATTTAGTGTCATATAACTTTTCTCCAACCATTATGTCCCTTACAAATTATTATTAATAGTCTTTTACAACCTTATTCATGTGAGACATGGTGATGATCTCATTAGTGAATTTTTATAAGAAAATTCACTAATACCATGTAAATGAATGCCCAATAAAAATAGGCCTCGGAACTGTACCCCGCGGGACAGAACATGTTACCACTTCTTCTTTGTTAGGCACGTCACATAAATTTTAGTCTTTGGATCATAGTGATGGACTTATTTTTTATCCAGAGTGACAGAGGGGATTAAATAAAATAATGGCAGATATGTCTTTTTTTAATGAAAGCAGGCATCAAATTTGGCTAAGTATTTTTTTGCACAAAATTCTGCTAAAAGAACACATAAAATTTAAATTATATACCTAATCTGTAATTAAAATTGAAAATAAAATATTTAAATTGAAAATCCATTAAAAACTTACTTTCGACGAATTTAGTTTAAAAAATGTTCCATCAAATGAATAATTTTTCATACAAAAATTCTCAAATGTTTCTTCAAAGAAAATTCATTAAATTCATTAATAAGAAAATTCGATATTAAAGGAACATTTTGTACAAGAACATTAACTAATAGAAATAGAAATAAATTAAATAAATTAAAAAATATTCAAAATCTGATCTAAGTACAGAACGAGAGCTTCTTCTGTGGCTTCACAGAGAACATTCTTTTCCCTGTGGACACTTTAAAATTTTTATCCGGCTATAGAGAAAATAACAACCTCTTCTCATGTCACAAATCTCTACGTCTGTATTAAATGTGGCAACTAAGCACACCAACAGCTAATATTAAACTTGAATTAAAAGTCATAGAAGTGCTTATCTTTTATTTTCAATAAAAAGTCCCTAAAAATATATTGGAATTACACAATTCGATCAGATAACGTTATAATGGAATCAAAGACGAAAATAAGTAAAGAAAAGTTATAAGAGAAATTCAGTCAACACTGAGATTTGAACCCATGTCCCTTCGCTCATCAGACAGGCATCCTAACCGCTAAACCACGTAATGCTTCTGGAAAACTGCAATGAAGAAAGGTAGATTACCGATAATGGTCTTAAGTTATTTATTTGTAATATGAAAGCTCTTTAGAGGCAGATTTTGCAGTAATTTTAACAAATGAGGAGTAGCATAGGAATATTTATACTAATTTTCACGTTTCAAATCTCCGGTTTGATATTTACAGGAGAAAAATTGTAAAATTCTTAAAGTAATCTTTCTGGCACTTCTTGAACTTTTTACGCCATGAAAAGATAAACGTTGTCTGTAATATTTAATAGATTTTGTTTAACATATACAATATTTTGGTAGTGCGTCTTCTCTGACTTTTAGTGGCACTCAAATGTTGCTTCATTAAGTGCCTATAACTTTGTTTTCTTTCAACGTAGAGACTTAAGAAAATGTTGGTGCAGAGTTTAGTTTCTACAACGTAAACCAGCCTGCCAAATGTGGTTGCCATAGCTTTGTTATTTCCGGAGATATGAATTTTTTCCAGAAAAAAACTAAAATTTTCCCGGAAAAACTGGTTCGATTTTCCTGGGTAACGAACATATCCAAGCCACTTGCAAAAAGAAGTTACTCGCCAAATTTTATCAAAGTAGATTTGTTTATGTATATATATATATATATATATATATATATATATATATATATATATATATATATATATATATATATATATATATATATATATATATATATATAAATTGAAACTGACCCTGGATGTGGGTTCTAGCAGGCCTAGTTCGCGCTCATTTAAAGAATTTTTTTTCAAAATTCAAAAGTATAGATCTTCTCATTAGTGAATTTTTAAAAGAAAATTCACTAAAGATGCTGGGAAAGGTGCAAGACCAACAAAGCTTGCTGAAAGTAATCAAGATAATGACGGCAAAATTTATTGAACATATTCTGACACAATAACGTTCTGACAACAATGTTTAAACGATACATACTTGAAAAAAACCTAAAGATGTATACCAAGAGAAAAACTTCAGGAAAACCTTTTCTAATTGATGAATTGCGGAAGCTACTACAATAAAATGACAAAAACTGCTGTAGACAGATAGCATAGCTGTGACGACAAGTCGACAACGATATCGCCTTTAGGCTGTCATGATTATATAATTTTTATACGTTTTACGCCAAACGTATGAAAGCTTTATTGGCGTGTATCTCTTCCAGCTTGAAATTGATCCATGTTTATTCTCCATGCTTTTGTGTTCAATTCAAAGCCTATTTTGTCATCGGGATCATCCTCTCTCTTTGTAACCTGACCTGGTGTATGTATAAACACAGCCATATGCATCACTAACGGTTAGTGACCATTACCAGAGGCAAACTAGATGACGCTAGTGTAGTTGACACGTAATGTATCCCTACATTCGATGTATTACTAGGAATAATATTCACATGCCATACAAATTCAACCAGCTATTGGTTTGTCGATCCTCTGAACTGTCGTTTCACAATTCGTAATTGTCAACGTCAACAGACCGTCAATATTAGCAGTAAGTTAAGGGCATTTACTAGGATATGTAATCGTTCCATGCTGCATATTGCGTGGGGAAATGTATGTATGACCCTAAAGGTAAGAGGTGTTAATAAAATATAATAATTTTAATCTAATGTGTAAGGATTGGAACCTGTGATGAGCACTGATAAGTACAATTTGGAGATCCCAATTCATCACAATACAGTTTTTAGATCCGACGATCGTTTTGCTAACAAAGTTAGCGTCATCAAGGGAATGAGTTTACTCTTACCTTGATAAGGGGATGAGTACACTCATCCCCTTGATGATGCTAACTTTGTTAGCGAAAAGATCATCGGGTCTAAAAACTGTAGTGTGATGATTCTCCAAATTGTACTTATAATATTAATACCCTTAAAATAATTCGTTAATAGATATAATAATACCAATAGTATTATATATTGGTATTAGTACATGTAAAAATATGTTTACATAAGTCGATATAATAATTTAAAACTGATTAATGTAACCAACCTCCTCAAATTAAAAAAAAACTACTAATGAGGGATCTCGACTTTTAAGTTTCAATTTTTATATGTTTATATATATATATATATATATATATATATATATATATATATATATATATATATATATATATATATATATATATATATCTATATACATAAGGGGTGAACAATTTCTGTAAGTTTAATGACAAAAAAGTTAGAGGCATTTAACGGAAAAGTTTTGGGTTTTTCTTCAAATTGTAAAAAGTCGCGTTTTGAAACGTCAAAATTGGCAACATTTAGGCAAAGAACCTAAAAGAAATACGGATTGTGAAAAGAGTGTTCTGCAAACCCTTCAGTTTCAGCTTCAACCATCATTGCCCTTCATTTTACTAAAATATTTCCAGAAAATTCATTCCAAATAGACCCTTTCTCTGATGCTTTGGCAGTAGTTATAATTAAACCATAAACTTAACTAAAACCACTGCCTATAATTTTTAGCTAATGTGCGTAGAAAAAATTCGTTATTGAGACCGCGGCTTTTTAATTATAAAAAAATTTCGCCAAATAAGCGCAAACTAGGCCACCTAGAATCCCTATCTTGGTTTATTTTGTGTTTACATATGTACAGGGTGGCGCATTCCTACGTTAAAGCTCAATATAATTGTTATTATGCAAGATACGAGAAAAAAACTGTCTACATTACCTATAGGGTGTCTTGAGCTGCATCTTATAAAGTTATGTTGACAATCACTGGGTGGTCCATAAATCGTTGGTGATACCAACAATTTTTTTTTGAACATTCCTTATTGCATTTGTGCATTTTTCATCGAAATATAATGCATGTTTGTAAAAAAAAATGGAGACGCGATAAGTGCGTTTTGGTAGCGAATTTTCATTAAATGCTTCAAAATTCAATAACTCAATTTGCTATTAACCTAAGGTTCGTTGGCTAGGAAACGAGTTCTCTCGGAAGCGTTTTAAGTTTAATTTCGGAAAATTTTTGTAAATTTTCAACAAGGTATTTTGATAAAATACGGTACATTGTTTCTACTATATAGGTTATACCGGTGACCAAATTGATTCCTGCTTGCATTAAAGAGACATATTTGCTATTAAAAACATTTTTTCTAGATCTACGGACGTATCACAATTTATTTCCAACATTCAAGCATTTTTCAAATCCCTGCCGCAGCGAATGAAAATATTTAATGCAACTTCAGAACTACTACAGGTAGAATTAAACACTTCGTATAATAGAAACAGAAAATAATTTATAATCCACAGAGTATTGGTAGTTTAATTTTATAGTTACATCAAAACAAACACAACAGCAAAAAAACAACAGAATTAAAGTAAAATGATAAAAACCTCATTGATTTATAGCACCCCTAATAACTTCACGGATCACAGACGAATTTTTCAGTTGGTGTTTCAGTGACACAGCCAACAAAAGCTGCAATTCTGTGGAAGTCAGCGCACAGTTCCAGAAACCCAGCGTCGAATATAAGCAATTGTTATTTTGAAATACATATATCTGCTTTTGGAACAGTATCAGACAGGAGACATCAAGAGGTAAAAGATGGGGGAATAAGGGGGCAATTGGGGGTATAGATACGATACAGCGGTTTGTCCTAGAGACGCCTTAGATGAATTATGCTCCTTGCACCAGCTACAGATTGTATTTCTGGTCGTGATTGGAATTTATTCGTTCACCCGCCACACACCGATCATACGTGCTGTGGATCCTGTTGAAACCACATACGAGATCTGGATTAACCGTTGTTGCCACGTATATGTGATGCGAGTAATGCTACTACAACATAATGATCGAGTTACTATATTTGCAAATCATTTTCTATGGATACAAATACATATTTTTGACGTAGAATACATATTATTTGACGTAGTCTTACTTTCCAGGCCTGCAGTAGACCGTCCGAACACAAAATCAAACGTTACATGTTCATGTAACGTTTGAAATTGCTGTATTTTCTGACTGACAAAACGGACATGCTTATACGACCTTTCGACATGCAAAGAAACAAAATATATAAATAATATAACATGAGCGCACTATTGCGTCATTCGGAATATTGAGAGGGTCTGAGGTGGAATAACTGTGATATGCACAGCGTGGCAAACACTATATTTAGTATATATCTCTGTGATCTGATCTGGTTGATGTATTGATGAAATTGCATTATTAGGTGCTATCTATACAGGTGTCCAATATAAAAGGTTGCACAAGGGTTATCACGAGAACTGCTAGGGATTGAATGTAACAAGTTTTGCTAGGGTTCTAAAAAGTTTCCCCCTCGCAAGCGAAATCGAAACATTTTAGGGTTGTTCAAAATTCTCAGCAGTTTTCGGGAAAACTCTGATATAACAGTCCAAATTTCCTTGGACACTTCTATGTGATTAAAAGTGTGGACGCAGCAAGTGCGTTATGCTAGTGAATTTTCATAAAAATGTTTTAATAGCAAATATGTCTTTTCTTTTAATGAAAGCAGGCATGAAATTTGGTTACCAGTATAACCTATATAGTAGAAACAATGTACCATATTTCATCAAAATAATTTTATTGTTTGAAAAAGCGCAAGATTTTTCCGAAAATGAACTTAAACGCGTTCGAAAAAACTGGTCCGCTTTTTCTGGACAACTAACCTCTTCAAGTTATTTACCCACCTACCAAAATATAATTATTCACAAAAACATTTTCGACGCATCTTTAAAAAAAAATCATGAAAATTCGCAAATAATTTTTTGAAAAAAAAAAATCCGAAATAATTTTTTTATAATAGCTTATTAAACATTTATCATTAATTACCAAAATTTTACAAAAAAATCTTACAAAAATGATTTCTACAGAAACATAAAAAAAAATCTCCAAAAACAACCAATATTTTGGTATTGCGTCTTCTTTGGCTTTTAGTGGCACTAAAATGTTGCTTAATTAGGTGCCTATAACTTTTTTTCTTTCACCTTAAGAGACCTAAATTTGCACGCCTTGGTTTTTACAATGTAAACCAGCTTCCCAAATTTGGTTGCCATAGGTTTGTTATTTCCGGAGATATGAATTTTTTCCAAAAGGAAACGCAAAATTTTCCCAGAAAACCTAGATCGATTTTCCTGGCTAATGAACCTGTCCAAGCCACTAATAAAATAAAGGTACCTGCCAAATGATATTAAAATGTGTCCATTATTTTTTGAGTTATCGGTGTGATATATATATATATATATATATATATATATATATATATATATATATATATATATATATATATATATATATATATATATATATATATATATATATATATATATATATATATATATATATATATATATATATATATATATATATATATATATATATATGGTGGCGCATTGAAAACGAAACAGACCGATTTGCGTCCAGAGAATTTTTTTTTTTAAGAAACGCTGAAACACGTCAAGTTTAATATTAAGGGGGATATGTTTTGACATAAAACTCAACTTTGTCACATCAACCCCTTAAAGGTGGTGATAACAATCCTCATAATTTAAATAGGGAACATGGGTCGATCATTTAAACGCCCTTTCTTTTCTGAATTCAGCACACTAATTTTTTTGTAGGTTTTATCAACTCGTTTAAAAATTATTCACAGTTGAAGATGCAACAACGCGTTTCACTCATTCAGATAAGACATGTGCTGATAGTCAATGTTTTGTTGGTTTGTAAACAAAAAAAGGACTATCAGAACATTTCTTATCGGAATGAGAGAAATGCGGTTTATTATTTCAGTTTATCGGTCGGTTTGATACTCGATACTACTACCGAAAATTAATTTCACAATGGTGTATTCTGTAGAAGAAAGAGTTGAAACAATTAGTCTTCTTTTCAAAAGAGATCACTGTGCCAACCGTACCTTAAATTTGTTTAATGAACGACATCCGAACAGACATGTTAACAGAAAAAACATGTTGGAGTTAGTTGCAAAATTTCGACAAATTGGTTCAGTATCCAACAAAAAACGGGATCCTGTACGTGAATTTCCGGTTAGAAATGAGACTACTGAGATTTAAGTTTTAGGACAAACTGCTGCAGACCCAACTTTGAGCACGAGAAAATTGGCCACTGTTTCAAACATCAAAAGAAGAACTATTCAGCGAATATTGAAGCATCATAAATTTCACCCGTATAAAATTCATCTTGTACAACAACTGAATGAAGATGATTTTGATCGGCGGCTGGAGTTTTGTGAAGTTATGACTGCACGAATAGCTGACAACGGGAACTTTCTGTTCAATATCTGTTTTTCAGACGAGTGTACGTTTTTATTAAACTCTACAGTCAATCGTCATAATTGTCGTTATTGGGCAGATAATAATCCAAGAAATTTTCACGAAGTCCACACCCAAACTCCAGAGAAATTAAATATCTGGACTGGCATTTTTGGAGACCGTCTAATCGGACCAATTTTTCTGGATGGAAATTTGAGTGGCGAAACGTACTAGAAGATATCCTTTACCCTCTACTAATTGACATTGTTGAAAATGATGATCGCTGTCAAGAAAATCAATTAGTGTTTCAACAAGATGGAGCTCCTCCGCATTTTTCACAACGTGTTAGGGAGTTTTTGAACAGAGAGTTTCCCGAGCAATGGATAGGGCGTAGTGGTGCTATTGAGTGGCGCCCCGATCATCGGATTTAACTCCTTTAGACTTCTTTCTATGGGGCCATTTAAAGAGTAGAATTTACGCAACAGAACGGGAGTCTCTGGAAGAATTATGACAATCCATTGTTGAAGAATTCCGTCTAATAGCTCCACAAATGCTCCAGAATTGAAGAGCTCGTTTTGAACAAAATGTGTACTTTTGTATGGAAGCTGGTGGTCAACAATTTGAACACTTACTTAACTGAATAAACATTTTTGAACGTTTAGTTTTGTTTTTTAGTGTTTTTTTTAACGAGAAATTGACTAATTAGTGCATTTCTTATAACAATGAATGAAATACGTTCTTGCAATTCCAACTGTGAATAATTTTTAAACTAGTTAATAAAATTTCCCAAAAAATTTGTGTGCTGAATTCAGAAAAGAAAGAGCTTTCAAATGATGTAACACTCGACTCATGTTCCCTATTTAAAATATAAGGGTTGTTATCACCACCCTTATGCGGTTGATGTGACAAAGTTGAGTTTTATGTCAAAACATGTCCCCCTCAATATTAAAACTGAGGGGGACATGTTTCAGCGTTTCTTAAAAAAAATTCTCTGGACGCAAATCGGTCTGTTTCTTTTTCAATGCGCCACCCTATATATATATATATATATATATATATATATATATATATATATATATATATATATATATATATATATATATATATATATATATATATATATATATATACAATTAAAAAAAAATTAAAGAAAATTCCTCAAAAACAACGCTTTTCTCAAAATGTGTCACATACTTGAAAATGACACTATGAATTCAAAATCGGATATTTAAAATTTGAGTAACATATGTATATATTTTCGTGTTATTATTTGTCTGGTGGGGCCTTCATTAGTAAGTAGAATTTAGTAAGTGAAACGCAAAGGGATTAATATAAAAGGTAAGTACACTTTTCAGAACCTACTTTACCACAATACATTTTTAACACCTGGCGATGGTTTCACTAACAAGATTTGCGTCATCAGATGATGAAATAACCGATTAGCAAGTATTAAAAATGCGCTATGGTGAATTAGATATATCTAAGTATACTTATCACATGTTGCAATTGTTTACTTAGTGTCGTATAAAAGAAAAGAAATAAACCCATTTCATACAAATTAGAAGGTAAAATATAATGGTCGAAACAAGTATGCCTTAACAAGTCTATTTGCTATTAAAATTTGCTTTGAGCAGGTATGCGAATGAAGTGCTGACAATTAAATGTCATTTAATTAATTGTCATAGATTGGTATGCATTGTTAATATCATTCAATAAACTATCTAGTAAATTATGGAAATTGCTTTCAAAATGTTCAGTCATCAGTAGTAGTACGGTATATAGGTTTGTTATATGGTAATACGGTAAAAGCATGATGCTCAATCGATTAATTGGTCCATTGGAAGACTCACAAACAGTACACACCCTGAATAAAACGACACCGCATTATTCTCTTCTACATTTCAATTGTCCAATGTTTAGTTTCATTGTTAAAGCCCTAGTGATTCGTTTTTGTATATGTTTAGTAATTTATTCGGTGGAACATTTTTATCGTCCAATGGGAATACTGCGATAAAACGGTAACAAAAAATGTGAATGTTGGAGCATATAGTAACAATAACAGGTCTTGCAATTTTATTTACACTCATCAACATCACAGTATAAAAGTGATGTCGCATTGCCGCGGCTTCGATGACTCTCTCTCTCTCTCTCTCTCTCTCTCTCTCTTTTCACAAGCTCATTAGATTTCATTGTAGCTTCCCCACATCATAAATTTGGGCCAGGTTTTTCACAAACTTGCCTCTTGATCTGCCTCTTCCCCTTTTCCCGAGTATGTGTTTTTCAATTAACGTTGTTGAAAAGCTTCTAAGATATGAAGAAATCTTCCTCTTAATTCCATTTAGCACCCAGCTTTTTACTCTCACCAAATAAAAAGAAATAAGGTACATTTCAACAAAGGAATTTGGGGTGGTGGAATCACGGATTCTAGGGGCATATTTGGTTCCCTTTTTGAAGATGTACTTCCTTATTCCCGCATCATCAGCTAAGTCTGTTTCATCATAATTGTAGATCCTGGCGGGTTCAATAAAGTTATCATCTTCAGTCAAGGTTTTCTTCAAAGCATCAAAAAATTTCATCATCTGGTCTGGAGATACTTCGGCTTTAGATATTTTTATGTTTTGGTTTAGGCTGTGAGTTAGCACAGGGTGTCTTTTTTATAAATTTCCTTTACGTGATAGTAAAGGATTTTTTTCACGCTCGAGGAGGTACCACCCCTTACATCAAGGGGCCGGTGAAGTCCCACCGGACGTGTCCTGTTCTACTGTATGAGTCGGTTTCCCTTATAAGCAAAAATGACGATGGCTCCTCCTTGTACAAAAAATAGGTAAAATACTCTTCCATTCGGATCTCCTGGAGAGGGGTGTACTCGAATATATATGGCCTAAATTCTAACCTGAACTCCGTCCACCATTTTCTCCAGGCTCATAGGCCCCAACTCCTCTTGCTCACCGAAACTCAAATCAGTGCTAAAACAGCCACTAATCACCTTAATTTCCCGGGGGGATGAGCTCCTTACTTTTTTTATATTGCATGGAGGCGTGTGCACGTACGTTCGTAGCAATCTATCCTGCACCAGACTCCCCAATTTAGAAGCTGGAAGAAAAGACATACTATGGATAAAACTCTCTCTCAGGGCTGCAACTAAATTCATCTGTTGCATTTACCGGTCACCTTCTGACAACAACTTTGTCCAGCTCTTTGACTACCTTTCTGAAAAAACCGACCATCTGATTTCTGAATATCCTTCCTCCGAGGTCACTATTCTTGGTGACTTCAATGTCCATAATAAGGAATGGCTAGGATCTTCAAAAACCGATCCACAAGGAAGAGCAGCGAATGCCTTTGCAGTCAGCAACTCTTTAGCCAATATGGTTCAGCAACCTACTTACTTTTCTCGCATCCCAACACACAGCTCAAATCCTTTGGATCTCCTTCTTACTACAAATCCTGACTGCTATAAGATATCAGTCACCGCCTCTCTGAGTCGCTCAGACCACGGCATGGTCACTGCTTCCTGCGCAATGCAACCCGAGGTCACACAGTCATCACACCCACGTAAGGTTTGGCACTACAACTCCTCGAACTGGGACGAAATGCGAGATTACTTTTCTCATTTCCATGGGCGTCTGTCTGCTTCTCTCGTCCTGACCCCTCTGATATCTCACAAAACGTCACCGAAATTATCCAAGCTGGCATGGAATTATTTATTCCACGTACACAAAAAACCTCTGCAGCCACTCAACAGCCCTGGTTCTCTAAATCCTGTGACAAGGCCAGACCTGAAAAGGTCAAAGCTCACAAAAAGCTTCTACGCAATCCCAGTCAAGAAAACCGTCAACATTTAACGACGAAAGAAACCGCTATGTCCCCATTCTTTCTGAGGCAAAAAACTCGTTTAATAACCACATCAAAAACAAAGTCCTTTTAAGCTCCAGCGGCAGCAAACCCTTCTGGGCTCTTGCTAAATCTATTGGGAATAATTTCTGCAAGAGCATGTTCCCACCTCTTGTCTCAGGGGATGAAATTGTTTCTACCGCCCTGGGCAAGGCTGAACTTTTTGCCTCGTTGTTCGCCGGCAATTCTACTCTCAACCCACCTCCAAATGTTCAACCACCAACAGTCCCCAATGTCGCGCATAAAATGAGGGATATCATTTTTAAAACTAAAAAGCTACGAAAGATGCTCTCTTCTCTTAATACCAGGAAAGCCTCTGACCTTGACGAGCTCCCAGCAATTGTTCTCAAACAATGTGCACCAGAACTTGCTCCTGTCCTGGCTCGTCTGTTCTAGACATCTTACAATAGAGGTATATTCCCTAGTAACTGAAAAGCGCTTCCTAGCAACTACAGTCCTATTTCTCTCCTTTCAGTCGTCTCTAAAGTGATGGAAAAATATATAAACACCGAATTACTAAAATTTCTTGAAAAACAGTCCAATCCACGACAGGCAGTATGGATTCCGTCAGCGCAGATCAACTGCCGACCTCCTTTCCTTTGTCACCCATTCTTGGAACAAGTCTATGGAACTACACGGTGAATCCCAGATTGTCGCTCTAGACATATCCAAAGCATTCGACCAGGTCTGGCACGCAGCGCTGCTTAATAAACTACCGGCCTATGGCCTACCACTAAAACTCTGTACGTGGACAGCAAATTTCCTCTCCAACCGGAGCATTTCTGTTGTCGTGGATAGCTATTCCTCTAAACTGTATCCAATTAATGCAGGAGTTCCTCAAGGTTCAGCTTTAGCCCCTAGTTTGTTCCTTCTCCACATTAATGGCCTCCTCTCTAGCAGTTACGCGAATGACAGCACCCTCCACTCAAATATATAATATTCTAAGCCTGTATCTTTAGCCCAATTAGTTGAGGATCGCAGACTCATGGAGGGTTCTATCTCCGTAAATCTCCAAAAAATATTAGACTGTGGAAGTAGAAATCTTGTCCAGTTCAACCCCACCAAATCACAGTCTTGCTTTCTATCTCATAAGGGATACACCAGCCATAGACCCATCACAATGAACAACCAAATTATTCAAAGTAATGAGTCGTTTTCACTTGTTGGCATTTCTGTGGATCGAAATCTCAATTGGCACCAACATGTGATATCAATTGCAGAAGCGGCTGTTAAGAAATTAAGTTTCCTATTTCGGGCTCGCAAATACTTTTCACCAGCTAATCTCTATACCTTATATACTTCACAAGTAAGACCAAACCTCGAATACTGCTCCCACATATGGGGTGCTGCTGCCGCTTCTACACTCGCTATCCTGGACTCCATTCTGAAGAGAGCTATACGTCTCATCGGTGACCCTACCCTCACTCAAAGGCTGCCATCCCTTGCCCACCGACGTACCGTTGGTGACCTCTCGCTCTCTTTTATAGATATCTGCACGGGCACTGCTCAGATGATCTTTCTTTCATAGTTGCTCCACCTGCTGCCCCCAACAGATCTACCAGGGGAACATACCGAATGCATCCTTTACTTTCCAGGTCACCAGACATAGAACATCTTGTTATGCCTGCTCTTTTGTCCCGAGGACTTCCAAGTTGTGGAATTCCTTACCGGCACATGTTTTTCCTTCTCCCCCGAACCTCCAAACCTTCAAGTTCAGAATTAACAAGTTGCCTCTTTCCTCTTTGTCGACATCCACGGTACGATAGTATTTAGGCTGTAAGCCCTCGTGGTGTGTTGTTGAAATTAAAAAAAAAGTCCACTTGAGGGTTGGAATACTATCTTTGATTTGTGAAATAGTGACTCGTTTTCTGTTTAATATGTCACTAACCAAATATTGTAAGTCTTTTATACTAAAGGAAAATCCCCATTCGCTCAGTTTCAGTATATGAGCTATTATAGCTTCTTCTTCTGCAGGTGATAGCACAAAAGGGCGTCCGACTTTCCCTGGATGTGACTCTTTTAGTTTATTAACTATTGTACCTTTTGGCATATTAAAAGTTGTAGCGGCCATATTTCTGGAAATTCGACCTGTTTTTATCAAACGTAAGTCTTCTTCAAGTCTTTCTTTTGCCTCACCCTCATTATAGGCATTGTATTCTCTTGTGGATATTCTGTGACAAGAGATACTGAATTGGAACGTAACTTTATCCACAATACTGTAACTTTGACCTGTATAATTAAATTGTCCCTGCAATTCCCTGGTACATTTCCACAAGTTCTTGAGTTTATTTTCATTCATCTCTATTATTTTGTCATAATAAACTTTTTTTGTCCTTGCTATCAAGTCCACGAGTATGTTTTTATAACGCTTATACTCATTTATTTGTTGACTATCCCTAGTTTTCCGTGCTTCCTTATACATTCTATCTTTTGTATTGATCGATTCAAGTAGACCGTTGGTTATCCAAGACTTTCTTTTGTGGTGCTTTATTGTAATATTAAGATGATTAAACAGCGGTTCCATTGCATAACATGCGCAGATGTAGTAGTAGCAGTGGTGGGGAGGCCAACTCCAAGCAAGTAGGCCACCATGGGCCCTTTTTGCCAACCCCAGCAACCATGCTCTACTCTTCCTCGGTTCCGTCGCCAAACCGCATCGACCTCGAGATGAAGGCCGTGACGGTCTTTAATTGGACGGTACTTACCTGATTCCTCTGCAGAGTCCTCTATCCGAACAATTCTGCTCGAAGACTCCCAAAAGCCTCGCATTCACACAGGTAGTGGTAGGACGTTTCTTCATCCTCGCCGCATTCCTGGCAAATGGGATCCCTCTCTACGCCTATCAATGTGAGGTGTCTTCTAAGGGCGCGGTGGCCTGTCAGCACCCCAAGGATGCCGCGAAGCATAGGTCGACTCCTTCCGAGTAGCCAGACAGCTTTATCTCTGTCCGGCCCCTCCACGAAGTCCCTCGCCTGCCTGCAGACACCAACCGACCCCCAGTGCCTCTCCATTGCTTCCTCGGTCCACCTGTCTAAGGCGACAGAGACTGTCTAGCTACTTATGCCTATTGCAGGCTCCGGGCCACAGAACGGCCGCCGGGAACCGAGTCTTGTGAGATTATTCGCCACCTCATTCCCCGCTACGCCAGAGTATCCCGGAACCCACACCAGTTGTACCTCCTTCGTCCTGGCTAGTCCTCTGACGGCGTCAGCGCACTCCTGAACCAGTGGTGACCTTATTCTGGCCGCGCAGACTGCCCGGAAGACCGCCTGGCTATCCGAGCAGATGTACACACACTTCTCGGGACTCATCTTCACATCCTGTCTATTGGTCACAGACAGGATAGCATACGCCTCTGTTTCGAATGCCGTGGTGTATGCGCCAAGAGCATAGCTCTCGCGCACCCCCAGGCCCTCGATGTATATTCCTGCCCCGGAGGATTGTTGGTCAGCCAGCCGCGATCCGTCGGTGTAACAGACCAGGCTTGTGGGCTGGAATGTAACCTCATTTTCCCTCCACTGATCCCTACTGGGGATCCTGAGGGTGTAAAGATACGCAGATAATATACGAGAAGGGCAATGAGTCACGACTGCAACGACAGGGCGACATCGCCCTTAGATTGTGATGATGATGAACGGAAATTTGAAGTATACTTTGAATGGCCAGTTACACTAACCGCTAATGTGTAATAGATTTCCTTTATAACTGAGTGATGCATTCTTTATCACTAAAATATTTATATAACAACAAAAAGAATCATGTTTTGTTAATCCCCTTGCGTAGTACGCTACTCACTCCTGGTCGGCTTTAATAAATATTTCAACTGGATTTCCTGGAATTTTCGAATTACATTAAGATTAGTGTTTGCGAAAAGCTGACGGTAATTACATCAATTAGCATCCCTTTAAATTATTAACCTAATACATTATGCAGTATTTACGCAACAGAATTAATGCTCACCCATCAGGGTACCCATTGATCAACTTGTTCTCCTTTTTCAACAGCTTGTTTTAGTTCCTATTCATATGCGTAGCAGGAGTAAATGAAAACGACTGGATACAGCAGGTGCGTAATATTAGTGAATTTGCCTAAAAATATTTTAAATCATCTTATTTTCTGTCCTGCACCTAGTGTTAAGTACTGGACGTATAAAGCCTATTGACGTGGGTGCGTATACATGAGTGTATATGCGCTCGCGTACGTGTGTGGGTGGATATGTGTGTAAGTTTTAATTTTAGTATATATTTTTAGTAAACAGCAAGTGTATAGGGAGATAAAAGAAGATAAGAGGAAAAAGTTAAAGAGCTTGTTACAGTAACATTCTTAAGACAGGTTTTGCCATTATGAAAAGCAAGGTCAGTGTTCATTTTAAAGGTTGACAGTGACTGAATGGGCCAGTTCTCAAAGTCAAAACTCTAATCAAAAAAAAATCTTCTTATCTCAATTTTCCATTAGGCTGAAAAATTCAGTTTGGCCCATACTTAGCACTTCTAATTAGGATTTTTTAAAATTATCTGGAGAAATGGTCGCCAGGGGTGCCTGCAAATTACAGAGCACCTCTAAATCACAACAAAAAATTATATAAACTGTTTTATGGAAATAAAGGAGTTACTTACCAACATTTTTATCAGCTCTCAGAAATTCTTATATGAGACGGTTAAAATATTAATTAAAACAACAATGCAAAACAATTTTACCGAGTTTTATGGTCTTAAATCTAAATAGCTCTTTGCATGGGTTAATATATTTTGAACAAAGCTAAGTGAAGATTGTCACCTGTGATGAACACTGATAAGCACACTTGGAGAACCCAAATCACCACAACACATTTTAAGAAAGAAGATTTGGGTTCTACAAGTGTGCTTATTGAGCAAATCTTTTAATAAAAATTTCAACTGAAAACAGCAAAAAAATTGACTCTCATTAAATTAGTTAGCTATAACCCATGATTTATCTAGCATTATAACAAAACTGACATTACAGGAGATAATATAAATGTCATCTGATCAAGATAGTCTAAGAAAAACAGAAAATGAACGTCAACTCAGCGAAGTTAGTTTTAATGCGATCACACTGTATTACATGGTAATTCTACCTGTTTTTTTATTATTATTTTATTTCAGCAACACACCACGAGGGCTCACAGCCTAAATACTATCGGAGCGTGGGTGTCGACAAGGAGGAAAGAGGCAACTTGTTAACTCTGGACTTGAAGGTTTGGAGGTTCGCAGGAGAAGGAAAAACCTGTGCCGGCAAGGAATTCCACAACTTGGAAGCCCTCGGGACAAAAGAACGGGCATAACAAGAGGTTATATGTCTGGTGACATGGACAGTAAAAGGGTGCATTCGCTTTGTTCCCCTGGTAGATCTGTCAGGGGCAGCAGGTGGAGGAACTATGGAAGAAAACTAATCTGAGCAGTGCCCGTGCAGATATCTATAAAAGAGAGAGAGGTCACCAACGGCACGTTGGTGTCCAAGGGATGGCAGCCTTTGGGTGAGGGTAGGGTCACCGATGAGACGTATAGCTCTTTTCTGAATGAAGTCCAGGATAGCGAGTGTAGAAGCGGCAGCGGCACCCTAGATGTGGAAGCAGTATTCGAGGTTTCGCCTTATTTGTGAAGTATATAAGGTATAGAGATTAGCTGATGAAAAGTATTTGCAAGCCCGAAAGAGGAAACCTAATTTCTTAGCTGCCGCTTCTGCAATTGATGTGACATGTTGGTGCTAATTGAGATTTCGATCCACAGAAATGCCAACAAGTGAAAAGGATTCATTACTTTGAATAACTTGGTTGTTCATTGTGATGGGTCTAGGGCTGGTGTATCTCTTATGAGATAAAAATCAAGACTGAGATTTGGTGGAGCTGAATTGTACAAGATTTCTACTTTCCCAGTCTAAAATTTTTTTGAGATCCACAGAGACAAAACCCTCCATGAGTCTGCGATCCTAATTGAATTGGGCTAAAGAGACAGGTTTAGAATATTGTATATTTGAGTGGAGGGTGTTGTCATCCGCGTAACTGTGAACTGGGTTGGATGTGCTAGAGAGGAGGTAATTGATGTGGAGAAGAAACAAAGTAGGGGCTAAAGCTGAACCTTGAGGGACTCCTCAACGACAACAGAAATGCTCCGGTTGGAGAGGAAATTTGCTGTCCAGGTACAGAGTTTTGGTGGTAAACCATAGGCTGGAAGTTTATTAAGCAGCACTGCGTGCCAGACCTGGTCGAATGCTTTGAATATGTCTAGCGCGGCAATCTGGGATTCACCGTGTAGTTCCATAAACTTGTTCTAAGAATGGGTGACAAAGGAAAGGAGGTCGGCAGTTGATCTGCGCTGACGGAATCCATACTGCCTGTCGTGGACTATACTGTGTTTTCAAGAAATTTTAGTAATTCGGTGTTTATATACTTTTCCATCACTTTAGAGACGACTGAAAGGAGAGAAATCGGCCTGTTGTTGCTAGGAAGCGCTTGGGATCCTTTCTTTGGGACGGGTTGTACTCGCGCAGTTTTACAGTTACTAGGGAATATGTCTCTATTGTAAGATGTCTGAAATAGACGAGTCAGGATATGAGCAAGTTTTGGTGCGCATTTTTAAAGAACAATTGCTGGACTCCTGGTATTAAAAGAAGAGAGCATCTTTCGTACCTTTTTAGTTTTGAAAATGATGTCTGTCATTTTATGCGCGATATTGGAGACTGTTGGTGGTTGAACATTTGGGGGTGGGTTGAGAGTAGAATTGCCGGCGAACAACGAGACAAGAAGTTCAGCCTTGCCCAGGGCGGTAGAAACAATTTCATCCACTGAAACAAGAGGTGAGAACGTGCTCTTGCAGAAATTATTGCTAATAGATTTAGCAAGAGTCCAGAAGGGTTTGCTGCCGTTGGAGTTTGAGAGAACAAGGCGAATTCCATGGCGGCTGTTGGGGTTGAAGGCATAGCCCCTGTGATGCCTAGGCAAGCCATTCTTTGGATCTTGCCTAGTTTTTGTTTGGCACTGGATTGTGTCACCTTAAGCCACCAGACCAGTGCTGCGTATGTTAACGATGGTCTGACCACCCTTGTGTACAGCCAGTGGGCCATACTAGGTCTTAGTCCCCACGTTTTTCGATAAAGTCGCCTAGTGACGGCTAAGGTCATGACTGCCGTACGCAGTATTTTTTCAACGTGACCATTCCAGGTTAGCATAGAGTCCAATAAGACTCCAAGATATTTTACCTCCCTGGCCATTGAGATGTTTCTACCGTATAGAGTGAGAGTTATGTAGCTCTCCCACTTCCTCCTCCTCGTAAACGGTATGACGGTTGCTTTCTAGGGGCTCACCCCGAGCCCTTGGCCAACCTTCCACCTTTCCATCACTTTCAGTGCTGTCTGCATGTGCTCCCACACTGACTGTGTAACCTTTCCTCGGACTATGATGACAATGTCGTCCGCATAGCCCTGTACCTCGTACTTCCCGAGATCCTCACTAGCAGGCCGTCCACGACTAGGCACCAGAGCAGGGGATACAGAACGCTCCCCTGCGGACACCCCGTCGCGACCCCCGCCAGCAGAGTCTCTCCCGCGAGTGAGGTGAACACCGCCCTGTCCCTGAGCATGGAACTGATCCACCTGCAGCAAGTATCCTCTATTCCATGCTCCCTGACAGCTGCCAGTACCGATCCAAATGAGGTGTTGCTGAAGGCCCCATCTATGTCTAGGAAGGCCCCCAGCGCCACCTCCCTGTTCTCCAGCGTATTTTCGAGTTTCAGCACCAGTTGGTGCAGTGCTGTTTCTGTTGAGACTCCTGGTCTGTATGCATATTGTCCGCAGTGTAGGGGATATGCTTCCAATACACCGCCCCTACTACTAGACCCATGGTTGAGAATATTTATGAAAACAATGATTGTAAAAATTTTATCTATCTGGGAGCAAACAAAAGTTTTCGATACAGAAACCCACGATTTTAATCTAAATAGGTGCGAGTATTTGAAATTCGCTAGACACACACAGTCAAGGACAAACCGCGTATCATTTTGAATCTAGACAAAGGCTTTTATGAAATATATTTCAACTAATTTGTATCCTTCTATAGCTTAGATTTCCACATGTGCCTGTAACTGTATCTCATTAGATAATAAGCAGACTGTTAAAGCGTCGGGTTTGAATATCTACGTGTATTTTAACAAATAATACAATTGTTCATTTATCTCCTATGTATTAATTAAATTAGGCTTTTAGTTTGAACTGTTTCGTTGGTTGAATATACAAAAACAGATTGCGGTTTACTCCGCTTACATATACCAACACTGTTAATCTGATTTGCTCAAAATTAAAGCTACTTCCAACCTCACAGCGTTACAATTAGGTGATGCCTTACTTCATGCTTGCTTTAGCGTAATTAATTTATAGCAATATTACTTTCAGATGAAAAATATTTCATTACATACACGTGCAAAGATTTGTGGTAGGAGTTGGATGAATGAATTCAATTGTTTATAATCTTTGCAAAAATTAGCCCATATTTATTGTTTTGTTTATTGTAGAGAGTAAGTAAAGCAAATAGCTAATAACAGTTTAGAAACTATTTACTCAAAAGTACCTAAATCACTAACTAACTCACCGCTTATCTTAAGCTGAAAGGCAAAGCTGGCTTTTAACCTATGTTAGGCTAACTGATTTGCTAATGGCCAAATCTTTTCCAAGATTATCATGCCAGCCTAAAAGCGATGTCTTTCCGCAGTTTCAACTATGGTCCTTTTTTCAGCAGTTCTCTTAATTTCCCTGTTGCTTTTGCACTTCATCAATTATACCTGGTTGTCCAGAAGCAGTCCATCCTTTTTCTCTATATTTGTTCTTAAAATAATGTTGTCAAAAAGTTTTTAATCCTTCGAATATATCCAATAAATTTTGCCTTCCTTCTTCTGATTTCTTTCGGCGAGCATTGTTCTTCTCCAACCATTTTCTGCAGATTTTGCTACTACTCCCCAACTCTCTACGACAGTCTCCAGTGAGATCTGGGGAGTAGGCACATTAAGGCATTGGAGTTCATTTCCTTCCATATTTTCTTAACGTTTTGAAAATAGCTCCAAAATAGGAGAAGAAACGTTGAGTTTTAATGAATAGATGCAGTTCAACCTCAGAAGGTACCTTCAAGTAATGTTGCCATATTTAGTGTTTCTTAATTTACTCTTGAAAAGAATTATCTCTCTTTTTGTTATCAAATTATCACTTCTTCAAATTTAGTACATACCTTCCTTTTGCAAATGGCTTGGATAAGTTCGTTGGCCACGAAAATCGGCCCAAGTTTTCCCGGAAAATTTTGTGTTTAAAAATGACAAAGTAAGGGCAGCCAAATTTGGCACGCTCATTTCCGTCATAAAGGTTATCCCATGTACCAAAATTCAGATCTCTATGTGAAAATACAAAAAAGTTATAGGTAAATTAATTTTTAATTAATTAGATATGATGAGACAAAGTTAAAACGTCAAAATTGATAATTATGGCAGGTGTACGAACGTAAATGAAAAATACGACACAAAATTACTAACAAGCTCCTAGATATGTTTCGTTATTTTTCGTCAGTTCGTTCAAATATGAGCCAAAAATCCATTGTAAATAAAAATTGTTTGGTAAAAATAGAAAAGACGTTAATGCAATTAACTTACTACTGGATATACCTGTCAGTGTTCCATATCGAGCGTGGCCGAGTCGGTTAAGGCCTGTACATCTCCGTTAGTCGACTCCTACATGACGAGTTCTAATCCTAGTTAGTGATATCACTTTTTATACATTTTTTTAGTCTCCTTTTACTTTACCGTTATCTGATCAGATTGTTGTTATTCCGATAAATATTTTAGCGAGTTTTTGTATAAAAAAATAATTTGATAAAGAGGATATGAAAGTTTTAAGACTTAATTCAATTTGAATATTATATCTGGTTGTTTGTTCTTGCCCTAACTTAGTGAAACCGTTCCATATTTAACACAGTCGTAGACTTTTCCCGTAGCTTCACAAGTGCTTGTTTTAGAGAATTTTCTTTAAAAAAATTCACTCTTGGGAGATCACGACTTTTGAATTTAGAACAAATTTCTTCAAATGAGCGCGAACTAGGCCCCATAGAACCCATATCCAGGGTCAGTTTCAATTATATATATATATATATATATATATATATATATATATATATATATATATATATATATATATATATATATATATATATATATATATATATATATATATATATATATATATATATATATGGGGAACCATTTACCAAAATTTAGGTTTAGGTTTGTAAGAAAGTTAGAAGCATTTAAAGAAAAAAGAAATGGGGTTTTCCTCAAAACGTAAAAAATTGCGATTTGAAACATTAAAATTGGCAACATTTAGGCAAATAATCTGAAAGAAATACGGATTATGTCAAGAGTGTTTGTTAATGAGGAGATCTCGGCTTTTGAATTCTAAAAAGGTCTCTTTAAAAGAGCGCAATTTAGGCCCCCTAGAATCCATTTACTTTCTGTTTACATATATACAGGGTGACGCATTTCTACGGTTAAGCTCAATATAATTGTTATTATGCAAGATACGAGGAAAAATTGTATACATTACTTATAGGGTGTCTTGAGCTGCATCTTATAAAATTATTTTGACAATCACAGGCTGGCCCATAAGTCGTTGCTGATACCTACAATTTTTTTTTTAACATTCCTTATTGCATTTTTGCCTTTGATGCATGTTTGTAAAAAAAAGTTGAGACACAGTAAATGCGTTTTGGTGGCCAATTTTCGTTAAATGCTTAAACATTCAATAACTCAATTTGTCATTAACCTAAGGTTCGTCGGCTAGGAAACGAGTTTTCTGAGAAACATTTTAAGTTTATTTTCGAAAAATTTTTGTACATTCTTAAACAAGGTATTTTGATAAAATATGGTATATTGTTTCTACTATATAGGTTATACCGGTGATCAAATTAATGCCTGCTTGCATTAAAGAGACATATTTGCTATTAAAAACATTTTTATGAAAATTCACTTCTATAACGCACTTGCTGCGTCCAGAATTTTTCTTACTTGCCCCCAGAATATATACCATGTCTCTCATTTCTTGTCTTGAGAAAGTCATCCTTGTAATATTAACGACGCACGATAATCTGTATAAATGTCAAAAATTGGAAACGTTTACCAGAGACAAGTATTAGAATTTAAAATTGAGCAGGGAATCTTAATAATTCGAGATGGCTGTTTTGTAAGAGAAAACATGTGGTTGGTCAGTAGTAAATTTTTGGACCAGCTTGTATACGAGTCACTAATTTTTAAACTAGCTCTAAACATTTTGTATTAATGTAGCGTTTGATATTTTTCCATGCCTCTACTGTTAAAGCTTTCACTTTCTCACGTTCCAGCCCTAATAGCCTGCATGGTATTTAGACCAATCCATTTAATTATTGACCTAATTAATTAGTTACCTAATCACGTTGTAATATCGGATAAGTGAATCTAGGAATTTCCAAAGCGAATCAGATTGAGAGAGGTAAAAATTAATGTCAGGATATTTTCTAAAAACGCAAATAACTCAAAAACTTGTATGGTTAGGCATAGAAAATGCTAAACAAAATTTATAGGGGAGCTAGCAAGCTATCAGATAGCGATGAGAAATATAGGGTGCCCCATTTGAAAAAAAGAGAGACATTTCGGTTCGCGTTTTAAGCCATCCTGTATATGGCTGCCGAAATTAGAATAAATAAATAACATTTGACGAGAATAGACTACTAGTGGAAAGTATTTTAGCAAGAATTAAAGTTGAATTTGATTTATCCTATATCATACAGGGTGATCAATACACGACGATTCAGGCAAAGAAATTGCAATATCTTCGCAAACACACTGTATAATGTAATAAAACTCTATATTGAGATAATGTACGAAACGAGGAGAATCTTAATCTTAATAAATATATGGAGATTTCTATTAAAAAAAAACAAGTTTGTGATGCCATTCACTTATAGAATTCTCCACATCAATGACCTCCTCTCTAGCACATCCAACCCGATTCAGGTACGCGGACGACAGCACCCTCCACTCAAATATACAATATTCTAAGCCTGTCTCTTTAGCCCAATTAGATGAGGATCGCAGGCTCATGAAGGGTTCTGTCTCTGTGGATCTCCGAAAAATATTGGACTGGCGAAGTATAAATCTTGTACAATTCAACTCCACCAAATCTCAGTCTTGCCTTCTATCTCATAAGAGATACATCAGCCCTAGGCCCATCACAATGAACAACCAAGTTATTCAAAGTAATGAGTCCTTTTCGTTTGTTGGCATTTCTGTGGATCGAAATCTCAATTGGCACCAACATGTCACGTCAATTGCAGAAGCGGCTGCCAAAAAATTAGGTTTCCTCTTCCGGGCTCGCAAATACTTTTCACCAGCTAATCTCTATACCTTATAAACCTCACAAATAAGGCCAAACCTCGAATACTGCTCCCACATCTGGGGTGACGCTGCCGCTTCTACGCTCGCTATCCTGGACTCAATTCAGAAGAGAGCTATACGTATCATCAGTGACCCTACCCTCACCCAAAGACTGCCACCCCTTACCTACCGACGTGCCGCTGGTGACCTCTCTCTCTTTTACAGATATCTGCACGGGCACTGCTCAGATGAGCTTTCTTCCATAGTTCCTCCACCTACTGCCCCCAACAGATCTACCAGGGGAATAGAACGAATGCACCCTTTTACTATCCAGGTCATCAGACATAGAACGTCTTGTTATGCCCGCTCTTTTTTGTGCGCATCCTAACACCATACCACTTTCACCTGAAGATAATTTCCCGGATATTATTTATAAGGCAGATCTTCGACTTCCCGCACTGATTGCCCAGCCTGTATATGTTAGTTTTTTTTTAATAAAACATTATATAACCAGAAGTATTCCTTTTTTTCGACAAGCTTCTTGCCAGGCTCCTGGTGTACCTATTATTATATAATAATAATAATTATTATTATTACCATTATTTTAAGGCACTTTCATCATGCTGACTTTTAATTATAAGTTCCATGTAAATTGGACACGTATCGTATACATAGGAATAGAAAAGTCTTTGCTTTAGTTTGAAGACAAAAAAAAAGATTATATAGATCAAGACCTGTATAAGTGGCATTGGTTAGGTTCCTGCAGCTAAAGCGGTTTATATAAAAATACGATATTACAAAGCCTCTCCTCGTAAAACAAGAAACATAAAAATTTACTCTGCCGTTCCTTCTATTGATAAACATCGCATATCGTAAACACTACGACATTTACAATGGACCCCTTCGAAATTCGGTTCTTTAGGACCAAATACCTCGTAAAATAGTTTACATATATGGGCCGTCAAGTTGTAAACTGACATTTGTAATTTTATAAGTGCACTGAATTTACGAAATGTGTTTTTATTATATTGACTTTTTATTACATTTTACAAAATTGGTGTCTATTATAGCCTATTCAGAGACTTGTGTAGGAGGTTCGTCTCTTTTATTAACTCTTCTAATTGCTTGCAGTAGAAATGTTGCTTTTTTTATTTCAACAACACACCAGGAAGGCTTACAGCCTAAATACTATCGTACCGTGGGTGTCGACAAGGAGGAAAGAGGCAGCTTGTTAATTCCGGACTTAAAGGTTTGGAGGTTCGGAGGAGAAGGAAAAACATGTGCCGGCAAGGAATTCCACAACTTGGAAGTCCTCGGGACAAAAGCGCGTGCATAACAAGATGTTCTATGTCTGGTGACCTGGACAGTGAAAGGGTGCATTCGCTCTGTTCCCCTAGTGGATCTGTTGGGGGCGGCAGGTGGGGGAACTATGGAGGAAAGCTCCTCTGAGCAGTGCCCGTGCAGATATCTATAAAAGAGAGAGAGGTCACCAACGTCACGTCGGTGGGCAAGGGATGGCAGCCTTTGGGTGAGGGTAGGGTCACCGATGAGACGTATAGCTCTCTTTTGAATGGAGTCCAGGATAGCGAGTGTAGAAGCGGCAGCGGCACCCCAGATGTGGGAGCAGTATTCAAGGTTTGGCCTTATTTGTGAAGTATATAAGGTATAGAGATTAGCTGGTGAAAAGTATTTGCGAGCCTGGAAGAGGAAACCTAATTTCTTAGCAGCCGCTTCTGCACATGATGTGACATGTTGGTGCCAATTAAGATTTCGATCCACAGAAATGCCAACAAGAGAAAAGGACTCATTACTTTGAATAACTTGGTTGTTCATTGTGATGGGTCTAGTGCTGGTGTATCTCTTGTGAGAAAGAAAGCAAGACTTAGTTTTGGTGGGGTTGAATTGTACAAGATTTCTATTCCCCAGTCTAATATTTTTTGGAGATCCATGGAGACAGAACCCTCCATGAGTCTGCGATCCTTATCTAATTGGGCTAAAGGGACAGGCTTAGAATATTGTATATTTGAATGAAGGGTGCTGTCGTCCGCGTAGCTGTGAACTGGGTTGGATGTGCTCGAGAGAGGAAGTCATTGATGTGGAGAAGAAACAAAGTAGGGGCTAAAGCTGAACCTTGAGGAACTCCTGCATTAATTGTATACAGTTTAGAGGAATGGCCATCCACAACAACAGATATGCTCCTGTTGGAGAGGAAATTTGCTGTCCACATACAGAGTTTTGGTGGTAGGCCATAGGCCGAAAGTTTATTAAGCAGCGCTGCGTGCCAGACCTGGTCGAATGCTTTGGATATGTCTAGAGCAACAATCTAGGATTCACCGTGTTGTTCCATAGACTTGTTCCAAGAATGGGTGACAAAGGAAAGGAGGTCGGCAGTCGATCTGCGCTGACGGAATCCATACTGCCTGTCGTTGATTAGACTGTGTTTTTCAAGAAATTTTAGTAATTCGGTGTTTATATACTTTTCCATCACTTTAGAGACGACTGAAAGGAGAGAAATGGGCCTGTAGTTGCTGGGAAGCGCTTTGGATCCTTTCTTGGGGATGGGTTGTACTCGAGCAGTTTTCCAGTTACTAGGGAATATGCCTTTATTATAAGATATCTGAAACAGACGAGTCAGGACAGGAGCAAGCTCTGGTGCGCATTTTTTGAGAACAATTGCTGGGATCCTGTCAAGGCCAGAGGCTTTCCTGGTATTAAGAGAAGAGAGCATCTTTCGTACCTTTTTGGCTTTGAAAATGATATCCGTCATTTTATGCGCGACATTGGGGACTGTTGGTGGTTGAACATTTGGAGGTGGGTTGAGAGTAGAATTGCCGGCGAACAACGAAGCAAAAAGTTCAGCCTTGCCCAGGGCGGTAGAAACAATTTCATCCCCTGAGACAAGAGGTGGGAACGTGCTTTTGCAGAAATTATTTCCAATAGATTTAGCAAGAGTCCAGAAGGGTTTGCCGCCGTTGGAGCTTAAGAGGACTTTGTTTTTGATGTGGTTATTAAACGAGTTTTTTGCCTCGGAAAGAATGCGGACATAGCGGTTTCTTGCGTCGTTAAATGCTTGACGATTTTCTTGACTGGGATTGTGTAGAAGCGTTTTGTGAGCTTTGACCTTTTCAAGTCTGGCCTTGTCACAGGATTTAGAGAACCAGGGCTTTTGAGTGGCTAAAGAGGTTTTCTGTGTACGTGGGATAAATAATTCCATGCCAGCTTGGATAATTTCGGTGACGTTTTGTGAGATATCAGAGGGGTCAGGATAAGAGAAGCAGATAGACGCCCATGGAAATGAGGAAAAGTAATCCCGCATTTCGTCCCAGTTTGCGGAGTTGTAGTGCCAAACGATACGTGGGTGTGATGACTGTGTGACCTCGGGTTGCATTGCGCAGGAAACAGTGACCATGCCGTGGTCTGAGCGCCCAAGGGGGGCGGTGACTGATATCTTATAGCATTCAGGTTGTGTAGTAAGAAGGAGATCTAAGGGATTTGGGCTGTGTGTTGGGATACGAGGAAACGATTTCTGTTTATTAGGCCGATTGTATATCCACGATAATTAATATATTTTAAATATTGACTTTGTCAAACTACAAGTAAGAATATAATATGTGTCCAACATAATGTTATTTAAAATACTTGCATTATGGAGAAGTTTCGAATAAAAGAGTTAAGAAATGTCTCAAGTAATAATTGTCAATACGGCTTGAGTCAATCAATACCAAGCCAAGGGTTATATTCTTACATACGTCACTTATATGTGGAGTTTTGTCCTTCAAAAATGTTTCCTCGGTTATTTCTAAAGCATTTTCTTAGATGTAGTTATCGATGATCATAACATAAATTAGAAATGAACGCAGGTGTTACACAGGGTCCTGTTTTGATCCCCACTATTTTTCTTTTATACACAAATGATCTTGCAATCACAAACAATTCAATCCACGGGTTTGTCGATGATATCAGTATTTTCCATGCGTTCTTATCTGCTCAATATCTGCATTTAGCTCTGTTTCGATGAGAATTTAAAAAAATAACTTCGCAGATGATGACCTGTATTGAAATTCTCATTTGAGACTATATCTTATCTAGAAGATGAGAGCTAAATGCTTCCAGTGCTGCAAAGGAAGAAGCGAAAAATATTCGGGTTGGAAACAACTTTTTCCCTTTTGGGTTTAATCCAGAAAATAACTATCTCCTTATAGAAAGTTCGGTATCACCCTTAATTTTCATATCTTAATATATAATATATATATATATATATATATATATATATATATATATATATATATATATATATATATATATATATATATATATATATATATATATATATATATATATATATATATGTATATGTATATGTATCACACCGATAACTCAAAAAATAAAGGGCCGATTTTGACAAAATTTGGTGAGTAATTTCTTTTTGCAAGTGGCTCGGATAACTTCATTAGCCAGGAAAATCTAACCAGTTTTTCCGGGAAAATTTTAGGTTTTCTTCTGGAAAAAAATCATATCTCCAAAATTAACAAAGCTCTGGCAACCACATTTGGCACACTCTGCACCAAAATGTACGTCTCTCTGTTGAAAGAAAAAAAAGTTATGGGCACCTAATGAAGCAAACTTTTAGTGCCACTAAAAGGCAGAGAGGACGCAACACAAAATATTGTATGTGTTAAACAAAAGTATTAAATATTACAGAAAACGTTTGTCTTTTCATGGCGTAAAAAGTTCAAGTAGTACCAGAAAGATTACTTTAAGAATTTTATAATTTTTCTCCTATATATATCAAACTGGATATTTTAAACGTGAAAATTAGTATAACTATTCCTGTTTATGAATAGAGAATAATGCACAAAATGTGTATTAGAATGTTTTAAATTTATGCTACTCTTTTCATTTGTTAAAATAACTGCAAAACTTTACATATTACAAATAAATAACTTAAGATTATTATCGGTTATCTACCTTTCTTCATTGCAGTTTACCTAAAGCATAGAGCCTCGGTGGTTCAGGGGTAAGAACGTGTGCCTCAGAACCGAAGGGTACTGGGTTAGATCCCAGGGTTCTCCCTTCACTTTTTTAGTACAAACTGTAATACTAACATCAACTGAGGCTCTGGCATTGTATTTGAGCAAGTTGAATGTCTGCACGTTCCGCCCTTCGGAGGGGGCGTAAAGCCGTCGGTCCCGTGTCCATGCGAAGTTGGGTACGTTAAAGATCCCGGCGATCCTTAAGTAGCCGGGCCCCGTCCGACCGCAGTGAACTCGCATCGCTCGCTTAGGGCGCAGCGTTGCCAGCTTGTGCCTTCTACCCTCTCGCCAGGAAAAAATAAATAATAAAATGTCATTTTCATTTTGAATGATATTATTGACCCAATTTATATACCTAATATATTAGTATGTAAATGAGGTAGGTGTGCCAACTAAACAGACGTGAAAATATGCTCTATTTACGTAAGGCATTAAAAGAATACAGCGCATTTACCATTTTATTGTGTCGAAAGGAGTTAACAGAAAATTCTGAAACTTGCTAAGCATAATAAACACGCTACGCTCTTTTCACGTGAGGGATCCAAAAAAATGTAGCGCAACCGGTCGTACCGGAAGTCGACACTAACTTTATTTTCATTCTACAGCAGAACCATGTATCGTACACCCGCTATCCTTCGACACAGTAACGGAAAGGAAGGGGCCCGTGTATTTTAGTAGGTGGCTCTACGGCGCATTTACCATTTTATTGTGTCGAAACGAGTTAACAGAAAAATCTGAAACTTCGTGGGCATAATGAACACGCTACGCTCCTCACGTGAGCGATTAAAAAAAATGTAGCGCAACCGGTCGTACTGGAAGTCGACAGTAACTTTATTTTTTCTGATGGCAGTGATGCATTTTTTTGTCATTTACGAATAGAGCCCGCGATTATACAGCAGAACCATGTATCGTACACCCGCTATCCTCCAACGCACCGACAAAAACCATGGGGCCCGTGTCCTTTAGTAGGTGGCTCTACGGCGCATTTATCGCTTTATTGTGTCGAAACGAGTTAACAGAAAATTCTGAAACTTCGTGGGCATAATGAACACGCTACGCTCCGTTCATGTGAGGGAATCAAAAAAATGTTGCGCAACCGGTCGTACCGGAAGTCGACAGTAACTTCATTTTTTCTAATGGCAGTGATGCTTTTTTTTTGTCATTTACGGATAGAGCCCGCGATTCTACAGCAGAATCATGTGTCATACACCCGCTATCCTTCGACACAGTAAAGGAAAGGAAGGGGCCCGTGTACTTTAGTAGGTGGCTCTACGGCGCATTTACCGTTTTACTGTGTCGAAACGATTGAACAAAAAATTCTGAAACTTCGTGGGCATAATAAACACGCTACGCTCTGTTCACGTGAGGAATCTAAATAAATGTAGCGCAACCGGTTGTACCGGAAGTCGATAGTAACTTTATTTTTTCTAATGGCAGTGATGCATGTTTTTGTCATTTTCGGATAGACCCCGTAATTCTACAGCAGAAACATGTATCATACACCCGCTATCCTCCAACGCACCGACAAAAACCATGGGGCCCGTGTCCTTTAGTAGGTGGCTCTACGGCGCATTTATCGCTTTATTGTGTCGAAACGAGTTAACAGAAAATTCTGAAACTTCGTGGGCATAATGAACACGCTACGCTCCTTTCATGTGAGGGAATCAAAAAAATGTAGCGCAACCGGTCGTACCGGAAGTCGAAAAAAATCATATTTCCGGAAATAACGAGTGAGGGCAACCAAATTTGTTATGCATGTTTGTATTATAAAGAGTGAACCATGTACCTAAATTTAGGTCTCTAACTTTAAGGACAAAAAAGCTACGGGCAGCTGAAGCAACGAATTTTGGAGTTTTCCTCACAACGTGAAACTCGCAATTGAAAACGTCAAAGTCGCAATTAAAAATGTCAAAATCGGCAATGTTTAGGCAAAGAACGTGAAACAAATACGAATTGTGCAAAGGCAATGTTGCAAGAAGAGTGTTCTGCTAACCCTTAGGTTTCAGATTCAACCGTCACTGCCTTTCATTTTAGTAAAATATTTACAGAAAATTCATTTCAAATAGACCCTTTCTCTGATCCTTTGGCTGTAGGTTTAGTTAAGTTTATGGTTTAACGGTATATAATTTTTAGATACATTTCGTAGAACAAATTCGTTACTGCTTGTCAGCATTTTTTATCGAAATATGACGCATGTTTGTAAGAAAAAATCTGGACGCAGTAACTGCGTTTTGGTAGCATTTTTCATAAAATCCTCGAAATTTTAATAGCTCATTGGCAATTAACGTAAGTTTTGTTGGTTAGGAAACCAACATTTAACTGCATTTTCGGAGAATTTTTGCATGTACGTTTTGGTTGCGTTTTTTTTTAAATCTCAGTAACTCAATTAGCTATTAACCTAAGGTTCATTGGCTAGGATACCAGTTTTCTCAGAAACATTTAACGTTTATTTTCGGAATATTTTTGTACATTTTCAAATAATTACTTTGATAAAATATGGTACGTTGTTCCTACTATACAGGTTATACCGGTAACCAATTTGATGCCTGCTAGCATTAGAGCGATATATTAGCAATTAAAAACATTTTTATGTAAAATCTCTTCCAGAACGCACTTGCTGCGTCCAGAGTTTTTAGATTTTATCCAGTCGGTTAAACTACAATGTACCTACGTTACCAATAGCCCATACTTTTGAAATATGTATAAATTTCAATGTCACATATCTAGCAGACAGCCATTTTATTCCTGAAATACACTGTTTCCCAACTTTGTGTTTAAAATTGTATAAAAAGGAGTATGTTGCTAATTTACAATGAATGACCGTGTCATTACGAAAATAATAAATACTATGCATCTCAATTGTATCTATTAGGTACGTATACCGGACTAATGTTTTAAGCAGAGGCCTGAATGAAAAATCGAACTGCTTTTTTATGTGATAGTAGGAAACGTAAAATAAATGGCACTTACACGTAGGGTAGCCTGTTACTTTACGAGCTTAAGTGGGAGGGTATCAAATCCAGTTATGCCAATCCTCAAGCGAGTTGGATCGGCGGACATGCTTGGTAGCCGTACACAACGGCTGAGTGCACCAGTCTTCAACAGTTACATTGTTGTTGTTTTTTTTTTTCAATTACAACAACACACCAGGAGGGCTTACAGCCTAAATAATATCGTACCGTGCGTGTTGACAAGGGGGAAAGAGGCAATTTGTTAATTCTGGACTTGAAGGTTTGGAGGTTCGGAGGAGAAGGAAAAACATGTGCCTGTAAGGATTTCCACAACTTGGAAGTCCTCGGGACAAAAGAGGAGGCGTAACAAGATGTTCTATGTCTGGTGACCTGGACAGTAAAAGGATGCATTCGTTCTGTTCCCCTGGTAGATCTGTTGGCGGCGGCAGGTGGGGGAATTATGGAGGAGAGCTCCTCTGAGCAGTGCCCTTGCAGATATCTATAAAAGAGAGAAAGAGAGGTCACCAACGGCACGTCGGTGGGCAAGGGATGGCAACCTTTGGGTGAGGGTAGGCTCACCGATGAGACGTATAGCTCTCTTTTGAATGGAGTCCAGGATCGCGTGTGTAGAAGCGGCAGCTGCACTCCTGATGTGGTAGCAGTTTTCGAGGTTTGGCCTTAGTTGTGAATTATATAAGGTATAGAGATGAGCTGGTGTCAAGTATTTGCGAGCCCGGAAGAGGAAACCTAATTTCTTAGCTGCCACTTCTGCAATTGATGTGACATGTTGGTGCCAATTAGGATTTCGATCCAGAGAAATACCAACAAGAGAAAAGGACTCAATGCTTTGAATAACTTGGTTGTTGATTGTTATGGGCCTAGGGTTGGTGCATCTCTAACGAGAAAGAAAGCATGACTCAGATTTGTTGGGGTTGAATTGTACAAGATTTTTACTTCCCCAGTGTAATATTATTTGGAGATCCACGGAGACAGAACCCTCCATGAGTCTGTGATCCTCATCTAATTGGGCTAAAGAGACGGGCTTAGAACATTGTATATTTGAGTGGAGGGTGCTGTCATCGGCGTAACTGTGGACTTGGTTGGATGTGTTAGAGAGGAGGTCATTGATGTGGAGAAGAAACAAAGTAGGGGCTAAAGCTGAACCTTGAGGAACTCCTGCATTAATTGGATACAGTTTAGAGGAATGGCCATCCACAACAACAGAAATGCTCCTGTCGGAGAGGAAATGTGCAATCCAGGTTCAAAGTTTTTGTTGTAGGCCATAGGCAGGGAGTTTATTAAGCAGCGCTGCGTGCCAGACCATAAACTTAACTAAACCTACAGCCAAAGGATCAGAGAAAGGGTCTATTTGAAATGAATTTTCTGTAAATATTTTACTAAAATGAAAGGCAGTGACGGTTGAATCTGAAACCTAAGGGTTAGCAGAACACTCTTCTTGCAACATTGCCTTTGCACAATTCGTATTTGTTTCACGTTCTTTGCCTAAACATTGCCGATTTTGACATTTTTAATTGCGACTTTGACGTTTTCAATTGCGAGTTTCACGTTGTGAGGAAAACTCCAAAATTCGTTGCTTCAGCTGCCCGTAGCTTTTTTGTCCTTAAAGTTAGAGACCTAAATTTAGGTACATGGTTCACTCTTTATAATACAAACATGCATAACAAATTTGGTTGCCCTCACTCGTTATTTCCGGAAATATGATTTTTTTCGACTTCCGGTACGACCGGTTGCGCTACATTTTTTTGATTCCCTCACATGAAAGGAGCGTAGCGTGTTCATTATGCCCACGAAGTTTCAGAATTTTCTGTTAACTCGTTTCGACACAATAAAGCGATAAATGCGCCGTAGAGCCACCTACTAAAGGACACGGGCCCCATGGTTTTTGTCGGTGCGTTGGAGGATAGCGGGTGTATGATACATGTTTCTGCTGTAGAATTACGGGGTCTATCCGAAAATGACAAAAACATGCATCACTGCCATTAGAAAAAATAAAGTTACTATCGACTTCCGGTACAACCGGTTGCGCTACATTTATTTAGATTCCTCACGTGAACAGAGCGTAGCGTGTTTATTATGCCCACGAAGTTTCAGAATTTTTTGTTCAATCGTTTCGACACAGTAAAACGGTAAATGCGCCGTAGAGCCACCTACTAAAGTACACGGGCCCCTTCCTTTCCTTTACTGTGTCGAAGGATAGCGGGTGTATGACACATGATTCTGCTGTAGAAT
This sequence comes from Tillus elongatus, assembly GCA_964006375.1. NCBI lineage: Eukaryota > Metazoa > Arthropoda > Insecta > Coleoptera > Cleridae > Tillus > Tillus elongatus. The sequence goes on from OZ023269.1 coordinate 130,291,396, forward strand.
CGCGGGCTCTATCCGTAAATGACAAAAAAAAAGCATCACTGCCATTAGAAAAAATGAAGTTACTGTCGACTTCCGGTACGACCGGTTGCGCAACATTTTTTTAATCGCTCACGTGAACGGAGCGTAGCGTGTTTATTATGCCCACGAAGTTTCAGAATTTTTTGTATAATCGTTTCGACACAATAAAACGGTAAATGCGCCGTAGAGCCACCTACTAAAGTACACGGGCCCCTTCCTTTCCGTTACTGTGTCGAAGGATAGCGAATGTATGATACATGTTTCTGCTGTAGAATGACGGGGTCTATTCGAAAATGACAAAAAAATGTATCACTGCCATTAGAAAAAATGAAGTTACTGTCGACTTCCGGTACAACCGGTTGCGCTACATTTGTTTGGTTCACTCACGTGTACGGAGCGTAGCGTGTTTATTATGCCCAGCAAGTTTCAGAATTTTATGTTAGCTCCTTTCGACACAATAAAATGGTAAATGCGCCGTAGAGCCACCTACTAAAGTACACGGGCCCCTTCCTTTCCGTTACTGTGTCGAAGGATAGCGGATGTATGATACATGTTTCTGCTGTAGAATGACGGGGCCTACTCGAAAATGACAAAAAAGTGCATCACTGCCATTAGAAAAAATGAAGTTACTGTCGACTTCCGGTACAACCGGTTGCGCTACATTTGTTTGGTTCACTCACGTGTACGGAACGTAGCGTGTTTATTATGCCCAGCAAGTTTCAGAATTTTTTGTTCAATCGTTTCGACACAATAAAAAGGTAAATGCGTAGAGCCACCTACTAAAGTACACGGGCCCCTTCTTTTCCTTTACTGTGTCGAAGGATAGCGGGTGTATGATACATGTTTCTGCTGTAGAATCGCGGGCTCTATCCGTAAATGACAAAAAAATGCATCACTGCCATTAGAAAAAATAAAGTTACTATCGACTTCCGGTACAACCGGTTGCGCTACATTTGTTTCGATTCCTCACGTGAACAGAGCGTAGCGTGTTTATTATGCCCTCGAAGTTTCAGAATTTTTTGTTCAATCGTTTCGACACAATAAAACGGTAAATGCGCCGTAGAGCCACCTACTAAAGTACACGGGCCCCTTCCTTTCCGTTACTGTGTCGAAGGATAGCGAATGTATGATACATGTTTCTGCTGTAGAATGACGGGGTCTATTCGAAAATGGCAAAAAAATGTATCACTGCCATTAGAAAAAATGAAGTTACTGTCGACTTCCGGTACAACCGGTTGCGCTACATTTGTTTGGTTCACTCACGTGTACGGAGCGTAGCGTGTTTATTATGCCCAGCAAGTTTCAGAATTTTCTGTTAGCTCCTTTCGACACAATAAAATGGTAAATGCGCCGTAGAGATACCTACTAAAGTACACGGGCCCCTTCCTTTCCGTTACTGTGTCGAAGGATAGCGGATGTATGATACATGTTTCTGCTGTAGAATGACGGGGCCTATTCGAAAATGACAAAAACATGCATCACTGCTATTAGAAAAAATAAAGTTACTATCGACTTCCGGTACAACCGGTTGCGCTACATTTGTTTCGATTCCTCACGTGAACAGAGCGTAGCGTGTTTATTATGCCCACGAAGTTTCAGAATTTTTTGTTCAATCGTTTCGACACAATAAAAAGGTAAATGCGTAGAGTCACCTACTAAAGTACACGGGCCCCTTCCTTTCCTTTACTGTGTCGAAGGATAGCGGGTGTATGATACATGTTTCTGCTGTAGAATCGCGGGCTCTATCCGTAAATTACAAAAAAATGCATCACTGCCATTAGAAAAAATGAAGTTACTGTCGACTTCCGGTACGACCGGTTGCGCTACATTTTTTTGATTCCCTCACATGAAAGGAGCGTAGCGTGTTCATTATGCCCACGAAGTTTCAGAATTTTCTGTTAACTCGTTACGACACAATAAAGCGATAAATGCGCCGTAGAGCCACCTACTAAAGGACACGGGCCCCATGGTTTTTGTCGGTGCGTTGGAGGATAGCGGGTGTATGATACATGTTTCTGCTGTAGAATTACGGGGTCTATTCGAAAATGACAAAAACATGCATCACTGCCATTAGAAAAAATAAAGTTACTATCGACTTCCGGTACAACCGGTTGCGCTACATTTGTTTGGTTCACTCACGTGTACGGAACGTAGCGTGTTTATTATGCCCAGCAAGTTTCAGAATTTTCTGTTAGCTCCTTTCGACACAATAAAATGGTAAATGCGCCGTAGAGCCACCTACTAAAGTACACGGGCCCCTTCCTTTCCGTTACTGTGTCGAAGGATAGCGGATGTATGATACATGTTTCTGCTGTAGAATGACGGGGCCTATTCGAAAATGACAAAAAAATGCATCACTGCCATTAGAAAAAATGAAGTTACTGTCGACTTCCGGTACAACCGGTTGCGCTACATTTGTTTGGTTTACTCACGTGTACGGAACGTAGCGTGTTTATTATGCCCAGCAAATTTCAGAATTTTTTGTTCAATCGTTTCGACACAATAAAACGGTAAATGCGCCGTAGAGCCACCTACTAAAGTACACGGGCCCCTTCCTTTCCTTTACTGTGTCGAAGGATAGCGGGTGTATGACACATGATTCTGCTGTAGAATCGCGGGCTCTATCCGTAAATGACAAAAAAAAAAGCATCACTGCCATTAGAAAAAATGAAGTTACTGTCGACTTCCGGTACGACCGGTTGCGCAACATTTTTTTGATTCCCTCACATGAACGGAGCGTAGCGTGTTCATTATGCCCACGAAGTTTCAGAATTTTCTGTTAACTCGTTTCGACACAATAAAGCGATAAATGCGCCGTAGAGCCACCTACTAAAGGACACGGGCCCCATGGTTTTTGTCGGTGCGTTGGAGGATAGCGGGTGTACGATACATGGTTCTGCTGTATAATCGCGGGCTCTATTCGTAAATGACAAAAAAATGCATCACTGCCATCAGAAAAAATAAAGTTACTGTCGACTTCCAGTACGACCGGTTGCGCTACATTTTTTTTAATCGCTCACGTGAGGAGCGTAGCGTGTTCATTATGCCCACGAAGTTTCAGATTTTTCTGTTAACTCGTTTCGACACAATAAAATGGTAAATGCGCCGTAGAGCCACCTACTAAAATACACGGGCCCCTTCGGTTCCGTTACTGTGTCGAAGGATAGCGGATGTACGATACATGGTTCTGCTGTAGAATGAAAATAAAGTTAGTGTAGACTTCCGGTACGACCGGTTGCGCTACATTTTTTTGGATCCCTCACGTGAAAAGAGCGTAGCGTGTTTATTATGCTTAGCAAGTTTCAGAATTTTCTGTTAACTCCTTTCGACACAATAAAATGGTAAATGCGCTGTATTCTTTTAATGCCTTACGTAAATAGAGCATATTTTCACCGTCTGTTTAGTTGGCACACCTACCTCATTTACATACTAATATATTAGGTATATAAATTGGGTCAATAATATCATTCAAAATGAAAATGACATTTTATTATTTATTTTTTCCTGGCGAGAGGGTAGAAGGCACAAGCTGGCAACGCTGCGCACTAAGCGAGCGATGCGAGTTCACTGCGGTCGAACGGGGCCCGGCTACTTAAGGATCGCCAAGATCCCTACCCTCCTTACAGAAAGTCAGGGGTTCGGCAAAATTTCCAGGATAGTGAGGTGAAACTGCTCCTTGGCGTCGGTGATTGGCCATCGTCGCGAAAATAGGCCGACGTTAAAAAAACAAAACACACACGCACACACATACCTGAAGCATCACGTGGTGTAACGGTTAGGATGCTTGTCTGATGATAAATCTAATGAATTTTCTTTGAAGAAACATTTGAGAATTTTTGTATGAAAAATTGTTCAATTGATGGAACATTTTTTAAACGAAATTCGTCGAAAATAAGTTTCTAATGGATTTTCGTGCAAACCAATTAATTTATTTTCAATTTTAATTACAGGTTAGGTATATAATTTCAATTTTATGTATTCTTTTAGCAGAATTTTGTGTAACCAATACTTAACCAAATTTGGTGCCTGCTTTCATTAAAAAAATACATTAAAAATATGTTTATGGATATTCACTGTCATAACGCACTTGCTGCGTCCAGACTTTTTGTTTCATTAATTATTTCATTACAAAATATTTTTGAACGGAACCCTGTAATATAATAAAAAAATTAGGTCAGAGAAAATCAGTGAGTGTAAGACAACCATGGCGTTATATTTTTCTCTTGAAATCTGAGTTTCCTTGTCCGCCTGTGTCTTTTATAAAATATCTGCTTTGATCTTACCGTTTTAATGTTCATACTTGTCAGCTGTAAAATGCAGTTGCCCTCAAATGTCACACTTTTTTTCATGATTGCCAGATATAAATTTCATAGAACAGAAGACGTCAGTACGAAGCAAGCATCTCACGTTACCGTTATATGACAAAGACAGACCCATTAAAAATATATCCTATAGGAGATAAATTCCTAAGATTCAGGAAAAATTAATTTTGGTATAATAAAGAAGAAAAACAATGTTATAAGATCTTTGGACAACAATTTTTGTTATTTTGAAACACTGGCGTTACAACTTCTTATGCTTTGGTTTCCTTAAAGCAAAATCAATTTGACTTTTATTTGTATTTCAAAGTACATACAAGTGAGTTACAGATATTTCAGTTTTACTTATAGATTCATGAAATCAGTCTGAAAGAATTTTATTATAACATTTTCTTAGTAAATAAAGCTAAACGAGTTTCGTAAATTCCTGAATTTAATACATAAAAGCCTTTTTCAGAGGGAACAGCCATATTTAAAGTTTCTAGCACACATAAACAACGAAATTATTCATATCTTTTGTTTAAGACGTTGTTTAGAGAAAGTTCTTTGTGAAAATTCCTGGTAAAGTCTCAGAAAATTCATATTTTAAACATGGATGGCTCTTGTCCACTTCACAGACCGTTCTCCTTCCATCCTCTTGTTTAAGTAGTCAAGTTCGTCGACTCTCAATTGTTTATGACATTGTATCCGTCTCGCTCGGCATCCTTTCTCATGGTTTTCTTTCCCTGTTTCTCTAAAAGTGTCTTTGTTTGTGTAGTTTATGTATGAAGTATATTATATTTAAGACAGAATAGCCTGTTTGTCTGCATTTCTCTGATAAACGCTCTTTTATTTCGCAGGACCGAGCGAGCCTTGCTTTGATAATGTTCCAGGCATGTTGGGGGTTTATTTAATTAGTTAGAACTTTCTTATCAAATCCTGTAGGTAGTGATCTTCGTAGGATTTTATTCCCTTCAAATTTTTTCCAGTAAATCATTGATAAAATAATTAAAGGAACATGTTATTTATTCTGAAATAATTTAAAGCAAAGTGTTATCCTTACACTTTTTACACACAACAAAAGTTTCCGTCCTACGATTGGAGAGCTTTCATCTTAAGCTAGCTGTACTCTATAACGCAATGACTGCGTATCCAAAACTATATTTTCTCTTACTGAAGCAACGAAAGTTTTCCTTTTCCTTAATGATAGTTTCTGGCTTTACAATTTTATTTGCCAACACCGTTTTACAAACAAACATGAAATGTAGTCGCCAAGTAGCCTTTTTTCCACAATACATTCTGATTAGGCTTGTAAAAATTATTTTTCATATGTTTAGTAGATATAGACTACAACTTTAAATCAGCCTTCTTGTCTATAATAATAATAATAAGTTTATGCGTTCAAAAATAGTTACATTCCACTAACAAATAAAAAGATATTGAAATTTTATATAGGCAATAACTAATTTAAAAAAAAAATACAAAAAGAGCTTAAATTAATAATCAGCAAAAAATAACTTACAGCAGTAAGTTATGTTAATAACAAAACTTCAAATAACAAACCGAGGTAATTCTAAAAATTAACAAACGCTCAAGACAAAAGAAAACAAAAATCGTTTAATATTCACAATCAAAATCAATTTTATTTATGGTAGAAATACTTATACCACCTAATTTTATTGTTCCTATTTGACAAAAATCCATCTCTTAATGTAAACAGATAATGATTGCAAACACCTATTCTTGAAAATTTTTATACGATTTATGACAAATAACCACTAATAATAGACTTATTTTTCACAACAACAAAGAATCAACCAAAATCTAGACAAATTTTTAAGAGAAATTCAGGAATACACAGGTAGCCTAATGTCAAACAATCCTGCTACTGAAGTATGTTTTTTTTTTTCAACAACACACCACGAGGGCTTACAGCCTAAATACTATCGTACCGTGGGTGTCGAGAAGGAGAAAAGAGGCAACTTGTTAATTCTGGACTTGAAGGTTTGGAGGTTCGGGGGAGAAGGAAAAACAAGTGCCGGCAAGGAATTCCACAACTTGGAAGTCCTTGGGACAAAAGAGCGGTCATAACAGGATGTTCTATGTCTGGTGACCTGGACAGTAAAAGGGTGCATTCGCTCTGTTCCCCTGGTAGATCTGTTGGGGGCAGCAGGTGGAGGAACTATGGAAGAAAGCTCCTCTGAGCAGTGTCCGTGCAGATATCTATAAAAGAGAGAGAGGTCACCAACAGCACGTCGGTGGGCAAGGTATGGCAGCCTTTGGGTGAGGGTAGGGTCACCGATGAGACGTATAGATCTCTTCTGAATGGAGTCCAGGATAGCGAGTGTAGAAGCGGCAGCAGCACCCCAGATGTGGGAGCAGTATTCGAGGTTTGGTCTTATTTGTGAAGTATATAAAGTATAGAGATTTGCTGGTGAAAAGTATTTGCGACCCCGGAAGAGGAAACCTAATTTCTTAGCAGCCGCTTCTGCAATTTATGTGACATGTTGGTGCCAATTGAGATTTCGATCCACAGAGATGCCAACAAGTGAAAAGGACGCATTACTTTGAATAACTTGGTTGTTTATTATGATGGGTCTAGGGCTCGTGTATCTCTTATGAGAAAGAAAGCAAGACTGTGATTTGGTGGGGTTGAATTGTACAAGATTTCTACTTCCCCAGTCTAATATTTTTTTGAGATCCACGGAGATAGAACCCTCCATGAGTCTGCGATCCTCATCTAGTTGGGCTAAAGAGACAGACTTAGAATATTGTATATTGGAGTGGAGGGTGCTGTCGTCCGCGTAACTGTGAACTGGGTTGGATGTGCTAGAGAGAAGGTGATTGGAGAAGAAACAAAGTAGGGACTAAAGCTGAACCTTGAGGAACTCCTGCATTAATTGGATACAGTTTGGAGGAATGGCCATCCACGACAATTTGCTGTCCACGTACAGAGTTTTGGTGGTAGGCCATAGGCCGGTAGTTTATTAAGCAGCGCTGCCCGTCAATAATTTGAAGCCTGGAGACAGGCATTTTTCTGGGGGAAAAGTAATTTGCTGACCAAGGTTAGTTATTTTAGCTGACCGACTACTTATAGACTAAACTTTTCCATGAAACTCTATATCTTGGATGCCACCTACCAGCCGCATCTGCTACCAGAAAAGTATAGAAAAACACCCCTATTTAGGGGTAGTTTACTCTTGAGTTTTTTTCATTTTTTAGTGCGACCAGAGAAAGTATGAATGCGACCAAGATATAAATTTACACAAAATCACCGATGGCTACTGTCTTTCCACTACCAAAGTTTCACAAAAAAATATTCATATTTAAGGGTAGTTTACTCTTGAGGTTTTTTCGTTTTTTAGTGCGACCAGAGAAAGTATGAATGCGACCAAGCTATAAATTTACACAAAATCACTGCTGGCTACTGTCTTTCCACTACCAAAGTTTCACAAAAAAATATTCATATTTAAGGGTAGTTTACTCTTGAGGTTTTTTCGTTTTTTAGTGCGACCACAGAAAGTATGAATGCAACCAAGCTATAAATATACATAAAATCACTGCTGGCTACTGTCTTGCCGCTACCAAAGTTTTACAAAAAAATATTCATATTTAGGGGTAGTTTATTCTTGAAGTTTTTTCATTTTTTAGTGCGACCAGAAAAAGTATCAATGCGACCAAGCTATAAATTTACACAGAATCACTGCTGGCCACTGTCTTTCCGCTACCAAAGTTTCACAAAAAAATATTCATATTTAAGGGTAGTTTACTCTTGAGGTTTTTTTGTTTTTCAGTGCGACCAGATAAAGTATGAATGCGACCAAGCTATAAATTTACACAAAATCACTGCTGGCTACTGTCTTTCCGCTACCAAAGTTTTACAAAAAAATATTAATATTTAAGGGTAGTTTACACTCGAGGTTTTTTCGTTTTTTAGTGCGACCAGAGAAAGTATGAATGCGACCAAGCTATAAATTTACACAAAATCACTGCTGGCTACTGCCTTTCCGCTACCAAAGTTTCACAAAAAAAAATTCATATTTAAGGGTAGTTTACTCTTGAGGTTTTTTCGTTTTTCAGTGCGACCAGATAAAGTATGAATGCGACCAAGCTATAAATTTACACAAAATCACTGCTGGCTACTGTCTTTCCGCTACCAAAGTTTCACAAAAAAATATTCATATTTAAGGGTTGTTTACTCTTGAGGTTTTTTCGTTTTTTAGTGCGACCAGAAAAAGTATGAATGCGACCAAGCTATAAATTTACACAGAATCACTGCTGGTAACTGTCTTTCTGCTAGCAAAGTTTCACTAAAAAATCTTCATATTTAAGGGTTGTTTACTCTTGAGGTTTTTTCGTTTTTTAGTGCGACCAGAGAAAATGTGAATGCGACCAAGCTATAAATTTACACAGAATGACTGCTGGTAACTGTCTTTCTGCTATCAAAGTTTCACAAAAAAATATTCATATTTAAGGGTAGTTTATTCTTGAGGTTTTTTCGTTTTTTAGTGCGACCAGAAAAAGTATGAATACGACTAAGCTATAAATTTATACAGAATCACAGCTGGTAACTGTCTTTCCACTACCAAAGTTTCACAAAAAAATATTCATATTTAGGGGTAGTTTATTCTTAAAGTTTTTTCATTTTTTAGTGCGACCAGAAAAATATGAATGCGACCAAGCTATAAATTTACACAGAATCACTGCTGGCCACTGTATTTCCGATACCAAAGTTTCACAAAAAAATATTCATATTTAAGGGTAGTTTACTCTTGAGGTTTTTTCGTTTTTCAGTGCGACCAGAGAAAATGTGAATGCGACCAAGCTATAAATTTACACAAAATCACTGCTGGCTACTGCCTTTCCGCTACCAAAGTTTCACAAAAAATATTCATATTTAAGGGTAGTTTACTCTTGAGGTTTTTTCGTTTTTTAGTGCGACCAGAGAAAGTATGAATGCGACCAAGCTTTAAATTTACACAGAATCACTGCTGCTAACTGTCTTTCCGCTACCAAAGTTTCACAAAAAAATATTCATATTTACGGGTAGTTAACTCTTGGGTTTTTTTCGTTTTTTAGTGCGACCAGAAAAAGTATGAATGCGACCAAGCTATAAATTCACACAGAATCACTGCTGGTAACTGTCTTTCCGATACCTAAATTTTACAAAAAAATATTAATATTTAGGGGTAGTTTACTCTTGAGGTTTTTTCATTTTTTAGTGCGACCAGAAAAAGTATTAATGCGACCAAGCTTTAAATTTACACAGAATCACTGCTGGCTACTGTCTTTTCGCTACCAAAGTTTCACAAAAAAATATTCATATTTAAGGGTTGTTTACTCTTGAGGTTTTTTCGTTTTTTAGTGCGACCAGAGAAAATGTGAATGCGACCAAGCTATAAATTTACACAGAATCACTGCTGGTAACTGTCTTTCTGCTAGCAAAGTTTCACTAAAAAATCTTCATATTTAAGGGTTGTTTACTCTTGAGGTTTTTTCGTTTTTTAGTGCGACCAGAGAAAATGTGAATGCGACCAAGCTATAAATTTACACAGAATGACTGCTGGTAACTGTCTTTCTGCTATCAAAGTTTCACAAAAAAATATTCATATTTAAGGGTAGTTTATTCTTGAGGTTTTTTCGTTTTTTAGTGCGACCAGAAAAAGTATGAATACGACTAAGCTATAAATTTATACAGAATCACAGCTGGTAACTGTCTTTCCACTACCAAAGTTTCACAAAAAATATTCATATTTAGGGGTAGTTTATTCTTAAAGTTTTTTCATTTTTTAGTGCGACCAGAAAAATATGAATGCGACCAAGCTATAAATTTACACAGAATCACTGCTGGCCACTGTCTTTCCGATACCAAAGTTTCACAAAAAAATATTCATATTTAAGGGTAGTTTACTCTTGAGGTTTTTTCGTTTTTCAGTGCGACCAGAGAAAATGTGAATGCGACCACGCTATAAATTTACACATAATCACTGCTGCTAACTGTCTTTCTGCTACCAAAGTTTCAAAAAAATATTCATATTTAAGGGTAGTTTACTCTTGAGGTTTTTTCGTTTTTGAGTGCGACCAGAGAAAGTGTGAATGCGACCAAGCTATAAATTTACACATAATCATTGCTGGTAACTGTCTTTCTGCTACCAAAGTTTCATAAAAAATATTCATATTTAAAGGTAGTTTACTCTTGAAGTTTTTTAATTTTTTAGTGCGACCAGAAAAAGTATGAATGCGACCAACCTATAAATTTACAGAGAATCACTGCTGCTAACTGTTTTTCCGATACCAAAGTTTCACAAAAAAATATTCATATTTAAGGGTAGTTGACTCTTGAGGTTTTTTCGTTTTTTAGTGCGACCAGAGAAAGACAGTTAGCAGCAGTGATTCTCTGTAAATTTACAGCTTGGTCGCATTCCAACTTTTTCTGGTCGCACTAAAAAATTAAAAAACTTCAAGAGTAAACTACCCTTAAATATGAATATTTTTTTGTGAAACTTTGGTAGTGGAAAGACAGTTACCAGCTGTGATTCTGTATAAATTTATAGCTTAGTCGTATTCATACTTTTTCTGGTCGCACTAAAAAATTAAAAAACTTCAAGAGTAAACTACCCTTAAATATGAATATTTTTTTGTGACACTTTGGTATCGGAAAGACAGTTGACAGCAGTGATTGTGTGTAAATTTATAGCTTGGTCGCATTCATATTTTCTCTGGTCGCACTAAAAAACGAAAAAACCTCAAGAGTAAACTACCCTTAAATATGAATATTTTTTTGTGAAACTTTGGTAGCGGAAAGACAGTTACCAGCAGTGATTCTGTGTAAATTTAAAGCTTGGTCGCATTCATACTTTCTCTGGTCGCACTAAAAAACGAAAAAAACCCAAGAGTTAACTACCCGTAAATATGAATATTTTTTTGTGAAACTTTGGTAGCGGAAAGACAGTTACCAGCAGTGATTCTGTGTAAATTTAAAGCTTGGTCGCATTCATACTTTCTCTGGTCGCACTAAAAAACGAAAAAACCTCAAGAGTAAACTACCCTTAAATATGACTGTTTTTTTGGTGAAACTTTGGTAGCGGAAAGACAGTTAGCAGCAGTGATTGTGTGTAAATTTATAGGTTGGTCGCATTCATACTTTCTCTGGTCGCACTAAAAAACGAAAAAACCTCAAGAGTAAACTACCCTTAAATATGAATATTTTTTTGTGAAACTTTGGTATCGGAAAGACAGTTAGCAGCAGTGATTCTCTGTAAATTTATAGGTTGGTCGCATTTATACTTTTTCTGGCCGCACTAAAAAATTAAAAAACTTCAAGAGTAAACTACCCTTAAATATGAATATTTTTTTGTGAAACTTTGGTAGCGGAAAGACAGTAGCCAGCAGTGATTCTGTGTAAATTTAAAGCTTGGTCGCATTAATACTTTTTCTGGTCGCACTAAAAAATGAAAAAACTTCCAGAATAAACTACCCCTAAATATGAATATTTTTTTGTGAAACTTTGGTAGCGGAAAGACAGTGGCCAGCAGTGATTCTGTGTAAATTTATAGCTTGGTCGCATTGATACTTTTTCTGCTCGCACTAAAAAATAAAAAAAACTTCAAGAATAAACTACCCCTAAATATGAATATTTTTTTGTTAAACTTTGGTAGCGGAAAGACAGTATCTGGCAGTGATTTTGTGTAAATTTATAGCTTGGTCGCATTCATACTTTCTCTGGTCGCACTAAAAAACGAAAAAACCCCAAGAGTTAACTACCCTTAAATATGAATATTTTTTTGTGAAACTTTGGTAGCGGAAAGACAGTTGCCAGCAGTGATTCTGTGTAAATTTATAGCTTGGTCGCATTGATACTTTCTCTGGTCGCACTAAAAAACGAAAAAACATCAAGAGTAAACTACCCTTAAATATTAAGATTTTTTTGTGAAACGTCGGTAGCAGAAAGACATCAACATTAGGATACAAAATATGAAATATCAAAGAAATCCTTAAAGATTAAAGCCTCGGTCGGCAACATTTATTTTGGTCAGCAAATTACATCGTCCCATTTTTCTGTACCCGCTTATGTTACATAATGACTAATACTAGGGACTTAGGCATTTTTCAGACTATGTATGGATATGATATTAATAAATTGTTACCTACTTTGCACTATCGATATAGATAAAAGACTTACACAACCAAAAAGTACAGGTTATGTTTAGATTTTGGTTTAATATTTGAGTTTATGGAAAATACATTCTTTTTCTGATAGCGTTATCGTATATGAAGGGACATCATCTTGTTGGAATCGATTATTTATATAAATATTATATATATATATATATATATATATATATATATATATATATATATATATATATATATATATATATATATATATATATATAAACATTTAGTTCTTTGTGCAATTATATTTTAAAGATTAGCTTAAAAGATAGATCCATTGCTTGTAGCTTTAATAACGTCTGTCTAATAAGGTTTTAAGTTTTTGGTTAACGAAACTGTTTTATATGTATATATAATATACGTATACATAATTGGAGTGAGAGAGACACAGGTGTAGATTGTACATTCCGTCATTCAAAGTGGCAATAAAACTCGGCCTTGCTGATTTCTACGAGAAGTTGAATGGAACTACAGACCAGATGTTAGCTCTCAACAGGCCTGTACTGCATTATTTTAATACGGTAAAACACAGACATGGTCAAATTTGAATACCTGCTTGTTTCAATTTGCTCGTAAGAATCTTTTCAGCTTTATCGCAGAAAAGAATGTAAGGGGGACGTTTTTTTTTTCTAAAGATATTGAATAATATCGAACGCAACCCTTCGATGACACAAGGTTACAACCCTCTTAGTAAACAATATAAGTAACCTATTATAATAATAACAATCGACTAACGGTCAGATAATATAATTACATAGCTCAACAATCAATCACCAGTCGATATATTACTTAGCAGTTGTGTTATCTACTTAAGGGTAATCATGCAAAGAGCAAAAGGTTTATTACTTGTCAGAATGATGGCGAAGCCTTAATGTACGGGCGTAATGAATCGGGCGAGCGGGTGCCAAATGTGTCCAGTAACAATATCACTAACCTGTAATTAAAAATATACCTGAACACACCATTGTTCATCTAAAGCACAACCTAACATATATACGAGGGGCATTCAATTATTAGTTCATTAATCAATTACCAATTACACGCTCCACTGAGCGACTCAACATCAATGACTATTTATACTCAAAGCCCCTTTGAGCAAGCTAACTTTAAGAGCAGTTTGGACATAACGCTCCACTGAGCAACTTCAACATAAACAGCAGTTCCTACTCAATGCTCCACTGAGCAACATTATAAACTCTTAACAACGCACATCAGTGCCTCAGAACTGCTTCTCAACAATGTCTCTAAGTGCTCAAATCATAGCTTCTCAAACAATAATTACTTAAACAATATTTACTCATATAATAGTTTCTCAGACAATATCTAAACAATAGTCAGTCAGGCAGTAATCTAAACAATAGTTACTCAGATAATATTTAGACAATAGTCACTAAGATAATAATAAGACGATAGTTCAACCTGTGTGTTTAGTTGGGTGCTGTCCCCGGCACTGGGTCCGCGCCGGCTTCCAGGAGTGCAATGAGGCAGCAATTGCCTCACCTAGAGTGCTCGCCTACAGCCAGAGTCAAATACTGAGAGGTGCAATAGGCACAAAGGGCCCGGCCAAACAATGTGCCCCTCCCCAATATCCACTCCTACACTGGTTCTGACTGTGCAATGAGACAACGATGCCTCGGTCTAGCCACCAGATCGGCTCTCAAACGCAACCACTGAGTTGCCTCCGTGAATACTGAGAACTGCAATGGACACAACGTTGAAGCTACGCTATATCCCTCTCCAATATCCACGCCTACACTGGTCCTGGCTGTGCAATGAGGCAACAACCTCAGCCTAGCTACCATTTCGGCAAATACAACGCCTACACTGGTCCTGACTGTGCAATGAGGAAACGACCTCAGTCTAGCTACCATTTCGGCTATCAATGCAACAACCGTGGTGCTGTTACGTAACCTGGGTCTAAGCCCAACGCCCACCAGCATGATACCCTACTGGGTGAACAAACAGCGAAAGTGTCCCGCACACCTTTCAAACTATCATCACTTTACTTACAAACAGACTTTACTTTATTTGCTTACTGCAAACTGACATACTCAACAATTTATTAACTTATTAATATTGGCCTAACCTCGTATAAATAACAAACTCAATTTCAGCTTAGCTAATTATCAAATTATTTCATAAAGCCCCTTTATTTGAATAAAATAATTACTTCTCAATTTATAACTTATCTTCGTATAATAATAAACTGACTTTAACTCTAGCCACAATTTATTTTCATATGAATTAGTTATCAAAGGATTTTCCTTAAACCATCTTCAATCAAATACTTATTGAAATTATTTCTCAATGTATAACTTAAACAAATAAGAACAGGTACAATAAACGAAATAGCCATGTTCAATGAGCAATAACTCACCTGAATAAATGTATATATAACGTGCACTGTAAATTTACAGAAAACAATAAACACCACACACAATTTTCTACTGCAACCAACACGTTAAACGATACAATGGCTAATGCCTTCTTTATATGAACCATATGCCCGATAAGCAATCTCCCCTAACGTTGACTTGAGATGAGATATCTCGCACTTAAACCTCCCCTTATGTCCAGCTAAGATTTTAAACAAGCGACGATGGGCCAGATGCCTACACTTTTAATTTAATGGTGCTATATATGTAAAAGTTAACGTAAAACCTGTTCACATAATACGAGTCTATTTAAAACTTATAGAGAATTTTCATAATAAAATAGCCTTATGAGCAGGGCGAGAAAATACATTCCTTACAAGAAGAACATTGTTGTCTCAGTATACTTATCATAGATGTCTATAATGTTGCTACAATTGTAAGTGGAATCTCTAGGTTTACAATATTTTAAAAGCTGCAACGAAAAATTTTGTTTTTTGTGATTTCTAGTTGAATGTTTCTTTTTCACCACATCAGCTTTTTATACCGCACACATTTTATCCTTCCTGCCCTACAGGAGATTCATTTATCAATCTATTAGTCTCACTTCTTTTAATTACCAAAGAAATGCTGAAGATTTCTTTCTATTCTGTCGATACTATAATCGTCATACCTCTTAGAAATTGCTTCGTTCGGTCCCCTACTCATGATCTCTAAACGCGATATTCGTTCTTGCCAAAGGGTACACGCCTTTATTGTCAAATTACGCATTCGTCTAACATAACCTAGTATTATCACCCCTGCTTTGGTCCCTCTTTGTAGACGATTTACTGGATATCCTCGGGCTGTGGGAGGTTGAGGTCCAGGCGTATGCGGATGATCTAGTTATTAGGTTAGAGGTAAATCTGAAGAGGAACTTGCAAATACTCTTCAAGAGGCACTAAATGTAATGAACTATTGGTGTCGGAGAGAACAGATGTCTGTGGACCCCTGCAAAACCATCGTTGTTCCAGTTGCCAGAAGAAGAAGGTTGGACAAACTAAAACCACCTATTATTACGGGGGAAACGATAATATTTATGAAACAAGCGAAATATGTGGGGATTAACCTAGATAAGAAGCTCAACGGGAATGTCCAGTTAGAGAATGTAATCCGCAGGAGAAAACTGTCCCTGTGAACATGCCAAAGAATCTGTGGAAATAACTGGGGAACAAGCCCTCAACAGATGTACTGGCACTATGTAGTGGTTATCAGACCAATGATAATATATGGAGCCATAGTATGGTAACCTAAGGCACTTCGTGGTATCACGAGGGCCAAACTGGCTCAGCTACAGAGACAAGCTTGTCTGATGATAACGGCGCGATAGGGAGGAAGATTAAAACAAGCGGCCGACAGCATGCCAAAGGAAATCAGTCTGGGAGGGTCCGGGCTCCTCGATGACATTGAGCGTCATTGATGACATTGATGCCTACGGGAAGCAACACCGAAGCAAGAATATCATCTAACCTCGGAAAGTATGCAACCATACCCCAGTCAGAAGTATATTCCATCGAGATGTGTGCAAGGGAAGTTATACAAAACCAGTGCACACACAATTCGATAAAAATATAGTCAGATAGCCAAGCTGCAATAAAGACACTTCCTGCCCTTACAATTCAAAAACGGTATGGAGCTGTTAATCTGCCCTCAACGCACTGGGCGGCTCCAATAACGTGTCGCTGGTTTGGATACCGGGTCACTCGGATCATGATGGCAATGTAGCGGCCGACCCGCTTGCCAGGGGTGGTGCCCAGGAGGACTTCATCGGACTGGAACCTGTGTTGGGGATATCATCGTGCACAGCGAAGCGCACCTTAAAGAATTGGACAGATAGAATGACAATCCAGCAATGAAAAACTCTGCCAGGATTAGCTTACTCTAAGGCCTTCATAAATGGCCTGTCAGAGTCAAGGACTAAAAAACTTCTACAGCTCAACAGACATCAACTGAGTACTTTAGTCGGCCAGTATACAGGATAGTGCCGCTTGTGTCACCACATGCACAGAATTGGTGTCGGTCAGGAAACTGAGTGTCGGATGTGTATGGAGAGTGACGAAACAGCACGTGCTGTGTTCCTCTCCGGCTGCGGACAGGATAAGACACCTGCTCTTTGGCAAGACAAAGCTTGTTCCAGAAGATCTGGATCAACTTTCGCTCAGAAAGATCATCGACCTCGGAAGGAGGCTGGTTTTGTTGGGCGAAATATAGAGTATAAGGCGTGAGCAACAATATACATTAAGGTCGCTGTGGAGGGACCGGTTGGCCTACTCACAATTTAACCCACCCTAGCCTAACATAACCTAGTTTTTTCAAATGTATAATTTTTGAATGCCTTTTTGGCGTACATATTTCCGGAGGCATATAATGCACATATACCTAAAAATTTAATGAACACTCATTTTGTGGCACAACAATTCATGATATCTTCGAAACAAACAGGCTCTCCTCTTATTAACTGTTTTACAAAAGACAATTGACTTGATTTCAAGATCGAAACATTTATCTGATAGATTTGGCATTTAAAATTAATAATTTGAAAGATGAGTCGCGGTTTTTCGAACGCTGTGCCAGTTCCTTTTTCTACTTACTTTTTATAATTCTATACTACATGTTCTTATACCTCAAACTGACTAATAAGTTCAATTAGATGATCACGCTTTATCCCGACTAATTCTGTGATAACAGAGGCAAATCCCAGTCTCCACTACCGGATTTTGCAAAAGACACAACTGCACCAACTAATTTAGTTGGTTTTTAAATCCCGGATAAGAGAAAACAGGCACTGCGGTGATTAATGTTTGAAAATGATAAGGCAATACTTAAACCTAAAGCATTTTGAAACAACATTTTCGACACCCTTTTTGCCACACGCACGTGCCGAGTATGGACACCAAAATACAGTTGGTCACTCTGGGCACGTCAAGAAATGATGGTCAACCTGAATATGGCACCCTGGAGAGTTACCTTGTCGAACAGCGGTCTGATTGGCTAGAGAGGCCGCCTACCCCTTCTCGACCCCGAAGCACATCGAGACTTCGGCATCAACAACTCTGCAAGAGTCCTATTTCATCGATGATCTTTCTATAGTGCACTTTCATTCATCAGTTCGAGTCATTCGTGTCCCCTGGGTATTGGGTGCAGACAGGCCCGTAGCAGCCACGTGACCCTCTGAAGAGTGTTGGAAACCACGTGGACCATATGGCGAGGCGGTGACTCGTTCCCATTTAAGTGCTACAAACTGCGGTGACCAGAGAATGAGGCTGCTCCTTATTCTCCATCTGTGCAACAAGTAATTTACTCTGTGAAGAAGGAAGGTTCCCAAACCACATCGAGCTACCCATCAACGACGTCTCGGCAAAAAAGGTATTTTGGTTGTATTACATCGCTTCTGTTAAATTATTGTCTGTGTAACTTGGCCAATTGGGCAATAAATTCATTTAAGTAGCCCGCCTTAATGTTTTCTTTACCAGCCTGACCTGACCTGACCTTATGTACATGCAACCGTTCAGCTAAACGTAAACAATTAGAGCTATCGAAGAACGTACCGAATTAACCGTTTCAAATAGTATTAATAATAATAATCATAAAAGCAACATCCAACGGCTTGTAAACTCAGAAAACTCAGTCGCTTTGAATGTATTACTGCTCGACTATAACCCGTCCCCAAGAAAGGATCCAAAACGTAACTACAGGCCTATTTCTCTTCTTTCAGTCGTCTCCAAAGTGATGGAAAAGTATATATACACCGAATTACTAAAATTTCTTGAAAAACACAGTCTAATCCACGACAGGCAGTATGGATTCCGGCAGCGCAGATCAACCGTCGACCTCCTTTCCTTTGTCATCCATTCTTGGAACAAGTCTAAGGAACTACACGGTGAGTCCGAGATTATCGCTCTGGACATATCCAAAGCATTCGACCAGGTCTGGAACGTAGCGATGCTTAATAAACTTCCAGCCTATGGCCTACCACCAAAACTCTGTACATGGACTGCAAATTTCCTCTCCAACCGGAGCATTTCTGTTGTCGTGGATGGCCATCCCTCTAAACTATATCCAATTAATGCAGGAATCCCTCAAGGTTCAGCTTTAACCCCTACTTTGTTCCTTCTCCACATCAATGACCTCCTCTCTAGCACATTCAACCCAGTTCACAGTTACGCGGACGACAGCACCCTCCACTTAAATATACAATATTCTAAGCCTGTCTCTTTAGCCAAATTAGATGAGGATCGCAGACTCATCTAGGGTTCTTTCTCTCAATGGATCTCCAAAAAGATATTAGACTGGGGTAGTATAAATCTTGTGCAATTTAACCCTACCAAATCTCAACCTTGCTTTCTGTCTTATAAGAGATACACCAGCCCTAGACTAATCACAATGAACAATCAAGTTATTCAAAGTGATGAGTCCTTTTCACTTGTTGGCATTTCTGTGGATCGAAATCTCAATTGGCACCAACATGTCACATCAATTGCTGAAGCGGCTGCTAAGAAATTAGGTTTCCTCTTCCGGGATCGCAAATACTTTTCACCAGCTAATCTCTATACCTTACATACTTCACAAATAAGGCCAAACCTCGAATACTGCTCCCACATCTGGGGTGCTGCTGCCGCTTCTACACTCGCTATCCTGGACTCCATTCATAAGAGAGCTATACGTCTCATCGGTGACCCTACCCTCACCCAAAGGCTGACATCCCTTGCCCACCGACGTGCCGTTGGTGACATCTCTCTCTCTCTCTCTCTCTCTCTCTCTCTCTCTCTCTCTCTCTCTCTTTATAGATATCTGCACGGGCACTGCTCAGATGAACTTTCTTCCATAGTTCCTCCACCTGCTGCCCCCAACAGATCTACCAGGGGAACAGAGCGAATGCACCCTTTTACTGTCCAGGTCACCAGAGATAGAACATCTTGTTATGCTCGCTCTTTTGTCCCGAGGACTTCCAAGTTGTGGAATTCCTTGCCGGCGCATGCTTTTCCTTCTCCTCCGAACCTCCAAACCTTCAAGTCCAGAATTAACAAGTTGCCTCTTTCCTCCTTGTCGACACCCACGGTATGATAGTATTTAGGCTGTAGGCCCTCGTGGTGTGTTGTCGAAATAAAAAATGTGTAATACTGGTTGTATCGTGGTTTGATTGTGAATTGTGTTTTCTATTGTAAGTAGGCTTCAAACAAGAGAGATTGTCATCTAAGTCCAACTCTGGTAACCTCCTTATAGTTATTTAACTAATTCTTGTTAATATTTGTGCAATACAAAGCATTACCATGGCACCTACCCATCACCAATGTAAAATCATCGACATAATGAGATTTTTATAAGCTTTACAATGGTGTAATTGCCAAAAAATTTATAAGCATTATTAAAGAATTTGGTAAGGTTATTACCATCATTAATAATGAAAGTACGTTGATCTTTTATACTGTGAATAGAATCTTTCAATGGTTAGTCTGAGTTCTTGCAGACTTTCAATGGAGTGACTGCCAAATTTTTTACCATCCTAGAAAAGATTTATTAGGCAAATATATTTGTTTAATTTGAATGATTAAATCAATGTCATATGTTAGTCACAGGCATTTTTCCGTGATGAATAACACACATTATACAAAACGTTTGAAGAATTTAAACTTTAGTCACAAAGAACTGGTTTTTTATTACACTTGTTCCTGGTATAACAAAACTGACAAAATTTGTTTATGATTTCTCATGTCATTTTTATTGTGAAAATATAAATTTGCTTTAGTTTTACATTAAATAAATATATAGCAAACTAAATTACGGTCAGTGTCTTAATCCCGGGAATTGCCGTCATCTGGGTTAGCTGTCGGCGAATCTGGAGGAAATCCAGGAACTGGCAGCTGGCAGCCCCGTCACCCGTGATCGAGGGTACAGCTCTGAAACAGTCCTATAGGCTAGCCGCCAGTCGCCAGTTACTGCCTGGAACCCATTGGTAGATTTTTAAGAACACTGACACAAATTCTGAGGCACGGGTTATACCAAGACTTGTCTCTTTGGAGAGCACTGCCGAGGACACGGTCTCCATGCAAGCTGTCTAAAACCTGGATGAGTAGCCTGGCCATGACTTACCTAATCAAAACAAAACGTACGAGATCACACACATGACGAAGGAAAAAGGAAAAGGTTTTACTGTGGTTGCTTGTAACTCCAAAGATAGCAGCTTTACAGTTGAATTTAACAAAATCCAAGAATTAAATGCCAGTTAAAATTGTGTTCATCATCTCCAAGACATCTTTAGTTTTAACTGAAATCCAAATTTCTCCTTCTGCCGTATCAGCCGAAGTTTTCTGCTCTAGATATAGATTTCATGTGGCTCTGCGGTTCAAGGGTGGTGTTTAGAGTGTGATGTTTGAGTTCAAAGATAAAAGTCTTGAGAAGCCAATTACATGATGTAATGTGGCTAAAAATTGCATGGTCGAACTCTGCAAAGTTTACAAGTTGCTGTAATCGATCCCCCAATGATGATTTAACGATTTCTCATCTTTTAGTGAATTTTCTTTAAACAAAATCGCTAATGAGGAGATCCCGACTTTTGAATTTTAAAAAAAAATTCTTAAAATGAGCGCGAACTAGGCCCCCTAGAACCCATATCCAGGGTCATGTTTCTGTTCTTGCCCTAACTAAGTGAAACCGTTCCATATTTAAATATTTAATACAGTCGTATTCTTTTACCGTGGCTTCACAAGTGCTTGTTTTAGTGAATTTTCTTTACAAAAAAAATACTAATAAGGAGATCCCCACTTTTGAATTTTGAAAAAGTTTCTTCAAATGAGCGCGAACTAAGACCTCTAGAACCCATATTCAGGGTCATGTTTATATATATATATATATATATATATATATATATATATATATATATATATATATATATATATATATATATATATATATATATATATATATATATATATATATATATGTCACACCGATAACTCAAAAAATAATCGGCCGATTTTAATCAAACTTGGTACATGCATTCCTTTTGCAAGTGGCTTGGATAACTTCGATAGTCAGGTAAATCGGCCCATGTTTTCACGGAAAATATTGTTTTCTTTCGAAAAAAATATATATCTCCGGAAATAACAAAGTAAGGAAAACCAAATTTTGTACGCTGGTTTGTGTCATAAAGAATATTGAATATTACGAAATTCAGATTTCTACGTTAAAAGACAAGAAAGTTAGGGGTAAATTAAATTTTAATAACTTAAAATAAATGATTCAAGAAACTTAAAACGTCAAAATTGATAACTATAATAGTAGGAGTACAAATGTGAGTGATACATACGACAAGGAATGACTAACTAGCTCCTAGATATGTGTCTAAGTCGTTATTTTCCTTCATTTCGTTAAAATATGAGCAAAAAATCCATTATAAATCAAAATTCTTTTGTATAAATAGTAAAAACGTTAGTCAATTAACATGTACCACGGGCTAACTTAGTGAAACCGTTCCATGTTTAAATATTTAATACAGTCGTAGACTTTTACCGCATATATATATATATATATATATATATATATATATATATATATATATATATATATATATATATATATAGGGTGAACCATTTACCAAAATTTAGGTCTGTAGTTTTAAAAACAAAAAAATTAGAGGCATTTAAAAAAAAGGGTTTTCCTCAAAGCGTCAAATCTCGCGATATATATATATATATATATATATATATATATATATATATATATATATATATATATAGGGTGAACCATTTACCAAAATTTAGGTCTGTAGTTTTAAAAACAAAAAAATTAGAGGCATTTAAAAAAAAAGGGTTTTCCTCAAAGCGTCAAATCTCGCGATTCGGAACGTCAAAATTGGCAACATTTAGGCAAAAACCTGACAGAAAAACTGATTATGTAAAAAGTGTTCTGCAAACCCTTAACTTTCAGCTTCAACCACCATTGCCCTTTAATTTAATAAAATATTTCCAGAAAATTCATTACAAATAGACACTTTCTGTGATGCTTTGGTAGTAGTTTTAGTTAAGTTTATGGTTTAACGGTCTATAATTTTTAGCTAATGTTCGCAGAAAAATTTTGATAATGAGGAGATTGCAATTTTTGAATTCTAAAAAGATTTTTTCAAATGAGCGTAAACTATGCCCCCTAGAATCTATATCCGGGTTTACTTTCTGCTTACATATATACAGGGTGACGGATTTCTACGCTAAAGCTCAATATAATTGTTATTATGCACGATACGAGAAAAAATTGCATACGTTACTTATAGGGTGTCTTGAGCTGCATCTTATAAAATTATTTTGTCACAGGCTGGCCCGTAAGTCGTTGGTGATACCTACATTTTTTTAACATTTCTTATTGCATTTTTGCATTTTTCATCGAAATACGATACATGTTTGTAAAAAAATCGAGACGCAGTAAGTGCGTTTTGGTAGCGAATTTTCATTAAAAGCTTCAAAATTCAATAACTCAATTTGCTATTAGTCTAAGGTTCGTCGGCTAGGAAACGAGTTTTCTCGGAAATATTTTAAGTTTATTTTGGGAAAGTTTTTGTACATTTTCAAACAAGTTATTTTGATAATTTATGGTACATTTTTTTATTTATTTAATTTATTTCTATTAGCGAATTTTCTTGTACAAAATGTTCTCTAAATTTCGAATTTTCTTATAAATGAATTTAATTAATTTTATTCGAAGAAACATTTGAGAATTTTTGTATGAAAAATTATTCAATTGATGGAACATTTTTTAAACGAAATTCGTCGAAAATAAGGTTTTAATGGATTTTCGTTCAAACAAATTATTTTATTTTAAATTTTAATTACAGATTAGGTATATAATTTGAATTTTATGTATTCTTTTAGCAAAATTTTGTGTAAAAAATATTTAGCCAAATTTGATGCCCACTTTCATTGAAAAAATACATATCTGCCATTAAAAATATTTCTACGAAAATGAACTACCATAACGCACTTGCTGCGTCCAGACTTGTTTTTCTGTCACCAAGTACCTGTTTTGTTTTACGATAAACCAAAATTCGTGAAATTAATTCGTTATCGTAATGCACATTGCTGTCAGAATATTTTATGTGCCTCCCATATATTTTCATTACTGGATTAATTTTGACGCGGTTTTTAATATTATTCTACTGAAAATGTTCCAATGATTGTTTCAGTAAATAATAAATTATTTGCGATAACAATAGCTAATTTTTGGAAATTACTTATCATTCAAATTATTTAATTTTCAAAGGATAGGTACGCAAATAACCTGTATACTAAAGCAGCTATATTAACCTCTAACTATAAAGGTTGTTAAGGCAGTTCTTTCTTCTCGCAACCACAAAATGTAACACAATTTGACGTAAGCGGATAATAAAAGCTTAATTATCGCTCTAATTGTCTTAATAAATACTAGGTCTTATTCAGTTGTCTAGTCCATCTCTTCATTACGGGAATTCTGACCGAGAACACAAAACATCTTTATCGCCATTCTTTGGAACTTTATTAATTTCCACAAAAATTTATCACTGAAGCACAAAACAAGACTTTGGAGTTATAATAAATACATGATTAGAATATATTTGCGGTTATTAATTGTTTTACGTTTCATTGCATTGAAATCATACTTTTACCAAGAAAAAAAAAAGAGTTTCTATTGTGTTTTGTTATTAAACTAGATCAACTCGATCAATCAGCAACTTGAAGAAGTAATTTCCTGTTGCTATCCAGAAAATTGTAACGAATCCGTTATTTTTCGTGCTATAACGTGCCGGACATCGGATTAAACACGAAACCGACAACTAGACGCCCCTTCGAAAGGGGATGTGTAGATATTTAACTTACTCAGTCTTTTAGTAGGCGGTGCTTAGACTTGTCGCTTTTTGTAA
Organism: Tillus elongatus; assembly: GCA_964006375.1. NCBI lineage: Eukaryota > Metazoa > Arthropoda > Insecta > Coleoptera > Cleridae > Tillus > Tillus elongatus. Next base: position 130,316,184 of record OZ023269.1, read on the forward strand.
TTGGCCACTCAAACCATGTAAGTTTACGAAACGAATACCTTTGTTTGCAATTGTTGATGTTAATTTTGTGTGTAAAGCACTGCACGAGTCCTGTATTCTGTTACCAAATTGGTCTGGTGTTTTTTCGTATCGGGTGTTACTAACACGAATCTCTTCATTTGGTTGGTCCCCGTTGTATTCTTGTAATAATTGTTAATTAGGAGGCTAATTTGCGGCTTCTGCTGTTAAAGTTTTAGCTCTGCCTTCTCATTTACCCATAGCTATTATAAGTATATATTGGTTATTTGGACTTTCCTCAATAGTTCTGTCAACAAAAGTTTGTATGCAGCAAGTGCGTTATGGTTGTGAATTTTCATAAACCTATTTTTAATAGCAAATACCTATATATTTTTTAATGAAAGCAGGCATCAAATTTGGTTACCAATATAAACTATATATATATATATATATATATATATATATATATATATATATATATATATATATATATATATATATATATATATATATATATATATATAAGAAACAATGTACCATGTTTCATTAAACTTTGTTGTTTGAAATGCACAAACATTTTCCGAAAATAAAACTAAAATGTTCCCGAAAAAACTGGTTTCCTAGCCAAAGAACCTTGCGTTAATTGACTTATTGAAATTTTAAGGAGTTCAAAAAAGTCTGGACGCACCAAGTGCGTTATGGTGGTGAATTTTTATAAAAATAATTTTAATGGCAGATATGTCTTTCCGTACCTTGATGGTGGAGATCGGAATTTCCTTTTCCACCTCCTTGGCGACTCTTGCATGTCCTATTATTTCTCCCTCTCCGCACCAGTTTCCAGAGTCTCGCATTCTAAGATGCTACGCCATAGCCTCGCATCTGATATCTGATACAGATGAAAAGCAGTGGCAGCATCAGCAAGACCTCTAGCGCGGCTGAGGGTGTCGTCCTCATAGCACCTGTAATACCCAGGATTTCCAGCCTTTGAAGTTTGGCCAGCTTCTTGTGTATATAGGTATACAGAAAGTAAACCCGGATATGGATTCTAGGGGGCCTAGTTTGCGCTCATTCAAAAGCCGCGGTCTCCTCATTAACAAAATTTTCTACGAAAATTAGCTAAAAATTATAGACCGTTAAACCATAAACTTAACTAAAACTACTTCCAAAGCATCAAAGAAAGTTTAAAATGAATTTTCTGGAGGTATTTTGTTAAAATGAAAGGTAATGATGGTTGAAGCTGAAACTTAAGAATTTTCAGAACACGCTTTACATAATCCGTATTTCTTTCAGGTTCTTTGCCTAAATGTTGCCAATTTTGACGTTTCAAATCGCGACTTTTTACGTTTTGAGGAAAACCCCAATTTTTTTTCTTTAAATGCCTCTAACTTTTTTGTCTTTAAACTTACAGACCTACATTTTGGTAATTTGTTCACCTTATATATATATATATATATATATATATATATATATATATATATATATATATATATATATATATATATATATATATATATATATAATTTAAACTGACCCTGGATATAGGTTCTAGGGGCCTAGTTCGCGCTCATTTGAAGAAATTTTTTCTAAATTCAAAAGTCGGGATCTCCTCTTTGATGATTTTTTTTAAAGAAAATTCACTAAAACAAGCACTTGTGAAGCCACGGGAAAAGTCTGGATTGTATTAAATATGGAATGGTTTCACTAAGTTAGGGCAAGAACAAACAACCAGATATGCTATTCAAATTGATTTAAGTCTTAAACCTTTTATCTCCTCTTTATCGAATTATTTTTTTATACAAAAACTCGCTAAAAATTCATCGGAATAACAACAATCTTATCAGATAACGGTGAAGTGAAATGAGACTAAAAAAATGGATAAAAGGTAAAGTCACTAACTAGGATTAAAACTCGTCATGTACGAGTCGATTATCCGATATACAGGGACTTAGGCCACTGAGCCACGCTGGATATGTATGTACTAGCACATACAGTGTGGAACAGCCAAATGGAATAAATTCGATAACGGATAAATGAGGGCGTGTTGGGAAAAACGCTTGGACACGTCGATTTGTATTTTTAACTGCGCATCTTTTTCAAGAAAAAAAAATTATATAGGGTGCGTCATGTGACAGTGGCCAATACCAACTTTCTTATTTTAAATACAAGCCCCTGTATATTATTAATTTTTTGGATTCTTCAGAAAATTCTAGACATAATTCATGTACAATGTTCTATACCTATCTTCAACTGTTTCGGAAATATTAAGTATTTTCAGATTTATTACAAAAATTAACATTAAAAATAGAAAATTATTTTATTTCACAAATTCGCTACATTGCATTCAATACTTATTTCCCATTCAGCTCTTGATAATGAGAAAGTAAACAAAAACCATTCCTGCGTTTCTTTTTACTGATATGAAATGAAACAAAAACAAAAACAGTTTTCTTTCTGTTCGTATAAAACTCGTAGCCTTAGCAACTTGTTGTCTGCCTGCATGACAGTAGTGATTAGTGTCAGTGCTATTGTCGTTTGAATTTCGTTAACTGTACGTAATAATATCAGAAAAATGGTTCATTTAACAGAAATGCACAAAATAACCATTCTACAAATGATTGGTTATGGAGATAACACACGGACACAGATGGAAGTGTCTCGCTTATTTCACGAAAAATTTCCAAATTTGCCGCCTGTATCCCAAGGAACAATTAGCAAAATAGAAAAGCAGTTTCGCGAGCTTGGTCATGTGAGACAGATAAAAAAAGTAGCTGCCAATGCAGTAAGTGATGATACGAAATTGGATATTACGCTTGAGTTTCAAGAAAACCCACATACTTCTGGTCGACAAGCAGCCCAACTATTCAACGTTAGCCACACAGCAATTTTTCGAACATTAAAGGAAAGTAAAATGCATCCCTATAAAATGATACCAACTCAGGAGCTCATGGAGGACGATTTCGATAGGAGAACGTATTTTTGTGAACAAATGATGGCAATGTTAGATAACAATGTGATCCAATTAGAAGATGTTTTGTTTTCTGATGAGAGCACATTTACACTTCACGGTCATGTTAATCGTCAAAATTGCCGCTATTGGTCTAATGAGAATCCTCATTGGATGAGAGAGGAACATACGCAATATCCTGAAAAAGTTAATGTTTGGGCAGGAATTGTTGGAAATCATATCGTAGGTCCCTTTTTCATTGATGGCAACTTGAATGGGGATAAATATTTAGAACTGCTCCAAAATAATGTCGTGCCAACTTTGACAAACTTATATCCAGATCCAGCAAACCCACAAGTTCCTGCCAATAAAATATGGTTTCAGCAAGATGGAGCACCGCCCCATTACCAAATCAATGTCCGGCAGTACCTGAACCAAATTTTTCCAAATCGGTGGATAGGGAGGCGCGGATCGATAGAATGGCCAGCACGATCTCCTGATCTGTCGCTATTAGACTACTTTTTGTGGGGATATGTCAAAAGTATTGTATACAAAACTAAGCCCCTCAACTTAGATGACTTAAAAAGACGAATCACGCTTGCGATTAGATCAGTCACGCCTGAGATGTTGAGTAATGTTAGAAGACATTTCTATACCAGATTAGCATGTTGCCAAGATGTTCGTGGCGAGCATTTTGAACATTTACTACATTGACGTTAATTTTTTTTTGTTTTTTTAAATTATTAAGAAATAATCAGTATTTCTTATTAGAATTTGTGAAATAAAATAATTTTCTATTTTTAATGTTAATTTTTGTAATAAATCTGAAAATACTTAATATTTCCGAAACAGTTGAAGATAGGTATAGGACATTGTACATGAATTATGTCTAGAATTTTCTGAAGAATCCAAAAAATTAATAATATACAGGGGCTTGTATTTAAAATAAGAAAGTTGGTATTGGCCACTGTCACATGACGCACCCTATATAATTTTTTTTTCTTGAAAAAGATGCGCAGTTAAAAATACAAATCGACGTGTCCAAGCGTTTTTCCCAACACGCCCTCATTTATCCGTTATCGAATTTATTCCATTTGGCTGTTCCACACTGTATGTCCCATAATACATGTTAATTGTTCAACGTTTTACAATTTACATAAAACCATTTTGATTTACAATAGATTTTTTGCTCATATTTTAACGAAATCAAGGAAAATAACGACTTAGACACATATATAGGAGCGTGTTAGTCATTTCTTGTTGTGTTTTTACTTACATTCGTACTCAATCAATTTTGACGTTTTAGCTTCCTTGAATCGGATTTCATTAATTAAAAATTAATTTACCTTTAACTATTTTGTTTTTTAAGATAGAAAATCTGAATTTTGGTTAATAAGATACTCATACTTTTTATGACGGAAAGCAGCGTACCAAATTTGGTTGCCGTTACTTTGTTATTTCCGAAGATTTTTTTCGAAAGAAAAAACAAAATTTTCCGGGAAAACCTGGGCCAATTTTCCTGACTAACGAACTTATCCAAGCCACTTGCAAAGGGAAGGCATGTGCCAAATTTGATCATAATCGAACCATTATTTTTTGAGTTATCGGTGTGATACATAGATTTCCTAGTTTTAAATGAGCAGACTGATTTGATGGATTCCTGTTTATTCAGTATTTTGTTCATAATTTTCTTTATTTTTTTAAATGTTGTCTAATTTTCGTGTCAGAAAATATTATATCAATTTTTTTCGGGGAATTTTTCTAAACATTTTTTATAGTTAATTTTAGCGAATTTCCATGTGAAATTTGTTGTAGTGAATTATCCCTGAAAAAAATTTTCTCAGCGAAGTTTTGTAAATAAATTGAGTTAATTTTGTTGCAACATATTGATTAGCAAATTTTAGTGAAAGAATGTTATTATATTAAGTGACGGTTGGAACCTGTGATGAGCACTGATAAGTACACTTGGAGAAACTAAATCACCACAACATATATTTTCAAAGACCTGACGATCGTTTAAATAACAAAGTTAGCGTCATCAGGGGATTACAAATTCTGAAACATGTTTATCTGAAAATTACCCCAGTCTTCATATTATAAGTTTCCTCCTAACTTAAATATATATATATATATATATATATATATATATATATATATATATATATATATATATATATATGTATATATATATATATATATATATATATATATATATATATATATATATATATATATATATATATATATAGGGGGCCTAGTTTGCAGTCATTTGAATAAATTTTTTCAAAATTCAAAAGTGGGGATCTCCTTATTAGTGAATTTTTTCAAAGAAAATTCACTAAAAAGATATACGCTACCATGACTTGTACTGGCTGAGTTAGGGCGTTTTCTATCCTATAAAAAAATATTTAATTTTCAATACTTAAAAAGTATAATTTGGTTTTATTATCCAACAACTTAATGTTAAAATTAGAATCGTCTGATGTATTTAACAAAGGTAAATTAACACTTTCTAAAATCTAGGATATATACGTGTTTATTTAAATAACCTAACTTTAATAAATTTACATAAAATATAAGTTGCATCAATTAAAATGTATGATGCTTTCACTAGGAATTCCACCAAATGAAGCAAGTTAGACAGAACAGGCTATTTATGGATATAATTTTGAAGATAATTAAACTTTTGTGTATGTCGGTGTGGAGTGGCACTGACTGAATAGAATCTTGAATAGTGGTCAAACCACTCGAAGACCCACGCAGTTTTATGCGGTTATGTTATTCATGGTTTTAGATTTGGATATGAGTACAAACACGTGTGACTAAAAAATAGTGGATCAATTTATGGACAATGGTACCGTTCGTCCAAACCTTAAACAGACGTATTACATATGGATTACATGAACGTATATGTGAATTCTAGATTACATTTATGGGTATCTGCTTCTACATGAAAATGTATGTTAAAAAGTTTATACACAGCAAGTGCCTTCTGGTAACGAATTTTCATGAAAAGTTTATGCCAATTTCAATTTCTCTCCAACTGAAAATCACCCAATTTGGTAGACACCATGATCTTAATAGTAAAAAGTTATATACCCAATTTCACCCAAATACCTTTCTTTTTCGGGGAGATACAAGAATTTACAAAAAAACGCTTTTTTTGGAAAATGTAGTCTGATTAACCTTATCCAAGCAATTTACACATAGAATACACCTGCCAAGCTATTAATATTTAATAAGTACACTCGGAGAATCCAAATCACCAGAACACATCGTTTCACTAACAAACTAGCGTCATCAGAGAATGTGTTGTGGTGATTTGAGTTCTCCAAATTTACTTATCAGTGCTCATCACAGGTTTCAATCTTCACTTAGTGAATTGTGGGTCCCAGGTCCACGGAACCGAATCTTTATCGAAAGTTAGTAGTAGTAGTAGTAGTAGCAGTGATGGGGAGGCTAACGCCGGGCAAGTGGACCACAACGGGTCCTTTTTACCAACTCCGGAAACCCAGCAACCATGCTCTACTCCTCCGCGGTTCCGTCACCAAACCTCATCGACCTCGAAATAAAGACCATGACGGTCTTCCATTGGACAGAACTTACTTGGCCCCTCTGTAAAGTTCCCGAACCAAACAATTCTGTTCAAAGACTCCCAAAAGTCTGGCATTTACAGAGATGGTAAGACGTTTCTTCCGTCTGGCCGGATTCCTGGCAAATGGGATCCCTCTCGACACTCGAGAGACCAATTTTAGGTGTCTTCTGAGAGTAAGATAACTTACATGGCTCCTCTGCAGAGGTCTCGAACTGAATAATTCTGTTCGAAGGCCTCCAAAAGCGTCACATTCACACAATTTTGTTCAAAGACTTCCAAAAGTCTGGCATTCACACAGGTGGTAAGACGTTTCTTCAGTCTCGCCGTATTCGTGGCAAATGGGATCCCTCTCGACACCTACCAATGTAAGTATCGAAAGCTAAGTACTAAAATTAGATTAATAGGTGCAGATATTGCCTGCCTTTCTAAAATCTTGCAAACAGAAATCAGTCCTTTCTAATTTCATTATTTTCAATACAAAAATGTCTATTAACACAAAAATAGGTCACAAACTTAAATATTTTGCTACACAAAGATGATTGGATTTAGAAATGCAATATATGTATTCAAAACCAAGTATGTTGGGAACACAGGCATATAGTTTGTTTAAAAAGTTAATTTTAAGTTAGGAAACTTATAATATGAAGACTGGTGTAATTTTCAGAGAACATGTTTCAGAATTTTTAATCCCCCGATGACCCTAACTTTGTTATTCAAACGATCGTCAGGTGTTTGAAAAGATATGTTGTGGTGATTTAGTTTATCCAAGTGTACTTATCAGTGATCATCACAGGTTCCAGCCCTCACTTAGTATAATAACATTCTTTCAACAAAATTTGCTAACCAATTGGTTTCAACAATATTAACTCAATTTTACTTACAAAACTTCGCTGAGAATATTTTTTTCAGGGAGAATTCACTAAAACTAATTTTACATGAAGATTCGCTAAAACTAACTATAAAAAATGTTTTAAAAAATTCCTCGAAAAAATTTGATATACTATTTTCTGACACGAAAATTAGACAAAACTTTAAAAAAAATAAAGAAAATTATGAACAAAATACTGAATAAACAGGAATCCATCAAATCAGTCTGCTCATTTAAAACAAGGCAGTTGCTGTCGTATATGTGCTTCTCTATTGTCAAAGCTTCAAAAAAGTCAAGTTAGCGCTTCTCTTTACAAAAATGTATTGATATATATATATATATATATATATATATATATATATATATATATATATATATATATATATATATATACAGTGTGAAACACACTTATGGAATAAAATTCATTTTTCAGCAAAAAATACTTTTTGTGGAAAACACTGAGAGACGTGAAGTTTTATTTGTCGAACATTATCTTATAATCATAGTTAAAAAGTTAAACTCCCACCATTTTACCCCCAACACTTTATCCATTTTTTTAAATAGCAACCATACATTTTTTCATCACAGTTCGATGGATCACAAGAGCTTTAGAATGTTATACAAATTTATTTCTTGGACGAGATCTGCCAGACAGACGTAACATTCTTCAACTGTACAGAAAATTTAGATCCAATGAACATACCTTTGGCAAGAAGAGAACACTTAAAAGATTTATTGTGGACAACAAGACTGAAATTGATGTACCAGCATATTTTGAGGCCCACAAAGGAAATTCGGTCAGAGATTTATCCAGTGAAAGTGGTTTATGTTCAGGTATTATACATAGCATTCTAAAGAAACACAAATATGTACCATACAAATAGCAATTGACGCAGATACTTTATCCTGGCGAGAGCGACAGACGTTTTCAATTTTGTCAATGGTTTGTAAACAAAGTTAGATACGATCCAAATTTAATGGGATTGATTCTGTGGAGTGATGAAGCAAGCTTCTCAAATGCGGGCATGTTTAATAGAAGAAATAACCACTACTGCAGCCGAGAAAATCTCATGCTGAGCAAGGATCACCATCCACAAAGGAGGTTCAGAATCAATGTTTGGTGTGGTCTTATGGGCTCCAGAGTAATTGGCCCAATTTCCTATCAGAGCAACCTGACAGCCGAGTGAATTGATCACGCCCGTACTGGAAGATCTTCTAGAGGACATGGACTTGACCACCAGGGGAAGTATGTACGTGCAGCAAGATGCGGCACCTGCTCATAATTCCCGAATTGCAACTGAGATGCTAAAAAGTAGGTGGTATGGTCCCATTCGATGGCCACCGCGCTCACCGGACCTTACACCTCTAGACTTTTTTATCTGGGGCTATATCAAGAATATTGTGTACAAAAGCAGATACTGTTAAATCACTTCAGAATGCCGTAACAACCGCTCTACATAGAATTGATGAAAGAACCATTTTAAAAGCTACTAAGAGCGTTCATAGACGTTGCCAAAATGCATTGAAGTGCAAGGAGAAGTCTTCGAACATTTACTCTAAGCTCCGTGAGCCTTCCTGTGATTTTAATTTATAATTATTATTGTTCTCATTCTAATGTTATCTTTATTTCAATATTTATTTTAAATGATTCAATACTAATAATATTTTGCTCTGTCAAAAAGTAAACGTTTTGTTTCGAATTCATGGCTACCTAATTTGAATTCATAAATTTGACGATATCTCCTTCGTTTTCGACTTCAGGCTCTTTGGTCATTGAAAGTAACTTGTTCAGAATTAGATTATCTATTGAATGCTGATAATAAATATGGCTTGTTCCGTTAGACACAAAACATGTTTCTGTCAATATCCCGGAAACGCGATGCTCGATTGTTTTTTTTTTTTGTTTAGCTCATCGTAATCAGCGCAAAAAATAGAAATAGAAAGTCTGCTAATTTAACCGATCACGTAGCACCAATAATAACTAAGTTAGCAATAGTGCCGACGTAACTTTGAACAGCCTGTATATAAAAAAATTTTTGCACAGTCTCACATCGATACCGCTCTATTAGTGAATCTTTTTTAATAAAAATTAACTAAAACATGTTCTTTGTATCTGATATGAAAATCTTAAGAAGTTTCACCGATTTAGACTGTGTGTTATAATGTTTACAAGCCAAAAAAAACATGTCAAGTAAAAATGTCAAAATTATACTGATGAGAATTTTAATATTAGTTAAAAAATTTGATGTTATATTGGAATGAGTTCTCTTATAATGGTAGATGAATACCAGTGGCAGCTGCAGGAGTGTAATTGGTAGAAATGCTGAAAAAGAAACATACCTTGAACAACATTTTTAAAGTTATATTTTATAAAAATATTTTGGCAGTTTAGTTGGGAACATAAAACAAAATTGTGTTCACTGTAAGCACAAGCTTATGCTTATTTGTGGAACATACTGTAAAATTTAAATCAATAAACATACTACTACACTATTTATAAATTCCACCTTGATTGTGATTTTTATTTCGAGTTAAATAGCAAATAACGTGTCGTGTTGTAAAACTTAAAAGCCACTTTTGCATTGTTCTGCCATTTAAAAGTTTTGAGATATTTTCCGAAATAACATAGTTGTTATCTTTTTTGTTTCCAGTGTTTGGATTAATTATCTTAAGTACTAATCTATATTTTTTTCTGTCTGTAATAATATGTGTATCCCTTTAATGTAGATCTCTTTATTATACCAAACATTATTTTTGATCCAAATTATCAAAACCTGTTTCCTGGTATAGAGTTTTCTTCTAATAAAAAAAAAGCTTTATCAATGTATCACCTATTATAGGGAGCATGAAAATTTGAAATTTGAATTGTTGCTCGTTACGAAGCTTTATCGGTTAACATTGTTTCAGTAAACATGTAAAGCCTTTGTCGATAGTAATTTCGTTCTAGTTTGTATAATTGGGTTACCATACATAGATCAGTGAGTTTCACCATAAAAGCTCTTGTGTTAAATAATACAACACTGAATTTAATTTTGCTCTAAAATATATTTGGAATATGGCTAAATGAAATAAAGACCGATGTGTCACGGTCACAAAAACAAAAGAAAAGAAAAATGAAAGAAGTTTTAAAGGGTGTCTTGAGATAAGTTTGAGTGATTGCAAACATCAAATAAATTAAAGCTCTACAGGGGCAGCAATATTTCACACAGCTTGAAAAATAGGCATGATAAAAGTTTTTGTTTGCCAGATAAAACTGACCCTTTAATAGAAAAAATCAAATTCAGGGAAATTTTATTCCAACCTAAAAATTACCTACAAACAGTATTAAGCAGACTATATCGAAATTCCATTTACTGCAGTCATATTTTAACACCGGGCGATCGTTTCAGTAACAAAGTTTGCGTCAAGTGAAATCTGGAGAAGGATAAAATTGTTTACAGTCTACTTAGATAAATAAATAAATTGATTTACACTATTTTATTGAACGTATAAATGCAGTTTCACTGAAGTTCTCAGCTTTGTCAAATACAGAATGAGTATCGAGTAAAGTCTTAGGGAAAGCATCTTTTTTAACCGACGAATCTTGGTCTAAAACTTTTGTTCTAGCGTGCACGAGAGCTTTGATAAGTAGCGTCTAAATAGAAACACCCTATATATATATATATATATATATATATATATATATATATATATATATATATATATATATATATATATATATATATATATATATATATATATATATATATATATATATATATATATATATATATATATATATATATATATATATATATGAGCGTGGTTATTTTTAAATACAAAAATATAAAAATCTGTTTATAGAGGGACGGGTTACAAACATATTTTTTTCAAATTCAATGCCCTTCTCTCTTTTTATAACTTGAAATTTTATATCTAATATTTTATTATTTCGAAATTATTCTATTATAGGTGATAATAAACAAATCAATACCACTTACCAAAAACTCTGGACGCAGCAAGTGCGCTATGCAGGTGAATTTTCATAAAAATGTTTTTAATAGCAAATTTGTCTCTCTAACGCAAGCAGACATCAATCTGTTTACCGGTATAGCCTATATAGTAGAAACATTATACCATATTTTATCAAAATTACTTATTGTTTGAAATAACACAAAAATTTTCCGAAAATAAACTTTAAACGTTTCCGAGAAAACTGGTCTCCTAGTCAACAAACGTTAGGTTAATAGCAAATTGAGGTATTGAAATTTGAAGGATTTAATGGAAATTCGCTACCAAAACGCACTTACTGCATCTCCATTTTTTTTCTTACAAACATGCATCATATTTCGAAAAAATATGCGAAATTGGCATAATATAAGTGTGTTTTCGTAAAATGATGGACAATGGGGGTTGAAGCTGAAACTTAAAGGTTCGCAGAACACTCTTCCTGCAACATTTTCCTTTCATAATCCGTATTTGTTTCAGGTTCTTTGCCTAAATATTGCCAATTTTGACGTTTCAAATCGCCACTTTGACGTTTTGAGGAAAACTCTTTTTTTTTCTTTAACTGCCCATGACATTTTTGTCTTTAAACTTAAGAGACCTAAACTTTGGTACACGGTTGATTTTTTATAATACAAATACGCGTACCAAATATGGTTGCCTTTACTTTGTTATTTCCGGAGATATAATTTTTTTCCGAAAGGAAACACAAAGTTTTCCGGGAAAAACATGGGCCGATTTTCCTGGATAACGAACTTATCCAAGCCACTTGCAAAAGAAAGGTACTAAACAAATTTGAACAAAATCGGCCCATGATTTTTTGAGTTATCGGTGTGATACATACATACATATATATATATATATATATATATATATATATATATATATATATATATATATATATATATATATATATATATATATATGTATGTATCACACCGATAATTAAAAAAATAATGGGCCGATTTTGTTCAAATTTGTTTAGTACCTTTCTTTTGCAAGTGGCTTGGATAAGTTCGTTAGCCAGGAAAATCTGCCCATGTTTTTCGCGGAAAACTTTGTGTTTCCTTTCGGAATATATATATATATATATATATATATATATATATATATATATATATATATATATATATATATATATATATATATATATATATATATATATATATATAAACATATACACATTGAAACTGACCCCGGATATGTGTTCTAGGCGGCTTCATTAGCGTTCATTTGAAGAATTATTTTTTTTAATTCAAAGGTCGGGATCTGCTCATTAGTTTATTTTTTTAAGAAAATTCACTAAAAAGAAACATGTAAAATCCAGCTTTTCAAAGTCTGTTAATGTGACACATACCAGATTATTTAACGGCATCATAGTAAAAATAAAAATACGCCTCTGACGATCCGACTCAATCTAAACAAACGACGGAAGCTAAGCTTTGAAGCAGGATCAGAACTCTGCATCACTTTTGTGGCCCTAATAAACACCAACCTACCAGTGCGCGTGCCGTTGCCATGGCAACCGTCTGATGCAAGCGTCCCGAAGCAGACTTGTAGGCGAACAAATCGGGCTCAGTCAGTCCGCAGTTGCTTGATGCTCTGAGGTAGTCTGTGGTCCGCAATAAGCGCTGCGCGTTGGGGCGTGTATACATTCAATTCCGAAATCAGGGGCGGGCTTGCAAATTATATCCTACCATAAATTACTATAAAAATACATTATCAACTGCCATGCGACGTAGCAAAATATTTTTATGTGGTTGTACCAAATGAATTTGAGAGAATTAAAAAAATTAAAATTATGGTGGATTTTGAATAAAAAAGTTTAGCTTAACCGAAAAATATAGGAGAAGCAGCGCTTCGCCTGCGTCATCTGACGAGCCGCCACTGGTTGGTTGTGGACAGTCTCCATTTTATAGCACTTTGTGTTATTTGGAGCTGTCGTGACAACATACGTCCTGGTTCTGCAACGAGATGGCGACCCTGTCGTACATATCCAAATGTTCTAGGAGGCTGGCTACCATAGCCGCATTACTTTATAGATGTGTTCTCGCTGTAATTAGTATACCGTACTGATGACCTTTAATTAAAGCGAAACCGGTCTGCGGTTTTAATTATGGTGAGAATACATCTAGCCTTACATATATGGTCCCTATATATTAGGGAAGAAATGGACCAGGGCTGACAATTTACAAAATTGTTAGTTGGTTGGACACAGTCTCTATTTTATAACATTTTGTGTTATTTGGAGCTGTCGTGACAAGATACTACCTGGTTCCGCACCGAGATGGCGACCCTGTCGTACATTTCAAATGTTCTAGGAGGCTGGCCAGCATAGCCGTAAAACACCTAGTTCGCGTTGTAATTACTATACTGTACTGATGAGTTCTAATTAGAGCGAAACCGGTCTGCGGTTCTAATTATGGTGAGAATACATCTAGCCTTACATCGATTTCTACTATAAATATTATACTGTCTACCAAATTTGATGTCTTTCAGTTAAATAAAAATTGATTTCGTGACAATTAAGAATTTGTTCATGAAGATTCCGACCATAAAGCTCTTGCTGCGCCCAGATATTTTTACTGAAGGATTTGCTGCTTGAAGAAGTGAGACGTTGTTAGGCAATCCGTACCATTACCATATCTGGCACTGGATGTAACAATAGCACTAACAATAGCATATTTCATACATGAGCCCCGAAACACAGACTGAGGTTAACAATTTATGAGTGTATTATTTTGGAGCGCTTGTGCTGATTATATTTAACATTTGTAGGTTACAAGCGAAGCGTAGGTTGGCTGTATTAGCTGCATGCTTCATTCTGAACTTGATGTTGCATGCAACACCGCAACCAATATGTTCAATACAATGGTATTTGATAAAGTTTACCTGACTTAACTAACATAAAGCCAGTGGTGGGTTTCCTCGAGGTCTTTAGTTACCGCGTCAGTATTTAGAGGAGGTAATTAGAAATACATGTAACTTTATACTGAACAAGAACAGCAGTGTAACAAAACAATCTTTGTAAAGTCTTACATATTTTTATCGACTATGTTGAAAATCTATAACATAAGGAAAGGTGCATGGTAAGGTAAGGAGGAGCATTATCCTCATATTTATTTAGTTTATTAATAGAATATAAAACAAAGATAATTTATAAAAGTCAAAACGGTGAGGTTTATCTTACTCCACAGTTGAATAAAAGGCTCTACTTCCAAAGACAAATTTTATTACACTTCCCAACGCATTTCGGTCTATGCAATTTCAGGGGAACAATACCCAGAAGTACAAAAAATTATTTGTTAGAAACGATGTACTACTCTACTATGATGCTGTGATGTATAATCCAATAACAAGTACGTAAGGCAGCGAATTTCAACCTGTGGAGCGCGTTTCCCTGGGCTAGGGGCATGATAAAAGCAAATGGGGGGGGGGGGGGGGGGGGGCGAGCATATTGTGAAAATGTCTTGAAGCATCAAGTGCATTATGGAAGTAAATTTTTATAAAAATGTTTTTAATAGCAATTATGTCTTTAATGCAAGCAGGCATCAATTTGGTCACCGGTATAACCTATATAGTAGAAAAAATGTACCAAACTTTATCAAAATAACTGATTGTTTGAAAATGTACAAACATTTTCCGAAAAAAAAACCGAAAGTGTTTCCGAGAAAACTCGTTTCCTCGAACTTTAGGTTAATAGCAAATTGAGTTATTGAATTTTTAACTATTTAATGAAAATTCGCCACCAAAACGCACTTGCTGCGTCTAGATTTTTTTTTACAAACATGCATCATATTTCGATGAAAAATGCAAAAATGCAATAAGGAATGTTCAAAACAAAAGCTGTAGGTGTCACCAACGACTTATGGGCCATTCTCTGATTGTCAAAATAATTTTATAAGATGCAGCTCAAGACACCCTATAGCTAATGTACACAATTTTTTCTCGTATCTTGCATAACAACAATTATATTGATCTTTACCGTAGAAATGCGTCACCCTGTATATATGTAGACTGAAAGTAAACCCGGATATGGATTCTAGGGGGCCTAGTTTGCGCTCATTTGAACAAATCTTTTTAGAATTCAAAAGCCGCAGTTTCCTCATTAACGAATGTTTTCTACGAAAATTAGCTAAAAATTATAGACCGTCAAACCATAAGCTTAACTCAAACTACTGCCAAGAGAAAGGGTCTATTTGAAATGGATTTTCTGCAAGTATTATAGTAAAATGAAGTGATGGTTGAAGCTGAAACTTAAGGGTTTGAAGAGCACTCCTTACATAATCCGTATTTCTTTCAGGTTTCTTGCTTAAATGTTGCCAATTTTAACGTTTCAAGTCGCGTCTTTCGCGTTTTGAGGAAAACTCCAGTTTATATATATATATATATATATATATATATATATATATATATATATATATATATATATATATACATATAAAAATTTTAATGGACCTTGGTTTCGGGTTTTAGGGACCCAAATTTGCGCTCATCTGAAGAAATTTTTTCAAAATTCAAAAGTCGGGATCTCCTCACTAGTGAATTTTTTAAAGAAATTTCACTAAAAATCTACAAAGCAAGCAGCGAAAACTTGACTATAATTTGATAAGTGGAATTTAAGGGGACAAATTGAGCATTAAAAGCCGGCAAGTTATACATCAGAGCATAAGTTTCAGAATATATCTTGACACAATTAAAATTAAAACAATTACATTCATTTTAATGTTTTACAATTACCCATAATTAATTAGCATGTGATCAGAGTTTCAAACATTAAAACTTAGTTTATAAGTTTAATTTAAACTACTTTATGAATAAGTCAAGGGCACAATAAACACCGGTTGAAACTTTCCAGAAATTACCTGGTGTATAGTGTTAGCGGAGCGTACTTAAAAGGCATATTTGTCTTTGGGCGTTTAATTTGGACACAAATACCTACAAGCGTGAACCCTCGGCATTTCTAGAATTCCTAAATATGCAATTACATTCCTGTTGATGTCCCTTCTGTCAATTCTCTTTATAAAATAAACAATCAATACTTCCGGTATGACCCCTTACCTTACCCCTTACCTTACTTTTATATACCTGTCTATCAACTCACCTCATAAAGTTAAATTTTTAACGCTTTAAAAACTCACCATATATATATATATATATATATATATATATATATATATATATATATATATATATATATATATATATATATATATATATATATATATATATATATATAGGGTGGCGCATTGAAAACGAAATAGACCGATTTACGTCCAGAGAATTTTTTTAAGAAACGCTGAAACACGCCAATTTTAATATTGGGGGGTACATGTTTTGACATAAGACCCAACTTTGTCACATCAACCCCTTAAGGGTGATGATAACACCATTATATTTTAAATAGGGAATATGGGTTGATTGTTACATCATTTGAACGCTCTTTCTTTTCTGAATATATCAAGAAAATCAATTAGTGTTTCAACAAGATGGAGCTCCTCCGCATTTTTACAACGTGTTAGGTAGTTTTTGAACAGAGAGTTTCCAGAGCAATGGATTGCACGTAGAGGTGCTATTGAGTGGCCCCCTAGATCACCGGATTTAACTCCTTTAGACTTTTTTCTATGGGGCCATTTAAAGAGTAGAATTTTTCGCAACCGAACCGGAGTCTCTGGAAGAATTACGACGACGCATTGTTAAAGAATGCGGTCTAATAACTCCACAAATGCTCCAGAATGACAGATCTCGAACAAAATTTGTACTTTTGTATGGAAGCTGGTGGTCAACAATGTGAACACTTGCTTAACTGAATAAACATTTTTGAACGTTTGGTTTTGTTTTTTAGTTTTTTTAACGAATAATTGACTAATTAGTACATTTCTTATCACAATGAATAAAATACGTTCTTGTAACTTCAACTGTGAATAATTTTTAAACGAGTTGATAAAACTTCTAAAAAAAATTTGTGTGCTGAATTCAGAAAAGAAAGAGCTTTCAAATGATGTAACACTCGACCCATGTTCCCTATTTAAAATATAAGGGTGTTATCACCACCCTTAAGGGGTTGATGTAACAAAGTTGAGTTTTATGTGAAAACATGTCCCCCTCAATATTAAAATTGACGTATTTCTGCGTTTCTTAAAAAAATTTTTTTGGACGCAAACGGTCTGTTTCGATTTCAATGCGCCACCCTGCACACACACACACACACACATATATATATATATATATATATATATATATATATATATATATATATATATATATATATATATATATATATATATATACATAAATAGGTTATATTGCTACCTACACAGATACAGGTAAAAAGCATTTGTGCTCTTATGCAATCACACAGTAACTTGAATCGTTCGAAATAATTTTAAAGTCCTAGTCTATTCATCATCCCACACAAGGTTAACGTACAGACCTGTATTTAATAATATATGGTTGCTAATACCGCTTCTAGGATCGAATCTTCAGTTCGTGAAAATGTTTTTCTATTAGTCTCATTCTTTAGATTCTTAAGCACATTTTAAATTTATTTGTATTGAAAACGCCTTTTCTGGGGGCTTTATTTATTATAATTTCCACTTTATATGTTAACTATAATATGGCCAAAAGGGCCCGATGGCCTACTTGCCTGGCGCACCATTCCTACATTGCTACATGTTAAAATGCTACCAAATCGGTAATGGACATTTGTGAAAGTTTGTAGAAATAACTGGCTAATTTCATTCAAAGTATTTAACAAAAATGCCAAATGGGTCGGATGTGAAGCCTGTTCAAACAATAACCTAACTAAGTACAATTGGAAAACTCAAATCGCCACAACACATCTTTTAAAGCCGTGACGATGGTTTCACCAACAAAATTAACGTCATCAGATGATGAAAAATTCAATTCAAAGATCTGTTGTTTGGGTTGATTTGGGTGTACTTATCAGTGCTCACCACAGCTTCTAATCTTCACTCAGTGACTAAAGATATCTTTAAATCTACATATTTTGGTGCAAGGAGTCAAAAAATGAAAGATTTTGACAAAGTTATGCAGGTGTTCTTCTTTTTTGGTAAATAAGTACAATTTGTTGAACGAAATTAATCACAACATATTTTTAAGTCCTGACTATAGTTTCGCCGACAACTTTGACGTCATCAAAGGCATGAATAATCCAAGCAAATCAAAACTAGGCATAGTACGCACTTACTTTGTTAAAAGCTCAGAGAGTGTCGGTAAAATCAGACTTATTTAATGCATGAAACATTTAACTTTTTTCTGAAATATATTTTCGAATATGACAAACTTACTTTTATACATTTTGTATAACAGTTGCCTTCACAAAGAGTATAGAGTACCAAAAATCAATTTTTAGATTAGAAACGGTTTAAAGGGTATAACAACTATATCCATCTGTTCAGATTTGGAATTCGTTTCAGAGATACTTTACTTTCACTTGTGCTTAGCGCATATAATCAGAAAGCGTTACGCTAGAATGGTCGTCAGTCAAGTAAGTATAATATGAAGTATGGTGTCTAACAGAGATCTGTTCTTGGACCTTGAATTTTTGGTTTATTTATTAATGATCAACTATCCTCTGTTAGGTCCGACTTTATAGTTCAATTCAAGTTTTCCAATAATACTACTTTGGCTGTAATGGATGGTAACGAAGGTAAACTCTCGGAAAAGCTGGAAAATGCATGACTTGACTCGATAAAATGGTGTAGTACTAATAAATGATTATTAAACAACTCTTAAACTACATGCATATTAGCAGAAAGTCTACTTGGTCATCTTGTTTTATCCCCTACACTAGTTAGATATATAGAATTTTGAGCTTCGATAAAGTTTTGTAATAATATAGCTTGAGGTTGGCAGGTTGTTCTGTCCAAGTTATTCCGAAATGTTTGGTTAACAATTCATTGACATTGTTTTTTTTTTGGGTGCAATTTTACTTTGTCTGGTTCACTTGGTTTTGTATTTATGGAAACAACCTGCTTTCCTTTTTTAAAAATTAACCCAAGTGACAGAAACATTTGCGAATGACAACCTGCCGAAGTCATATACTACCCTAAGAAATAAGAACTACAAATTAGCCTGCTGTTAATCTTAGAACTCCTATAATTACGTTCACCACAAATTAACATGATTTCATAGTCTTGTTTAGTCAATATTATATCGTGCACTGGATTAATTTTAAACTGGAGTCCAGGTGAATCCAGGCCCCATATCCTGGAAATATGTCATCATTTCCTTTGATTTCTGACAGTGACCAGGCTCACTGTGGAATTGCTCATCCTTGGGATTGACACTTTGTGAGTTCTTGATTCAAATCATGATTTGTATTTTTGGCTGTTCATCATGCCTTCTTTTATCACCAGAGATTTAGTCACCATGTGAGAAAAACATCCTCAGAACATTTCTTATCAGATACTTGACAGTTTGGTCAATGTGAGACGAAGTTAATCGTTGACACTGAATTACAAGATGAGTCTCATCTGTAAACACCATTTTCCAGTCTTCTGTAGTCCACCTGTCAATTTTTTTGCCCCATGACACCCTCCGCTTCTTCATATGATCAGTTAGAAGTTAGTGTTACTTGATCGAATAGCCCTCCTACCATTTTCTAGAAGCCTCTTACCTACAGTAGATTCTTGAGTTGTTACACCAGATGCTACTGGAAACAATTTAAATTTTTACCATCAAATTAAAATTGGACCTAACCTCTTCAATTTTCTTGAATTTGCCAATCCCTTGGACTATATTGAAGTAGTGTTGCACATTAATTACGGTATGCTACTTCTTTATTCGTTTCGCTGTGATACCCAATACCTGATTGGGCGGATGAAGAAGTGTCCAGTGACGGGAAGTACCTGGTTTTATTTCTTTATTATGTAAAGAGACTCCCAGAAGCCATTTAGCGCACATTCTTATGATGGTAGTGTTTTTGTCTTGTTTCGCAAGATAAATGGAGCCCAAACAATGGCCCGTTATGCTACAATGTCGCCTTCCCACCGTAAGAACCGCTGAGTCAGGCGTAGTCAGAAAGGAGCCAACAACTATGCAGGCTCAAACCGCAAGTAGGACGGAATATCACTGTGAGAATCTACATCAGCAGATTCCTTGTTCATCCAGAGACAATAGTGCCACGCCTGGAGGGAAGACTATAAAGAGGTTGCTCACAGAGATACGACCATTCATTCTTGTTCCGAGTTAGTCATCTGCACATCGAGTGCATAGACATTAGATCACATGTAGGTTGATCGTCATAATTTTATAATATTGTATTATTCATTTTTTTTGTAACTAAGTAATTAAGTATTGATTGTTAGAGTATTAAATAAATTGTTTTAAAAATTCAAACGTCTTAACCGTAAAGTTAAGTCGCGCATCCGTCGGACATTAGACGAATCTCGGTAATGGTTTCTTCAGCGTATGATAGACTACCGAAGCAATTCCATTATAAGAGCCTCAGTGGTTCAGTGGTAAGAACGTGTGCCTCTGAACCGAAGGGTACTGGGTTCGATCACTAGGTACTCCTTTTACTTTTTCAGTACATACTGTACAATTAAATTCAACCGAGGTTGTGGCATTGTATTTGAGCAAGTTGAGGGTCTCTACGTTCCGTCCTTCGGAGAGGGCGTAAAGCCGTTGGTCCCGTGTCCATGCGATGTTGGGCACGTTAAAGATCCCTACCCTCCTTACAGAAAGGCAGGAGTTCGGCACAATTTCCAGGATAGTGAGGTGAAAATGCTCCCTGGTGTCGGTGATTGGCCATAGTCGCGGAAATAGGCCGACGTTAAAGAAATAAAAAAACACACACACAATTCCATTATAATCTTTTGAAGCTTCTGATTTCAACCAGGTTTAAATTTACAAAATTTCGCTGGCTCTGTGGGACTTTTTCTGTTATTAGGACAGTGAAATTATTAAAGTGAAGTCACCCTCGTAGTGGGTAACTCGGTTGGAATTTTAGGTAAGACTATTTTTTTCACAGTCGCATGATAATACTAAATAAACTATTATCTTCGTTTAGAATACCAAAAAAGTCTGGACGCAGCAAGTGCGTTATGGTAGTGAATTTTCGTAGAAATGATCTGTCATGAAATATTTTATTATAACTTTTTTTCTTGTAACATAAAAATCTAAATTTTGGTGTATAGCTTACTTTTTAAAGCGTAAACCTACCTACCTAATTAAGCTATCATTCATCAAAATTTCGTTGGCTATGTGGATCTTTTTCTGTTATTATGACAGTGAAATTATCAAAGTGAAGTCACCCTCGTAGTGGGTAACTCAGTCTGGAATTTTAGGTAAGACTTTTTTTTCACAGTCGCATGATAATACTAAATAAACTTTTATCTTCGTTTAGAATATCAAAAAAGTCTGTACGCAGCAAGTGCGTTATGGTAGTGAATTTTCGTAGAAATGATCTGTCATCAAATACTTTATTATAACTTTTTTTTCTTGTAACATAAAAATCTAAATTTTGGTGTATAGCTTACTTTTAAATCGTAAACCTACCTACCAAATTAAGCTATCATAGCTTTTTTATTTTTTGAGAAAAAATTTTTTTCGAAAGAAAACAAAACATTTTTCCCGAAAACCTCGTCCGGTTTTTATTATATATATATATATATATATATATATATATATATATATATATATATATATATATATATATATATATATATATATATCTTTTGGAATGTTCCACTACACTGTAATCACTTTTAAATATACACTTTATTTGTTTGCTGTACTCTTTGCGATTCTTTATTGGTTTACGTGGACTGCAGTTTCGAAATAAAATGCATTTTATAAGGGGTAATTGGGTCCGTGGGTTCGTGTAATATTCACCAACAATGGTTAGCCTTAATAGTTTAATGAAAACAGATATATTGATTAACATAACGTGTGAATTCTAAAGAGTAATAATATTAACTTAAAACAATTCTAATAATAAAACATCGCGAGAGGCGGACGACACGCACTCTTCACTTTTAAGTCTGCCATTTTTCATGTTCATGTGACCTGCGACCTGCGATACGGTCGACGCACTTCAATTGTCTCAACTATGGACGTCTGGCTGGTATTGGCACCTGCCGTAGAGGGCGTTGGGACCTGTTCAGGTACCTTCTGCCTTACAATATATATATATATATATATATATATATATATATATATATATATATATATATATATATATATATATATATATATATATATAGAGAGAGAGAGAGAGAGAGAGAGCCTCGGTGGTTCAGCGGTAAGATCGTGTGCTTCTGAACAGAAGGGTACTGGGTTCGATCCCAGGGTTTCCTTACACTTTTTTACTACATACTGTGACATTGCTATCAACCGAGGTAAGTAAATAAAACTGTTCTTGGAAACTTTTGATGTCATTTATCACTAGCACTGTAAGCTGGTATGATTTTGTGCAGCGACCAGAGACAGGACACAAAAATGAAAATTCAAAGTTAAAGAACTGAAAATTTTATACGTCACCTTTTTACTATTTCGTGGTTTCTTTTACATTTGCAATATTGCGTTTACGCTTCTTGGATTTTTGTGGATGAGCTTTTGTCACCACGTTATCCATTACTCTTATAAATTGTTAATTAATTGGGTTAAATGTTAATTACGTTGTTTGAAAATCATCAAACACTACTTCAATTATTAATTAAAAGCACACAAGTGCTGACGTGCCGCAAACAGACTGAAAAATTGAGATTTAGTCAAGATACGAGCACTCGTTACAACATCGTTGAAAATCTGTTGGGTTTTCCTGATTTAAAGGAAGTAGTAGGCTTAGAGATATATTGACTTTAGCTGTGTTTGCAACTTTAATCATATTAATTGGATTTGACTGATTTTGTTTCTCGCTGAGAACGGACCTTAAGGTTTTGAAACTGTCACCTAAAATTAGCATAGAAACTATATGCGATTTAATGCAAGTATGGTAAGCTTACTGTATTTAGAAACAGAAGGTACAACTAATTCAAAATAATTAATAAAAAAGTAGTTTAAGGGGCACTTAGTGAGTGGTAAGACACGAAGCAATGTGCCGCCACCTAGTTGCGGAACCAAGTAGTATGTTGTCACGCCAGCTCCAAATAACACAAAGTGTTAAAAAATAAGAGATTGTATACAACCAAATAACAATTGTTATTATGGGGGAGGCCAGGCTAGGGCTATATAGACTATCCTGCAATGGTAGACTTAAGATCAACCCAGGCTTCAGGGGCCACTGCAAAATTCAGGAGATCGTGAAGGAGCCCATGCTTGAAATGAGGTCAGACTTCGCGAGCCCGCGAATGTGCAGGGAAAACAACTTTACAGTGGAAATCCCCGACCGCGAGGCATGGCGGGAGGAAACGCCGGGCATACCACAGGACGCGCTCGTCTGGTTCATGGACGAATCCGGCGGGGAGCGTGGGACGGGGGCAGGTGTTTACTCGGAAGGACCGAGGGTAAGTCATAGTATTTCCCTCGGAGCCCATGCAACGGTGTTTCAGGCCGAGATGCACGCCATCCTGCACTGTGTGCGGGAGAACAAGAGGAGGGGCTACACCAACAAGCGGATCCTCATAGCCACAGACAGCCAGGCAGCCCTTAAGGCACTAAGTAGCACACAGGTAAATTCCTGGCTGGTGAGTGAGTGCCGAGACGAGACGAGCGACCTGGCTGGGCAGAATGAGGTGACTCTCATCTGGGTGCCGGGTCACTCGGGGGTCAAAGGCAATGAAGAAGCTGACAGTCTTGCGAAGAGAGGGTCAGCAGAACCATTTATTGGACCAGAACCGGCTCTGGGCGTGTCAAAGAGCACTGCCAGGGGAGCCATCAAGTCCTGGGTCAGAAACCAACACAAGGTGTACTGGGCGGACTGTCCATGGCTCAGACATGAAAAGTCAATAATTGACGGAACCAGTTCAAAGAGAGCTGTGGAGCTGCTAAGTCTTAGCAGAGGACAGCTCAGAAACACAACTGGTCTCTTGACGGGACACATGGCCGTCAAAAAACACCTGCATAAAATGGGGCGGTTCGAAGAGGACCTCGCATGCAGACTCTGTGGCGAGGGGGAGGAATCAGCTCAGCACATCTTGTGCGAGTGTAAAGCTCTGGACCGCAAAAGACAACTGATCTACGGTCAGTCTAGACTGGAGACAGAGCAATATAAAACTTCACCCTACCAATCGCTGTGCAGACTAGTTCAAGGCACAGTGATCTTGGAATGGGTGGAGTAAGACTAAGGGTATGCACAATCAACCAAAGGTTGCAGTGCTATCGGGGCGGCAAGGCCGCGGACGAGCCCTGAGGGAAAAAAAATAAAAAAAATTAAAATTTAGTAAATTTCCAGCCCTGGCTAATTTTTACCCTAATATAGGGACATAGTTTAAGGGGGTTTTTAAACTGGGCAATTCATTTAGATAATTGTTTTTTCATTAACTGTCGTTTCCCTTACTTGGTGAAATTGTTACCAAACTACAGATGTAAAGACTTTTGAACCCGTTGAATATTGTACGGGTATAACAGAAAATCGTGCAAAATTTTCCAAACCATAACGTGCGAGATATTCAAATTATTACCAATTTTATAGTACTTTGACTTTAAACTACCAGTTTCAGTCAATCTTCTATGAACATTCGCAAATGTTCGCCTATCAGATATGACTTTATTAGAAAAGCGCTCTAGATAAAATCGCCTAGCTTCCGGTGATCTGCCATCAGCCAAACCGTGCATGTAATGCATGTCTGTCATCTCCTCATTAGTAAATTCAACCATTTCTTTCAAAATAACACACTGCTCAGATATTTTAAACACCAAAGACGCGAAGAGTTGAATTTAAAACTGAACTGTCAAATTAAATGACAACAGAATTAATCATTCTTACACACAGCCTACTATCTCTCTATATTGTGCTATTGTCATATTAACGATATTGTTATGACCATGCAGAAAAATAGATTTTATTTTTTTTAGGCGAAAAACGTGCATCGGACGGAAAAAAATCAAGTATACAAATTTGCTTATAAATGAATGGGGATTTGAAAAATAATTTTTATTTCAAGAGATAATAATGGCGTACCATCAATGTCTACCAAAATATGAAGGTAAGATTCCGCACGAACGTCACTGGTGGAAACAAAAAGAAATGTGGTACATGAAAAAATGACCCTTGATGGGTAGTACCTGCAACTGAATCCTTCTTTCTAAATCATTGTTTTAATAGAAAACGGTACACACAATAAAAAGTACTAATAAAAAATAATGTAAGGGTAGGTTTTTCACCCTCTTGTGATAACATTATAGGGTTACAAAATCCATTTAAAACTGTCATTTTGTTAGCTTTATGCATCTGCAAAATTTATTTTTTTTAAATTATTTTATAACGGAGAAAATTAATGAAAACTTTTTTTTTGCCAAAATTTCAAAGGGCTGTAACTTGAAGGAGAACGGTTTCAAGAAAAACTTTATAAAAAAGACACCTCTTATTTTTTGCCAAAGAATCACCCTGTAAAATTTTTTGCATCAATTTAGAAACACACATATATATATATATATATATATATATATATATATATATATATATATATATATATATATATATATATATATATATATATATATATATATATATATATATATAAGCTGACTTTTCGCGTGAGACACCCAGACTTGATGCCCAGATTTGGCACACGTACAATATGGCTGCGACCAGTAAACTGTTATGTGAATCGACGTTGGCATCTTTAGGTGTACTCACTGATTCCCACAGTAGCCACAGTTTCTGGCATCTTACCTTGTGTATTTTCCCTACCCTGCAATTAATTACCTTTTTCTACGTCTTCGAAAAATAATCTTCCGAAAATAGATATATTTGTATTTTTGTTCTAACTTCCGTATTTTGTAAATATATCAAGAAAACACGCATTATCAAGACGGGAACATATATTTCTGTTAATAATATGGACGAAGTAAGATCAAGGCCTCCTTACATTCTGGACAGTTTTTTTATGCGTTGAAAAATTAACCAGAGATTCTTCTTAATAAGATAAAATATAAGATGTCACATTTGTGAGTACGTAAAGCTGGATCAGCAAAGTATATGATGCATCATTTTGCAGAACCGCCTGAATTTATTTTTCTCTTAGTTTCTTTATAATTAATGATATGCCGACAGTATCCGTACTTTCAGCATCTGGAAAGAAACGAAACATGGAGGAAAAAAGAGAAATGTCGTCTGCAGTATTCAACAATTTTAAATAAATGCGTAATCGGTTAGGTTACTCTTCTTTCCGATCGAAACTAGGCTCAACGTCTCGTATTTCCTACTATCTTGCTTTCACAAATGTAGATGTCTTCTTCCAGCGGCTCGTTGCGGGTTCTTACCAGGATTTATATAGAACTTTCAGCATACTCTAACGATTTTCGAGTATAAGTGGATGCCATCTGTGTATTTCGCAACTTGAAGCTTTACTTTCAGTTTAACCTTTGAGAATTATACAGTTTTACTTTTCTCTAACTATAGTACATTCATGATCACAGGAAGGGACGACGTGCCTTTTATATTTTGTCACAAACAGATGATACTTTTTGCCTTCCATCTGTTTTATCTTTCGAATGTGTTAGTCATATATGTGACAACCTTTCGACCTTTCATTATTTAGTGACCCCTTTGACGACCCAGTCTTTATCTACATAAATTTTATGATTCACAGTTCTTACTCTTTAAAACTCAAATTCGGTTGGTTCGTTTTTACATTTTGACATTAAAATAAATGTATCTCGTTATGAAATATTCAATGTTTCTCTCTAAATTTAAACCATTCCGTTGTGCCTCTACGGATATAGATAATTAGCGAAACAAGGGAAGCCTTACTTTTACCATTTTGTGTCATATAATAAAAATACATGCTCACAATACAACCTTACTCAAATGAGACTACAGCTTCCCGTTAAATATAATAGTTTCTTAAATCTAAAGTATCTTGATGACGTAGATGAACTCAGAACGATTCCTTAAATCGCGATGTAGGCTGAGCACAAAATTCTAGCATAATTTCCAAAAAAAACTTAAATTTAAAGTACTTTGTTACTAAGAATTAAATACGAACATAATATTTTGCTATATAGCTACGAGTAAAATATTGCTTAAACTTTGTAATGAATATAAAGTATAACTGTGTGACATCCCTTTGTTTTACAAGCTTTAGTTTTAGTGACAGCTGTCACCAGCGGCAATTAAACAGTTTCAGGGAGAAAGGTTCACACATTACCATACTAAATTTTATATTTTGTCACAGACATGTAATGTTTTCTTTTTCTCTTTTCCACTCTTCGCAAAACGTAAAGTACTTGTATACACTGCGCATCAAAAATTATATCATGTCTGATAGAATCTTGTTAGAAATAATGAAAAGGTGTAAATGATACCAGATCATGCTAATTTGCTTTCACCCCTTAAGATTTAGATCAAAAACCAAAAGAAAAATATATCATATAACAATAATAGATAACTAAAAATTGCAGATATCGCTAACACTAGGAAGTTTATGTAAAAGAGTTATATCACGGAGAGAACTTTAGTTGTAAAGAAGAGGATACAGAGAAACTAAAGAAGATAAACGAACCTAAATGATTTGGTAACTTGGACAAAGAAACACACTAGATGTACAAGAATTAGCAGCATAATATTTTGGCGAAAAAATACCGTCTGGGCCAGCCGAAAAGTGAGCCTAAGCTTTTTTGGCGATCTAAGCATATCAGGAAGAGCAGGTCTAGACGCAGCTATAACATCTATATAATTTTCCAGGACCTGAAAAGTTACCTTATATACCTAAGATCCGGTATATAAGGTGATGTTAGTTTTTAAAGTAGTTAGAATTTTTCATCCTCTGATGACGCTAACTTGGTTAGCGAAACGATCGTCAGGTCTTTTAAAATGTGTTGTGGTGATTTGGGTTCTCTAAGTGTACTTATCAGTGCTCATCACAGGTTCCAATCTTCACTTGGTGAATTATAGCTTCCAGGTCAACGGAACAAAATCTATACCGTAAGTTAAGTTGCAAAATTAGATTAATAGGTACAGATATCGCTTTTAGTGAATTTTTATTAAAAAAATTCACTAATAGAGAGGTATCGATGGTGAGACTTTGCAAAAATTCTTTCAAATGAGCGCGAATTAGGACCCCTAGAACCCATATCCGGGGTCAGTTTGAATTTTTATATGCTTATGTATATATATATATATATATATATATATATATATATATATATATATATATATATATATATATATATATATATATATATATATATATATATATATATATATATATATATATATATATATATATATATATATGTATCCGTCTGATAACTCAAAAAATAATTAACCGATTTAGATGAAACTCGGCAAGTGCCTTTCTTTTATTAATGGCTTGGATGAGTTCGTTGGCCAGGAAAATCGGACGGGGTTTTCCGGGAAAATTTTGAGTTTTCTTTCAAAAAAAATTTTTTTTTCCGAAAATTTCGATAAAATTTGGTCTACATATTGCTTTGGGAAATACCTAACTATGTGCCAAAATTCAGCTTTCTAGGGTTACAGAAAATTGAGCTATTCAAATTTGAAACATGTTTAAATCATAAGTATCTGGTTGCTGTTGGTTAGTCAATGCTTTTCTTATTGACTCATGAGATTCATTTGTAAGTTTCCGAGAAATGTCAATAATACTGAATTCACTGATTGTTAATCATTGGAAGCATTTACGATTATATATAACCCTATTGTAATGTATTATCATTTATAACCTTTGTAGTATAATTATTTTTGCCTTACAACTCGCAGCGTTTTTAGTCAATTGTTGTTATTAATAGTGAATAGTTTCCAGAATACACAAACCTTCCATTGACTTCTGCTTCTGCCGCTGTTACAGTCCTTTTATTTAGAGCTAGAGTTGTAACCATTGACTATCTATATACGAATAGACTGGGCACACAGCCGAATTGTTTGAAGCCAACATTCAAGGGACTCTATGTTTACATCGGTCCTCTGCTCTGATTGGGTGGTGGCTAACGCGTTGCCGCTATGTAATAATTCATCCTTAAATCGCCGAATATGATGACAAGGAAGTCATTGAGGATGACAAATTTATTACTTTTCTGTCACTTAAGACATTACACTTTCATTAGGGCTTATTTATGAATGTAAAGATGTACTAACATATATTTTCCTTGGTTTCTCCCTTCTTTATGTAAATATAACCAGAAAACTCAGCCCATTATTTTAAATCGTTTTCCTGCTGCATGTGAAGTATCTAGATTTTTATTAATCCTCAGTTGTGGCTTGTATTTGTCTGTGAATAGTATGCAAGTATACTGAGAGTTTATTTTTATGTGTTACCTTGATTGGCAATAAAGATTTTGAGTTTTGTTTTGGCAAAATGGTGAAAAGGTGTATTGTTTGTAGAAGATTACCTGGGGATGTGGCAACGGTGTCTCTGCATACGTAAGTACCTTGCTATTTGCTATTTTCAGCGGCGGCACGTCAGTTTGGCACTATTTTTAGGTTTCCATCTATTAAAGAAATGAGAGAAAAATGGTGCGCAGCCTTAAGTATAAAAACGGATACGCTGCCGAAATATTCTTGTTTATGTTCTCAGCACTTTAATGAAGACTCTTTTAGTGAATTTTTATTAAAAAAAATTCACTAATAGAGAGGTATCGATGGTGAGACTTTGCAAAAATTCTTTGAAATGAGCGCGAATTAGGACCCCTAGAACCCATATCCGGGTCAGTTTGAATTTTTATATGCTTATATATATATATATATATATATATATATATATATATATATATATATATATATATATATATTATATATATATATATATATATATATATATATATATATATATATATATATATATATATATATATATATATATATATATATATATATGTATCCCTCTGATAACTCAAAAAATAATTAACCGATTTAGATGAAACTCGGCAAGTGCCTTTCTTTTATTAATGGCTTAGATGAGTTCGTTGGCCAGGAAAATCGGACGGGGTTTTCCGGGAAAATTTTGAGTTTTCTTTCAAAAAAAAATTTTTTTTCCGAAAATTTCGATAAAATTTGGTCTACATATTGCTTTGGGAAATACCTAACTATGTGCCAAAATTCAGCTTTCTAGGGTTACAGAAAATTGAGCTATTCAAATTTGAAACATGTTTAAATCATAAGTATGTGGTTGCTGTTGGTTCATTCATCAACCTTCCATTGACTTCTGCTTCTGCCGCTGTTACAGTCCTTTTATTTAGATCTAGAGTTGTAACCATCATACAAACAGTGTTTTTTAACCACGTGGCTGGGCGACTGACCGAATTCATTCCCAGTTGCTGTTGATTTACTCATATTCTCTTAATATGTTTGAAGATGTGGTGTCTACTTCATTCCAAGTCACTATTAACCGACTATTTATGAAATCAAATAAGTAAATTAAATCGATTGTCATAAAATATGTAGTGTATTAAGACAAGGGAAAAAGAAATAAAACATATATAACTGTGCACATTTTGATTATATTTTAGGGTGCTTGAGAGAGGTATTGTCACAGCATAATATCTTATTAAAGTTCATTTGTAAATAGGTTTAATTTTTATATGTTTATATATATATATATATATATATATATATATATATATATATATATATATATATATATATGTATATATATATATATATATATATATATATATATATATATATATATATATATATATATATATATATATATATATATATATATATATATATATATATATGATAACTCAAAAAATAATTAACCGATTTCGATGAAACTTGGAAAGTGCCTGTCTTTTATTAATGGCTTGGATGAGTTCGTTATCCAGAAAAATCAGATGGGGTTTTCCGGAAAAATTTTGAGTTTTCTTTCGAAAAAAATTTTTTTCTCCGAAAGTAACAAAGCTGTTTCAATGAAATTTACTATATATGTTGCCTCAACCTTACTACGTACCAAAATTCAACTTTCTAAGTTTAGAGAAAATTGAGTTACTCAAATTTTAAATTTTCTTTCGAAAAAAATTTTTTTCTCCGAAAATTACAAAGTTATTTTAATGAAATTTTGTGGATATCTTGCCTTAGGAAAAACCTTACTACGAAATTAAACTCTCTAAGTTTATAGAAAATTGAGTTATTTAAATTTGAAGCATTTAATAAAAATTCACTACCATAACGCACTTGCTGCGTCCCGAGTTTTTTTTTAAATCTTGCAAACGAAAATCAGTTCGTTCCGAATTTCATTAAATTCAATTTAAAAATTTCTAGCAACACAAAAATTGGGTGAAAGGTAGAAAATTTTGCTAAACAAAAATGGTTGGAACTAAAAATGCAATATCTGTACTCAAAACGTAGTATGTTAGACATAGAGGCATATAGTTGGTTTAAAAAATTAACCTTCAAGTTAGACAACTTAGATTATGAAGAATGGTGCAATTTTTAGACGAAAATATTTGTAGTCATTAACGCGAAAGTGGTTAATAAAATTAATATACACAATAAAAAACTTAAACAACTGATTAAATGTCAAATTAAAAACGAAAAACCAGTTTCTCGGAAAATTGACCTCGTAGAAAATCTTTCGTCAAAGTGGTTTAATAAAGATGAGATCAACCTCATAAACAAAGGGTTAAAATTCGGTATACAGTCACAAAAAGACGATATTATAGAAATCGTTGCTGGTATTGAAACGGAAATTATAAAACTGCCAGAACCGTCAAAAAACTGTCTATAAAAGGGCTCCAAAGAAACCCGAGATAAGGCAGTATAAAAACCTAGCAAATGTATTGAGAAGAATCAAACATAAAATCAATGACGAAAACAAATGAAATGAACATGAGTTATGATAATAAACATTTTAACTTGAACCTGATAAAGAGATCTAGTAAATTATTGGTAAGAGGTGTCATGACGGCCAATAGGCATGGATGCAAAATGATGAAAATGTTTTGTATCCTCCTACTATGTCGAAAATCATAACTACTGGACAATTGATAGTCCCTTTATTAATCTTATTTTTAAAGGGGTAGACATTGATCCAATCCAATCCATAGCAGGTGGTAGTGGAATTTTCCTTTATGTAACAGTAAAGGATTTTTTCACGCCCGAGGAGGTACCACCCCATACATCAAGGGCCGGTGAAGTCCCAACGGACGTTTCCGGTTCTGGTGTATGAGTCGGTTTCCCTTATAAGCAAAAATGATGATGGCTCCTCCTTGTATAAAATATTCCGGAGGCAAAATACCCCTCCATTCGGATCTCCGGGAGAGGGGTGTACAGGGGGCGCCAACATCAAGATTTAACATATCCTTTTCGAATATATGTGGCCTAAATTCTAAGCTGAACTCCGTCCACCATTTCCTCCAGGCTAACAGGCCCCAACTCCTCTTCCTCACCGAAACCCAAATCAGTGCCAAAACAGCCACTAATCACCTTAATTTCCCGGGGTATGAGCTCCTTACTGCCTTTAGATTGCATGGAGGCGTGTGCGCATACGTCCGTAGCAATCTACCCTGCACCAGACTTCCCAATTTAGAAGCTGGAAGAAAAGACATACTATGGATAAAACTCTCTCTCAGGGCTGCAACTAAATTCATCTGTTGCATTTACCGGTCACCTTCTGACAACAACTTTGTCCAGCTCTTTGACTACCTTTCTGAAAAAACCGACTATCTGATTTCTGAATATCCTTCATCCGAGGTCACTATTCTTGGCGACTTCAATGTCCATAATAAGGAATGGCTAGGATCTTCAAAAACCGATCCACAAGGGAGAGCAGCGGAGGCCTTTGCAGTCAGCAATTCTTTGGCCAATATGGTTCAGCAACCTACTTACTTTCCTCGTATCCCAACACACAGCTCAAATCCCTTGGATCTCCTTCTTACTACAAATCCTGAATGCTATAAGATATCAGTCACCGCCCCCCTTGGTCGCTCAGACCACGGCATGGTCACTGCTTCCTGTGCAATGCAACCCGAGGTCACACAGTCATCACACCCACGTATCGTTTGGCACTACAACTCCGCAAACTGGGACGAAATGCGGGATTACTTTTCCTCATTTCCATGGGCGTCTGTCTGCTTCTCTCATCCTGACCCCTCTGATATCTCAGAAAACGTCACTGAAATTATCCAAGCTGGCATGGAATTATTTATTCCACGTACACAGAAAACCTCTTCAGCCACTCAAAAGCCCTGGTTCTCTAAATCCTGTGACAAGGCCAGACTTGAAAAGGTCAAAGCTCACAAAACGCTTCTACACAATCCCAGTCAAGAAAATCGTCAAGCATTCAACGACGCAAGAAACCGCTATGTCCGCATTCTTTCTGAGGCAAAAAACTCGTTTAATAACCACATCAAAAACAAAGTCCTCTCAAGCTCCAACGGCGGCAAACCCTTCTGGACTCTTGCTAAGTCTATTGGGAATAATTTCTGCAAGAGCACGTTCCCACCTCTCGTCTCAGGTGATGAAATTGTTTCTACCGCCCTGGGCAAGGCTGAACTTTTTGCTTCGTTGTTCGCCGGAAATTCTACTCTCAACCCACCTCCAAATGTTCAACCACCAACAGTCCCCAACGTCGCGCATAAAATGACTGATATCATTTTCAAAACTAAAAAGGTACGAAAGATGCTCTCTTCTCTTAATACCAGGAAAGCCTCTGGCCTTGACGAGATCCCAGCAATTGTTCTCAAAAAATGCGCACCAGAACTTGCTCCTGTCCTGACTCGTCTGTTTCAGATATCTTACAATAAAGGCATATTCCCTAGTAACTGGAAAACTGCTCGAGTACAACCCATCCCCAAGAAAGGATCCAAAGCGCTTCCTAGCAACTACAGGCCTATTTCTCTCCTTTCAGTCATCTCTAAAGTGATGGAAAAGTATATAAACACCGAACTACTAAAATTCCTTGAAAAACACAGTCTAATCCACGACAGGCAGTATGGATTCCGTCAGCGCAGATCGACTGCCGACCTCTTTTCCTTTGTCACCCATTCTTGGAACAAGTCTATGGAACAACACGGTGAATCCTAGATTGTTGCTCTAGACATATCCAAAGCATTCGACCAGGTCTGGCACGCAGCGCTGCTTAATAAACTTCCGGCCTATGGCCTACCACCAAAACTTTGTACCTGGACAGCAAATTTCCTCTCCAACAGGAGCATATCTGTTGTTGTGGATGGCCATTCCTCTAAACTGTATCCAATTAATGCAGGAGTTCCTCAAGGTTCAGCTTTAGCCCCTACTTTGTTTCCTCCCCCCTAATCAATGACCTCCTCTCTAGCACATCCAACCCAGTTCACAGTTACGCGGACGACAGCACCCTCCACTCAAACATACAATACTCTAAGCCTGTCTCTTTAGCCCAATCAGATGAGGATCGCAGACTCATGGAGGGTTCTGTCTCCGTAGACCTCCAAAAAATATTAGACTGGGGAAGTAGAAATCTTGTACAATTCAACCCCACCAAAACTAAGTCTTGCTTTCTTTCTCACAAGAGATACAGCAGCCCTAGACCCATCACAATGAACAACCAAGTTATTCAAAGTAATGAGTCCTTTTCTCTTGTTGGCATTTCTGTGGATCGAAATCTTAATTGGCACCAACATGTTACATCAATTGCAGAAGCGGCTGCTAAGAAATTGGGTTTCCTCTTCCGGGCTCGCAAATACTTTTCACCAACTAATCTCTATACCTTATACACTTCACAAATAAGGCCAAACCTCGAATACTGCTCCCACATCTGGGGTGCAGCAGCCGCTTCTACACTCGCTATCCTGGACTCCATTCAAAAGAGAGCTATACGTCTCATCGGTGACCCTACCCTCACCCAAAGGCTTCCATCCCTTGCCCACCGACGTGCCGTTGGTGACCTCTCTCTCTTTTATAGATATCTGCACGGGCACTGCTCAGAGGAGCTTTCCTCCATAATTCCCCCACCTGCTGCCCCCAGCAGATCTACCAGGGGAACAGAGCGAATGCACCCTTTTACTGTCCAGGTCACCAGACATAGAACATCTTGTTATGCCCGCTCTTTTGTCCCGAGGACTTCCAAGTTGTGGAATTCCTTGCCGGCACATGTTTTTCCTTCTCCTCCGAACCTCCAAACCTTCAAGTCCAGAATTAACAAGTTGCCTCTTTCCTCCTTGTCAACACCCACGGTACGATAGTATTTAGGCTGTAAGCCCTCGTGGTGTGTTGTTGACATAAAAAAAAAAAATGTATTAAGCGGTTCAATAGGACCTGCAGAGAATAGAAGCTTTAAAAAAGTGGACATGGAAGAAATCACAAAGGGAAGGTACACCCATAGAAAGACAACTAAAAGTGCATTAGGAGAGTAAGAGAAGCCAGATGCCTAACGAAATACATTGTCAAAATTATTTTTATGTATTCTGAGAGAAAGAAAGCTTTCTAAAGACCTGTCTCAATTGATAAAATGTGGAAGCTACAACAAAATGAAACAAAAAATGTAAATTTAGATCTGGAGACATTTTCTGGCGTCACGAGTACCAGTTTTCTTTTCTACAAGCGATTTAGCTTTAATAGCATCGTAGGCCTGACGATACCGTAAAAGTCCAAAGTCCCCACGTCTGTGTTTAGTGTAAAACAGCTTCATCAAGTAAGGGTAACAACAATCAATTAATAAATTGTTACAAACAAAAGTCATGGTTACGGCTATAAGACGATAGATATCTCGTGAAAACATTCCTGAACACAATAAGTTATTATTACCAAATTGTAGTTTAAAGTTATTATTGTATCTTATATCACAACTATGTTGATACATTTTTATAGTGTTATAAAAGTTATAGTTGTAGTTTTAAGTAAAAATTATTATTTAAAAAAAAGCAAAATATGCAATCAAAAAATTAACTGGCGCAGTCGTTATGATTCAACTGTAAAAACCAAAATCAGATTGATTATTTGCCTTTAGACACTTATCAGTTGAGAATAAGCCAAGCAGAGATCCAGTTCAGCTAATACTAAGGATAATACTGTGAGTTGTTTGCTATTTCCCTGGCTTGTTTTGTTTCCCTATTGTATGTCTGATTCAAAAGACGATTTACAACATTTGTTGAATTTGGAATATAGATTAAGACAAATGAGCATTAGTTATAACGTTATTAACGAGATACCTGTTAATAATTTAGTAGAAAACATTGTTATAACAGCAAAACAATTTTATGAATTCTACCTAAAAGCAAGTCCAGATTTTGATGAACAGCCTGCTAATGTGTGTATTTTTTTTAAAAGCGTGTGACTTGGGTATAACCCAGATTAGAGTTTAGTACTAATTTCGTAAATTATTAATTTCGCTGGCTTGCGATTAAGAAATGTAAAACAATTTTAGCAGCTACAAGCTTATTTTCCAATAGTTTATATTATTGATAACGAAAACATGCCATAAATGGTTCAAATTTAATTGGAAATAGAAATGGGAATTATTAATTCAAATTTACAATATAAATACCCACAATTTCATTAATTGTTCATTTTCCGTGGATTTCATTTGATTATAATGAATGATGTGAATGCAACTAAAAATGAATGACGCACATACAAACATACAATTATAACTAAAGCAATACAGGTATTATAATTAAATTTAATCTTCCAATGGATTCCAATATTATATCCTGGTTGTTTAGAAACATTAAATACAATTATTAAATCCATCATCATTAAGCAAACTATAATGATCCAACCACCTACAAATTATATAGAGTTAAAATTGGTCGCTAAAAGTAAAGTTCCTAACTTTCTCAATATAATTATGAAATGTGATAATTAAGCAGATTTTTTGGTTTAGTACGTAAACTCGTAAAAGTCCTAGACGCTTGAGACTTTCCGAAAATATCAGGATTAATACGAGAACACAATAAATGGAAACACGAGAAAATATAAAAAGTCTGGACGCAGCAAGTGCGTTATGGAAATGAATTTTCATATAAATCTTTTTAATAGCAAATATGCCTCTTTAGTGCAAGCAGGCATCAATTTGGTCACCGATATAACTTATATAGTAGGAAGAATGTACCATATTTTATCAAAATAACTTGTTTGAAAATGTACCAAAATTTTACAAAAATGAACCTAAAACGTTTCCGCGCAAACTCGTTTCCTAGCTAACCAACCTTAGGTTAATAGCAAAATGCGTTATTAAATTTTGAAGCGTTCAATAAAAGTTTGATACCAAAACGCACTTATTGCGTCTCGATTTTTTTACAAACATGCATCATATTTCGATGAAAAATGCAAAAATGCAAAAATGCAATAAGGAATGTTAAAAAAATTGTAGGTATCACCAACGACCTATGGGCCACCTGTGATTGTAAAATAATTGTATAAAATGCAGCTCAAGACACCATATAGGTAATGTATACAATTTTTTCTCGTATCGTGCATAATAACAATTATATTGAGCTTAACCGTAGAAATGCGTCACCCTGTATATATGTAAACAGAAAGTAAACCCGG
This sequence comes from Tillus elongatus, assembly GCA_964006375.1. Lineage (NCBI taxonomy): Eukaryota > Metazoa > Arthropoda > Insecta > Coleoptera > Cleridae > Tillus > Tillus elongatus. The sequence goes on from OZ023269.1 coordinate 130,354,132, forward strand.
ATATGGATTCTAGGGGGCCTAGTTTGTGCTCATTTAAAGAAATCTTTTAAGAATTCAAAAGTCGCGATCTCCTCATTAACGAATTTTTTCTACGAAAATTAGCCAAAAATTATAGAACGTTAAACCATAAACTTAACTAAAACCACATCCAAAGCATCAGAGAAAGTGTCTATTTGAAACGAATTTTCTGGAAATATTTTATTAACATGAAGGGCAATCATGGTTGAACCTGAAACTTAAGAGTTTGCAGAACACTCTTTACATAATCCGTATTTCTTTCAGGTTTTTTGCCTAAATGTTTCCAATTTTAACGTTTCAAATCGCGACTTTTTACGTTTTGAGAAAAACCTCAAATTTTTTTCTTTAAATGCCTATAACTTTTCTGTTTTTAAACTTACAGACCTCAATTTTGGTAAATTGTTCACTCTTATATATATATATATATATATATATATATATATATATATATATATATATATATATATATATATATATATATATATATATATATATATATATATATATATATATATATATAATTGAAACTGACCCAGGATATGGGTTCTAGGGGTTCTAGTTCGCGCTCATTTGAAGAAAATTTTTCTAAATTCAAAAGTCGGGATCTCCTCGTTAGTGAATTTTTTAAAGAAAATTCACTAAAACAAGCACTTGTGAAGCCACGGGAAAAGTCTACGACTGTATTAAATATGGAACGGTTTCACTAAGTTAGGGCAAGGACAAATAACCAGATATGCTATTCAACTTGAATTAAGTCTTAAAACTTTCATCTCCTCTTTATCAAATTATTTTTTATACAAAAACTCGCTAAAAAATTCATCTAAATAACAACAATCTGATTAGATAACTGTAAAGTAAAAAAGTAAAGTCACTAACTAGAATTAGAACTCGTCATGTAGGATTCAATTATCCGATGTACAGCGGTTAGCCCACTTAGCTACGCTCGACATATATTTACTAGCAGGTATATCCCATAATACATGTTAATTGTTCAACGTTTTACAATTTACACAAAACCATTTTTATGTACAATGGATTTTTTGCTCATGATTTAACGAAATCAAGGAAAATAACGACTTGGACACATATCTAGGAGCTTTTTAGTCATTTCTTGTAGTATTTTTCACTCACATTCCTACTCAATCTATTTTGACATTTTAACTTCCTTGAATCAGATTTAATTAATGAAAAATTAATTTACCTCTAACTTTTTTGTATTTCAAGATAGAGATCTGAGTTGTGGTATACAGGATACTCTTTATGACGGAACCCCAGCGTAACAAATGCGGTTGCCGTTACTTTGTTATTTCCGGAGATATAATTTTTTTTTCGAAAGAAGACACAAACTTTTCCGGGAAAACCTGGGCAGATTTTCCTAAATAACAAACTTTTTAAGCCACTTGCAGAGGGAAGGTATGTGCCAAATTTGATCAAAATCGGACCATTATTTTTTGAGTTATCGGTGTGGTACATACATATATATATATATATATATATATATATATATATATATATATATATATATATATATATATATATATATATATATATATATATATATATATATATATATATAAATTGAAAGTGTAAATATATATATATATATATATATATATATATATATATATATATATATAAAGTGAAAGTGATCCCGGATATGGGTTCTAGGGGGCCTAGTTCGCCGCCATTTGAAATATTTTTTTCAAAATTCAAAAGTCGTGATCTCCTCATTGGTGAAGTTTTTTTAAAGAAAAATCACTAAAAACTTGAAGAAGCAACTCGCAACTCTAATATATATTCGGACAGAAATATAGAAAAGCAAAAGAGCACCGAATTAAAGGAAATAGTGCACCAAAGAAAATAATATAAATAGTAATTTGTCAGATAAGATACACCAGCAAAAAAACTGATAGAAACCACAAAAAATCGAAATTATAAAGGACAATGATGATACCTTATCATTGCAGAAATACAAAATTACAAATACAAGCTTAATAAAACAAAATACATATTTTTGACTACCTTCGAAACTTTATACATATAGCAAATAAACTAATTCACGCAGTAGCTTAAAAGCAAAATTTGTTGAGCGTTTTATCCCCGCATCTTCCACCAAAGCATGGACAAGACGTAAAAACATCATTCAATATTTTGTATATGTCAAAATGTATTCCAGTGTTTAAAAACCATCAAAAACTGTTGAATAACCTTGTTGATCAAATGACTGGTAATATATTAAAATATACAAATATGAAGATTTGTAAGAAGGTAAAGAAATTTAGCTCGCAACAATATTTGAAAGGCAATACAACGGTTATAGAATCCAAGGCTTTACTTGCACTATTATATTTAATTGCCGTGTTTTGTTCAAAACACCACCAAAATCCCCACGATGACTGATGGACCTGGCATTGACATCTTTCGAACAACAATTATTCTCAAGCAATTTTATTTTTTTGTGTCTTGTGTTTGTTTTGACAACATGAAAACTAGACCAGAACGTCGAAGGTTGACAAGCTTGTTAAATACTGTTAAGCCGTCAATTCACCAAGTAGTTACTTCAATGGACGAAATGTTGGAATCATTCAAAGAGAGGTATTCATCACGACAATATCTTCAGAATAATCCGACAAAGTACGGGCCAAAGGTCCAGGTAGATGCCAAGTCATTTTACGTGGTTAGGTTAAGGTGTATACATGTCGGCAACCTGGGGGGGCCCTGCAAACTAAGCAGTTCACTTACAGACCTGTTCAGCAGCTAGTTACTCCAATATATGTTATTAGTAGAAATGTTAGAAATTAGATTCAATGTGAAACTCAGAATTTTTCATTATCTGATGACGCTAACTTGGTTAGTGGAACGCTTTTAAGGTTGTTTTTAAAATGTGTTGTGGCGATCTGGCTTCTCCAAGTGTACTCAATAAATTCAATGTTATGACTGAACAAGCGGTGGAAGAATCACAGTCACAGCGAGATTCTGGTCGCAACACTGGTAGTTTTTGATATATTGACATCTGACATGTATATAAATAAATTGTTTTGGTCGTGGTGCAAATTCATCTAATTTGAAAAATATGGGGATGTATAAAGATACTACATTACTGCTGAGTGAAATAAAAAAGATAACGTTAGCGGACATATTGGTTTGAGTTGAAACATAGTTGGACTGAACGAGGATTCAAATTTAAACTATACAATTTGGACAAGTCAAAATTAATTTGTCAATTTATGAGTTTTTCTTGGTTGAGTAGACACAAACATTTATTATTATGTAAGAAGCTAAGATTATTTGTCTACTTTTATTTGCACACTGTAAAACTTATCGAATAAATAAATAAACAAATACAATTAAAATTAGTGGTTCAAGTCCCGCTTCGACGGAAAACGCTGTAGTGCTTTTTAGTGGGAAGAACTAAACCATTCTATGTGATAAAAGTATATCTATATATTTTTTGCTTTCTAAAGGCTGGCGATTGATAATATGCAATGATGTTGCCCGAGATCAGTCGTGACGAAAACATTATTTGCGAATTATAATGTTTACAAGCCATTTTTAATCCAAACGACCAAGTAATCTATGAATTGAGATTATCATATTTGAAGGACCACATTCAACACCATGTATGGTGAATACAAGTTGTGCATATAGCTTAAAATATATTAGCTATTGATCATTCTAGTCCATTCTTATTAATTCTTGCTATGAGCATTAGCACCATATTTATAAATTGTAAAGTCTGCAAAAGACATCTTGTGGAAATTTGACTTCATCCTAGTATATTCCACTTTTTTCTAGTGTACTGGAAGCTGGAAAACTGCCAGCTTATTATTAATTATCAAGAAGCTAAACAAAAATATAAATTGCCGAGTAGCTCCAGTGACTTATGGGCAGCTTACAGATTATTAATGAGATGGAGTTGGCGATTTCTCTATTGAATAATGCGGTAGGACAGCAATGTTTACTTTAAATTCACCACAATATGTAGTATTCTGTACAGTACATAAATGTGCTAAGTCCGCAGTCCAAATCTAGATGATATATTTACTGCATCGAGCAGAGAATATGGCAAAAAATTTAATGCATTAATATCGCTGCGTCAATCTAAAAACCTAGTGCAGTGTTTTCTTTTTGCATTTACTTAGGAGTTTTGTATTTAAAGAAAATTATGACACTCACGTAACCATTATTATATACTATATATATATATATATATATATATATATATATATATATATATATATATATATATATATATATATATATATATATATATATATATATATATATATATATATATATATATATATATATATATATATATATATATATATATATATATGCAATGGAGAATGGAGCGAAGCTTCCACCACAGTTTTCAGATAGACAGTATAGCAAGAAAGAATTTTTTTTTTATTTTTTTTTTTATTTCAACAGCACACCACGAGGGCTTACAGCCTAAATACTATCGTACCGTGGGTGTCGACAAGGAGGAAAGAGGTAACTTGTTAATTCTGGACTTGAAGGTTTGGAGGTTCGGGGGAGAAGGAAAAACATGTACCGGCAAGGAATTCCGCAACTTGGAAGTCCTCGGGACAAAAGAGCGGGCATAACAAGATGTTCTATGTCTGGTGACCTGGACAGTAAAAGCGTGCATTCGCTCTGTTCCCCTGGTAGATCTGTTGGGGGCAGCAGGTAGAGGAACTATGGAAGAAAGCTCCTCTGAGCAGTTCCCGTGCAGATATCTATAAAAGAGAGAGAGAGAGAGAGAGGTCACCAACGGCACGTCGGTGGGCAAGGGATTGCAGCCTTTGGATAAGGGTAGGGTCACCGATGAAACGTATAGCTCTCTTCTGAATGTACTCCAGGATAGCGAGTGTAGAAACGGCAGCACCACTCCAGATATGGGAGCAGTATTCGAGGTTTGGCCTTATTTGTGAAGTATATAAGGTATAGTGATTAGCTGGTGAAAAGTATTTGTGAGCCCGGAAGAGGAAACCTAATTTCTTAGCAGCCGCTTCTGCAATTGATGTGACATGTTGGTGCCAATTGAGAATTCGATCCACAGAAATGCCAACAAGTGAAAAAGGACTCATTACTTTGAATAACTTGGTTGTTAATTGTGACGGGTCTAGGGCTGGTGTATCTCTTATGACAAAGAAAGCAAGACTGAGATTTGGTGGGGTTGAATTGTACAAGATTTCTACTTCCCCAGTCTAATATTTTTTGGAGATCCACGGAGACAGAACCCTCCATAACTCTGCGATCCTCATCTAATTGGGCTAAAGAGACAGGCTTAGAATATTTTATATTTGAGTGGAGGGTACTGTCGTCCGCGTAACTGTGAACTGGGTTGGATGTACTAGAGAGGAGGTCATTGATGTGAAGAAGAAACAAAGTAGGGGCTAAAGCTGAACCTTGAGGAACTCGTGCATTAATTGGATACAGTTTAGAGGAATAGCCATCCACGACAACAGAAATGCTCCGGTTGGAGAGGAAATTTGCTGTCCATGTACAGAGTTTTGATGGTAGGCCATAGGCCGGAAGTTTATTGAGCAGCTCTGCGTGCCAGATCTGGTCGAATGCTTTGTATATGTCTAGAACGACAATCTGGGATTCACTGTGTAGTTCCATAGACTTGTTCCAAGAATGGGTGACAAAGGAAAGGAAGTCGGCAGTTGATCTCCGCTGACGGAATTCATACTGCCTGTCGTGGATTAGATTGTGTTTTTCAAGAAATTTTAGTAATTCGGTGTTTATATACCTTTCCATCACTTTAGAGACGAATGAAAGGAGAGAAATAGGCCTGTAGTTGCTAGGATGCGCTTTGGATCCTTTCTTGGGGACGGATTATACTCTAACAGTTTTCCAGTTACTAGGGAATATGCCTCTATTGTAAGATGTCTGAAACAGATGAGTCCCGACAGGAGCAAGTTCTGGTGCGCATTTTTTGAGAACAATTGCTAGGATCTCGTCAAGGCCAAAGGTTTATGTGTGAAGAAAATTAGCGAACGTAAACAACTACTTTCCTGGCTAATACCAGGACGCGCGTTGATCTACATTACTCGCTATCCACCATCACTTTGGTCCTACCTGATCTTATGGTAAGACGTATAGCAGGACACAAACCGGTTTCGTCCTAGTTTGGACTTTCAGTTTGCCATGCATATGTTTCAGCAAGTCGGCCTTAAGGCGCTTCCATGTAATTAAATTCTGTACTTGGTTTAGAAAATCCTTAACAACCTTGGGAATTCAAAATTAAATTCTATGTCGCAATTATCATTCTTTGGCCCAGGTATTATTTCATGATATGTTTTAAATTATTGCAATTCTTTTGGATAGTAAATTTTGACAATAAGAGTATTTTATCAGTGTTTCCAACTGATCACTTTAGATAAGGTGAAATAGGAAACAAGGAAATGAAATTTAGTGAGTGTTCGTCACGGTGTTGATTTGGTACTCCTTTTAAGATTTTTTTTCTTTTGTTGCATTAAAGTTATGGTGCTTTTAAATGAGGAATGTGTCTAAATCATTGCGTTATTTTATTCAATGGTCAGTGCGCTATAACTAATAGAACAATGCAGTTATTTAGTCAGTAAGACCCTGACAAGGTGACTACACGGAAGTACATTTTAGATCTAGTAGAAAAATTTCGAAGTAATGATTTTGTTTCAACAAAACCATTACTTAGAAGTTTTTCCACAAAAAACACATTACGGCACGGCTCTTGAGAAGGGCAATTTTGGAACACGTCACGATGGACCCCACCTTAAGTAATGTTAGCTAATGTTTCAGGTAAAAATCGATTTTTTTGTACAACATATACTTTTCTGATAAAAGCTCCTTTAAGTGAATTTTCTTTAAAACAATTCACTAATGAGGAGATCATGACTACGTGCCAATTCAGATCTCTATGTTAAAAGACAAAAAAGTTAGAAGTAAATTAATTTTTAGTTAATTAAATCTGATCAAAGAAAATTAAAACGTCAAAATTGATAATTAGGGTAGTAGTACGAATGTGAGTGATCTCCTAGATCTGTGCCTAAGTCGTTATTTTCTTTGATTTTGTTAAATTATGAGCAAAAATCCATTGTAAATAAAAATTGTTTGGTGTAAATAGTAAAGACGTTAGACAATTAACATACTACCGGATATACCTGCTAGTACATACATTTGTCATGTCTGCCGTGGCCGGATAGGCGAAGCCCTGTACATCGCATAATCTAGTCCTATATAACGAGTTCTAATCCTAGTTAGTGACTTCACTTTTTATCAATCCATAACGGACTTGCTGCGTCAAGACTTTTCTTATATTCCGCTGATTCAAAATCCAGCTTTCGGTCACATAAATTAAAACATTTAGTACGTACCTGATGATGTTTTTCCTCAGGTCCCAGATAAAATGTTTATTAGTGAGAAAATTACTTTGTTAATTAAATGCTTGTCACCTTAGTTATTTGCTGGGTATAATACTTCCAAGATACGTAACTATTTCTACTTGTTCAAATTGTTGGGTGTTTAGTTTTATATCCACTTTCGCAGCTCCGTCCTTATTTATCTTTGATACTTTTGTTTTCATCATATTTTTAGTTTAATACACTGAGCATTATCCCATTAGCATTAGCATGTCAACAGCATACCTTGGAAAATATTAATAATGAAAATAAATACAGCCCACATCTTATTTTTCAAATCATAAGTGACTCACATACTTTAAAAAGTACACTTTGAGAAAACACAAATCACCACAACACTTATTTCAGAGACATTACGATCGTTTCGTTGACAAAGTCAACATCTTCAGAGGAAGAATTTATCTTCAGAGACCAGAAGATAAATTCTTCCTCTGAAGATGTTGACTTTGTCAACGAAACGATAGTAAGGTCTCTGAAATAAGTGTTGTGGTGATTTGCATTTTCTCTAAGTGTACTTATTAGTGCTCATCACAGGTTCCAGTTTTCACATAGTCGCATACTTTAGTTATATTGTGTCTCACTTTCCTTTGCAAACTTACTTTATAACTTATTTTCAACGTATAGCTATTAGGTTGTATCTATATACCGCTTCTAAATAGCACTGGAGAATGGGGTATAAATAGACCGCAAATCGGCTTACAGTTTACCTTAACTGAAACGAAGGCATCACCTTAAATAAAAATCTTATAAGATTTGTCAGAGTGAGTGAAATAGGGTTGTGTAGACGGGTTAATCCAATAAAAGGAGGTTATATCTACGAGCAAAACTAATGAGAGGTTATACCAGCGTGCTAATCTCATAAGTGGGGTTGCATGAGTTGGTCAACCCAGTAAGAGGATGTTATGCTAGCGTGATAAGCTCTGAAGGAGAGAGACAGCAGATGCAACAAACAGAACAAGAAACATGCATATCCCAGCAAGTGTCCATCTACGAACCGTATCTTAAAAGCACCGTTACTGAAACTGAAGTGATATATGTAATACCTAGTTTAAAGGAAGCGCCAACTTCTAAAACGTCGTGTAGTTTATACAGTTTGGAACAGCCAAATGGAATAAATTCAGTACCTCAATTGTTGTGGATATTTATACAAAATCCCGAAACAAGTCAATTTTAGATTAAAAAGTCTGGACGCAGCAATTGCGTAATGGAAGCGAATTTTCATTAAAATGTTTTCAATAGCAAATATGTGTTTAGTGCAAGTAGGCATCAATTTGGTGACCGGTATAACCTATATAGTAGAAACAATATACCATATTTGATCAAAATAACTTATTGTTTGAAAATATACAAAAATTTTCAAAAAATTAATTTATAATATTGCCAAGAAAACTGGTTTCCTAGCCAACGTATCTTAGGTTAATATCAAGTTGAGTTATTGATTGAAATTTGAAGCATTTAAATGAAAATTCTATACCAAAACGCACTTACTGCGGCTAGATTTTTTTCTTACAAAAATGGATCAAATTTCAATGAAAAATGCAAAAATTCAATAATATAAGGGATGTTCAAAAAAAAAGTTGGTATCGTCAACCACTTATGGGCCACCCTGTGATTATTAAAATAATTTTATAAGATGGAACTCAGGACACCTATAGATAACGTATACATTTTTTTCGTATCTTGTATAATAACAATTATATTGAGCTTGACCATAGAAATGCGTCAACCTGTATACATGTAAACAGATAAAACCTCAAACTAAACACGAATATAGATTCTACGGGGGGGGTGGGGGGCGACTAGTTTGCACTCATTTGCAGAAATCTTTTTAAAATTCAAAAATCGAAATCGCCTCATTAACGACTGTTTTCTACGAAAATTAGCTAAAAATTATAGACCGTCAAACCATAAACTTAACTTAAACTACAAAGCATCAGAGAAAGGGTCTATTTGAAATGAATTTTCTGTAAACATTTTAGTAAAATGAAGGACAATGAAAGTTAAAGCTAAAACTTAAGGGTGACTTCTTGTGATATTTTCTTTACGTAACCCGTACTCGTTTCAGGTTTTTTGTCTAAATGTTGCCAATTTAGACGTTTAAAATTGCAACTTTAAAGAATTTTTTGAGGAAAACCTCATTTTTTTTAAATGTCTATAGCTTTTTTGTCTTTCACCTTACAGACCTAAATTTTGGTACATCGTTCCATTTTTATAATACAAACACGACGCGTACCAAATTTGTCGAAACTTATCCCATATATATGTTCTAGGGCGCCTAGTCCGCGCTCATTTGAAAAACAATTTTCAAAATTCAAAAGTGTGATCGCCTCATTAGTGAATTTTTTTAGGAGAATTGACTAAAAATGTCATCATCTGTACATGCGTGTAGTGTCTCATTTGAAAGATTGTGGCATTAAAAGATGAGTGTCTTTACCCTTATATTTTCTCTGCTTTCCGCGAAAAGCTAAAAAAATATCTTTTTTACATTTTAATTTTTGTTCAATTAAATTTACAGATTAGGTATATAATTTGAATTTTATGTAATTTTTGAGCAAATTTACGTGTAAAACATATTCCGTCAGTTTTTGCAGAAATGTTTTTTTGTGTGTTCGTAGAAATAATTTTTAAAATTTTTGTGAAATGTTAATAAGTAATTGTAAACCTCAAGTCGAAAGCTTCGCATCCTCTGACGTCAGAGATGGTGAACAAAGCTATCAAGGACTTGAGAGGATGCGGTGATTCGTCGTTGTAAGCCATCAAGACGTACATCGCCGCAAACTACAAGGTGGACGCCGATAAGCTGGCGCCGTTCTTCGGGAAATACTTGAAATGGACCGTCGCGTCCAGTTCTCTGGTACAGACGAAGGGCAAGGAGCTTTCGGTTCCTTTAGACTGATATTGTCTAGAGCAGCGGCGGCGACAAGACGCTCGGCGCCAAAAAGGGTACAAAGAGCCGTCGCTATGGATAAACCGAAGGCGGCAACGGCAACCGCAACGAAACCAGAAAAGCTCCCTTCCAACCCGAAGGCGAAAAAGCTTATCGGTGCCGGTGCCAGAAAGAAACCCGCCTCCGCCGTGGTTAAACCGAAGTCACCGTCCAAGGCAAAAAAATCCGAAACCGGTCCCACAAAAAAACTGAAGGCACCCAAACCGAAAACGGTCAAGGAAAAGGCAGCCGCTTTACCAAAGAAAAAGTAAACGATAAACGGTGTCGTTTTGTGACATAAAAGCCGTGACGGGTGCAATATATTACAAAAAAATTATTCAAATTACAGTTGTCAAAAAGCTTTTTGTGAATAATTATATCTTGTCATGTGTACGAAGCAAAAAACGGGTAAATGTATTGGCGCGAAATACTACATGTTTCAATTAAACGAAAGTGCGTGCATTAGCATTACTAGCTTAGAAAGACTAGCAGAGTGGTTCTAATTACCCGTTTAATACTAGAGAAGGACCAGACGAATTATTATTTGTGGGTGGAGATTTATAATGAATAACACGTGGTCAAACAATAACAATTTAATATGACAATTGCAAATTTACATAAAAAAATGAATGGTTGAGTTGTGGTCCAATATTGATCAATACAATAAAAGGTGACTTACGATTGGAGATGGGTAGGTGGCCGTAACCAACACGTGGATCATGTTGCTGGTAGCTGGGGGTGTCATCCATCATTTCGCGTGCCCAGGTGACAAATATGGATTGCAGCGTGTTGATTCCGCTGTTGAAGCAATTTCTATTCACGGGTCAGTCGCTCGCCGGAAGATTGCTTTTCCCACAACGAGGCTCACTGACCTGTCCACGTGTTAAGGTGACAACCGTGGGTTTTGGTGTCTTAACTACGTGTCGCGGGTCAGGCGATCTTCCTATGATGCTCCCTGACCTCTGGACGACGACGAAGTTAACTTTGGTGTGACCACCGCATAATCCACTATTATGCCGTGTCTGCCTACCACTCACGGTTCAGCGAGTCTTGCCACGACCTTACTGGACGCTGGATGACGAGGAAGTGATCGAGTCTTGGACCCTCTTTTAGCTGCGTCTCTCGGTTGTTGCCGCTGGATACATCTGCCACTGGGACGCCACTGTCGGTACCTGCGGCTCTGTTGGCTGTCATCCATCATTTCGCGTGCGCAGGTGACAAATGTGGATTACGGTGTGTTGATTCTGCGGTTGAAGGGATTTATAATCACGGGTCAGTCGCTCGTCGAATGATTGGTTCTTCCCACAACGAGGCTCACTGACCTGTCCACGTGTCAAAGTGACAACAGTGGGTTTTGGTGTCTTGACTACGTGTCGCGGGTCAGGCGATCTTCCTATGATGCACCCTGGCCTCTGGACGACGACGAAGTTAACTTTGGTGTGACCACCGCATAATCCACTAATATGCCGTGTCTGCCTACCACTCACAGTTCAGCGGGTCTTGCCACGACCTTTTTTTCTCCCACAGGGCTCGTCCGCGGCTTTGCCGCCCCGATAGCACTGCAGTGCCACGACCTTACTGAACGCTGGATGACAAGGAAGTGATCGAGTCTTGGACCCTCTTTTAGCTGCTTCTCTCGGTTGTTGCCGCTGGATACACCTGCCACTGGGATGCCACTGTCTGCACCTGCGGCTCTATTGGCTGTTGTAGGCATCAGGGGAAGTTGCAGGGTAATAAAGGACAAGGTTTGACTCGGGGATGTTACGCGCCAGGATTCGAAAGTATCAGAACACAACAGCAGGTGTGTAAATAGCATGAAGAGGTTTGTTGGCCGGCAAAATCGGACCAGTTTTTTCACGAATATTTTAAGTTTATTTTCGGATAATTTTTTAACTCCTTAAACAATAAAGTTATTTTAATGAGATATGGTACGTGGTTTGTACTATAAAGGTCATACTTTTAACCAAATTTAATGCTTCTACTGAAAAAGACGTATTTGCAATTAAAAATATTTTTTATGAAAATTCGTTACCATAACTCACTTACTGTGTCCATTTCACAACCTTTAAAAACAAACTTTCTGCTTTGATACAAAAATTACCAGTATTTCTTTAGGTATTAATGGATGGGTACCTAATGTTGAACGTACGTATGTAGTCTTACTCTTTTTATTGGTTAGAATATATCAATCATGTTAAAAAACGATTAACCTCATTATCTATTAGTACTTTTGGCATCCTTATTCCAAACAATGGTACACTGGTTATTTTTCACACGCTATAATTTAACAATGGCTCTTTCTTTCCAATTTAACGCATCAAGACTATATTCGCCAATCTACAACACCTTTTAATATCACACGATTCAATTCGTTGTACTAAACAAGCTATTTGCTATTTTAATGCCAGAAACTGTAATATTTCACATTAATTAATTTAATTATTAATTAGGTGTTATGGAATGTATAATTAATTAAGAGAGGCTATGACACAAATAACAGTAGATTGAGTGAAAGTGGGTGTGCCAGTCGTTCTGAATAAATTATTATATTATATGGGTGACAAAACACAAAGAAAAACGTTGCATTTTTGGTGTTGATGACGCTCACGTGACGAAGAAATATGTACAGTTTCAATCTCCATGCCAAAATATTTGCTTAGTTCATTAAGAAAACCTTCAAGTTCACATACACAAGTCGTTAAAAATAATTGCTCAGGGCTGACATGAATTAATGCTTATTCCAAGCTGTGGAGTGCGTAAATTGAATTGGATAACGAAATAATAAATGAATGAATATTTATTGCTGAAAAAGCCCGGCTTGGGCTTAAATCTACATTATTTGTTTGTAATTAGCTGATTTGAAGACTTGATTACTTGTGTGAGGAAACATTAGTATAATGGATGAGGAAAATGACAATTAAAAAAAAAACGGGGTGACACCATAATCTACAGCTTATGGAAGGCTAGATGTATTCTCACCACAGTTATACCCGCAGGCCGGTTTCGCTCTAATTAGAGCTCATCAGTACGGTATACTAATTACAGCAAGAAAACAACTATAAAGTAATACGGTTATGGTACCAGCCTCCTAGAAAGTTGTGAGATGTACGACAGGGTCGCCATCTCGGTGCGGAACCAGGTAGTATCTTGTCACGGCAGCTCCAAATAATACAAAATGTTATAAAATAGAGATTGTGTATAACCAACTAACAATATTGTGACTGTAACCCAACCGTGACCCATTTCTTCCCTAATATTCGGACAATTTATGTAAGGCTAGATGTATTCTCACCATAATTAGCCCCGCAGACTGGTTTCGCTTAATTAGAGCTCGTCAGTTCGGTAATATATATATATATATATATATATATATATATATATATATATATATATATATATATATATATATATATATATATATATATATATATACATATATAAATTTAAAAAAAACGGTCAGTTGAAATTTGGTTGTCACTTTGGCTCTAGCTAAATCATAAAATTTAATGTAATAATGGAGTGAAGAAAAATAATATCAGGTCAGAAGCTCGAATGGTATTGTCAAGATTACTTTAACATAAAAGTATTGACTAATACATTAAGATGGAAAAGAGATGGTGAAAATTATATTATTTGGTATGTCAAAATTGGAAGTGATTGAAGTTTTGGGAGAAAGGGGACAAATATATTTTCGAATATTCTTATTAAATTTTGTCATTAAATACTATACAAGTCCTAGGACTTTCTCGTACTGACATATGTATAATTTTCAGCAAATAAATAATAATAAATTATATATATATATATATATATATATATATATATATATATATATATATATATATATATATATATATATATATATATATATATATATATATATATATATATATATATATATATATATATATATATATATATATATATATATATATATATATATATATATATTTCTCTGTCCAAAATTTTGACATTATCAAAATCTATGTTATATAGAAACCAACTTGAAAAAACGTTCCCTTCTGGAAATGTGTCACATTATTGAAAATGACACTATGCACTCCAAATCAGATATTCAAAATTTGAGTAACATATATATATATATATATATATATATATATATATATATATATATATATATATATATATATATATACATATACATATATATATATATATATATATATATATATAGTTATATAATACTATTTGATAGGTCTGATGGCGCCTCTATGTTGGCTGGTTCTATAATTTAGAATAAGAAAATAAATTATAATTTCATCAATAGAGTAACAATAGTCTATGATCAATGATTGTTTCTTGGTTTGCAGTTGTCACTGATGTCGGTGTCTATCATGAAAGAGTGGGGTTAGGTGTACAAATTTTTATACGTGAATTTTTCTGAATATTTTAACTTTTCTAACTCTTTTTTATGCTTTTTCATGACTGGTTTTGAATGTTTTTAACGTGTAAATGTTCGCGTAAAGTTACATGTAGTTTTTTAAAATTTATGTTACACTTCCTGTTTTTTACACAGTGCTGTAAATGTTCATTAATACATAATCTAGATGTTATGTTAACATTTATTCATTATTTCAATACTCCTGATGATGCTTGGGACTCAGGCGAAATCTATCGAGTACTTCGTACAGAGTGACTTTCATTAAAATATAGCCCTCAATTTTTGCTCGTAACCGCCTTTAAAAGTATTAGCACGCTAACGTGTAACGACTGTTACTCCCCCCTTCACTCTATATATATATATATATATATATATATATATATATATATATATATATATATATATATATATATATATATATATATATATATATATATATATATATAGAATGATTCACTCGTTGGTTAGAAACCTTTAATCTTGTAATAGTAATTTCGATCTGTAATTTATAGCATAGACCTAGTCAATGTCTGTCTTTCAAATGAAAATACTTTCAAGATGGCAGCGCGTTCGGAAACCGCAACCAACTCATTTATTTTTAGTAGAACGGCCTATATGTCAATATATATATATATATATATATATATATATATATATATATATATATATATATATATATCGATTCGCCGTTAAATCTCAATCAATTTTTTTTTGGAACAATCATGTTGTGTAAAAATATTTAGCCAAATTTGATGCCTGCTTTCATTAAAAAAGACATATTGCCGCTAAAAACATTTTTCTGAAAATTCACTACCATAACGCACAGTCCAGACATTTTTTAGATATGCTGGTGAGATTTGCTGGCAAGTGCAACAAAAATATAATATATTTTTTTTTATATATTTTTTCTTTCCTTTTAAATCTTTATTATTTTATTATCATTCTGTGGTTAAAGATCTTAATTATAGCCATATCTACCCAAATACACACATACATCTTGTCTTTAAAAACATTGTTAGTTTCTGATTTAAATTTTAGAAAGCACTGCCAAATACTGCTTGACTTTTTTAAGCTGGTGAATCTTTTGCGGCTACGAGAGGTTCATCCAGTGTGTACCATACATAACCTATAAGACTGAGATCTGGATGTTTGCTGGCCACATCACTATTCTCATCTTTACTTTATATAAGGATCCGGTATACGTAAAGGATGCAGGATATTGTCCAACATTACACAAGCTGGTCCAAAAGTAACGGTGCTTAAAGCATTAGTAGATTCTTGTCATGAAACTAATACGGTCTAGCCAACCTTACCTCAAAATTAAAGGAGATACAGGGTGAGAAATTGAGTTTCGATGTTCCTTGATATCTAAAAATGTGTTTTACGTATTGTGTTCAAAAATAGTACAGATGACTTTTATATCTTGATAAAGAATAATACATTTCCAATTCTTTGGGTCTTCAGCGGATAGAGGGTGCTCATTGCGGTACCCTTAAATATTTTTTTAAAAACAGCCATTCCTTCTTAGCTTCACTAGCAAACATTTCTTGGATATTAGTATTCTTATATATATATATATATATATATATATATATATATATATATATATATATATATATATATATATATATATATATATATATATATATATTCTTTAAAAAATAAGTCATAAAAACAATTGGTCTGTAACAGAAACTAAGAGATACTATATGATTAGGACACTGAATTCTAAATTGCACTATCGCGGTTGCAACAAGACCTTAAGAAATGTAGTTAAATGCAATAAAACTAACATAGGGTCGATAACTGCTTCAAACTTAAATTCAGCGGAAAGCCATTTCTCATTAAAATTCTGCACGGCTTGCAACTTCATTTTTATTAACACCTTCCTAAAATAAAACGTTAATCGATATCGAACCGCTATCTAGTTTTTTGCTTTAAGATTCTTATTTCATAATAATTATACTCTACAAGCAGAGCATCGCATGATAAATATTTACAATTTAACGTTGTTAGAGCATAATCCTCAAGTTCTAGGCTTGTTTTTAAAATGAGGCAGGCTTTAAAGAGCCCTGCAAGAGCAAGCCTCATCATCTCTATTAAAAGATTTATAAAGGCTTCGTGTTCACTCTTTGAGAGAACTATGTTAGGTCTTTTGTAAACTGTGAGGCAGGCTCTATGTAATTAAAGTGTTAATTTTGGTTTTAATAGCATATGACCTGATTCTAAAATATCATAGGGATAATTTTCTCGCCCAAATATTTCATTCTTTAATTTCACAGCCGTAAATCTTTTATATCTTAGTAATGGTGTTTCAACCTGTCAATTATGATTTCCCTGTTTATTTTGCTCCTTTTTCGAAAGAAAAGTGGGACTATGCACAAAAAAAAAAAACTTTCAAAATACTTTAATTTTGCAGACTTCGTTTCTTCGGTAATTTTTAGTGAATTTTTATTTTAAAAAATTCACTAATAGAGAGGTATCGATGGTGAGACTTTGCAAAGATTTCTTCAAATGAGCGCGAACTAGGACCCCTAGAACCCATATCCGGGGTCAGTTTCAATTTTTATATGTTTATATATATATATATATATATATATATATATATATATATATATATATATATATATATATATATATATATATATATATATTATATGTATGTATGTATCCGTCCGATAACTCAAAAAATTATTAACCGATTTCGATGAAACTCGGCAAGTGCCTTTCTTTTATTAATGGCTTGGATGAGTTCGTTAGCCAGGAAAATCGTCCAGGGTTTTCCGAAAAAATTTTGAGTTTTTTTTCGAATTTTTTTTTTCAAATTACAAAGCTGTTTTAATAAAATTTAACAGATATGTTGCCTTAGGAGAGAGAGACATCACTACATACAAAAATTCAACTTTCTAAGTTTATAGAAAATTGAGTTACTTAAATTTTAAATGTTCTTTCGAAAAAAAAATTTTTTCCGAAAATTACAAAGTTATTTTAATAAAATTTGGCGGATATCTTGCCTTAGGAAATATCTTACTATATACCAAAATTAAACTTTCTAAGTTTATACAAAATTGAGTTATTCAAATATGAAGCATTTAATAAAAATTCCCTACCATAACGCACTTGCTGCGTCCCTAACTTTTTAAACTTATGTAGAAAATGTTAATTTATAAAAATATATGTATCTAGTATATACTGGCTGTTCCAAATTGAGCGCGCACCATTACTAACTCCATTATTATTGGAGCTACGAAGTCAGTCAGATAGCAAATAAGTAAGATTTTCCACGGGGATTAAAATGGTGACGACGGGAAAACAATTGAGCATCACGTTATTAATAATAATAATAATAATATTTATTTGGTCCTTTAGTTACAATTATTATAAATCGGACAAGTCAAAAACTTACAAGATAAAAAAGATAAAGAACGTATCACAACTTATCACAAGGGTACGTGCCCAAAAATCTAAAATCTAACGAGCTTCACATCACAACAAAAAAGATACGTTCACAGTACAACTTCACAAAATTCACTCAAACTATAAAAACTATGAGTAATTAAAGCAACCTTCAGTTGCTTTCTAAATTTTTTTGTGCAATTTGTGTCCTTCAGAGAACAAGGCAGCTGGTTATACAAAAAGCAACCCGCATAACATGGCGACTTCTTAAAAAAAGAATGGTGACATTTATTCAGGTGAAAAGTATTTTTTTCACGAGTGTTGTGGTTATGAAAATCCGAGTTGATAACAAATTTTCTCTTGTTTTTATGAATGTAAGTTCACAGATGGAACAAATAAACTGATGTTAACGTCATAATGTTATTTTTCTTGAAAATGTCACGACAAGGGTGCCCATAAGGTAGATTGTATATTAATCTCAGTATTCGTTTCTGTAGCACAAATATTCTATGGCAGTCCGAAGATTGGCCCCAGATAATGATACCGTAACTCAGATGTGAATAGACAGCCGCGTAATAGACTTTCAGCAGATGTTCCGAACTTAAGGAATCTTTAAGCATCAAAATTGCATAAAACGCGGAATTTAATTTCTTGCACACGTGATCAATCTGGTCTATATATAACAGGCTGCTGTCAATTCTAACACCCAAAAATTTTGCCACCTTTTTGAATTGCACAGCATTTCCATTCACCAAAATAGTGCTGCCGCACATCCTCTCTCTTCGGTGGCAGTTATGCATTTCAAGAGAAAAAGTCTTGTCATAGTTTAAAATGAGTCGATTTTTATAACACCACTCATCAAAAGATCGTACCACTGATTTTAATTTTAATTCAGTTTCCTCCACCGTCTTGCCGTAGACAACAATAGAAGTGTCATCGGCGTACATGAAGACTTTTCCGTCTTGTATAAATTGCGGCAAATCGTTTACATAGAGTGTAAACAAAAGTGGGCCAATGACACTTCCCTGGGGTGTGCCCATACTTACCCCATATCTTTGGGAATTAATATTATTCGCTTTTACGAGCAACTGTCTGTTGGTGAGATACGAAAGTAGAAGGTCGTTGCAAGTGCCTCTTATCCCCAACGCCCACATCTTCTCCTTACCAAAAAAAGGATTTACTGTGTCAAAGGCACGAGACAGGTCAAAAAATAAGGTCACCACAATGTAGTTAAGGTCCATTCTTTCATTTACATATTGAATGTATTCGATAAGGGCAGTTTCTGTAGAATGATCAGTTTTAAATCCGTGCTGTGATGGTGATATAATATTATTAGCGTTTAAAAACTTGACCATCCTTCTATGTACTGCCCTTTCTATGATCTTTGAAAAAAAGCTTAATATAGAGATGGGACGATAGTTCTCCAAATTGGTACTGTCTCCCGCCTTCAACACAGCAACAACCACAGCCAGTTTCAATATGTTAGGGAATTTTCCCAGGCATATACAGGAATTTATAATCTTTGTAATTGAGATATTATAGAAAATGCAATTTTCTTCATTAGAACAGCATGTATATTATCATCATGGTTTGTGCCAATTCAAGCCTAAAAACCCGAGTGTATTTATTTTTGCCCGCGATTGATATCTCGTCACAGATTTCATATGGACCTAAATCCGGTCGATAGTGAGGCCATAAGCACCTCCCAAACCCTTAACGTATTTCCACTTATCTCTCAGATTTATTATTTTTGTAAGATGAAGAACACACTGTTTGGTTTGAAGATGAAACCTGACCTGACCTGACCTGACGTACAGAATTTGAAAAAATAGTTTGCAAATTTTCATGCAACATTTTTTTGTAAGTTTCGTCAAAAAGGTTTCTGAGAATAATTATATCTTGGGCTTAATTTTTCAGGAATATTTTAAGTTTATTTTCGGAACATTTTTCCACTTCTTCAAACAATTAGGTAATTTTGATGAAATATGGTACACTATTCCTACTATATAGGTCATACTGGTAAACAAATGTGATGCCTAGTTTCTAAAAAACAGACATATTTGCTATTAAAAACATTTTAATGAAAATTCACTACCATAACGCACTTGCCAGAACTCAGTGAAATACGGATGGGTTAATATAGCGTGTTGTACTTCGCACAAAAGCTAGAAAACGTTACTGGAATTAGTGGGATAATATCGCATGAATGTGTATATTGCAAAATGCTTTAATCTTTCAAAATATTTGCTTTAGAGTGCGAAGCAAGTTAAAAGATCATCTCTGATGGTGCGATATAGTATGTGTGAGCTACTTAATTCTATTATATCTCTGCGCTTAGGAATTCCTCTCCAGAATGAGAAATCTGTGTTAACTTTCTATAACTCCAAACTTAACCAAAACTAGAACTATCAGGGTGCCGTTCTTGCTTTAGCCTCCCACCACACAAAACACGAGCTGCTTATTAAAAGTTTTCACTACAAAAACACAAGACAGGGTACGATATATTAAAAAGATAACTGTTATAAGGTTTGTTCTTGAAAATCTAATAACAGTTTCCCAACTTATATCAATTTAATTACAGCTTTTTTAGCCGTTGAAGTCACAAAAGGGATTATATTTGATAAATTTGTACCTATGTTACCTGACCTATGTATATTTAATTTTAATATACAGTATCTGCTGTATCGATAACATATTTTTCTGTAAAATTATTATTTTATAAAAAATATTTGACATGGGAGCTTTTTGCTTTCCGTTCTGATCTGGTAACCTCAATTTTTTCAAGCTGCCATCTTTTGATACTATGACAACCAATTAATTTTTAGCTACACGCCCTATTAGACAATCCTCTCAGTAAGATTGGGTCTAAATTTAGAGAAACCGGGTGGTGTTGAAGATATGCTAAAACTTGGACGTCCAAAAGTTGGTCAAGATCAAATACTAAACATTTTATTAAGCATGGAAAGTAGTTCTTATAATACGTCTAAGTTGCTTGCATTAGAAAATAAAGTTGGCAACAGTGCTTCCTGTCATAAGGAAGGAAAATTATCATCCCTACAAAACCCAACTTGGAGATGGCGACTCTGTCGTTCATCTTACAATGTTCTAGGAGGCTGGGTACCTTAGCCGTATTACTATATAGGTGTATTCCCGCTGTAATTAGTATACCGTACTGATGAGCTCTAATTAGAGCGAAACCGGTCTGCAGTTCTAATAATATTGAGGCAAAAAACTCGTTTAATAACCACATCAAAAACAAAGTCCTCTCAAGCTCCAACGGCAGAAAACCTTTCTGGACTCTTGTTAAATCTATTAGGAATAATTTCTGCAAGAGCACGTTCCCACCTCTTGTTTCAGGGGATGAAATTGTTTCTACCACCCTGGGCAAGGCAAAATTTTTTGCTTCGTTGTTCGCCGGCAATTCTACTCTCAACCCACCTCCAAATGTTCAACCACCAACAGTCCCCAATGTCGCGCATAAAATGACGGATAAAATGTTGAAAACTAAAAAGGTACGAAATGTTCTCTCTTCTCTTAATACCAGGAAAGTCTCTGGCCTTGACGAGATCCCAGCAATTGTTCTCAAAAAATGCGCACCAGGACTTACTCCTGTCCTGACTCGTCTGTTTCAGACATCTCACAATAGAGGCATATTCCCTAGTAACTGGAAAACTGCTCGAGTACAACCCGTCCCCAATAAAGGATCCAAAGCGCTTCCTAGCAACTACAGACCTATTTCTCCCCTTTCAGTCATCTCTAAAGTGATGGAAAAGTATATAAACACCAAATTACTAAAATTTCTTGAAAACACAGTCTAATCCACGATAGGCAGTATGGATTCCGTCAGCGCAGATCAACTGCCGACCTCTTTTCTTTGTCACCCATTCTTGGAACAAGTCTATGGAACTACACGGTGCATCCCAGATTGTCGCTCTAGACATATCCAAAGCATTCGATCGAGTCTGGCACGCAGCGCTGCTTAATAAACTTCTGGCCTATGGCCTACCACCAAAACTCTGTACCTGGTCAGCAAATTTCCTCTCCAACCGGAGCATTTCTGTTGTCGTGGATGGACATTCCTCTAACCTGTATCCAATTAATAATGCAGGAGTCCCTCAAGGTTCAGCTTTAGTACGTACTTTCTTGCTTCTCCACATAAATAACCTCCTATCTAGCACATCCAACCCAGTTCACAGTTACGCGGACGACAGCACCCTCCAGTCAAATATACAATATTCTAAGCCTGTCTCTTTAGCTCAATTAGATGAGGATCGCAGACTAATGGAGGGTTCTATCTCTGTGGATCTCCAAAAAATATTAGACTGGGGAAGTATAAATCTTGTACAATTCAAATCCATTAAATGTCAGTCTTGCTTTCTATCTCATAAGAGATACACCAACACTAGACCCATCACAACGAAAAACCAAGTTATTCAAAGTAATGAGTCCTTTTCACTTGTTGGCATTTTTGTGGATCGAAATCTCAATTGTAACCAACATGTCACATCAATTGCAAAAGCGGCTGCTAAGAAAGTAGGTTTCCTCTTTCGGTCTCGCAAATACTTTTCACCAGCTAATCTCTATACCTTATATACTTCACAAATAATGCCAAACCTCGAATACTGCTCCCACATCTGGGGTGCCGCTGCCACTTCTACACTCGCTATCCTGGACTACATGCAGAAGCGAGCTAGACGTCTCATCGGTGACCCCACCCTCACCCAAAGGCTGCCATCCCTTGCCCACTGACGTGCCGTTGGTGACCTCTCTCTATTTTATAGATATCTGCACGATCACTGCTCAGAGGAGCTTTCTTCCATAGTTCCTCCACCTGCTGCCACCAACAGATCTACCAGGGGAACAGAGCGAATGGACCCTTTTACTGTCCTGGTCACCAGACATAGAACATCTTGTTATGCCTGCTCTTTTGTCCCAAGGACTTCCAAGTTGTGGAATTACTTGCCGGCACATGTTTCTCCTTCTCCACCGAACCTCCAAACGTTCAAGTCCAGAATTAACAAGTTGCCTCTTTCCTCCTTGTCGACACCCACGGTACGATAGTATTTAGGCTGTAAGCCCTCGTGGTGTGTTGTAATATAAAAAATAAGAAAAGAGAATACATCTCGCCTTACATACATTGTCCCTATATTATGGAGGAAAGGGGCCTGGGCTGACAATTTAAAGAAAAGTCTTTATTTTGTAACATTTTGTGTTATTTGGAGCTGTCGTGACAACATACTACCTGGTTCCGCACCCAGATGTCGACTCTGTCGTACATCTACTACAATGTTCTAGTCTGGAAGGCGTTGAGATATGTTTTTTCCACGAAAATTCGCTCAAATCATTTAATTAGGCAGGCATTTGATGGTGGATATTCTTCGTAGACGCGTTAAGATATAATGACTAATGCTGTTAGGAGAATTCTGTCCAGAAAATAATAGTAAGAACAATAATTCAGTGTGACTAAACAGGAAAAGAAGTGGAAAGGAAATAATGCGCATATCTCAAAGAACAGAGCTGTGTGGCATAGGTATAGGATGTCGTGACATGTCAAATAATGGGTAACTTCCATACGTAACGGTAAATAATTTACTCTTGCTACTACACAAGACAAATTAAGGTGTGTCTAGAATTACATTATACAAATATGCCCGACTCTAGCTAGTTTATCTGGACAGAACCATTCAAACGTCAAAAGAACAATATACAGAGCTATGTATTTGCGATACGTACATTTTAATTCAAATGTATGAATTTAAAACAACTGATGTATTGCCTATGTAAATTTTAAATAAGGCAATAAGATATTGTAATCTTAGGTTAGATAAATAATTATTATGTATTCATTGACTTTAAAATTACACGCCATGTTTTTCATAGAAGCTCAAGTTTGTACATGTAAAAATTGCAATTTAAATCGACCGAATGAGTTCACACAGGGCCATTTCTAGAAGTGGCAGCGGTTCACTTCGAGACCAGAACACAGAAGAAAAAGTCAAAAGTCTCTTTACATAAACATATTTTTAATAGCAAATACCTATGTCCCTTTTTTATGGTAGTGAATTTTCATAAAAATGTCTTTTTTTAATGAAAGCAGGTATCAAATTTGGCTAAATATTTTTTACACAAAATTTTGTTAAAAGACTACATAAAATTCAAACTATATACTTAATCTGTAATTAAAATGGAAAATAAAATTATTTGTTTGCAACAAAAATCCATTAAAACCTTATTTTCGACGAATTTCGTCTAAAAAATGTTCCATCAATTGAATAGTTTTTCATAAAAAAATTCGCAACAAAGGTTTCTTCAACGAAAATTAATTAAATCCATTTATAAGAAAATTCGCTATGAAAAGAACAATTTACACAAGAAAATTAGCTAATAGAAATAAATTAAATAAATTAAAAAAGATTCAAAATCTGATCTAAATACAGAACTAGATACTTTTCCTGTGGCTTCACAGAGAAAATTATTTTGCCCGTGGATGCTGTAAAAATTGAATCCGGTTGTAGAGGAGAAAATAACCTCTTCTGATGTCACAAATCTCTACGTCTATGTTAACTGTGGGACGGTTTTACCAACTAAGGGCAACCACAGCTGCTATTAAACTTGAAGTAAAAGTGCTTATCTGGCATTTTCAACAAAAAGTCGCTAAAAAAAATATTGGAATTACACAGTCTGATCAGATAACGTTAAAATTGAATCAAAGACGAAAAAAAGTTAAAAGAGAAATTCAGTCAGCGTCCCTTCGCTCATCAGCCATGCATCTAACAATTACACCATTGTAAACCTTTCATCACACTCTGCAATGAAAGGTAGATAACCGATAATGGTCTTGAGGTATTTATTTGTAATATGTAAGGTCCTTAGAGGCAGATTTTGCAACTATTTAAACAATTGAGAAGTGTAGCATAAATCTAAAACATTCTACTATACATTTTATGCAATATCTAGCATTTATAAACCACAATAGTTTTACTAATTGTCACACTTCAAATCTCCAGTTTGATATTTACACGAGAAAAATTATCAAATTTTCAAAGTAATCTTTCTGGTACTTCTTGAACTTTTTGTGCCATGAAAAGATACATGTTGTCTGTAATATTTAATAGATGTTGTTTAACACATAAAATATCTTGGTATTGCGTCTTCTCTGGCTTTTAGCAGCACTAAAATTTTGCTTTATTAAGGGCCTATAGCTTTCTTTTCTTTCAACTTAGAGACTCACATTTCGGTGCACGGTTTAGCTTTTACAATATAAACCAGCTTGTCAAATTTGGTTGCCATAGCTTTGTTATTTCCGGCGATACTAATTTTTTCCAGAAGAGAAATTGAAGTGTTGTCAATGTCAAGAAGATTTCGGGATATATTTCAGTTTGGTATTGTATTCAAGCTTAAATTCCATGAGTTCAGACACAAGTTCAAAAATTTTGTAGGATGCATTTTAAATTTTATATACCAATATACTAATAATATTATCAATAATAATAATAGGAATAATATAAGTAAGAGAGGCACACCGCAGTTGCAAGGATACTTGCGTCGTTAAATGCTTGACGGTTTTCTTGACTGGGATTGTCTAGAAGCGTTTTGTGAGCTTTAACCTTTTCAAGACTGGCCTTGTCACAGGATTTAGAGAACCAGGGCTTTTAAGTGGCTGAAGAGGTTTTGTGTGTACGTGGAATAAATAATTCCATGCCAGCTTGGATGATTTCAGTGCCGTTTTGTGAGACATCAGAGGGGTCAGATGAGAGAAGCAGACAGACGCCCATGTAAATGAGGAAAAGTAATCCCCTATTCTCTCCCAATTCTCGGAGTTGTAGTGCCAATCGATACGTGGGTGTGATGACTGTGACCTCGGGTTGCATTGCGCAGGAAGCAGTGACCATGCCGTGGTCTGAGCGACCAAGTGGGGCGGTGACTGATGTCTTATAGCATTCAGGTTTTGTAGTAAGAAGGAGATCCAAGGGATTTGAGCTGTGTGTTGGGATGCGAGGAAAGTAAGTAGGTTGCTGAACCATATTGGCTAAAGGAGCGAAGGCCTCCGCTTATTTCCCTTGTGGATCGGTTTTTGAAGATCCTAGCCATTCCTTATTATAAACATTGAAGTCACCAAGAATAGTGACCTCGGAGGAAGGATATTAAGAAATCAGATGGTCGGTTTTTTCAGAAAGGTAGTCGAAGAGCTGGACAAACTTGTTGTCAGAAGATGACCGGTAAATGCAACAGATGAATTTAGTTGCAGCCCTGTGAGAGAGTTTCATCCAAAGTATGTCTTTTCTTCCAGCTTCCAAATTGTGGAGTCTGGTGCAGGGTATATTGCTACGGGCGTATGCGCACACACCTCCATGCAATCTAAAGGAAGTAGGGAACTCATACCTCGGGAAACTAAGGTGATTAGTGGCTGTTTTGGCACTGATTTGGGTTTCGGTGAAGAAGAGGAGTTGGGCTTATTAGCCTGAAGGAAATGGTGGACGAAGTTTAGGTTAGAAGTTAAGCCACATATATTCGAGAAGAATATGTTAAATCTTGATGCCGGCGCCCCCCGCACACCCCTCTCCCGGAGATCCGAATGGCGGGGTATTTTATCACCGGAATCTCTTGCACAAGGATCAGCCATCATCACATTGGTTATAAGGGAAACCGACTCATACACCAGAACCAGAAACGTCCGTTGGGACTTCACCGGCCCCCTTGATGTAAGGGATGGTACCTCCTCGGGCGGGAAATAATCATTTACTATCACGTAAAGCAAAAGTACACTACCACCTACCTACTCCGATTAGTCGCCTCTTACGACAGGCAGGAGTTAGCTTGGGCCTATTCTTTTAGTTAGTCCCAATAAAAGAAAGATAGTAATAATAATAAATAGGTATATACATAGTATATATGTGTGTGTTCTAGGGGGCTAGTTCGAGCTCATTTGAAGAAATGTTTTGAAAATTGAAAAGTCGTGATCTCATTAGCAAATTTTCTCTACGAACATTCACTAAAATCAGGATATGGTATAAATACTTTTTTACGCCTAGTTAAATGGGCAACGGGCTTTAATAATGTAAAACATTTCCAATATCCCGAGGTCCAGTTTAGTAGACACCCTCTAATGACTTTGAAAACCGTCAAATCACGTTGTATAGATCACCAATTATTTTTCTGTTTTATTAAAGTCAATAATTTATTGGAGATTAACTTTGATTTATTAATTAAGATGTTTGAAATTGCCCGTGGCACACAAGGTCCTAAACTAAAGAAAACAACAAACAATTCAGCTGTAATATTATTGTTCCAGATGCCACACTGAACGCTTCCATTGAAGTCCAATTCGGTAGGGGATATTAATATTTGCCAGACACAACATAATTAAACTTAACAAAACTAATTACCAATTTACATTGTTCTCTCTGATTAAACGATTTACGCATTTACGCTAATGTGAAGATATTTATAAATGAACACCCACAGTAGGTTAAAATGAAACGAAAAACACAAATAATGTGCCAGTTGATTACACGGAAGTGATAAAGCTAATCACCGTTTATCAGGAAATTGCTGCAAATGTAAAAACCTGATTATTCTGTCCCACATATTGACAATTCAAAACGAAATAATGCGAGTCGAGATATTTCAGATATTACGCCAGTAACAATTTTTTTAATTGTACAGAATTAAACAGAAAAGAATAACATTTTATCAACCGCAACCTTTTAACGGCTTTGACGAAAGTGGCGAGCCGTCATTTACACGATCCAAACCATAATGACGGTAATTGAATTTTATTTCAGAAAATATTGCCAGAAAATCGCACCCCATGAAGAAATTTAGATTGTAACTTGTCTGCTGTCAAAATTTATCATTATCATTTTATTTAGCTGTATTTCGTGCTTTTCTAGAACATGTCAAACTTATCATTTAATGTAAACAAAATACAATAATTCTAACAAGTCGTTAAACTTAGGTATACACCCATAGCTAGAGAATAATACTCTGGACGCAGCTAGTGCGTTATGCTAGTGAATTTTTCATAAAAATGTTTCTAATTCCAAATATCTTTTTTAGTGAATTTTCTTTAAAAACTTCATTAATGAGGAGATCTCGACTTTTGAATATTGAAAAAAAATTCTTCAAATGAGCGCGAACTAGAACACATATCCGGGGTCAGTTTCAATTTGTATGGGTTTGTACATATATATATATATATATATATATATATATATATATATATATATATATATATATATATATATATATATATATATATATATATATATATATATATATATATATATATATATATATATATATACAGAAATGCCGTGTTAAAAATACTATGCCTCCTGGGCTCCGGATGCTCACGCAGCTGATTTCTTTGCCTCCGTGGCGATTCTGGTTGTTGTCCTCGAATTGAGGGTCTTCCGAATGATGCTGCAAATGTGCACCGGTTGCCTGTTGTGACTTTCTCTATTTTTGTCTCTTCATCCAGAGTGTTCTTATCATCACCTGGGTATACCGTACTGATGATAGCTAATAAGCTTGAAATACGTGTATGCGGTTGTCTCCTTATGCGGCCTTGCCCTTAACCTTTCTCCTTGTATAGTATGCAGAAATTCCGTGTTAAAAAGACTGTTATATATATATATATATATATATATATATATATATATATATATATATATATATATATATATATATATATATATATATATATATTTATATATATATATTTATATATATATATATATATATATATATATATATATATATATATATATATACATATATATATATATATATATATATATATATATATATATATATATATATATATATATATATATATATATATGTAGGTATGTATCACACCGACAACTCAAAAAATAATGGGCTGCTTATGATAAAGTCTGGTGAGTAAATTCTTTTTGCAAGTGGCTTGGATAAGCTCGTTAGCAAGGAAAATCGGGCCAGTCTTTCCGGGAACATTTTAGGTTTTCTTTTGGAAAACATTTATATCTCCGGAAATAACAGAGGAAATTTGACAACCTGGTTTATATTGTAAAAACCAAACTCTGCACCAATTAACTTAGGTCTCTAAGTTGAAAGAAAAAAGTTATAGGTACTTAATAAATCAAAATATTATATGTAATATTGCATAAAATGTATATTATAATCTTTTAGATTTATGCTACACTCCTCATTCGTTAAAATAGTAGCAAAGTCTGCATCTAAAGACCTTACATATTAAAAATAAATAGCTTACGACCATTATCGACTATCTATCTTTCATTGCAGAATGTAATACAATTTTTAATCTCGATACAGCATCTGATTGGACTCGGAATAGCGCAACTTTTTTTCCCAACCAAAATTGTATCTCTTCCGTTTCCGAAATCCTCACATAGTTACTTTTATCTGGGACAGCTCTGTATATATATATATATATATATATATATATATATATATATATATATATATATATATATATATATATATATATATATATATCAACATATAAAAACAAAAACTGACTTGCGATATGGGTTGTAGGGGACCTATTTCGCTCTTATTTGAAGAAATATTTTCAATTTTTTTCCACGAAAATTTGCTAAAACTTAGACTATTAAACCACAAACTCTATAACTAAATTAGATAATGGATCTCTTTGAAATCAATTTTCTGCAAATATTTTAGTAGAATGAAGGACAACGGTGGCAGCATCTTTGTCTAAAGCTTGTAAATTTTGACGCTTCAAATCGCGGCTTTGACATTTTAGGGAAAAAAAAACTATCAAATATCCAAAGTAATTTTCACATTTCTTGATCCCTTTGCGCCAAGAAAACTTATTTCTTGTCTGTAGTATGCAATAGATTTTATTATTCACAAAAAATATTTTGGTTTTGTGTCATTTTTTTATGACCAGCGACACCCAATTTTTTTAAATTTAAATATCTATAACGTTTTTTTCTTCTAACTTAGATATCTAAATTTTGGTGCGTGGGTTACCTCTTACAATGTTAACTTAAGTACCAAATTTGGTTGTCAAGCTTATTATTTTTGGAGATGCAAAAATTTTGGGAATGAAAACTCAAAATTTCCTGGAAAGACTGGTCAGATTTTCCTGGATAACGAAGTCATCTAAGCGACTCACAAAAGGAGGCTACCTGCCCATTTTAATTAAAATCGGCCCATTATTTTTGAATTTATCGGTATAACACACATACACACACACACACACACACACACACACACAGATATATATATATATATATATATATATATATATATATATATATATATATATATATATATATATATATATATATATATATATATATATATATATATAAGCATATAAATATTTAAAGTGACCTGCGATATAGGTTCTAGGTGGCCTAGTTCGCGCTCATTTGAAGAACTTTTCAAGATCTCCTCACTACATAATTTTTTTACGACAACTTACTAATGATTACAGAGTTGATTCTCTAAAAAACGAATATTTTACAGGAAACTCATTAAAACGAAAGTATATTAATATCTTGAGTATTTACAAACAGTACAATAGCGTTTGAAATATTTTTTTCTAATAGCCAATTTATATTAAATTATGTTAGTACTTCCGAAAAACTGTAATTGACCTTGTCAAATCATCAGGGTAATAATTTAGGTCACTAGACGATTTTACGGATCCGTACAATCGTATCATTATTGACAGATTAAAAATAGTATGAAAATGTATAAATCTTTAAAAAAATAGCATGTTAAATAGTATTACATTATACAGTGAAACTCAAATAAAGTCTTTGTCTTAGTTCCATACCTTACAAATTAAGTTTTCATTGAAAAAAAAAAGGTCGTAAAGCCAGAACAAGCAAATACAAGAGATCTTAAGCTTGCAATCCTAAGCTTACATGACAACTCTTTCAGTAGTTCTGTAGAACCGAATAACCTATTGAATTGAGGACAAAAATCAATTGAGTTTGGAGCTGTGAATCCGGGAAAATTCACATCCCACATCCTACATTCCAGATCCGAAATCCTATAGCCAGGTCTCGGACTCGTATAGGTCCTGACTACACATTAGGTGTGCTGATATACCAACTTGAAGACTTTCATTTGTTTTATTTCACGCGATAACCTTATCGGCAGGCTGCATTTCCGCTCTCAGTAATTCTTTATTCCAGAACTATTTGTAAAAACTTAGCCCCTCACAGTTTTACCAGGATCCTAGAATATATCATTCGAATATTTCACGTAAATTCAAATCTTTCAGTTTTATGAGAGATAATTTCAGTTCTATATTTTATAAAATATATTACATCTACGATTTGACTAGAAAAGTCTATTGTGATAAGATTCCGGATGTAGCAAGTGCGTTACGGTGACAAATTTTGATAAAACCATTTCTCTCTCTCTCTCTCTCTCTCTCTCTCTCTCTATATATATATATATATATATATATATATATATATATATATATATATATATATATATATATATATATATATATATGAGATATACTTGGTTCTCGGGTTGAACCGCGTGAATTTATTAAAACTCGACGTTTCGGCTCCTGCTTTGGAGCCATTGTCAAGAGATAAAGGAAATATGTAAGAACATCAACCCTTAAGCCTCATTCTTCCTACTCTTTAGAGCAGTGGACAAAGGTGGGTTGGGTTGTTTTAGCTCGATTATGGGGCTTCAATCTGCCTACTCCCCAAATCTCGCCGGGGATCATCTCTAAGGTCTCAGTGTGTTCAACCCTAGGCCTAAGAGAGATCTTTGAGGCCCCGTAATCAAGCTACAACAACCCAACCCACCTTTGTCCACCACTCTAAGGAGTAGGCAGATTGAGGCCTTAGAGTTCATGTCCTTACATATTTTCTTTACCTCTTGAAAATAGGCTCCAAAGCAGGAGCCGAAACGTCGAGTTTTAATACATTCTGGACGCGGTTTAACCCGAGAACCAAGTATATATCAGATTAAAGACCGCAGAAATATTTTCGAACATATCAACACACACACACACACACACACACACACACACACACATATATATATATATATATATATATATATATATATATATATATATATATATATATATATATATATATATATATATTTAACGTCGGCCTGTTTCTGCGACTATGGCCAATTACCGACGCCAGGAAGCAGTTTCGCCTCACTATCCTGAAAATTTTTGGCAAACCCCTGCCTTTCTGTAAGGAGAGTAGCGATCTTTAACGTGCCCAACATCTCATGGACACGGGACCAACGGCTTTACGCCCCCTCCGAAAGGTGGAACGTGCAGACATTCAACTTGCTCAAATACAATGCCAGAACCTCGGTTGGTGTTTGGGTGAACCATGGAATCTCACAGATAGCTTCAAAATACAATGCAAAATTATAAGTACGTCAAAATAGGACTACAAGAGTCTTAATATAGAATTATGTCCGAAGAAAACTGAAAAAGAAATGGTCCAAGAACCTCTCGCAATCATAACATTTAATCAAAGCTATGGAAACACCACTAGGTGTGACTTGATCATGTTAATTTTCAACACATTATCTCATAGAACAGAAGTGTTTACGTTGTCATGTGAAATTTTACTATGGAAACCAATTGTTGTTTTACCAGTTTTCCGTAGAGGTTACCGTGAAAATATCCAGAAGTTTCGAGGTTCTGCCCTAATATTTACCGATGAATCCAAAATATCTGATTCTGTAAGGTGTATCATATACTGTGAATCGACGCCTTCCAGTTTCGCTTTTAAGCTACACACAAAAAAACCAGCACATATACAGTAGAAATAGTAGCAGTTATTAAAGCTCTTGAAATAGCCATGGAAATATCATTCCACTCCAACTTTATAATCATAACCGCCAGCAAATCATTACTCTTGGCTCTCAAGGAGCCTTCTGATGTATACAAGGACCTACTTATGGGCATTATTAGATCCAAGTACATGAATTTAGCAAGGTCTGGAAAAATGGATATATTTATGTGGATAAAAGCACATTAATGGCAATGAAGAAGCAGATAAATTGGCAAAAAATGCAACAAGAGCAGGAAAGAGTTGCAATATCCTCTTAACGATAGATCTTTTTTCTGCCTGTGAAAACCACACGAGGAAAGAATGGCCAGAACCAAGGAACAAACAACAAGTACTACTAAAACGTAAATTTCAGCAAATATTTTTCCCACCTTGACTTCTAAATCAATCTGAGAAATAATTCCAACTAACAAAATATATAACACTTGCCAGAATCATCGTAGGGCATGGTCCCACCAAAAAGCAACTGGGGTTGGCAGACAATCCACTGTGTAGTTGTGATGGAATAAGTGTGTGTGATATTAATCATGTATTTTTTAATTGTGAAAAATACATTCACGTATCTAGTTAAAAAATGTCTAAATATAACATATTTGTTGCACGTAGCGTTTATGTTAAAAAAGAATTGTTGGACATTGTTGTTTTAAATTAATTAAGTGTAATAAAATGCATGAGGTAATTTAACACAATTTAAAGAAGGGAAAATATTTTTTAAGTAATATTGTTTTAGCAATTGATATTATTTTTGATAGTCATATAGTTATAGTTTCCTATTGCCTGTACCTAGACATATACCCATCTTGATCGTGGTTCAGGCTAGTATGTCTCAAATAAAGTCGCCTTGGTAGACCCCTAGGCGTGAAATGTGTGATCCTATGTCTTTTATTCCTTAGCTTTAAGCCTAGTTCCGAAGACCTATACATATACACCTTACCCAAAAAAAAATTGTGAAGTATGATCGGCGTTCTCTTTTTTATTATTATTGTTATTCATATGGAATAAAGAAAATTTATGGGTTTGCGTGCTGAGCTTGGTAGATGGTAGCATAGACATTTTTTTAGTGTAAATCATCGTGATTTAGTAAGGAGCTCAAGCACTAGTTGTTGATCTAGAGTGACCGTGGCTAAAAGAGTCTTGCTCGAAGCCAAAACAAGATAAAACAGCCTAGACGCAGCAAGTGCGTTATAGTAGTGAATTTTCATAAAAATGTTTTTACCTGCAAATCTGTCTCTTTAATGCAAGCAGCTATCAATTTGGCTACCAGTATAACCTATTATAACCTATATAGTAGAAACAATGTACCATATTTTATCAAAATAGCTAATTAATTGAAAATGTATAAAGATTTTCCGAAAATAAACTTAAAATGTTTCCTAGCCAAAAAACCTTAGGTTAATAGCAGTCTAAGTTATTTAAGTTAGATGCATGTAATTAAGATTCGGTACGAAAACGCACTTACTGCGTCTCAACTTTTTTCTTACAAACATGCATCATATTTCGATGAAAAATGCAATAATATAAGAGTGTTTGAAAAAAAATGTAGGTATCACCAACGACTTATGGGTCCGCTGTGACTGTCAAAATAATTTTATAAGATGCAGCTCAAGACACCCTATCAATAACGTATACAATGTTTTCTTGTATCTTGTATAATAACAATTATATTGACCTTTGCTGTAGAAATGCGTCACCCTGTATATATTTAAACGTATAAAAACTGAAACTAAACCCGAATATGAATTCTACGAAGACCTAGGTTCCATTTATTTGAAGAAATCTCTCTACAATGCAAAAGTCGCGGTCTCCTCATTAACGAATTTTTTCTACGAAAAATAGCGCTAAAAATTAGAGACCGTTAGACTATAAACTTAACTAAAACTACTACTAAAGCATCAGAGAACGAGTCTATTTGATATGAATTGTCTGGAAATATTTTAGTAAAATGAAGGGCAAGGATCGTTGGAGCTGAAACTTAAGGGTTTGCACTCTTCGAACTCTTCTTGCGACAATTTTTTAGATAATCCGTATTTGTTTCAGGTTCTTTGTCTAAATGTTGCCAATGTTGACGTTTCAAATCGCGACTTTGACGTTTTGAGGAAAACCTCATTAAACTTACAGATCTAAACTTTGGTACATGGTTCACCCTCTTTAATACAAACACGCTCTTACTTTCTTATTTCTAGACATTTTTTTTCTGAAAGAAACACAAAATTTTCAGGGAAAACCTGGGGCAATTTTTCTGGCTAACGAACTCCAAGCCACTTACAAAAATGTAAGGTACTCAGCAAATTTGATCAAAATTGGCCAATTATTTTTTGAGTTATCGGGTTATCTAGAGGGCCTAGTTCGCGCTCATTTAAAGAAATTTTTTGAACATTCAAAAGTCGGGATCTCCTCATTAGTAAATTGTTTTAAAAAAACTTACTAAATAAAAAGAACTCATAGAGCACTATTTATAGTATTATGCTGTAAGTTCTGATTGCTAATGAATTTTGTATGTATATATATATATATATATATATATATATATATATATATATATATATATATATATATATATATATATATATATATATATATATATATATATATATATATATATATATATGTATCCTGCATCTCCTACAATACCACAAAAAATAATCAACCGAGTTCAATATATGGTACATGAAAACATTCAGATCTCTACGTAAAAATAGGTTATAAGCAGTTAAGGAAAGAATTGCGGTCACACCGCAGGCCAAAAAATATTTGTGTAGGAAAGCAAACCTATTAAATATTAGATACAAAGGTTAAGTTTCTTTGGACAAGCAAGTCAAGATATACCGAAGAAATACAATTGGTGATGAGTGATTTCTTAACGAAGATTCTGTAGAAAAAACGTCTTATGGGAAACAAATATTACAAAAGCCTACTTTGCAAGGTCTTGGAATTTATAAGTCATCGTTTTGCATTTGACTAGAATATTTAGAGAAAATTATCAAGCTTGTAATTTAAAAGTCTTATATATTTTATTACACAAAATTAATTTGAAAAAAATTCACTTTCACAAAATAAACCCATAAGCGTAAAAATTATATATAACCTGTTTTAAAGGTCTGGACGCAGAAATGTGTTATGTTAGCGCATTTTCATAAACAAAATTCTAATTTTAATTACCCATTTGTGTATTAAGCTAGAAACTTCAATTTTGGTATGTCGCTAAACTTTTGTAAAAATATGTGTATACCAAGTTTTATTAAACCCATTAGGTTATTTTACCAGGTACATCTTTTCTTCGTTCAATTTTTTTTATTTTATTTGATTGTTCCAGATTTTAAAGATTTTTATGACATTTGCTACCATAACGCAGTAGCTGCGAACAGAATTTTTCTTTCTTTTTCAATGTGAGAACTTTCTTAATACCAAAAGCTTTAAAGTTTCTTTGAAGATTTAGTGAACATTTCAAAAGTACAAAATTGAATATTTTCAAAAATATATTTAAAACCGAAAATCCTTGAAAATTTAAATAGTGTACTCAAAAACAAAAGTTCTAATTTTAAGCATTTTATTTATTTTATTTATATAAAAACCAAAATTTTTTATAAAAACCAAAAAATTATATTAAAAGAAATCAAATTAAAATTAAATATAATGTATTTGTTAACAAAGATTCACAAAAAATCAAAGACGTTTTATATTTAAAATATTACATAAAATCCACTAAGATCCAGATTCTGATGAATTTTTCAACTACTAAAAATTTGAGCTCCTTATTAAAATAAAAAACCATGCGTGTTCTGCGAAAAACACATCAAATTTTATTAGATTCCGCCGTGTCCAAGCTTTATGATTAAGAAGCAAAATTAATATAATTTTTAATTATGAAAAAGCGAAGTATTTGTAAACGCAGCTGTGTAGATTGCTTCAAAAATCAAATACTTGATAATTCCATTTTAATTAATTTTTGGGATTTTCTTTTCCAATAATTTATAAAATTCACTTGTTTTAAATTAGGTTTAATTATTTTAGTCGGACCAAGAGCTTTGAATCCATTTTTGCATAAAAGTATTTTTAAATGTTAATCTTTAAGCGACCTTAGGTTTATTATTTTCAAATTAATATCAGGCAAAAAACTCCAATGCGCTAATAATAATAGTAATGTTCGGTGCGTAATTAAAACACCTAATTAATCATAGGAAGGCACAAGACACTATTCAAATTATTTCAGGGTAAATTAACATATTTTCCTAAACTTTTAATAAACTCATTAAGGGATCCTACCCCGCTAACTTTTAGGTCCCAAATTTATTGATAAAAAATTAATTTAGATTCCTAATGAATTAAAGTATTATTTTTTAAACAAAAACAACCTAAATTATCAGCGAAAGTTGCAGCAACTCCCACCAGGACGAAGAAAAGGACAATCCAGGAAGTCATTTTAAACTTCACTCAAGCATCACTAAACACCAAAAAAATGAAATGCATCATATTAGACACTATCAGCAACCAGAAAAATATATTACAAAGTGTCAGTTCCACTGGAAAAATTTTTCATTATTTTCCACTGAAGAATATTTAAAAGTTTCGCGAAAATTACGTGAGTATGCGGCAAGTTTGAAGAACAAGTTACAGCACTCTTCTCTCGGCGAAAGCGGCGACTACTAAAATACAAATATACAAGAGTTGGCGCTGCAACTCGAATGGACCATCGAATGACGAAGTGGCACGTGACGAAGTGGCACGGGAAAAGACGAGTAAGAGCCGGCAAACACCCACATTGTGAAGTATTTTATGTATAAACAGCTTTATTCTGTCAATATTTTAATAGATCATAAATATTTCAAACAAATATCGAGAATTGGGTGATCGACAATCATTTTGCTTTGAGATCCTGATGGATTATCCATGATTTTATGTTTGATGCGAGAGAAATGTTTCATAGTTGACTCGCTCTTCTTCATTCGTAAACCGGTAAATAATGGAATTAATTGCCTGGATTATGGTTTTTTAGTCTTTCAACTGTCTTGTACCGGACTGAATTGCAATCATTTATAAAGCTGTTTAAAGGTCATGAAACTATATGGTTATACAAAGCTTGACCGGCTCAATAATCGCATAGAAGTGACACGATTTAATCAAGCTTATAAATTTAGAAACTTTAAGACTTTTTTGTATAATGTACAAAGAAAATGTTTCTTCTTTCTCAAAAATAAACCTTAAAAGCTAAACTGAGCGTCTTGTAAGCACACACAAACTCACTTCGTTATTACCGTTATTACATATCTAAAAACGCTTTCCTCGATAAAATTCACCTAATCGCAGCAATAATTTAACTTAAGGCGACGATAAAACGATCTTATACGTCACACTTCATTCGCACAACATAATAACAATAATAATAGTAATATCTGTGTTTATTATCTGCCAATAATAAGAGATCTGACCTGACTGGAGCTCACCTGCTTAACCGCCATATTTGTGAATTTTCTTTAAAAAAAATTCACTAATGAGGAGATCCCGACTTTTGAATTTTGAAAAAAAAAAGTTTTCAAATAAGCGCTA
This sequence comes from Tillus elongatus, assembly GCA_964006375.1. Taxonomy (NCBI): domain Eukaryota; kingdom Metazoa; phylum Arthropoda; class Insecta; order Coleoptera; family Cleridae; genus Tillus; species Tillus elongatus. The sequence goes on from OZ023269.1 coordinate 130,392,661, forward strand.
ATTAGGCCCCCCAGAACACATATCCCTGGTCAGTTTCAATTTTTATATGTATATATATATATATATATATATATATATATATATATATATATATATATATATATATATATATATATATATATATATATATATATATATATATATATATATATGTATATATATATATATATATATATATATATATATTATATATATATATATATATATATATATATATATATATATATATATATATATATATATATATATATATATATATATATATATATATACACATATATATATATATATATATATATATATATATATATATATATATATATATATATATATATATATATATATATATATATATATATATATATGTATCACACCGATGACTCAAAAAATAATGGGCCGATTTGGATTAAATTGGGTGATTACCTTCCTTTTGCAAATGGCTTGGATAAGTTCGTTAGCCAGGAAAATCGGCCCAGGTTTTCCCGGAAAATTTGTGTTTTCTTTCGAAAAAAAATTGTATCTCCCGAATTAATAAAGTAAGGGCAACCAAATTTGGTAAGCGGGTTTATATCATTATACGTAAATTACCTACCAAAATAGCTTTTAGCTCTGTAGCTCAAAAGATAAAAAAGTTATAGGCATTTAAATAAAAGTTAATTGGGGTTCTCCTCAAAACGTCAAAGTTGCGATTTAAAACGTCAAAATTGGCAACATTTAGGAAAAGAACTTGAATCTAACACGGGCTATAGAAAGAAGAATGTTTTACAAACCCTGAAGTCTTAGTTTCTACCGTCATTGTCCTTCATTTGACTAAAATTTTGCCACAAAATTCATTTAAAATAGAGCCTTTCTCTGATGCTTGGCAGTAGCCTTAGGTATAGAGTTTATCGTTTAATGGTATATAATTTTTGTCGAATTTTCGCAAAAAATCAATAAGGCTCAATATATCCGTTATTATACAAGATATGAAAACAAAATTGTATACATTAATTATAAGGTGTCTTGAGCTACATCTTAAAAACATATTTCTACAATCACAGGATGGCCCATAAGTCGTTGGTGATACAAATTCTCTTTTTTTTAATCAAACACGTCTTATGTTATTGCATTTTCCATCGAAATATAATGCATGTTTGTAAGAAAAAAGATTCTGGACGCAGCAAGTGCGTTATGGTAGCGAATTTTGATCAAATGCTTTATATTTGAATAGCTCAATTTGCTATTAACCTATAAGGTTGACCCAGAAACGAGTTTTTTCGGGAACACTTTAAGTTTACTTTCGGAAATTTTTGTACATTTTCAAACAATAAAGTTATTTTGATGAAACATTGTTTTGCTATATAGGTTATACTGGTAACCAAATTTGATGCCTGCTTTCTTAAAAGCACACACATATTTGATATTAAAAACTTTTTAATGAAAATTCACTACCATAACGCACTTGCTGCGTCCAGACTTTTTATTTATTTCTTTATTAGAATTAATTTTACAAAGTACAAAGCCTTTGTTTGTGTAATGCCCTAAGTGAGATTTGAAAATATTAGACCTAATCATTAAAATGTACAAAAATCATGACCTTAACAAACTTTAAATCTTGACATATATGCAGTTCACGTACATGGTCCTTTTTAAACATTTCCTACTAAACTGATTTAAACAAAACTTGGCACATATCTTCACTTTGTTAAAACCGCGGACGAGCTCGGTGGGACCAGTTTTTCTAAAAAAAAAAAAAAATTATTTTTCTAAGAAAAAAATTGTATTCAAAAAAATAACAAGGTTATTTTAACTAAATTTGGTGCCCTATTAAAGACCTTACTATACCTATATTAACTTTCTAGGTTAATAGCAAATTGAGTTATTCAAAATTGAAGCATTTAATGAAAATTCGGTAGCATAACACACTTTCTGCGTCCCGAAATATTTAAATTGTATTTTTTTATTAATAATATACTTTAATTTTAAACACTATAATTTTCACAATTATAAATGACAAACAGTTTTTTTTTGGGCACGGGAGAAAATCTTTTTAAGTACATTTTGGAGAACACAATTTATCATAATACAGTTTTTAGATCTGACGATCATTTCGCTAACAAAGTTAGCGTCATCAGAGGGCTGAAAGAACTAGTTTTAATTATTTATTAGTTTATTCATCCCTCTGATGACGCTAAGTTTGTTAGCGAAACGATCGTCAGGGCTAAAAACTCTATTATGATGAATTGGGTTCTCCAAATTGTACTTATTGGTGTTCATGAATGCTTCAAATTTATACACATAGAACATCATTTTCTTATGAAATATTTCAGAAAAAGCAAAGCCTATATATTTCTAAGACATCATGAACTTCATTGATGTGCCACAAAATGGGTAAGGCGAGATATATTCTCACCATAATAAAACCGCAGACCGGTTTCGCTTTAGTTAGAGCGCGTCAGTACGATATACTAAAATACAGCGAGAACACACCTATAAAGTAATACAGCTATGGTAGCCAGCCTCCTAGAACATTGTGAGGTGTACAACAGGGTCGCCATCTCGGTGCGGAACCAGGTAGTATTTTGTCACGACAGCCAAATGACACAAAATGTTATAAAATAGAGATTGTGTACAACCAACTAACAATTTTGTAAATTATCAGCCCTGGCCCATTTCTTCCCTAATATAGTGACAATGTATGTAAGGTTAGACGTATTCTTACCATAATTAGAACCGCAGACCGGTTTCGCTCTAATTAGAGCTCGTCAGTACGGTATACTGGGTGTCACTGGTGGTCAGAAAACCGCACAACATGAAAATATTTTGTGTGGGTAACATAATCTATTGTATATTGAACACACAAATGTTAAGTTTTTCTTTGACGCAAAAGGGTCAAGAACTACCAGCAAAATTACTTTAAAAATTTTATAATTTTTCTCCCGAAATCGCGATTTGAAACGTCAAAATTGACTTTTAGGCGAAGAACCTAAAACGAATACGGGTCATGTAGAGAAAATATCGCAAGACGTGTGTTTTACCAAACCTTAAGTTTTAGCTTCAACCGTCATTGTCCTTCATTTTAATAAAATATTTGCATAAAATTAAGTTCAGATATACCCCTTCTCTGGTGCTTTGGCAGTAGTTTTAGTTATAAGTTTATGGTTTAATAGTATATAATAATAACTTTTAGCAAATTTTCGTAAAAAAATTCGTTATTGAGGACTCCGGAACTTTTGAATTTTGGAAAGATTTCTTCAAATTAGCGCGAATTAGTCCTCCTAAGACCCATATCCTGGGTTAGTTTCAGTTTTTATCTGTTTACATATATACAGGGTGACGCAGTCCTACGGTAAAGCTCAATATGCCCGTTAATATACAAGATACGAGAAAAAACTGTATACGTTAATTATAGGATGTCTTCACATACATTTTATATAATTATTTTGACAATCACAGGCTGGCCCATAAGTCGTTGGTGATACAAGTTTTCTTTTATCTTTTAATTGAACACCCCTTATATTATTGCATTCTAGCATTTTCCATAGAATTATAATGCATGCTTGTAAGGACAAACATTTGATAACATTCATCGCTTCTGAATTATTTTGATTGTTTTGTAACTTTTCACTTTTTGGGCACATATCAAAAATTATGATACAGCGCTTTTAGCAATAGATAGCGAAGTGCCCTTATATTTTTGGTACTTTTTCAAACGATAAAGGTATTTTGATGAAGTATAGTACATTGTCTCTACTATATAGGTCATACCGGTAACCAAGTTTGCTTTCACTAAAGAAAGACATATTTGCTAGTAAAAACATTTTTATGAAAGTTCACTACTATAACGCACTTGCTGCTTCCAGACTTTTTGCATATCGATAACCATGATTTTTGCACCAAATTATGACCGATCCATGTGTTAATCGGTTTTCGGTCCCAGCATTAGTATTTGACAAGGTAAAACAGGTAACGAGTTTTAAAAGTTAATTAATCCTTCAAATGACTGTTGCATCGATGTTTTGTGTTTGGCGAACTTTAATGGCGTTTGAGCTACCAGCTTCTATAGTGAAATTTAATTATAATTTACATAAAACAAAACGCGCTATTCCCTTACACTGCCATAAAATATTTTGCGACGCTTATTTATTTTAAGTGAATTATCATATCAGTGTCTTATTAGATCTAAAATATTTATAAGCAGGTAAACAAGCGTGACAGAGTACATCTTATTCCAACAATCAGGCTTGACTCTAGCTTCATTCAATAAACAAGAAATTGATGCACGTCATTCACCCAATTACGAGACCACACTCTCAGTAGGTACAGTAATCTGATACTTCTAACTGGTGCGTAAAAATACTCCAACAAAATCAATACAAATAAAAAGCTGTCTATCGAAAGCTTGGAAAACTTGCTAAAGAAACTCACTTATATAAGATCGCTAATTAGAAGGACCTAGTTTTTTTTGTCTCCTTTTTTTGTAAATACTCAAAAGAGAGTTTACGAAATAATTAGGCGATACAGCCGAAAGACATTGATTTAGCACGTTTTTGTTTTGTATATACAGTAACTCTTGTAACTTAGTTAATTGAAAGAGGTATAATTTGAAACATCGATAAAAAGTGTTACCTCCCGATTGAGTTATTTTGACCCAGTGAATGTTGTGTATCTCGTAAACTTCAATTTTGTTAGATACAAATTACAACACATCAAGAAAAATAGCTTTCTGTGTTTCTTATATTTGGTTAATTTTAGTTTCATAAGTGATCATAGTGGCATGCAGCTCAGTCATCTTTTGGAAACAGTTTTCAGCAAACTTTTGGTGACAAGTCTTTAAAAAATTGCTTATAGATTTAGGGATATCACGATTGTTTTTTTAACCATTCGCCATAAAATAGTTTCTACTACGCCGTCGCCAACGCATTTCAAAACAAGGCTTGTCTTTATCATCATACCAATTGAGCTTTTTGCAAAAAATTTACATCAACCGTGATGGTGGCATTGTATTTGAGCAAGTTGAAATCTGCACGTTCGGCCCTTCGGAGGGGGCTTAAACATGTCGGTCTCGTGTCGATGCGATGTTGGGCACGTTAAAGGTCTCTACCCTCCTTACAGAAAGGCAGGGGTTCCGCAAAATTTCCAGGATAATGAGGTGAAACTGCTCCCCGACGTCGGTGATTGGTCATAGTCGCGGGAATAGATCAACGTTAAAGTAAAAACAAAACATTTGGCAAAGATCGGACTTTGATTAGAAAAATTTTGTGTGTGGTTTTTCACGATATTGTGTGATAATAAAATGAGTGACCGAAATCAACGCATGCTAATTAAATTAACATAAAAATGACATCAATTGATTTCAGCCTGCTACATACTGAGTCCACCTGAAGATTCTATGAAAAATTACTCTGTATAACGGAGTCCAGCTAAGTTACAGACGCATGGTGTCAATCAAACTAATAAAATCATACGAAAGAACCCCCCTTTTAGCAAAGTGGACAAGTAGTAATGGCAGTAGTAGCAGTAGTGGGGAGGCTAACGCCAAGCAAATAGGCCACAATGGGCCCTTTTTGCCAACCCCAGCAACCCAACAACGATGCTCTACACTTTCTCGGTTCCGTCGCCAAACCGCCTCGACCTCGAAATGAAGGCCGTGACGGCCTTCCATTGGACGGTACTTATCTGATTCCTCTGCAGAGTCCTCGAAACGAACAATTGTGCTCGAAGACTCCCAAAAGCCTCGCATTCACACAGGTAATGGTAAGACGTTTCTTCATCCTCGCCGCATTCCTGGCAAATGGGATCCCTTTCTACGCCTATCAATTTGAAGTGTCTTCTAAGGGCGCAGTGGCCTGTCAGCACCCCAAGGATACAGCAAAGCGTAGGTCGACTCCTACCGAGTAGCCAGACAGTTTTATCTCTGTCCGGACCCTCCACGAAATCCCTCGCCTGCCTACAGCCACCAGCCGACCCCCAGTGCCTCTCCATGGCCTCCTTAGTCCACCTGTGTAAGGCGACAGAGACCGTGTTCCTACTTATGCCTATATTAGGCTCCGCGCCATAGAACTGCCACCGGGAACCAAGCCTTGCGAGATCATTCCCTACGCCACAGTGTCCCGGAACCCACACCAGTTGCACCTTCTTTGTCCTGGATAGTCCGTTAAGGGCGTCAGCGCACTCCTGAATCAGTGTTGACCTAATTCTGGCCGCGCAGACTGCTCAGAGGATCGCCTGGCTATCCGAGCAAATGTATACACATTTCTCGGGGTTCATCCTCACATCCTTTCTATTGGCTACAGACAGGATAGCGTACACCTCTGTTTCGAATGCCGTGGTATATGCGCCCAGAGCATAACTCTCGCGCACCCCCAGGCTCTCGATGTATATTCCTGCCCCAGAGGATTGTTGATCCTCCAGCCGCGATTCGTCGGTAAAACAGACCAGGCTTGCGGGTTGGAATGCAACCTCATTTTCCCTCCACTGATCCCTACTGGGGATTCTGAGGGTTTATGGCCTAGTCAACCTAATATCGTCCACTGCATTCCGTACCTTGATGGCGGCAATCGGAATTTCCTTTTCCACCTTCTTGACGACTTTGGCATGCCCTATTACTACTTCCTCTCCCCATTGGTTTCTAGAGTCTCGCATTCTAAGATGCGACGCCATAGCCTCTCTTCTGATACAGATTGGAAGCGGTGGGAGCATCAGCAAGACCTCTAGCATGGCTGAAGGTGCCGTCCTCATAGCGCCTGTGATACCCAGGATTGGCAGCCTTTGGAGTTTGGCCAGCTTCCTGGTAGTAGTTTGGTTCACACCACACCACCAGACCAACACACCTTAGATGATTCTCGGCCTGACAATCGCAGTGTAAATCCAATGAAGGATCCGAGGGTTAAGTCCCCAGGCCCTCCCTATCACTCGACGCAGTTGCCAGAGGGTCGCTACTCCCTCCCTCACTACTCGTTCTATTTGCGACCCCCATGTTAGTTTGGAGTCCAGGATCACCCCCAGATATTTGACCTCCCTCACTATAGCTAAAGGTTTTCCAAACATCACGGGCGCCCTGAACCCCTCCATATTCCTCTTCTTGGCGACTAGGATCATTTCCGTCTTCGCCGGGTTTACGGAGAGTCCCAGCTCACCACACCACCGTTCAATTATGCTACAGGCAGCTTGCATGCACTCACAAACGACGCCGAGAAATTTGCCGGTGACTAAACCCATCATCTACGCCTGGGCGTAGAAGCCATTCTCGGAGAGCCGCTTCAAGAGGCCGTCCATGACCAGACACCATAGATGAGGCGAAAGGCAGCTGCCCTGAGGACAGCCGCCCGTCACCCCAACGTCCAACCCCCGGCCCTCAAGGTGATCGAGACTCTCCTGTCCTCTAGCATGCTCGCCACCCAGCTTATTAGGGACCTCGACGATCCCCTATCCTGTAGGGCGGCACAGACCGTATCCGTCCTTGCCCTATCAAAGGCCCCTTCCACATCGAAGAACACAGCTCTGCTCGTAGTGTAGGGCCCTTTCCACCTTTCGCGTCACAGCGTGGTGCGCCGTTTCCGTCGATTTACCCCGCTGGTACGCGTGCTGATAGAAGGGGTGATCCCTGAGGATCCCTCCCAACATAAAACTATCTACTATCTTTTCCAATGCTTTAAGCAAGCAAAGTGGACAAAAACCACATTGTTTATGTTAACCAGCAGGATATTATGATTTCACCACTCCTTTTAAACCTAGCAATTTTATTGGTTGTCTGATGAAGCTCAACAGAGGTAGTCACCAAGGTGACCAATGCAACATCGGGGGCATGCATTGTCACATCATAAGCTGCTAAATGGGATGGAATGTCACTAACATTTCTCAAAAACATTAAAGGCCCCAAGACTGATACCTGCGCAACTTTACGCTGGAGAGGATGTTCAGGTGATAAAGTCCTACCGATCATCACCCTCATTAATTTGTGTAATAGGTAGGACCTATACTATTCCAAAATTTTACCCCTTACACCCATTGTTCTAATTTTCGTTGACAGAAAATCGATGCTACTGGCATCAAAGGCACGGCTTAGAGAAATATCCCTATTACCCACTTACCGCTATCTAGGTTTGTTTGTTTGTTTATCCATTTTTTACTTGTACATTATGTAGCACAAACAAGGAGAGCTTGAACTTGCATATTGATATTTTGCAAAAGCTGATAAAGTATTGTATCAGTGCAAAATCCTTCACGAAAGCCATGCTGATAATTTAACAATAAACTATTAGACGATTCTTTTAAATACAAGTTTTTCTGATATCTTAGCGAAAATACTTAAAATAGCAATGGGTCGCCAACTATATATTGATCGCCTATCACCCTTCTTGTATAAAAAACAACAAGAGCAATCTTAAGAAGAACAGCAATACAGTTTTTTAGTTTCTTTACCTTCATATAAGATTGACCCGAATGTCATTTATTCATGTTATTTCCAATTTCCTTATATTGGGATGTTTAAGTACAATAGCTGTGATTTACAACCATTTATAAATTTTTCTGCTGCATATAACATGAGGTTTATCGTAACTTATTTTAGATTATTAATTTTGAGCTTAATAAATTCTCTTTTACGTAAATGTCATAAAAAACTATGGAGCATCACTTTTAATAAAGTGCATGAGCTGAAGTAAATTATCTTTGATGTTCTCTATTCCCAGAATATAGCAAAGTGCATTTAAAACTTGAAACTTGGAGAACGTCAAAGCATATTGCCAATATGTTTTAACAAAGCCTGAGCATAATTATGTTAAAATATTATTATAACATTGCTGTCTTGTTTCAAACAAGCTGTTTGTATCAGGTTTTACTCAAGAGCTTTTGTTAGCACAATTTTATTCCTGCATTCAAACATTCATCAAGAAATTTCTAAAGTATTTTTGATAGTCTGAATTTTTCATTTTGGTTTGTTTTATCATTTTTACACAAAATGTCTTGAACTTAATTCCTACAGTTGTCAGTAAGTAGCTTATCTAGTTATCAAACAAGCCAGTCCAAAGAGTGCCTGCCATATTTTCAATTATCTCCCAAAATAGCCATGTTATGCTTCCAAAACTTTACCGTTTAAATATGTGTTAGCCATAAATAGCATTTAGTCCAAAGTTATTTCATTATTTAAGTTTTTTTCTGATTGAAAACAGAAAACTCTTAGAGATCCAAGTTTGCATATGATACAAACAACTTAGACTTACCATGCACTCAAAATGCCTGGAATGTTTAAACAAGTAATAGCCAGACTTTCTCATATATGACACTTGTAGTTTTATATCTTAAGAATTAAAAAACAAATTCATTTTTTGAAATGGTTGTTTCCGAAAAGGCAGCATGAGGACCATCATGTGAAAAACAAAATATTTTCAAAATGATTTATTATAACCAAATATGTAGCGCGCTTGAAAATTCTCGCATAAATTCTATAAAATACAAGATATCGTGTTCTAACAAAATCCAAAAGGCGGTCAGTTTTGTTTTAGTGAATGTTCTTTAAAAAAAATCACCAAAGAGGAGATCCCGACTTTTGAATTTTGAAAAAAAATTCTTCAAATGAGCGCCAACTAGGCCCCCTAAAAGCCATATCCAGGGTAAGCTTCAATTTTTATATGTATATATATATATATATATATATATATATATATATATATATATATATATCTATATATATATATATATATATATATATATATATATATATATATATATATATATATATATATATATATATATATATATATATCACACCGTAAACTCAAAAAATAATAAGCCGATTTTGATCAAATTTGGTACATACCTTCCTTTTACAAGTGGCTTGGACAAGTTTGTTAGCCAGGAAAATCGGCCACGGTTCTCCTGAAAAATTTTGTGTTTTCTTTTGAAAAAACTATATCTCCGGAAATAAAAAAGTAAGGGCAACCAAATTTGGTACGCTGATTTCTGTCATAAAGAGTATCCTATGTATCAAAACTCAGATATTTACATTAAAAGGAAAAAAGTAAGAGGCAAATTAATTTTTGATTAATTAAATCTGATTAAAGAAAGTTAAAACGTCAAAATTTATAAATATGGTATGAGTGCAAATGTGAGTGAAAAATACGACACGAAATGACTATAAACTCCTAGATCTGTGTCTAGGTGGTTATTTTCCTTCATTTCGTTAAAATATGAGCAAAAAATCAATTGTAAATAAAAATTGTTTGATGTAAATAGTAAAGCGGTTAGAAAATTACCATACTAGCGGATATACCTGCTAGTACTGTTATGTCGACCGTGGCCGAATGGGCTAAGCCCTGTACATCAGATAATCGAGTCCTATATGACGAGTTCTAATCCTAGTAAGTAACTTCACTTTTTATTCTCATTTCACTTTACCGTTATCTGATCAGATTGTTGTTATTCTGATGAACTTTTTAGTGAGTTTTTCTATAAAAATAATTAAATAAAGAGGAGATGAAAACTTTTAAAACCCAATTCATATTGAATAGCATATCTGGTTGTTTGTTTTTGCCCTAACATATTGAAACCGTTCCACATTTAATACAGTCGTAGACTTTTCCCGTGGCTTCAGAAGTGTTTTTTAATGAATTTTCTTTAAAAAATTCACTAATGAGATGATCCGGACTTTTGAATTAAAAAAAAATTCTTCAAATGAGCGCCCCCTAGAAGCCCTATCCAGGTTCAGTTTCAATTGATGTATATATATATATATATATATATATATATATATATATATATATATATATATATATATATATATATATATATATATATTATATGTATCACACCGATAACTCAAAACATAATGGGTCGATTTTGATTAAATTTACTGAGTACCTTTCTTTTGTAAGTCGCTAGGATAAGTTCGTTATCCAGGCAAATTGGCCCATGTTTTCCCGGAAAATTTTGTGTTTTCTTTCGGTAAAAATTTATATCTCCGGAAATAACAAAGTAAGGCCAGCCAGATTTGGTACGCTTATTTTTATTTTTAATCTAAAACTCAGGACGCAGCATTATGGTAGCGAATTTTCATTATGTGTTTCAAATTTAAAGAGCTCAATTTGCTATTAAGTTAACGTTTGTTGGCTAGGAACCAGGTTTTTCGGGAACAATTTGAGCTTATTTTCGAAAATTTTTTTACATTTTCAAACAATAAAGTGATTGTGATGAAATACGGTACATTGTTTCTACTATATAGGTTACACTGGTAACCAAATTTCATGCTTGCTTTCTTTAGAAGAAAGACACATTTGTTATTAAAAACAATTTTAATGATAATTTACTACCATAATGCACTTGCTGCGTCTACACTTTTTAAGAATATAATTGTTTTATACTACCTTGACCTAACTAACGACCACTAGCTCCTCGAAATTGAAATTCTTTATGTGCTGTGTCAAAATTTAGTCTTCCAAATATCAAAGATTTGGTGTTGCCCAATTGAGAACTAAATTTTCTTTAAAAATAACACTTTACATAATTTCTCTTCGGATTAAAACATTTTTAAAGGGCAGTTTTCTATCAAATGCAAAATATGTATGAACTATTTTTTCTACATAATGTTCAAAATGTTCGAAACCTTGCACTTTGCAATTTACGCAAGACTTTTCTTGCCTACTGTATAGAATGTGTACGTTTCCAGTGTTTAAAGACAAGTTTAAACAAGATGTTGAAATCGAGCGATTAACAGATTATTAACTGAAACGGTACGATTATTTGCATTAGTATAGCAGCCATCAGTTCCTAAATTGCTTGTAGCATTCCGACATCCGTCCCATAGCGAGTATGAACATGAGACTGATGTTATATTGTTTGAGCGAGATTTGCAATGTTTATACAAAGTTATCATAACAATTAATTGTAATACATACATATGCATTGGATTTCAGATTGACATTGCAACTAACTACCAACCATTATCTGTTAATTGCGATGTTTGCAAGAATACATCAGCTTGTTAGTTGGTACCAGGAACAGTTGATAATTCTAGCAGAATTTTTATTGAATTTTTATTTAAATAAATCCAATAATAGAGAGGTATCGATGGTGACACTTTGCAAAAAAATTTCAAATGAGCGCAAACTAGGACCCCTAGAACCTATATCCGGGGTCACTTTCAATAAGTACACTTGGAGAACACCCAAATCACCACAACACATATTTCATTACGATCGTAAGGTCTCTGAAATATGTGTTGTGGTGATTGGTGATTCTCCAAGTGTACTTATTAGTGCTCAGCACATATTCCAGTTTTCACATAATCACTTTCAATTTTTATATGTTTATATATGTATATATATATATATATATATATATATATATATATATATATATATATATATATATATATATATATATATATATATATATATATGTGTGTGTGTATTTATGTATCCATCCTATAACTCAAAAAATAATTAACCAATTAACCAATTTCGATAAAACTCGGCAAGTGCCTTTTATTAATGGCTTGGATGAGTTCGTTAACCAGGAACATTTTGAGTTTTCTTTCTAAAAAAAGTTTTTTCTCCGAAAATTACATAGCTGTTCTAGTGAAATTTACTACATATGTTGCCTTGGGAGAGACCTTATTACGTACTGAAACTCAACTTTCTGAAATTATATAAAATACAGTTATTCAATTTTTTTTTTCTTTCGAAAACAAAATTTTCTCCCAATATTACAAAGCTATTTAAATTTAAATTTGGTGTATATCTTGCCCTAGGAAAGACCTTACTACATACCAAAACTAAACTTTCTAAGTTTATAGAAAATTGAGTTATTCCAGTTTGAAGCATTTAAAAAAAATCCACTACCATAAGGCACTTGCTGCGTCACGAACTGTTTTTTATTATGTAGGTAAACGAGTATACTTTGGCAAAAGTACTTTATGGCAATGACATTTCAAGACTAGATATGTTCAATTTAGATTCCAAAATTTTATCCATTTACACCACCTTTTATTCACCATAAATGTTTTTTAAGCTTATATATACATATATATATATATATATATATATATATATATATATATATATATATATATATATATATATATATATATATATATATATATATATATATATATATATATATATATATATATATATATATTTATATATAATGTTCAGCTTTCGTGACGGTTATATTACTGTTTCTTAAAAAACTCTGTATTATACTGTCGAGCTTTCCTAAGGCTTTATTTCGTTATCAAGCTTGCAACATAAAAGAAAACAATTACAATTAGCATAGGAAAAATAAAGATGTCTTAACTACTTACGTATAAAGGAAGTTTTAGAATTGAAGTTGGAAAAATCAAATAAGAAACATTTACAACATTTTTTTATGTTAAGCTTAAACTCAAGAGTGTAAGCGTCCATTTATATTTTTGTCAAGCAAATATAAATAAGGGTAATGTTGTAAAAAGGGATTATCTTTCCTTGTGAAGATCTCGACTTTTGAATTTTGACAAAATTTCTTCAAATGAGCGCATACTACCTCCCTAAAACACATATCCGGGGTCAGTTTACTTTTTTAATTGTTATATATATATATATATATATATATATATATATATATATATATATATATATATATATATATATATATATATATATATATATATATATATATATATATATATATGTGTGTCACAGCGATAACTCAAAAAATAATGGGCCGATTGTAATAAAATCTGGTGAGTAAATTTTTTTGCAAGTGAATTGGACAAGTTCGTTAGGCAGGATAATCGGACCAGTTTTTCCTGGACACACACACACACACACACACACACACACACACACACACACACACATATATATATATATATATATATATATATATATATATATATATATATATATATATATATATATATATATATATATATATATGTATGTATATATGTATGTATGTGTCACACCGATAACGCAAAAAATAATGGGCTGATTTTGATAAACTCTGGTGAGGAAATTCTTTTTGCAAGTGAATTGGACAAGTTTGTTAGCCAGGATAATCGGACCAGTTTTTCCGGGAAAATTTTAGGTTTTCTTTTGGAAAAAATTCATATTTCCGGAAATAACGAAGCTATGGCAACCAAGTTCGGAAAGCTGGTCTATATTGTAAAAACCAAACTCTGCACCAAAATGTTGGTTTCTTAGTTGAGAGAAAAAAAACTATGGGCACTTAATAAAACAAAATTTTAGTGCCACTAAAAGTCAGAGAGGACGCAATACCAAAATATTGTATGTATTAAACAAAACCTATTAAATATTAGAGACAACGTTTTTCTCCTGTAAATGTCAAACTTGATATTTGAAACGTGACAATCACTATAAGTATTGTAGTTTATAAATGGTAAATATTGCATAAAATGTATATTGTAGTGTTTTATATTTTTGCTATATTCTAATTTGTTAAAATAGTTGCCAAATCTGCCCCTAAAGACCTTATATATTACAAATAAATAACATAAGACCATTATTGGTTATCTACCTTTCATTGCAGAGTGTGATACAAGGCCTACAGTGGTGGAACTGTTAGATGTATGGCTAATGAGCGAAGGGACGCCGGTTCAAATCTCACGCTAACTGAATTTCTCTTTCAACTTTTTTTTTACTTTTTTTAGCTTTTGATTCAATTTTAACATTATCTCATCAGATTGACGTAATTCTCAATTTTGACGCTTTAACTTTCTTGAATCAGATTTAATTAAGTAAAAATTAATTTATCTCTTGCTTTTTTTGTTTTTTGAGGTAGTGATCTGAATTTTAGTGCACAGGATACCCTTCATGTCAGAAACCAGCGCATCAAATTTGGTTTCCCTTACTTTGTTATTTCCGGAGATATAAATTTTTTTCTAAAGGACATTTTTTTTAAATTCAAAAGTCGGGATCTCCTCATTAGTGATTTTTTTTAAGAAAATTCACTAAAATTATAACAATATTTATGGTATTTCTAAAATATTTATTTATTAAGAGCGTTTCTTTTTTTTTCAGGGAAATCTAGTTTTATTTCTGCGTTTATATACTTTATAGCAAAATTTCCATGATATATTCACATAAACACATAATGATACTCTGCAGGATGTGATATAAAATATCCAACTTGCAGATGAGAATATGTCTCGCAAGCTCAAGTTACGATTCTGAGAAAATCCAGAAAGAAAACTGTGTTTTCACAAACATAAACCAGGTAAACAGAAATGATTGCTCACTTGGCAGCTATATACTACAATTTAATACATTATTGGCATTTCGGATGTTTCTCGTGTTAGAGAATTTTCACAGAAAAAAATTGCTTATCACGCGAGTTAACTTTTCGGTTAACACGAGAGACTTTTTAACAACTATTTATTTGACTTGTAGAAAATACACTTAAACATTTATAATTCAAATTAGAAAATAATAAAATAATAATATCAACATAAGTATGATGTAATAATATAAGAAACGTGGCACGAACTTACTCACACTAAGCGGTGACGAGAAGTGAACGTCTTAGCTTGATGAATAGTCGTTTTACATCTTCTGTCTGGGGCGGTGCCTATTTTTTTTTCAACAACACACCACAAGGGCTTACAATCTAAATACTATCGTACCGTGGGTGTCGACAAGGAGGAAAGAGGCAACTTGTTAATTCTGGACTTGAAGCTTTGGAGATTCGGAGGAGAAGAAAAAACCTGTGTAAGCTAGGAATTCCACAACTTGGAAGTCCTCGGGACAAAAGAGCGGGCATAACAAGATGTTCTATGTCTGGTGACCTAGACAGTAAAAGAGCGCATTCGCTCTGTTTCCCTGGTAGATCTGTTGGGGGCAGCATGTGGAGGAACTATGAAAGAAAGCTCCTCTGAGCAGTGCCCGTGCAGATATCTATAAAAAATAGAGGGGTCACCAACGTTACGTCGGTGGGCAAGGGATGACAGCCTTTGGGTGGGGGTAGGGTCACCGATGAAACGTATAGCTCTCTTTTCAATTGAGTCCAGGATAGCGAGTGTAGAAGCGGCAACTGCATCCCATATGTGGGAGCAGTATTCGAGGTTTGGCTTTATTTGTGAAGCATATAAGGTAAAGAAATTAGCTAGTGAAAAGTATTTGCGAGCCCGGAAGGGGAAACCTAATTTCTTAGCAGCCGCTTCTGTAATTGATGTGACACGTTGGTGTCAATTGAGATTTCGATCCACAGAAATGCCAGTCTAGGGCTGGTGTATCTCTTATGAGAAAGAAAGCAAGACTGAGGTTTGGTGGGGTTGAATTGTACAAGATTTCTACTTCCACAGTCTAATATTTTTTGGAGATCTACGGAGACAGAACCCTCCATGAGTCTACGATTCTCATCTAATTGGGCTAAAGAGACAGGCTTAGAATATTGTATATTTGAGTGGAGGGTGCTGTCGTCTGCGTAACTGTGAACTGGGTTGGATGTGCTAGAGAGAAGTTCATTGATGTGCAGAAGAAACAAAGTAGGGGCTAAAGCTGAACATTGAGGAACCCCTGCATTAATTGGATACAGTTTAGAGGAATGGCTATCCACGACAACAGAAATGCTCCGGTTGGAGAGGAAATTTGCTGTCGAGGTACAGAGTTTTGGTGGTAGGCCATAGGCCGGAAGTTTATTAAGCAGCTCTGCGTGCCAGACCTGATCGAATACTTTGGATATGTCTAGAGCGACAATCTGGGATTCACCGTGTAGTTCCATAGACTTGTTCCAAGAATGAGTGGCAAAGGAAAGGAGGTCGGCAGTTGATCTGCGCTGACGTAATCCATACTGCCTGTCGTGGATTAGACTGTGTTTTTCAAGAAATTTTAGTAATTCGGTGTTTATATACTTTTCCATCACTTTAGAGACGACTGAAAGGAGAGAAATAGGCATGTAATTGCTAGGAAGCGCTTTGGATCCTTTCTTGGGGACGGGTTGTACTCGAGCCGTTTTCCAGTTACTAGGGAATATGCCTCTATTTTAAGATGTCTGAAATAGACGAGTCAGGACAGGAGCAAGTTCTGGTGCGCATTTTTTGAGAACAATTGCTTGAACCAATTTTTTTTTTGACTGAGTCAATTGTAAGTTACTGACAGGATTAAATGTATTAGTTGAAAATTAACTAATTAGGATCTCAAATTTGTAGTGATTGTTACAATCAAGCCAACATTGTGGTTGATTATGATTAGATTACATTTTGGTTAGGTTATTTGGACTCAGGTGCTGCTTAATGTGCTTAATTTGGTACTTTGGTTACCTGTTGAATACTCTGTATATATAAAATTCAATATAATTAAGACTTTTATAATCAATCTGGTTAGAACATGGGCTAGCAGCTAACTCAACGATTATTTTTTATCAATTCGTATAACCTAATTAATTACATTTTGTCTTAAAGATAGTACTGAATATTGTATGTCTTAGTCTCTGATAACTGATTCAAATGTAGATATTGGAAAACGATTCAGCATGAGCCTGTATATTTTAAAAGAAGATATGCCATGTAAATAAAGGATAATAAAGTGCGAAATGTGGAAGCGATAAATACATTGTCTGTGTAGTCTGCTCGAATTCCTCAAAAAGTCCTGACCGAAGCTCTGTGGTGACTATAAAATATTTCCTATACAAAACACCCTCCCATTCAAAACGATATAAGATATAAGAATAGAGGTCTGCAAAGCTCAAGGACCCTACGAGTTATTTTATCCACATTTTTGTGTAATTCCAGAGGCATTCGTCATTCCATTTTTGTCCAGCTTATAGATTATCATACGGGAAGAAAAATCCACTTCAGCTTTTGCCATTGAATGAGAAAATTGTATGTATAAAATGTGAAATGTATGTTCAACTGATTAATGTTGAAAGCTCAAAATTATCACGTTTACCTTAAACTTGTGATAGGCACTCGCAAATACACTTTTAGAATATAATTTACCAGTTCAGAATCTAATTGTACCTTAGGATATCTAACACAATACCTCCATTTCGCTTACCGGATGACCTAATTTCTAAATGTTTATAACTTGATTTCGTATAAAGTTAGTAACTTCCATTTAAGTACATTATAAAGTCTTCATAAAATCAGATCGTACAATGTTGCTTTAAAATAATTTAGTTATTTAAAAAAATAAAAAACTTTCCAAAAAAAGCAAATTTCTGTAGAAAATAGGAAACACCAACCGGTAAAAGGAGAGGTTCGACAAGCTTTTTAAAAATATCACAGTCAACTTTGTTCCAGCTATCGTACCGATTTCTCTAGTAAGTAAGTATAAAAGTCTGGACCCAGAAATTGCGTTATGGTAGTGAATTTTCATAAAAATATTTTTAATAGCAAATATGTCTTTTCTTTTAACGAAAGCGGGCATGAAATTTGGTTGTCAGTATAACCTATATAGTAGAAACAATGTACCATATTTCATCAAAATAACTTTATGGTTTGAAAACGTAAAATTTTTTTTGAAAATAAACTCAAAATGTTCCCGAAAAAACTGGTTCCTAGCCAACAAACGTTGACCAAATAGCAAATTGAGCTATTGAAATTTGAAACATAATGAAAATTCGCTGCCATAACGCACTTGCTGCGTCCTGAGTTTCTTTTCTTACAAACATGCATTATATTTCGATAGAAAATGCAAAAATGTAATAAGATAAGCTGTGTTCGATTAAACAAAAATTAATAGCAAATCTGTATTTCTTTAATAAAAGCAGCCATCAAATTTGGGTAGCAATATAGTAGAAACAATGTATTTCATAAAAATAACTTTATTTTTTTTTAAAGTGCAACATTTTTCCCAAAATGAACTTAAAACCTTTTGGAAAAAACTTGTATAAATATTTTTTTTATAATTTTTTTCTTGTAACTTAGAAATATAAATTTTGGTATATAGTTCCTTTTAGTATCGGAAACTTACGTACCATAGCTTTTCTATTTTTTGAGATAAATTTGTTTTCCGAAAGAAGATCCAAAATTTTCCATATTTGATTTTCCTGGTTAACGAACTTATCCAAGCCACTCACAAAAGGAAGGTACAGCAAAAGCGTACCATTATTTTTTGAGTTAACGGTGATTAAAAGGAAACTAGTTATATACCTAAATTTAGATTTCTATGTTGCAGGAAAAAAAAGTGATAAAAAAATATTTGGTGTCAGGTCATTTCTATGAAAATTCACTAACATCACGCACTGGCTGCGTCCGGACTTTTTAGTGAATTTTCGTAGAAAAAAATCAGTATAGGGAGATCCCGAATTTTGAATTTTGAAAAAAATTTTGCAAATGAGCGCGAACTAGGACCCCTAGAACCCACATCCGGGGTCAGTTTTAATTTTTATATGTTTATATATATATATATATATATATATATATATATATATATATATATATATATATATATATATATATATATATATATATATTAACTAAAACAGGATTGATAACACGGCATTTATGTGTGTGTGTATATACATGTATCACACCGATAACTCAAAAAATAATGGGCCGATTTTAATAAAATTTGGCATGTACCTTACTTTTGTTGATGGCTTGGATAAATTCGTTAGTCAGGAAAATCGGCGGAGGTTTTCCGGAAAAGTTTTTATTCGAAATTTTTTTTAATCTCAAAATCTAAAAAATCTATGATAACCAAATTTGGTAGGTAGGTTTATGATATAAAAAGTAAACTACACACCAAAATTTAGATTTTTATGTTACAAGAAAAAAAGTTATAACAAAATATTTTGTGCCATATCATTTCTGTGAAAATTCACTACTATAACGCACTTGCTGCTTCCAGGTTTTTAGTGAATTTTTATTTAAAAAAATTCACTAATAGAGAGGTGTCGATGGTGAGACTTTGCAAACATTTTATATATATATATATATATATATATATATATATATATATATATATATATATATATATATATATGTATCCAACGGATAACTCAAAAAATAATTAACCGATTTTAATGAAACTCGGCAAGCGCCTTTCTTTTATTAATGGCTTGGACGAGTTCGTTAGCCAAGAAACTCCAATAAGGTTTTCCCGGAAAATTTCGAGTTTTCTTTCGAAACAATTTTTTTCTCCGAAAATTACAAAGTTATTTTAATGAAATTCCACATATAGATTGCCTTGAAAAGAGCTTACTACGAGCCAAAACTGAACTCCTTAAGTTGATAAAAAATTGAGTTATTTAAATTTTGAATTTTCTATAGAAATTTTTTTATCTCCGAAAATTACGAAGTTATTTTAATGAAATTTAGTGGATACGTTGCTTTAAAAAAGACCTTACTACACACCAAAATTTAACTTTCTAAGTTTATAGAAAATTGAGTTATTCAAATTTGAAACATTTATTAAAAATTCACTACTATAACGCACTTGCTGCGTCCATGCTTTTTTTATTGTTTAAGTGATATACCGTGTTTTTAGATAGGAGTTATTTTAACCACGCGTCTGTGTTGGTGTGGGGCTATTTGCGTATCTGCAGTTGCCGGTTAAATTAAATTAAATGTTTAACATGTATTGCATGTATATCACCATTTAAGTGAGTCTCGCTAAAAAAGCTCTAATTCTAAACCACATATCGTTCCGTTTGTTCGCTAATCTCATATTCGCTTCAGTATCTTTCGGTTAGTGATAACTGGATAACAAAATGGTGTAGCCTAGAAGCAGGAGCGATGGAAAAGAATGGCAGCAATTTATAAAATTAAGTGCATATGATGATATTAAGTTTTTATGGTTTTTTGTGTCGACAACAATCCATATGCCGTGCTGTAGCGCTATAAAAGATTGGTTTGAATAACGCTAGCAGCGGCCATTTATCTTTGATGAAATTAATTAAAAAGTACACATAAAATGCAAACTGAAAATATAAAATATCTTGCAGGAAATATTTCATGTTTTGCATGATGGAACTAACTAAGCAGAAATTAAATTTGTAATTTTTTGCAGCTTTTAAGCTTTAAAAGTATATTCTATCGATAAATGAATTTTAAAAATTCCAAACCTGCGGAATCGCCTTTGTTAAATGTTTTCAGTAAACCTTTCAGGATTTCTGATAAAGTAAAATAAACAGCGTGAAATATGCATGGTATTGTGTAGAAATATTTTTCCCAAGAAGAACTCTTAGTTGTTTCTAGTAAATTTTTTTAAATTCACCAATAAGGAGATCCCGACTTTTGAATTTTTAAAAAATTTCTTCAAATGACCGCGAACTAGGCCCCCTTAGAACCCATATTCAGGGTCAGTTTCAATTTTTATATGTTTATATACATATGTGGAAAAAAAATGTCAATATTAATTATGTTATATTGTTGCTGTATTGTTTGTTAAAAGCCAGACTTTATATTATCAGTAAATAAATTATTATTATTATTATTATTATATATATATATATATATATATATATATATATATATATATATATATATATATATATATATATATATTATTTATATATATATATATATATATATATTTATATATATATATATATATATATATATATATATATATATATATATATATATATATAAAGGGTGAACAATTTACCAAAATATAGCTCTGTAAGTTTAAAGACAAAAAAGTTAGAGGGATTTAAAGAAGAAAAAAAGGGGGTTTCTTCAAAACGTAAAAAGTCGCGTTTTGAAACGTCAAAGTTGGCAACATGAACCTGAAAGAAACACGGATTGTGTAAAAGGTGTTCTGCAAACACTTAAGTTTCAGCTTCAACCATTTCACTAAAATATTTCCAGAAAATTAATTTCAAATAGACCCTTTCCCTGATGCTTTGGCAGTAGTTCTAGTTAAGTTTTTGGTCTATAATTCTTAGCTAATTTACGTAGAAAAAAATTCGTTATTAAAGAGACCGCGGCTTTTGAATTCTAAAAAGATTTCTACGGTAAAGCTCAATATAATTGTTATTATGCAAGATACGAGAAAAAATTGTATACCTTACCTATAGGTGGTTTTGAGCTGCATCTTATAAAAGTATTTTGACAACCACAGGATGGCCCATAACATTCTTTATTGCATTTTTCATTTTTCATTGAAATATGGTGTATGTTTGTAAAAAAAAAATCGAGACACAGTAAGTGCGTTTTGGTAGCGAATTTTCATTAAATGCTTCAAAATTCAATAACGCAATTTGCTATAAACCTAAGGTTCGTCAGCTAGGAAACGAGTTTTCTCGGAAGCGTGTTAAGTTCATTTTCGGAAAAATTTTGTACATTTTCAAACAAGTTATTTTGATAAAATATGGTACGTTGTTTCTACTATATAGGTTATACCGGTGACCAAATTCATGTCTGCTGGCATTAAAGAGACATATTTGCTATTAAAAACATTTTTATGAAAATTCACTTCCATAACGCACTTGCAGCATCCAGAATTTTTTATATTTATACTAACTTTCGCGTTTCAAATCTCCAGCTTCACATTTACAGGAGAAAAATTATAAACTTTTCAAAGTAACGATTCTGGTATTCCTTGAATTTTTTGCAGGATGAAAAGATAAAGGTTCTCTGTAATATTTAATAGATTTTGTTTTAACACATCTAATATTTTGGTAATGCGTTTTGTCTGGCTTTTATTGGCACTAAAATTTTGCTTCATTAAGTGCCTATAACTATTTTTTCTTTCACAATAGAAACCTAACTTTCGCAGCACAGTTTGGTTTTTACAATGCAAACCAGCTTGTCAAATTTGGTTGCCATAGCTTAGTTATTTCCAGAGATATGAATTTTTTCAAAAGGAAACCCAAAATTTTTCCGGATAACCTACTTCGATTTTCCTGGCAAACGAATCCAAGCCACTAATAAAAAGAAGGTACCCGCCAAATTTTATAAAAATGGGTTTATAATTTTTTGAGTTATCGGTGACACACACACCCACACATATAAATAAATAAATATATATATATATATATATATATATATATATATATATATATATATATATATATATATATATATATATATATATATTTGCAGAAATTTTTTCAAAATTGAAAAGCCGGGATCTCATCATTACTGTTTTTTTTAAAGAAAATTCACTAATAGCAAGGATGAAACATGAGCAGACGAGGTTAGGTCGTCTTCCAAAGTTACACCAAGAAATTTAGCTTTGCGTCATTGCTGTGACCCGTATTTTGTAGCAGACGTTGTGCATTATTTAAAGTTAGTTTAAGAGAGTGTACCCAAAACCACTCTTCTGCTTGATCAAGGCAAGCCCCAGTACGGAGATCCAAATCAACCATCGTTCTTGATCTATTAACACAACTGGTATCGTCGGCATAGAGATCGAGTGCATCTGAACCAATGTTGTGCGGCAGATCATGTATATAGAGTATAAAGAGTAGGAGACCCAAAATGGAACACCGTGGAACACCATACTCTACTGTAATCTCATCGGATAGCTGTTCGTTCCAATAAACAATCTGGATTTTATCATCTAGATAAGACCCAACCTCATGCACTTTAACAGTGTCATATTCAGTCTTACTTGCGATCGGCAGAGGGTTCCAAGGATTCTTAAAATATCTTTATATGGTATGAGATGAGGAGAGTATGAGCGAATGCTAAAAAACATATTTTGGAAAGAACATATTGCTCCCATATGTACTTCCAAAATATTTTTGGAAGCAATATGAAATGAGGGGGGTATGAGCGAATGCTGGAAAACATATTTTGGAAAGAACATATTGCTCCCATATGTACTTCCAAAATATTTTTGGAAGCAATATGAAATGAGGAGGGTATGAGCGAATGCTGGAAAACATATTTTGGAAAGAACATATTGCTCCCATATGTACTTCCAAAATATTTTTGAAAGCAATATGAAATGAGGGGGGTATGAGCGAATGCTGGAAAACATATTTTGGAAAGAACATATTGCTCCCATATGTACTTCCAAAATATTTTTGGAAGCAATATGAAATGAGGGGGGGTATGAGCGAATGCTGGAAAACATATTTTGGAAAGAACATATTGCTCCCATATGTACTTCCAAAATATTTTTGGAAGCAATATGAAATGAGGAGGGTATGAGCGAATGCTGGAAAACATATTTTGGAAAGAACATATTGCTCCCATATGTACTTCCAAAATATTTTTGGAAGCAATAGGAAATGAGGGGGGTATGAGCGAATGCTGGAAAACATATTTTGGAAAGAACATATTGCTCCCATATGTACTTCCAAAATATTTTTGGAAGCAATATGAAATGAGGGGGGGTATGAGCGAATGCTGGAAAACATATTTTGGAAAGAACATATTGCTCCCATATGTACTTCCAAAATATTTTTGGAAGCAATATGAAATGAGGAGGGTATGAGCGAATGCTGGAAAACATATTTTGGAAAGAACATAAACAAAAGCAATATGTTTTTTCAAAAATATTTTTTCCAGCATTCGCTCATACCCCCCTCTTATCATACCATATCAAGATACTTATACTGACCGACTTTAAGTGGGACACCATGAATATGTTAATAAGGGACTTTGTTCGTATTTTTAGCATTTCTGAAAAAAGAAAAATCTCTATTTTTGTGACCTAAGATACCGAAGATAATAAATATTTTTTTTAGGAAAAACTGTATTTTTCGAAATAAAGCCATTAGAACCTGTCTAAAACATGCTGTGGCAAATTTGGTTCTTTAAGTGCAACTTATGACTGAGAATTAGTAGACATTTTTTTAAATAATTTATTTGAAACCGAGAGAATCATCAAGCCCCAGCATTACTGTAATGTTGTTTTAATCTCCAATAGTTAAACGCATCCCAGTCCGAGCCGAACTTGTCTAATTCCTAACAGATTTACGTGGGATTATAGAATCATAGAACTTTAATCATATTCATATCTGGTAACAGAATGCTAGCCATAGATCCAGCTTCTGTTCGAATTACATCTCGAGGTAAAATATGTGCTCAATATCTTCAAATAAACTCTTAAACTTATGGCTGCTTTTGTGTTATCTGTAAGCACTATAGATGTTTCAAAAAGATTTACTGTTTATTGATTTATATTTTTCCTGAATAATATGCTTTATGGTCGGAAAGTAAAGGAGCCATGCAATGTATATGTATATATATATATATATATATATATATATATATATATATATATATATATATATATATATATATATATATATATATAATTGCAATAATCTATCGCGATAGCAGAGCCATATAAACTTAACACATGTAAGATATCAAATCAATTAATATCTGTTATATCTGTTTGTTTTATCTTCGGGTTTAGATGGAGATACTTGGTTATCGAAACACTTGTTAGTTGTAGAAAATATGGTTTCTTGGGAGTGGTATTCACCTAGCACTGATTTTAGTAAATTTGAATATTGAAAAGATTTCTTCAAATGAGCGCGAACTAGAACCCGAGGTCAGTTACAATTTTTATGTGTTTATATATATATATATATATATATATATATATATATATATATATATATATATATATATATATATATATATATATATATATATATATATATATATGTGTGTGTGTGTGTGTGTTTGTATGCCGTTAACTTAAAAAATAATGGGCCAATTATGATCAACTTTCGTGAGTGCGTTTTGTTACAAGTTGCTTGGATAGGTTCGTTAGGCAGGAAAATCGGACGAGTTTTTTTTGGGAAAATGTTGGGTTTTCTTTCTGATTTTTTTCCCAAAATAACAAGGCTATGGCAACCAAATTTGGTACACACGTTTATGTTATAAGAAGTTTACTACGTACTAAAATTTACATATCTAGGTTTAAAGAGAAAAAAAGGTATAGGCATTTAACAACAAATAATTTTGGGTGTTTTTTTTTCAAAAACACACCACGAGGGCTTACAGCCTAAATATTATCGTACCGTGGATGTTGACAAGGAGGAAAGAGGCAACTTGTTAATTCTGTACTTGAAGGTTTGGAGGTTCGGAGGAGAAGGAAAAACATGTGCCGGCAAGGAATTCCACAACTCGGAAGTCCTCGGGACAAAAGAACGGGCATAACAAGATGTTCTATGTCTGGTGACCTGGACAGTAAAAGGGTGCATTCGCTCTGTTCCCCTGGTAGATCTGTTGGGGGCAGCAGGTGGGGGAACTATGGATAAAATCTCCTCTGAGCACTGCCCGTGCAGATATCTATAAAAGAGAAAGAGGTCACCAACGGCACGTCGGTGGGAAAGGGATGGCAGCCTTTGGGTGAGGGTAGGGTCACCGATGAGACGTATAGCTCTTTTTTTGAATGGAGTCCAGGATAGCGAGTGTAGAAGCGGCAGCGGCACCCCAGATGTGGGAGCAGTATTCGATGTTTGGCCTTATTTGTGAAGTATATAAGATATAGAGATTAGCTGGTTAAAAGTATTTGCGAGCCCGGAAGAGGAAACCTAATTTCTTAGCAGCCGCTTCTGCAATTGATGTGACATGTTGGTGCCAATTGAAATTTAGATCCACAGAAATGCCAACAAGGGAAAAGGACTCATTACTTTGAATAACTTGGTTGTTCATTGTGATGGGTCTAGGGCTGGTGTATCTCTTGTGAGAAAGAAAGCAAGACTTAGTTTTGGTGGGGTTTAATTGTACAAGATTTCTACTTCCCCAGTTTAATATTTTTTGGAGATCCACGGAGACAGAACCCTCCATGAGTCTGCCATCCTCATTTAATTGGGCTAAAGAGACAGGCTTAGAATATTGTATATTTGAATGGAGGGTGCTGTCGTCCGCGTAGCTGTGAACTGAGTTGGATGTGCTAGATAGGAGGTCATTGATGTGGAGAAGAAACAAAGTAGGGGCTAAAGTTGAACCTTGAGGAACTCCTCCATTAATTGGATACAGTTTAGAGGAATGGCCATCCACAACAACAGATATGCTCCTGTTGGAGAGTAAATTTGCTGTACACATACAGAGTTTTGGTGGTAGGCCATAGGCCGGAAGTTTATTAAGCAGCGCTGCGTGCTAGACCTGGTTGAATGCTTTGGATATGTCTAGAGCAACAATCTGGGATTCACCGTGTTGTTCCATGGACTTGTTCCAAGAATGGGTGACAAAGGAAAGGAGGTCGGCAGTCGATCGCTGACGGAATCCATACTGCCTGTCGTGGATTAGACTGTGTTTTTCAAGAAATTTTAGTAATTCGGTGTTTATATACTTTTCCATCACTTTAGAGACGACTGAAAGGAGAGAAATAGGCCTGTAGTTGCTAGGAAGCGCTTTGGATCCTATCTTGGGGAGGGATTGTACTCGAGCAGTTTTCCAGTTACTAGGGAATATGCCTTTATTATAAGATATCTGAAACAGACGAGTCAGGACAGGAGCAAGCTCTGGTGCGCATTTTTTGAGAACAATTGCTGGGATCTCGTCAAGGCCAGATGCTTTCCTGGTATTAAGAGAAGAGAGCATCTTTCGTACCTTATTAGTTTTGAAAATGATATCCGTCATTTTATGCGCGACATTGGGGACTGTTGGTGGTTGAACATTTGGAGGTGGATTGAGAGTAGAATTGCCGGCGAACAACGAAGCAAAAAGTTCAGCCTTGCGCAGGGCGGTAGAAACAATTTCATCCCCTGAGACAAGAGGTGGGAACGTGCGTTTGCAGAAATTATTCCCAATAGATTTAGCAAGAGTCCAGAAGGGTTTGCCGCCGTTGGATCTTAAGAGGACTTTGTTTTTAATGTGGCTATTAAACGAGTTTTTTGCTTCAGGAAGAATGCGGACATAGCGGTTTCTTGCTTCATTAAATGCTTGACGATTTTTTTGACTGGGATTGTGTAGAAGCGTTTTGTGAGCTTTGACCTTTTCAAGTCTGGCCTTGTCACAGGATTTAGAGAACCAGGGCTTTTGAGTGGCTGAAGAGGTTTTCTGTGTACGTGGGATAAATAATTCCATGCCAGCTTGGATAATTTCGGTGACGTTTTGTGAGATATCAGAGGGGTCAGGATGAAAGAAGCAGACAGACGCCCATGGAAATGAGGAAAAGTAATCCCGCATTTTGTCCCAGTTTGCGGAGTTGTAGTGCCAAACGATACGTGGGTGTGATGACTGTGTGACCTCGGGATGCATTGCGCAGGAAGCAGTGACCATGCCGTGGTCTGAGCGACCAAGGGGGGCGGTGACTGATATCTTATAGCATTCAGGTTGTGTAGTAAGAAGGAGATCTAAGGGATTTGAGCTGTGTGTTGGGATACGAGGAAAGTAAGTAGGTAAGTAGGTGCCACTGATGACCAGATAAACGTACAAAACCAAAATATTTTGTGTCGATAACAAAATCTAGTGTATATTACAGACATGGTTAAGTTTTTGGCGTATGGGTCAAGAAGTACCAGAAAAATTATTTTGAAAATTTTATAGTTTTTCTTGTTCAACGGTCAAAGTTGCGATATGAAACGTCAAAATTGGCACGTTTTAGGCAAAGAACCTTAAACAAATATGGGTTATGTAGAGAAAACGTGGCAAGTAGTGTGTTTACCGAAACCGCAAGTTACAGTCTCAACCGTCATTGTCGTTCATTTTCCTAAGATGTTTGCGAAAAACTCATTCCAAATACACCCATTCTCTGGTGCTTTGGCTTTAGTTTTAGTAATAGAGTTTATGGTTTAACAGTGTATAATTTGTAGAGAATTTTCGTAGAAAAAACTCGCCAATGAGGTGACCGCGACTTTTGAATTTTGAAAATATTCCTTCAAATGAGCGGGAAGAAACCAAAATGAATACGGGTTATGTAGAAAAAATATTCCAAGAAGTCTGTTTTACAAAACCTTAAGCTGTAGCTTCAACCGTCATTGTCCTTCATTTTACTAAAATATTTGCCAAAAATTATTTTCAAATAGACCCTTTCTCTAATGCTTTGGCAGTAGTTTTAGTTATAGAGTTTATTGTCTAATAGTCTATAACTTCTAGCGACTCTTCGTAGAAAAAATTCGTTAATCAAGACTCCGCAACTTTTAATTCTGGAAAGATTTCTTCAAATTAGAGCGAACTAGGCCCCCTAGAACCCACATCCTGGGTTAGTTTCAGTTTTATCTGAATTTATATACAGGCTGGCGTATTTACACGGTAAAGCTCAACATATAGATTATTACACAAGACGCGAGAAAACATGTATACGTTAATTATAGGGTGTCTTGATGTGCAACTTATAAAATTATTTTAACAATCACAGGTGGCCCATAAGTCGTTGGTGATACAAATTTTCTTTTTCTATCGAACACGCCTTATATTATTGCATTTTTTCATTTCCAAACAAAATATAAGGCATGTTTATAAGAAAAAATCTAGACGCAGCAAGTGTGTTATGGTGGCAAATTTTACTTAAATGCTTCAAATTTAAATAACTCAATTAACGCAGGATTCGTTGGCTAGGAAAGTAGTTTTTTCGAGAATATTTTCAGTTTATTTTCGGAAATTTTTTGTACATTTTTAAATAATAAAGTTGTTTTAATGTTACTATATATATATATATATATATATATATATATATATATATATATATATATATATATATATATATATATATATATATATATATATATATATATAGGTTATACTGGTAACCAAATTTAGCGCCTGCTTCTATTAAAAATTCTGGATGCAGCAAGTATATAATGGAAGTGTTTCATAAAAATATTTTTAGTACCAAATTTTTAGTAACAAATATGTATTTTACTGAAAGCAGGCATCAAATTTGGTTACCAGTATAACCTATATAGAAGAAACAAGGTACCATATTTCATTAAAACAATTTTACCTTTCGAAAATGAATTCAACAAATAAATTTTTGTATTCTCAAAAAAACTGGTTTCCTACCCAACGAACTTTACGTTAATAGCAAATAATGAGTTATTGAAATATAGATTTTTTTCATAATATGCTCTTTTATAGGCTAAGATAAATTTTCTTTGGATGGTTTTTTAACCATTGACTCGGTAAGCACTATACTAAGATAATAAATATATAAGATGATAGACAAAAGAATATAGATTAGCACCTCATCAATGTCAAACAATCTTAGTTTTGTTCTTTTGGAAATGTATTATTTTGTAATAAATATGGGTTGTAAAGAAGGTCTTTGGGTTGGAAAGTAATCACGGTGGTGACTGAAGTATGCAATGCAAAGAGGAATGGCAAGGAGATTTTCTAATTTGGAGCGTCAAAATTGGAAGTGTGTCTCGTTTGGAAAATATATCCACTATTTTCAGAGGAATCTTTTTTTATATCAAATCTCATATATATCTACAGCACAAGTCTTGTTAGACTTACTGTAAATTTTTTGACAATAAATATAGTATAGTATAGTATTCGAGCCAAAAAGATAACAAATATGTTTCGATGACGTATTTTGGAAATATTAAAGAAAACATTTTAAGTGGTAGTACAAATATAGAAGTAGTTTCTAAAGCTTACATAATGGCACATGATTTGTGATTCAACACGAAAGAAAAATCATGTTTCTTGACAAAACTGGAATTTATAAATTAATTTGTATACATTCCGCATCGGTAAAACTTCTAGGAGTTTTAATAATAGATACAAAGAACACATTTCTGCACTTAAAAATAACCACCGTCACAGATACTCATTTCCAAAACATATTATTTTGGCTTAACATAGACCCACGGTAAATAACCGCTCAGAGCAACTACATTTATGTAACGACAAGCGCAAACTTAACTTTCTTGAAGCTTTAGAAATTAAAAAGCACATATACGGCCATAGCTGCTTTGTTTTAAAAAGCACACTGATTTGATGGAGTCCCCTTTCTTGAAATCTCCTCTCGAATTAAATATATCAAACACAATACATCTAACTATAATACAAATGCTTGGTTCTATTAACACTGCTAAAACAGTCAACCAGACATTCAGTATGTAAAATCGCTAAATGCAACTCAAAGTTTTGATTAAAAATGTACAAGTTATATATTTTATCTCGTTTATAAATATGGTCTTAGAAGCAATACATTTGGTGTAACAGGAATGATTTTAACTGCTATATTAAAACTTTAAACATGAATAAATCATATTCTCGTAATGGATTTCAGAAGATGTTCAGTGTGGGTTTTCAGGCGGGTACAAGGCTTTTCCACCAAACTGCATTCCCGGAAATTAAGGCAATATCATCACCATGTGGTCTTACTGACATTGGACTTTCTATCTCTGGGATATATGAAATATTACCGAACATAGGAAACAGTTTTATTGCAATTCGTCTAGCTTTATCATCCTTCCATGTTCAACGAAATCGTACAGAATAGGACAGGGTGGTTAAAATAAACGCGTAGATATTATTTTTAATACGAATTTCTTGATTTAAATTTGCACTTGTTTGATAGGCATGTGTCAACATTTTCCTTTTTCTCTCAATAGTTTTCAGTAAGCACTCTTCTTCCCTCACCTGCTCTAGTACAGTTTTTATTATATTTTTATAGGAGTATCTTTTCTTAGTTATTTTACCTATGTCAACGTTTTCAAAGCTTTTACTCTCTTCGCATTCTGATTATATAAAGTTCAGAATAAAGAAACTTAAATTATGTGCATAGTTTTTAAATTTTGCTACAATAATTAACGACTTTTAGGAAATCGAAAAACTATTTCACTATTTGAGACCACCATCTACATATTGTGTGGGGTAAGGGACTCTAAGTTTACGTTTCGTCACCCCGTGAAAGATCATCAACGGGAACCGTCTTAATAGACTGTGTTAACGGGCTTTCCACAATCCAAAGCCTGAGTACAAAAATTTAACTACTGTTGCAGGCTAGTTATACTGGATCTTCCTGATAAGTAATCGTGCGGCTCCTGCGGAAGTATATTATGCAAAATGACGCAGCCTAATGTGCATTATGTACGCAAAATACCAGAATGACATATGTTTCAATATTTTGAATATAATGCAGGCTGAACTCATAAACAGTAGTTGCTGAGACCGGCACAACGTACTCCCAGATATAATCATCATAATCACAAATGAGAGCCGCTAAACTTTTGGCAAGGTGGCAGTTCTCATGAAAAATTTCAACAAAAGCGTTATAGATACAGCGAGCTCATCGGCACATTTTTATAGATGTATGCCCTCAGGTAAAATTTATAACGATAAACATACTTTCATGTGCGACTAATTGTGGCGATTGCCTGACACTTTTGATTAGCTTGAGATTTTCTTTATCTACAAGGTGATTGTTATTCCAAATATGTAAAACAATACATGATTTATCAGTTATGTCATATCTGCTGTGCTAAATGCGACAGATTGTTCGGGGCTGCGACATGGTAAGACACTAGTTGGAGATCCCAGTTCAAACAGAGCTTTTGAGCGGCTAAATCTTAGCAGAGGACAGCTCAGGAACATAACAGGACTCTTGACGGGACACATGGCTGTCAACAAACACCCTCATAACATGGGGCGGTTCAAGGGGCACCTGGCATGCGGACTCTGCAGAGAGGGGGAGGAATCAGCCCAGAACTTCTTGTACGAGTGTAAAGCTCTGGACCGCAAAAGACAACTGATCTACGGACAGCCTAGACCGGAGACAGAGCTATATAAAAATGCACCCTACCAATTGCTATGCAGACTAGTACGAGGCACAGTGATTTTGGAATGGGTGGAGTAGAAAAGACAAAGAGCATGTACAATAAGCCAAAGGCTGCGTTGTTATCGGGGCGGGAAAGACGCGGACGAGCCCTAAGGGGAAAAAACAAATGCGTTATAGGTACAGCAAGCTCATCGGTACATTTTTCTAGCAAGAATAGATGTATGCCTTCGGGTTAAATTTCTGACGATAAACATACTTTCATATGCGACTAATTGTGGCGATTGCCTGACACTTTTGATTAGCTTGAGATTTTCTTTACCTACAAGGTAATTGTTATCCCAAATATGTA
The DNA here is from genome assembly GCA_964006375.1 of Tillus elongatus. Lineage (NCBI taxonomy): Eukaryota > Metazoa > Arthropoda > Insecta > Coleoptera > Cleridae > Tillus > Tillus elongatus. Next base: position 130,425,520 of record OZ023269.1, read on the forward strand.
AAACAATACATTATTTATCAATTATGCCATATCTGCTGTTCTAAATGTTCTTTGATCTTAGATCCTTTAGTTTGCCCAACATACTTAAGTTTTTCCCCTCCCTCAGGGCTCGTCCGCGTCTTGGCCGCCCAATAGCACCGCAGCCTTTGGCTTATTGTGCATGCCCGTTATCTTTTCTTCTCCACCCATTACAAAATCACTGTGCCTTGAACTAGTCTGCACAGCAATTGGTAGGGTGAAGTTTTATATTGCTCTGTCTTCGGTTTAGGCTGACCGTAGATCAGTTGTCTTTTACGGCCCAGGGCTTCACACTCGTACAAGATGTGCTGGGCTCAATCCTACCCTCGCCGCAGAGTCTGCAAGCCAGGTCCCCCTCGAACCGCCCCATTTTATGCAGGTGTTTTTTGACGGCCATGTGTCCCGTCAAGAAACCTGTTATGTTTCTGAGCTGGACTCTGCTAAGATTTAGCAGCTCCACAGCTCTCTTTGAACTGGATTCCTCAATTACTGACTTCCCATGTCAGAGCCCTGGACAGTCTGCCCAGTACACCCTGTGTTCGTTTCTGAGCAAGGACTTAATGTCTCCCCGACAGCGCTCTTTGTCACGTCCAGATAAATGGTTCTGCTTACCCTCTCTTCGCGAGACTGTCAGCTTCTTCAATGTCTTTGACCCCCGAGTGACCCGGCATCCAGACGAGGGTGACCTCACTCTGCCCAGCCAGGTCGCTCGTCTCGTTTCTGCATTCACTTACAAGCCCGGAATTTACCCGTGGGTTTGTTAGGGCCTTAAGGGCTGTCTGTGGCTATGAGGGTCCGCTTGTTCGTGTAGCTCCTCCCCTTGCTCTCTCGCACACAGTGCAAGATGGCGTACATTTCGGCCTGAGAGACCATTGCATGGGCTCAGAGGGAAATAATATGACTTACGCTCGGTCCTTCCGAATAAACACCTGCCCCCGTCCTACGCTCCCCATCGGATCCGTCCGTAAATCAGACGACCGCGTTCCGTGGTAAGCCCGGCGTCTCCTCCAGCCATGCCTCGCGGTCGGGGATTTCCACTGTAAAATTGTTTTTCCTGCAGATTCGCGGGCTCGCTAAGTCTAACCTTTTCAAGCATTTCAAGCATGGGCCCCTTCACGATCTCCTTAATTTTGCAGTGGCCCCTGCAGCCTGGGTTGATCTTCAGTCTACCATTGCAGGCTAGTCTGTATAGTCCTAGCCTGGCCTCCCCCATGATAACTAAGTGTAGGGGGGCAGATCCAGTAACACCTCAATGGCGGCTGTTTGGGTTGAAGTCATGGCCCCTGTGATGCCCAGGCAAGCCATCCTTTGGATCCTGTCTAGTTTTTGTTTGTCACTGGACTGTGTCACTTTAGGCCACCAGACCAGTGCCGTGTATGTTAGCGATGGTCTGACCACCCTTGTGTACAGCCAGTGAGCCATACTAGGTCTTAGTCCACTTTTTTCCATATAGCCGCCTAGTGACGGCTAGGGTCATAACTGCCTTACGCAGTATTTTTTTCAACGTGACCATTCCAGGTTAGCTTAGAGTTCAATACGACCCTCCCTGGCCATTGGAATGCTCCCACCGTATAGAGTGAGAGTTCTGTCGCTCTCACACTTCCTCATCCTCGTAAACGGTATGACGGTTGGTTTCTCGGCGCTCACCCCGAGCCCCTGGCCAACTGTCCACCTTTCCACTACTTTCAGTGCTGTCTGTATACGCTCCCACACTGGCTGTGTAACCTTTCCTCGGACTATGATGAAAATGTTGTCTGCATAGCCCTGTACCTCTTACCCCCCTCCCGAGAGCCTCTCTAGCAGGCAGTCCAGGACTAGGCACCAGAGCAGTGGAGACAGAACGCTCCCCTGCGGACACCTCGCCGCGACACCCGCCAGCAGAGTCCCTCCCGCGAGTCAGGTGAACACCGCCCTGTCCCTGAGCATGGAACCGATCTACCTGCAGCAGGTCTCCTGTATTCCACGCTCCCTAACAGCTGCCAGTACCGATCCGAATGAGGTGTTGCTGAAGGCCCCCTCTATGTCTAGGAAGGCTACCAGCACCACCTCCCTGTTCTCCAGGGTATTCCCAGTTTCATCACCAGTTGGTGCAGTGCTGTTTCTATTGAGACTCTTGATCTGTATGCATATTGTCCGCAGCGTAAGGGATATGATTCCAGTACACCGCCCCTAATGTGCCGGTCGAGCAGTGTTTTCATTGTTTTTAGCAAGAAGGACATGAGACTTTGCCTGGTCTGTTGGACGCCCAGGTTTAGGAATGAATACAACCCTGGCCAGTCTCCATGCCCTCGTAATCTACCCCAGAGCCAGGCTGGCACTCATAATGAGGGTAAGTGCCAGGGCCAGTATGTCATATACTTAAGTTTACAATTATTTACAACTTATTTCATAATTCCCGATATTTCTGTGGTTTCATCTTTGCCCTTTGGGTTACCCAGCAAATTTGTTTCAATGTATTTTTTGTAGAAAATTTTAGCTATCAATTAGCTTTCTTAAAAATGCTGTCGAACCCTCTCGTTATTTGTGGTTCAAATGGTAAGCATACAACGGTTTTGTGTGTTTTCTCTTTTCTAAAACTACGAAATCGAAATTTACGACGTGCATATGAAAATTCGCTAAGAAATAGTAGATATGCCATATAAACGTTTTTGCGATTTAACCTAGCTCCAATTTTAAAATATCCTTTTTCATTACCCTTTTTCGTAAATATAAAAATTGTAAAATTTTGTGAACGTATAATATTTTTATTGAAAGGCTTTACAATTTTTGCAAGTGTGTACTTGTGTCTCATAAATTACAAAATTAAACCACCCTTAACAATTTCAGCTGCAAGACCTTAAAATGCCATAGGCAAACGTATTTTCTAGTGCTAACGCACCGAAGAATGAAACGAGCGAAAAAAGTTGCTTGTTAGCTGTCAGGAGAGGATATGTACAACATATTTTCCTCTCTAAATAAACATTCCGAGATAAAAAGACTGATAGAATAAAAATAGAACACAAGAATATGGCAAGTGGTGTAATAAATATACACAGACAGATAAAGCAAACAGAATTTTTCTTCTTTATTTTCTTATTAAAATATAAAAGCATATATTTTATATGTATATAAAGTATCTCTTTTCATCCAACTATCTAGCATAATAATTGGATCTAAAGAAGCAAACTTTAAGCATAGTACGTAAGTTTATAATGTAGTAAAAAATAGATTTTCGGTTTAATTAACTTATTTTGTTGACAATAAAGCACATTTTAAAAATTTTGTTCGCATAAACATGTCTAAGAGTAATGATTTATTAGTGAATTTTCGTAGAAAAAATTCACTAATGGGGAGATCCCGACTTTTGAATTTTGAAAAAATTTTTGCAAATGAGCGCGAACTAGGACCCCTAGAACCCATATCCGGGGTCAGTTTCAATTTTTATATGTTATATATATATATATATATATATATATATATATATATATATATATATATATATATATATATATATATATATATATATATATATATATATATATATATGTATCACACCGATAACTCAAAAAAATAATGGGCCGATTTTGACAAAATTTGGTATGTACCTTTCTTTTGTAAATAGCTTGGATAAGTTCGTTAGTCAGGAAAATCGGACGAGATTTTCCGGGAAAATTTTGAGTTTTCATTCGAAAAAAATTCTTATCTCAAAAAGTAATAAGCCGATTTTAATAAGATTTGACATGTACCTTTCTTTTCTAAAAGGCTTTGACAAGTTTGTTAGTCAAGAAAATCGGACGAGGTTTTCCTGGAAAATTTTGAGTTTTTGTTCAAAAAAAAAATCTCAAAGAATAATGGGCAGATTTTGATAAAATTTGGCATGTACCTTCCTTTTGTAAATGGCTTTGATAAGTTTGTTAATCAGAAAAATCGGACGAGGTTTTCTGAAAAAATTTTGAGTTTTCATTTGAAGAAAATTTTTATCTTAAAAAATAAAAAATATATAACTAAATTTGGTAGGTAGGTTTACGATATAAAAAGTAAACTCTACACAAAAATTTAGATTTCTATGTTACAAGAAAAAAAAGTTATAATAAAATATTTTGTGCCAGATCATTTCTATGAAAATTCACTACCATAACGCACTTGCTGCATCCCGAGATTTTTATTTAGGAGTCGTCACACGAAAGTCATGTTTGTAACGAATTTTGATCAACATTAATCATAATAAGGGTACAGAGAAAAACCAGCTAAATAAATTTTTGTCGAAACTGCGGTAGTTGCGCCACCCTACGGTAAATTGCCTACTCTTTTTAGTGATATTTCTATAAAAAATTCACTAATGAGAAGCTCCCGACTTTTGAATTTTGAAAAAATTTCTTCAAATGAGCGCGAACTAGGTCCCCTAGAACCCATATCCAGGGTATATTTCATTTTTTATATGTTTATATATATATATATATATATATATATATATATATATATATATATATATATATATATATATATATTTGTGTGTGTGTATGTGTCACACCTATAACTCAAAAAATACTGGGCCGATTTTGATCAAATTTGGTACCTACCTTCCTTTTGCAAGCGGCTTGTGTGTCATTCCAAAAAAATTATATCTCCGAAAATAACAAAGTAAGAGCAACCAAATTTGTTACGCTGATTTCTGCCATAAAAGGTATCCTATGTAGTCAGGTCTCTATTTTAAAAGAAAACAGAGGTAAATTAATTTTTAATTGATTAAACCGGATGAAAGTAAGTTAAAATGTCAAAATTGATAATTATCGTAGGAGTACAAACGCGAATAAAACATACGACACTAAATGACTAACAAACTCCTAGATCTGTCTCTAAATCGTTATTTTCCTCCATGTTGTTAAAATATGAGCAAAAAATCTATTGTGAACAAAAATTGTTGGTATAAATAGAAAAGACGTTAGGCAATTAACATTCTACCGGATATACCTCCTAGTCTGTCATGTCGACCGTGGCCGAGTCGGCTAAGCCCTCTAGATCAGATAATCGAGTCATATAGGACGAGTTCTAATCCTAGTTAGTGACTTCACTTTTTATAAATTTTGTTTTAGGCTCATTTCACTTTACCGTTATCTGATGAGATTGTTGTTATTTCGATGAATTTTTTAGCGAAATTTTGTATAAAGAAATAATTTAGTAAAGAGGAGATGAAAACTTCTAAGACTTAATTCAATTTGATACACATATCTGGTTGTTTGTTCTTGCCCTAACCTATTGAAACCGTTCCATATTTGACACAGTCCTAGACTTATCCCTTGGCTTCACAAGTGCTTGTTTTAATGAATGTTCTTTAAAAAAATTCACTAATGAGGAGACTTACTTAGACTTAATAGACCCTTTCTCTGATGGTTTTGAAGTGGTTTTAGTTGTTTATGGTTTAACGGTCTATAATTTTTAGCTAATTTTCGTAGAAAAAAATCGTTATTGAGGAGGCCGCAACTTTTGAATTCTAAAAAGGTTTCTTCAAATGAACACACACTAGGCCTCCTGTTTGCATATATACAGAGTGACGCATTTCTACAGTAAAGCTCAATAGAATTGCTTTTATGCAAGAAACGAGAAAAAATTGTATACGTTACTTATAGGGGGTCTTGAGCTGCATCTTATAAAATTATTTTGACAATCACAGAGTGGCCCTTAAGTCGTTGGTTTTACCTACTTTTTTTTAATTCTTTTTTATATTATTGCATTTTTCATCCAAATATGATGCATGCCTTTAAAAAAATCGAGGCGCAGTAAATGCGTTTTGGTAACACATTTTCATTAAATGCTTCAAAATGTAATAACTCAATTTGCAATTAATCTAAGGTTCGTCGGCTAGAAAACGAGTTTTCTCGGAAACATTTAAAGTTTATTTTCAGGAAATTTGTGTACATTTTTAAACAATAAATTATTTTGATAAAATATGATACATTGTTTCTACTATATAGGTTATACCGGTCACCAAATTGATGCCTGCTTGCATTAAATTTTGCTATATATATATATATATATATATATATATATATATATATATATATATATATATATATATATATATATTTGCTATTAAAAACATTTTTATGAAAATTCACTTGCATGACGCACGTTCTGCGTCCAGACTTTTTAATGAGTAAATTAGTCAAGGGAAAAATTAAACATGTCACAATATATACCATATCTTAGTAATCCTATACACGGAAAAACCAGGTCAATTCATCGCGGTAATTGGGAGTTGAATGTTGTGGGAAACGTTTCAATTGCTCTGTAGAAATTTCAAGTGACTCCAGATAAAAAATTCCAGGTAATTTTAACAACCTAGCATCGGTCGACGAACAAAATTTGTTCTTATGTGGCCTAATGAGTCTCGTTCCAGTGCAAGGAAAGCATCACAGGCAAGATGAGGATTAAGTATTGTTCAGACATTGTACTGTTACGTACAAGGTAAGATATTTAAATGATGACGGAATGATTTACAAAATTTGTTAGTTGGTTATACACAGGTTCTATTTTATAACATGTGTTATTTGGAGATGCCGTTACAACATACTATCCTGGTTCCGCTCCGAGCTAGCGACCCTGTCGTATATGTCACAATGTTCTAGGAGGCTCGCTACCATAGCCGTATTACTTCATAGGTGTGTTCCCGCTGTAAATCGTATACCGTACTGATTATCTCTAATTACAGCGAAACCGGTCTGCGGTTCTAAGTATGGCGTGAACACATCTAGCCTTACATACATTGTCCCTATATTAGGAAAGAAATGGGTTAGGGCTGACAATTTACAAAATTGTTAGTTGGTTGTACACAGTCTCACTTTTATAAGATTTTGTGTTATTTGGAGCTGTCGTGACAACATACTACCTGATTCCGCACCAAGATGGCGACCCTGTCGTACATCTTAAATTAGACATTATTGCTGCGAAACATAAAAGGGGGTCACATCGCTTCTTTGAGAGAACGTGGTAGTCATTATAGTGCTAATGATATTTTTCAGAAGAACTAAATTTAAATGTTTTCGATATTTAAATACATACATCACGACTGATCCTTATCTTATGAAAGTTACAGCACAATTTTCACAAAAGATTTTTCACAAAGAGATACATGCAGCATCTGTGGCACTTTCTTAGCCAAGCCCAAACGTGTGTAAAAATATATTGACGCAGCTACTGAAAAACAAAAAGGTCTGGATGAAGTAAGTGCGTTGTTGTAGTGAATTTTCATAGAAATAACCTAAGTAGGTAATGGGACGGTTGGGCCAGACAGATTCGCACATTTGAACTACACATTTGAATTGTGGTTAAGTATGAGGTCTGAGTCTTTAAACAGCCAAGGCGCGACCGGACAGATGGGCCAGATAGGACAGATAGGACAGACAACTGTCTGTGGATAAGTATGCGGTCTGCGTCTGTAAACAGCCAAGGCAAACAGGACAGATGAGCCAGACAGGACAGAAAGCTGATAATTAAGCTGAAAAATAAAAATTTTCATCCTCTGTAGACGCTAACTTTGTTAGTGAAACGATCGTCTGATAATAATAATTTATTCATTTATAAAAATACATAAAAACACAAAGTAATAAAAGTTTTCTTACATAAAAAAAACTGAATAAATGCTATAAAGCCCACAAAAGTGGAAGACTTGTGCGTGGGTAATACAGACCAATAATATACCTAACAAATTCTAACAATAAAAGATTTGTCTACATCTACAATATACAATCCTACACAAAAATAAGATTTAGTAATTTTACTTACACTTAAAGAAACAAAATAACTCCGTCAGTAGACTTAGGCATCAAAAAATACGATTATTTGTTCAATCGTCACCCTGTTACCCTTCATTTCATCTCAGAATAAGCTGCTTGAGCTCGTACTGAAATTACTTTCCAACCCAAGAGAAAAACATGCAGTATTCACCCAAAATAAAAAAGTTTGTTGCTTTTCTGAGGAAACTGTAAGCCTGATACCAGCGCTGATGCAAAATCAAAAATCACATTTTAAAAGCCTACTTCACAAGCTTTGGCAAAATTGGAATCAACAGATGTCAAAACGATAATAACAACAACAAAAGGCATCTCACCATGCCCAGGGTCCAGTATCACTCAACATTACACTACTCCAACAGAAACCCAGGATCAACATTCCAGTCGAAGGCAAAGTGGGAAAAATAATCCTATCGTATATAATAAGTGTTCTTTATATCAATCAGCTTATGCACCTTATACCTACCAGATGATATAATCCATTTTCTAACTTTTGCCTTAAATGATTTAATTGAGTAGACTCCCCTAATTTCTAATGGCAAAATATTAAACACACAAGGTCCAAGATATAAGAGGCTCCTTTGAAAAACTGTTTTATTCGCCCAAGACACGTGATACTAGTCTGATCCCTATCTAGTATCGTCTATACTTCCTATTACCCTTGGTTGTAATTTTGTCTGATTTGTTAGCATTATTAGGCGATAAAGTTGCCTTTCATCCAATACCTGGGCTTCCTTAAACAATTCGTCCCCTGGGTAGGTAAGTCCCGGATTCAATATCACCCTCAGGATCCACCGTTGCATCACCTCCAGCCTGGACAGGTGGCAGCTAAATTCTCCTGACCATGCAATAATCTCATACCTGATTGGTGACTCCACAAGAGAATAATACAAGATCTTTGGATGAGCCACATCCAGAATACTTCTGTACAATCTAAATCTTGACAGTAGTCCCCGGATTTTCCGTATAGCAATATCAACATGAGCATCCCATTTTCAGATAACTATCAAGGGTGATTCCCAAATACTTTATTGTATCTTTGGTCAGTATTGTAAACTCCTCGTTCCCGAGTTTAGTGATTAATAGGGGCAAGCTGGGTAACATAGCCTTGTTTATGGCGAGCGGTATATAACTTGTTCTCTCCAAATTTATTGTGAGGAAATAAAAATCGAATCACTCCTTTATTAAGCCGATGTCATTCTGAACCAAGTCAATTAGACTAGCCCATGTTTTAGAGCTATAAAAGATGGCTGTATCATCGGCAAAGCTTATAATTCTTCCTCGAGAGGGCAGAGACCAAACGCCGTTCATGTAGATTATGATTAATGAGGGCAAACTGGGTAACATAGCCTTGTTTATGGCGAGCGGTATATAATTTGGTCTCTCCAAATTTATCGTGAGGAAATGAAAATCGCACCACTCCTTTATTTAGGCGATGTCATTCTGAACCAAGTCAGTTAGATTATCCCATATTTTAGAGCTATAAAAGATGGCTCTATCATCGGCAAAGCTTATAATTCTTCCTCGAGAGGGCAGGGACCAAACGCCGTTCATGTAGATATATGTTGTGGTGATCTGGGTTATTCAAGTGTACTCATCAGTGCTCATCGCAGGTTTCAATCTTCACTTAGTTACTTTCAGAAATAATGGAGTGGTGTCTCCCCAAAATTTAAGATGTTGGCCCGATCAAAGTCCAAATTGGATAATACATTGCAAAAGGGTATGTTTCCGTATTTATTATGAACAGCCTGTGTAAGACACGCAGTAGCGTTTATACAGGGCACTCACAAAAATTTGATTTTTTTTCATTTTTTGCACTTAAATTGTGAACACTCGGTATAAGTTACGATATTGAAACTTAGGATTTGTGGGTTACATATGTGCCTATATCTATATGGATATTTGCTTTTTTCGTAAAAAAAGGCCTAATATGTCATTTTTGGGGTCTTATTTGTTAGCGTATAGCCTAGTAGGCTATGGATAAGCAAATCTTAAAATATCGAATACCAAAATGTGGAGTGCTTTATGCTTAAGAATATTTTTTTTTGAAAATCGGCCGATCCGATATGAAATAATGAATTTTGGCCACTTAAAGTGAAACACACTGAATAAGCAGAAACATTTACTTAAATTTACTTTCTTTCAAAGTTTGTTACTGACTTCATTGTTTGAGGATCTCCTCATTCTCCTCATTAGGGATTTTTTTCTACGAAAATTCGCTAATAAACCGTTAACCATGTAGCATGCCAATGATACTAGCTTCAGTGTAATATTAACATTGTGAAGATTTTGAAATCAAATACGCTGAAATTCTGGTGGTAAATTGAGGCTAGGATCTATTAGAGCGTAATATCGTTTATGCCAGCAACATTAAACGTTAAAGTCAGTAAGTAACTTGAATGGTTTTGCAATAACTTCCAAATATCGCATATGCATGTGTGCAAGATAACCCATACTAAGCATCTCACGTTTCTCTTTCACACTAGTCGACGATCCCGTTTCTCGCTCAACTGCAACTTCTTTACTGAATTTAATAACCTCTCGTAGTTGCATTTGAGAAAGGCAACGTATTATTGCTTTTATAAATACGTACATTGTTTGCTCCACTATGCACATCATGTGATGAGAACTACCCAGATGATATTTATTAACAAGAAAATGGAATATTCAAATATTTAGCAGCTCCATAAGAATCTCAAATATTTACCGAATATAAATAGATTTACAACAAAGAACCGAGAAGGGTCGCAGTTGGAAAGCAAGCATTTAACAAGCAAAATGCTTTTCTCAGTAATTACAATTTGAATTTGTACTTGAGGATGAGGTTCATCAAGTCATACGTTTGGGCTGTTATAATGTATGGGGTGGAAGACTAGACAGAATGAACTATTATTGTAGCATTGTTACATAATAAATAGGGAATACACTTATTAAGCAGTCTTATCAATAAGCAAAAGACAGCTGAATATAAATTAATTATAAATAAACAAAAGAAGTAGCTGAATCTACAGAAGACTACGTGTGCCCCAAAGTCACCAGACGACAACAATCAACAACGCTTCAATCAGAAAGTATAAAAAGTCTGGACGCAGCTAATGCGTTATGGAAGTGAATTTTCATAAAAATGTTTTTAATAGCAAATATGTCTCTTTAGTGCAAGCAGGCATCAATTTGGTCACCGGTATAACCTATATAGTAAAATTAATGTACTATATTTTATCAAAATAACTTGTTTGAAAATGTACAAAAAATTTCCGAAAATAAACTTTAAATGTTTCCGAGAAAACTCGTTTCCTAGCCTACGAACCTTAGGTTAATAGCAAATTGAGTTATTGAATTTTGAAGCATTTATTAGAAAATCTTTACCAAAACGCACTTACTGCTTTTCGATTTTTTTTACAAACGTGCATCATATTTCGATGAAAAATGCAATAAGGGCTGTTAAAAAAAAGTAGGTATTACCAACAACTTATGGGCCACCCTGAGATTGTCAAAATAATTTTATAACATGCAGCTCAATACACTCTATAAGTAACGTATACAACTTTTTCTCGTATCTTGCATGATAACAATTATATTGAGCTTTACCGTAGAAATGCATATGGGTTCTAGGGGGCCTAGTTTGTGCTCATTTAAAGAAATATTTTTAGAATTCAAAAACCGCGGTCTCCTCATTGGTGAATTTTTTCTACGAGAATTAGCTAAAAATTATAGACCGTTAAGTCATGAATTTAACTAAAACTGCTTCCAAAGCATCAGAAAAAGTGTCCATGTGAAATGAATTTTCCGGAAATATTTTATTAAAATGAAGGGCAATGATGGTTGAAGCTGAAACTTAAGGGTTTGCAGAACACTCTTTACTTAATCTGTATTTCTTTCAGGTTCTTTGCCTAAATGTTGCCAATTTTGACGTTTCAATCGCGACTCTACGATTTGAGGAAAACCCCATTTTTTTTTCCTTAAATGCCTTTAAGTTTTTATCTTTAAACTTACAGACCTAAATTTTGGTAAAGTAAAAAATTCACTATATATATATATATATATATATATATATATATATATATATAATTGAAACTGACCCTGGATATAGGTTCTACGGGGCCTAGTTCGCGCTCATTTGTAGAAAATTTTTCGAAATTCAAAAGTCAGAATCTTCTCGTTAGTGGTTTCTTTTTTAAAGAAAATTCACTAAAACAACACTTGTGAAGCCACGGGAAAAGTCTAGGACTGTATTAAATATGGAACGGTTTTACTAAGTTAGAGCAAGAACAAATAACCAGATATGCTACTCAAATTGAATTAAGTTTTAAAAGTTTTCATCTCTTCTTTATTAAATTCAACTCGCTAAAAAATTCATCGAAATAACAGCAATCTGATTAGATAACTGTAAAGTGAAATGAGACTAATAAAAATTGATAAAAAGTAAAGTCACTAACTATAAGATAAGAGCTTGTCATGCGGGAGTCCATTATACGATGTACAGGGACTTAGCCGCTGAGATACGTTCGCCATGTATTTACTAGCAGGTATATACTACAATACATGTTAACTGGTTTTACAATTTACACAAAACCATTTTGATTTACAATGTATTTTAGTGAATTTTTATTTTAAAAAAATTCACTAATAGAGAGGTATCGATGGTGAGACTGCAATTTTTTTTTTCAAACGAGCGCCAACTAGGACCCCTAGAACCCATATCCGGGGTCAGTTTCAATTTTTATATGTTTGGCTTGGATGAGTTCGTTAGCTAGGAAAATCAGACAGGGTTTTCCGGGAAAATTTTGAGTTTTCTTCTGAAAAAATTTTTTCTCCAAAAATTACAAAGCTGTTTTAATGAAGTCTACTAGATATGTTGCCTTGGGAGAGCGCTTACTACGTACTAAAATTCAATTTTCTAAATTTAGGGAAAATTGAGTTATTCAAATATTAATTTTTTTCTCGAAAAAAAATTTTTCTCCGAATATTACAAAGTTCTTTTAATGAAATTCGGTAAAAATCTTGCCTTAGGAAAGACCTTACTACGTACCTAAATTGAACTTTCTAAATTTATAGAAAATTGAGTTATTGAAGTTTGAAACATTTAATAAAAATTCGCTACCATAACGTACTTGCTGCGTCCAGAATTTTTTTGTTCATATTTTAACATAATCAAGGAAAATAACGACTTAGACACATATCTAGGGGCTTGTTAGTGATTTCTTGTAGTATTTTTCACTTATATCTGTACTCAATCAATTTTGACGTTTTAACTTTCTTGAATCAGATTTAAGTAATTGAAAATTAAGTTCCTCTAACTTTTTGTCTTTTAAGATAGAGATCCGAATTTTGGTACGTAGAATACTCTTTATGACAGAAACCAGCGTACCAAATATGGTTGCATTATAGACTATACATTATACACTATACACTATACATTATACGAATTTTGGTACGTAGGATACTCTTTATGACAGAAACCAGCGTACCAAATATGGTTGCATTATAGATTATACATTATACACTATACACTATACATTATACATTATACACTATACACTATACACTATACACTATTCATTATACATTATACACAATACACTATACACTATACACTATACATTATACATTATACATTATACACTATACACTATACACTATACAATATACACTATACACTATACACTATACACTATACACTATACATTATACATTATACATTATACACTATACACTATACACTATACACTATACATTATACACTATACACTATACATTATGCATTATACATTATACATTATGCATTATACATTATACATCATGCATTATACATTATACATTATACATTATGCATTATGCATTATGCATTTTGCATTATGCATTATGTATTATGCATTATGCATTATACATTATACATTACATATTATATATTTATTATTACTGTATATAGGTGAATGACGGACATTTTTAGCATTTAGCTGCCTAAAATTATTTTAGAAAATAAAAGAAAATCCAAAGAAAAACCTGAATCTTCCCCGGGTAAACTGATCCGATTAGGTTGGTTAACGATCCACCCAGGCTATTGTAAAAAAAAACTCTGGACGCAGCGAGTGCGTTATGGTAGTGAATTTTCATAAAAATGTTTTTAATAACAAATATGTATGTTTTTTTAAGAAAGCAGGCATCAAATTTGGTTACCAGTATAACCTATATACTAAAAACAATGTGCCATGTTTCATCAAAATAACTTTATTGTGTGAAAATGTACAAAAATTTCCAAAAGTAAACTTAAAGTGTTCCCGAAAAAACACGTTTCTTGATCAACCTTATAGGTTAATAGCAAATTGAGCTGTTCAAATATGAAACATTTGATCAAAATTCGCTACCATAACGCACTTGGTGCGTCCAGAATTTCTTTTCTTACAAACATGCATTATATTTCGATGGAAAATGCAAAAATGCAATAACATAAGGCGTGTTTGATTAAAAAAAAAGGAAATTCGTATCACCAACGACTTATGGGCCACCCTGTGATTGTAACAATAATTTTTTAAGATGTAGCTCAAGACACCCTATAATTAATATATACAAAATTTTTTCATATCTTATATAATAACGGATATATTGAGCTTTATTGATTTTTTACGAAAATTCGACAAAAATTATATACCATTAAACGATAAACTCTATAGCTAAGGCTACTGCCAATCATCAGAGAAAGGGTCTATTTGAAATGAATTTTCTGCAAATATTTTAGTAAAATGAAGGACAATGACGGTTGAAACTAAGACTTTAGGGCTTGTAAAACATCCTTCTTGAGACATTTTATTTCTAGAGCCCGTATTAGATTCAAGTTATTTGCCTAAATGTTGCCAATTTTGACATTTTAAATCGCCACTTTGACGTTTTGAGGAAAACCCCAATTTATTTTTCTTTAAATGCCTATAACTTTTTTGTCTTTTGACCTACATAGCTAAATTTTGGTAGGTAACTTACATATAAGGATATAAACCTGCGTGGTTGCCCTTACTTTGTTAATTCCGGAGATATAAATTTTTTTCGAAAGAAAACACAAAATTTTCCGGGAAAACCTAGGCAGATTTTCTTGGCTAACGAACTTATCCAAGCCATTTGCAAAAGGAATTTTTTCACCAAATTTAATCAAAATCGGCCCATTATTTTTTGAGTTATCGGTGTGATACATATATATATATATATATATATATATATATATATATATATATATATATATATATATATATATATATATATATATATATATATATATATATATATATATATATAAATATATATATATATATAAATATATATATATATATATATATATATATATATATATAAACATATAAAAATTGAAACTGACCCCGGATATGTTTTCTGGGGGGCCTAATTAGCGCTCATTTGAAGAAATTTTTTCAAAATTCAAAAGTCGGGATCTCCTCATTAGTGAATTTTTTTTAAGAAAATTCACTAATAAAGACACCTGTCACATCAAAGATATGTTAATAATTAATAATTTTTCATGAACACAGTTAATGATCTCACTTGTTCTTCTGAGCAGTAGTGGAATATTCTTGTTTGTTTTAAACTCTCAGCGCTGAATTATTAAAAACATTAATGTACGCTGCATTTTATCTAACTTTGCCAGAGGAATCAAACCTTTCTTTTGTTCGCCTAGAATAATGTTTATATAGACGTTTATACAGAAAATAAAGAGTAACAAAGAAAATTATGTGCCAAGAAAATGTGCATTCTAGTGTATAAATAAGTAGTGTACAGAGAGCTTGAAAATAAGCAGATTTTAAAGGTTTCCAATTTCCGCAGGCAAGATTTCAGTCTCCGGTGTATTAACTCTGTTCATTCAGAGATCTCCTGTGCCTTTTTAGATAATAATACCTAGTTGCCCATTCTCAGTTCTACATAGAGTAAATAGATGTAAACGATCTAGGTTATTTAGAACTGAAAATAGAGAACTAAGCTTATATACTAAAAGCGCTCTGATGAAATCGTTAATGGTAAACAAAAGTTAGTAGACCACTTATAATATTTACAGTTTGTATCTTTACTTTTCATACAGAACAAACCACAAAAAAGCATTCAATCGGCTCTTTTCACTTAAATTCCTTATCAGTCACGAAGGGGCTATTTTTGCAATCTACATCATTCTATCTGATTATCAAGACCAGTATTTCTTTGACTAAACTGTTCCTACGTGTATATGTGAAACCAAAGCGTTTAAAAGATACCCCTGTGACAGTCAAAATTTGTTTCGCCTTTGAGTGGTCTTGCATCATTCTCTTTGCTAGAGTCCAAAAATTAGGCGGATTATTCGGTTTTGACATTAAAAAAAACTTCTGTGTATTATTTGCATGCCTCCGTACTATTATGTTATATACATATTATAAACTAAGGCAAAAATAATACTAATAAGAGATATTTCTTTTATGGTGTTTGCCAACTTCACGATGCAAAAGTAGATATTACTTAATTGGCTCGATATATCTTCTATGTGGGTTTCCCATGACAGTCTATTATCCAAAAGTCAATCTAAAAAGTTGGTAGAGGTGTTGGAGGTGATATACTTATCATTAAATTTAAAGCTGATATTCGTAGAAGGCTCTCAACAACCTCTTGTAAACTCTTCACAAACTGCCTTAGAATTATTTAAAATCAGGTGATTGGCGCAGCACTACTAACAAAAATATGACCCTGTATGGCGTCAGAAAATAACGGTGTGTCAGGCCATACGCGTACATAAATAATCTCCCACCAGGTAAGTAATTGAGGAAATCGTTTACGTACAACATAAACTTAAGCCGTCCTAAGGCGCTTCCTTGTGGAGCATCCGCCGTCATTTAAAATTCGTCAAACCCAACAATGTCCATTAACGCCACCAAGCGTATATAACTCACAAACGACAAACCACTCAATAACAGATTTTTATAAGTCCCACTATATTTAATTTTCTTTTGCGTAAAATACAACTAATAGTGTCAATAGCGCGAGGCATGTCAAAAAATATGCCTACAGTGTAAACTTTTTTATAAATAAAATGTGCAATGTGCCGTACCATATCCGCATCAGCCAGTTCAGTGGAATAACCCTCTCGCAAAAACCACATTCATAAGGAAACAACACGGTATTAGTGAGTTTTCTTTAAAAAAATCAGTAATGAGGAGAACCCCACTTTTGAATTTTGGAAAAAATTGTTCAAATGAGCGCAAACTAGGCACCCTAGAACACATATCGAGGGTCAGTTATATATATATATATATATATATATATATATATATATATATATATATATATATATATATATATATATATATATATATATGTGTGTGTGTATGTATTTATATTTATATTTATATTTATATTTATATTTATATTTATATTTATATTTATATTTATATTTATATTTATATTTATATTTATATTTATATTTATATTTATATTTATATTTATATTTATATTTATATTTATATTTATATTTATATTTATATTTATATTTATATCACACCAATACCAAAAAATTATGAGAAGATTCTGATAACATTTCGTACGTACCTTCCTTTTGCAAGTGGCTTGGGCACGTTCGTTAGCCAGGAAAATCAGCCCAGGTTTTCCCGGAAAATTTTGTGTTTTCTGTCGAAAAGAAATTATATCTCTATAAATAACAAATAACTAATTAAGGGCAGCGAAATTTGGTAGGCTGATTTCTGTCATAAATAGTATCGTACATACCAAAATTTAGATCTCTATGTTAAAAGATAAAGAAGTGAAAGGTAAATTAATTTTCAATTAATTAAATCTGATGAAAGAAAGTTAAGACGTCAAATTTGACAATTATCGTGGGAGTACGAACGGGAATGAAAAATACTACACGAAATGACTAATAAGCTCCTAGATCTAAGTCGTTATTTTCCTTCATTTCGTTAAAATATGAGCAAAAATCCCATTGTAAATTAAAATTGTTTGGTGTAAATAGAAAAGATGTTAGACAATTGACATACTACCGGTTATACTTACTAGTCTGTCATGTCGACCGTGTCCCAGTCGGCTAAGCCCTGTACATCCGATAGTCGATCCCTATATGACGAGTTCTAATCCTAGTTAGTGACTTCACTTTTTACCCATTTTTTAGTCTCATTTCACTTTCCCGTTATTTAATCAGATTCTTGTTATTCCGATTATTTTTTAGCGAGTTTTTTTTTACAAAAAATAATTTAATAAATTTAATAAAGATTATATAATAATTCAATTTGAATAGAATATCTGGTTGTTTGTTCTTGCCCTCACTTAGTGAAACCGTTCCATATTTAATACAGTCGTAGACTAAGTAAGATGTAAGACACGAACCACGTGCCGCCACTTCGTTGCCTTTTCCCGTGGCTTCACAAGTGCTTGTTTTAGTCAATTTTCTTTAAAAAAATTATATTGAAATAAATTTAAAATTTCTTCAAGTAAGCGCGAACAAGGCCCCCTAGAACCCATAACCAGGGTCAGTTTCAGTTCAAATTTTCTGAGTACCTTCCTTTTGTAAGTGGCTTGAAATAGTTTGTTATCCAGGAAAATAGTCCCAACTTTTCCAGGAAAATTTTGTGTTTTCTTTCGGGAAACAATTATATCTCCGGAAAAGAGAAAGAAGAGGCAACCAAAATTGGCAAGCGTGTTTGTGTTATAAAGGGTAAACCACCTACCAAAATTTGGGTCTGTAAGTTTGAAGACGAAAAAGTTATATGCATTTAAAGAAAAAAAAACTAAAGTTTTCCTCAAAACGTCAAAGTTGCGATGTGAAATGTCAAAATTGGCAACATCTAGGCAAAGAATCTAAAATAAACACGGATTATGTAAAGAGTGTTCTGCAAACGCTTAAAGTTCAGCTTCAATCATTATTGCCTTTCATTTTACTAAAATATTTCCAGAAAATTTGCTAAATAGTTAACTCTCTCTCTCGCCTTCTACCTTCCTATCATTTTCTCTTTCTGTGTCTCTCTCTCTCATTGTAGATATGATCGCAATAGATTTATAATGAGCACACATAAGCATTGTTTACGTTATCTATAATTATTTATTTATAATTAATTTCGGTAATTGATTTTCAAATTGAAATATAGTTTATATAAGGCCATATCCAGTATTCTGGGGCAGTGTTAATGGTTCAATATTCATAAATTGAAACACAATTTGTCAAAGAATGAGACCCTTCACAAATAAAATTCAAGAAATGTATATTTTTTATGAGAAAATCCGACTTTGACTACTTCTCATCATAAAAGCGATTTGTTATTGAATAAAGAGTGACAGGTCTGACTATGGGAAAATTTCCTTTCGTAAAAACAGACACCCAAAATGCAGAAAATCGATTCAACGTTTCATTTCATGTCTTTATCCACTTCTTTCGTATCAAAAGCTGATAGATTTCATATTTGACGCCTAAGAGGATTAGTTTGACAACAGAAAGAATTTTTGATACGTCTATTATCCGTACAATGCGATAGAAATATAAGGTTATATAAAAATGTAAATTCAAGCTGCTTATACAAGGACCAAAAAATAGTTTTACATCATTAATAACTTGAGAGCTTACAAAACGTAAATTTACTTTTCCAAAAATAGTCAGTGCAAGAAAATGCAGGTGGCGAACATTTTTCTAATCATTAGAACAACAAAAATAAATAAAAATGAGAATTACCCAGATGGTGATCTGTTTCGATGCCTTCTCTTAAGAAAATACAAGAAAGAAGACTTGAGTATAATAGAGATGCCGTTTTTGTCAATCCAACAAAAAGTATCTGATAAGGTCGATATGAATATATTCCATATTTGATAAAGGAAATGGCTGTATTGGATTAGCTAGAATATTTTCAATGTGTAAAAAATCACCAACATAATAAATATAAGAGGTTATTAAATTTAAATTCAATTAAAACTGTACGAGAAAGCTGCCACACAATCACCCGACAGGGGAATCAAATTGAAGAGCGTTATGAGTAAAATACAGTAGGCTAGGTAACGCTTTCATGAATTCAAAATGGCGACTGACACAAGATGGTAGAATATATATTGCTCAAGAATCCCCTTAATATGGGGATTAAAATAAAAGGGCGTCACGTTTAAAATACAATGGACCATGTGGAGCTTTCATAAATTAAAAATGGCGGTCGACGTAAGATGACGAAATATTTTTTCTTAATAAGCTCCTTTATATGGGTATCAAATGAAAAGTCTTTAAAATATAGTAGGATAGGTAGCGCTCTCATATATTTAAAATATCTTTTTTTCGTTTTAGTACACCGAAAAAAGCTTGCTTATAAAGGATTTTTTAACTTCTAACTTATTATAAATTCTGTTGAGGATTTGAAATAAATGGTTTGTATATTCGAGTAATCTGGATTAGAAAATTTTCACTAGCCATTCTTTTTAAATGTTATTTACCAACAGCTTTTTCTCTGTTCTATAGAGGAACATTCTGCACGCAGCAAGTGCGTTATGGTAGTGAATTTTCATTAAAATATTTTTAGAAGCAAATATGTTTCTTTAATGCAAGCAGGCATCAATTTGGTCACCGGTATATCCTATATATAGTGGAAACACTCTACCATATTTTATCAAAATAACTTGTTTGAAAATGTACAATTAAAGCATGAGTTCCTCAAGGTCCAGCTTTAGCCCCTACTTTGTTTCTTCTCTACATCAATGACCTCCTCTCTAGCACATCCAACTTAGCTCACAGTTACGCGGACGACAGCACCCTCTACTTAAATATACAAGATGTATTGCTCACATTTTAACTAAATAGAGGAAAATAAGGACTTAGACACATATCTAGGAGATTGGTGATCATTTCTTGTTGTATTTTTCACTCACATTCGTACTACTACTATAATTATCAGTTTTGACGTTTTAACGTTCTTGAATCATATTTAGTTAATTGAAAATTAATTTACCTTTAACTTTTTTTTCTTATAACATATAGATCTGGTTTTTTGTACATATGATACTCTTTATGTCAGAAACCAGCGCATCTAATTCGGTTCTCCTTACTCTGTTATTTCCGGAGATATAAATTTTTTTCAAAAGAAACACAAAATTTTCGAGGAAAACCTGGGCCGATTTTCCTAACTAATGCACTTGTCCAAGCCACTTGCAAAAGGAAAGTATGTACCAAATTTGATCAAAGTCAGCCTACTATTTTTTGAGCTATCAGTGTGATACTTATATATATATATATATATATATATATATATATATATATATATATATATATATATATATATATATATATATATATATATATATATATATATATATATATATATATATATATATATAAGAATTGAAACTGACCCTATGGGATATGGGTTCTAGGAGGCCTAGTTCGCGCTATTTTGAAGAATTTTTTTCAAAATTTAAATGTTGAGATCACCTCATTAGTGAATTGTTTTTAAGAAAATTCACTATAAACACGCTGAATCCATATAGAAATTAGGATATTTTGATGTAACTCCAATAAAAACTTAACCTGGATTTGAGTAAGTAAATTTAAAACCGCGACATGCATTATAAGAGTTTAAAGAGTAGTAATACATCACCTAGAAAGTTTTGCAACAAGATTGTTCAGTGACAAGACAGATCACCATAAATTGTCTTGTTATATTGTCGTTTTCTAGCAAAAACTTCTTAACACTTGAATGAATACGATGGCTTTGTAAAATACATGCAATGTTTTCTCCGGAGATGGGAAATAAATACTTGTAGAAAGTTCTATGGAATACTCCTGGAAAATAAAACTATGTATGCAACCTTTTTGATGTCACAAACACTGAGCTGCTCTACAAAATATTTATGAAGACTTTCGCAGAGATAACTTCAAAATATATTTTCTTTTTAGCTACTTTCTGTAGTACATAAAAATTAACCAATTTTTATCTAATTTGACAGATATCTTTTTTGTAAGTTTCTTGGACAACATTTTTAACTCTCCCATCGAACCAAGTTTTTGAAAAAAAAATAGATCTCCAAAAATAATAAGTTTGTTGGCATAAAATTTGATATACATGCAGCATGCAAAATGACGAATATCATTTTCAAAACTAAAAAGGTACGAAAGTTGCTCTCTCCTCTTACTACCAGGAAAGCCTCTGGCCTTGACAAGATCCCAGCAATTGTTCTCAAAAAATGCGCACCAGAACTTGCTCCTGTACTGACTCGTCTGTTTCAGACATCTTACAATAGAGGCATATTCCCTAGTAACTGGAAAAGTGCTCGAGTACAACCCATCCCCAAGAAAGGATCAAAAGCGCTTCCTAGCAACTACAGGCCTATTTCTCCCCTTTCAGTCGCCTCTAAAGTAATGAAAAAGTATATAAACACCGAATTACCAAAATTTCTTGCAAAACACAGTCTAATCCACAACAGGCAGTATGGAGTCCGTCAGCGCAGATCAACTGCCGACCTCCTTTCTTTTGTCACCTATTCTTAGAACAAGTCTATGGAACTACACGGTGAATCCCAGATTGTCGCTCTAGACATATCCAAAGCATTCGACCAGGTCTGGCACGCAGCGCTGCTTAATAAACTTCCGGCCTATGGCCTGCCACCATAACGCTGTACTTTGACAGCAAATTTCCTCTCCAACCGGAGCATTTCTGTTGTCGTGGATGTCAATTCCTCTAAACTGGATTCAATTAAAGCATGAGTTCCTCAAGGTTTAGCTTTAGCCCCTACTTTGTTTCTTCTCTACATCAATGACCTCCTCTCTAGCACATTCAACCCAGTTCACAGTTACGTGGACGACAGCACCCTCTACTTAAATATACAATATTCTAAGCCTGTCTCTTTAGCCTAATTAGATGAGGATCGCAGACTCATGGAGGGTTCTCTCTCCGAGGATCTCCAAAAAATATTAGACTGGGGAAGTGGAAATCTTGTGCAATTCAACCCTACCAAATCTCAGTCTTACTTTCTTTCTCATAGAGATACAGCAGCCCTATACATATCACAATGAACAACCAAGTTATTGAAAGTAATGAGTCCTTTTCACTTGTTGGCATTTCTGCGGATCGAAATCTCAATTGGCACCAACATGTCAAATCAATTGCAGAAGCGGCTGCTAAGAAATTAGGTTTCCTCTCCCGGGATCGCAATTACTTTTCACCAGCTAATCTCTATACCTTATGTACTTCATAAATAAGGCCAAACCTCGAATGGTGCTCCCACATCTGCCGCTGTCGCTTCCACACTCGCTATCCTGGACTCCATTCAGAAGAGAGCTATACATCTCATCGGTGACCCTACCCTCACCCAAATTCTGCCATCCCTGCCCACCGACGTGCCGTTGGTGACCTCTCTCTTATATATATATATATATATATATATATATATATATATATATATATATATATATATATATATATATATATATATATATATATATATATATATATATATATATATATATATCTGCACGGGCACTGCTCAGAGGAGCTTTCTTCCATAGTTCCTCCACCTGCTGTCCCCAACAGATCTACCAGGGGAACAGAGCGAATGCACCCGTTTACTGTCCAGGTCACCAGACATAGAACATCTTGTTATGCGCGCTCTTTTGTCCAGAGGACTTCCAAGTTGTGGAATTCCTTGCCGGCACATGTTTTCCTTCTCCTCCGAACCTCCAAACCTGCAAGTCCAGAATACACAAGTTGCTCCTTTCCTCCTTGTCGACACCCACTGTACGATAGTATTTAGGCTGTAAGCCCTCGTGGTGTGTTGTTTATATATATATATATATATATATATATATATATATATATATATATATATATATATATATATATATATATATATATATATATATATAAAACAGCCTTATATACAAAGGCTGATCAATAAATACCAGTGGTATAAATAAACAAGCAAGTTTTTCAGATTTTTTTTTAATATCCTTCTATGTCTATATACTTTCCCCCACGTATTACTTTAACTCTTCCAAAAAATACGATTTGTCATGCTATTAAAAATACGCTTGTCTCGGTAATAACCTCCTCGTTTGAGCTATTTTTCCCCAAGCTATATTTTCATGTTGGGAACAGAAAGAAGTGGCAGTAAGCCAGGTCGGGCGCGTACGGTGAGTGCGGCGACAATTCGTAGCGCCGTTCATTGAATTTGGCCGCGACAATTCTGAATAAATGTGCCCGTGCGTTATCGTGATGATCAGCATTTGTCTTAGCCAAATGGGGCCGTGTTTCCTTCAATTTCTTCTCAAATCGGTCCAATAGTTCACTATAGTACCCCCCTCCTGATCGCTCTTCTTTTCTACAGAAAGTACATTAGTATTATTCCCTTCGAATGCCAAAAATCTTGTCCATGATTTACTTTAGGTAATCAGGAGTCAAAGACCATCATTTCTCTTATTTTAAGAATCGCAACGTTTTTTGATTTCAATCGCTTCGCATGTAATTCTGGTTTTGGAGTTGTAGACCGAGGCTATTTGGCATTGTCGACGTCTATTTTGTGTCCTGTATGAATATCATGCATGCCCAGTGCGGATATGATGTCATATTTTCTTCATATATTCTATTGTGGATACGTCTATTTGTTCGTCCTATATGCTTTCGGGAATAGTCGGAATAAGGAATTTCGTAAATTTCATAGGATCCTTTTGGATTCGTCGAACTGGCGGACTCAATTAAACACACGAGCGGTGTTTAATTTGAAAAATTTGGATAGCTCATGGCGAGGTCCCAAGGGACTAAGAAGATGAGACCGATGAGCGAACTGCTCGAACTGACGAACTGACTTTAACACACGAGGGGCGCTTAACTTGGAAGAGTAAGAGCTCAAGGCGAGCTCCCAAGAAACTACAAAGATGAGACGTTTTTAGACCTGATCGAATTAACGAACTGAATTAAACACACGAGCAATGTTTAGCTTGGAAGATTGAGATTTCAAGGAGAGCTCCCAAGGAACTACAGGGATGAGATATTTTTAGAGCTGGTCGAACTGACGGACTGAATTAAATACACGAGCGGTATTTAACTTGAAAGATTTGGATAGCTCATAGCGAGTCCCAATGAACTAAGAAGATGATATCGATGAGCGCACCGCTCGAACTAACGAACTGAATTAAGCATACGAGCGGCGCCTTACTTGGAAGATTGAGAGCTCAAGGCGAGCTCTTAAGGAACTACAAAGATGAGATATTTTTAGAACTGATCGAACTAACGAACTGAATTAAACACACGAGCAATGTTTAACTTGGAAGATTAAGAACTCAAGGAGAGCTCCCAAGGAAATACAAAGATAAGATCTTTTTAGAGCTGGTCGAACTGACGAACTGAATTAAACACACGAGCGGTGTTTAACTTGGAAGATTTGGATAGCTCATAGCGGGGTCCCAAGGAACTAAGAAGATGAAAGCGATGAGCGAACCGCTCGAACTAACGAACTGACTTAAACATGATATATTTTCAGAACTCATTCATGTTTGACGAGAAGTCTGCTTTTATGGAGCTTCCAGATGGCGCTTGTTGACGCATAAGTTGACATAACGTCAGTAGTACAGGATGGCCAACTGGTTGAAATACTAAGAGATATTTGTTGACGTAGCAAGAAAATCCAATAGGCTCATTCTTGGAAGATATTAAGAAATGTGTTAAACGCAACTAAAGTTATTTAACTTAAAGAAAATAAAATGACAGTAAATATCCTTGTATAGCATTAATCAGGCGTAAAATAAATGCAAATATTCTAAGAAGAATTTTTATTATCGATATAGAGGCGATTAGAGCATAAAGGGTTCCGATAATTTACCAAGATTTAAAGGATGAAAAGAAACCCGCAAATCAAAAGGGTTGGGAAATCCAGAGGGAGGTAACTTCACGTATGAGATTAACAATAACTGCAATAGCGGGAAAAAGAAGGCAGGGGCGTACTAGGTGTGTTTCTCCAACACTATTGTGAAGATGGTTTTATTATTATGAGTTCCAAAAATTCGTCTCATTTTTTAGGTGACACACTTTATGTATCGTAAAAAGACTCTGTGCTATTGCGAAGACTTTGTGTGTTCTTGTTGGGGTGTAGTCGCTGATTTTTGGCGTTTGTAGTGTTTCGTAGTATGTGATCAAGTTGCAACCAGTATTGAACAAGTTGATTATAGATACGCTTATAGCTGCGTGGTAAAGGACTGCATCTATAAACCGATAAACATTGAGCAGGTCTATTGATATATATATATATATATATATATATATATATATATATATATATATATATATATATATATATATATATATATATATATATATATATATATATAGTAAAATAACTGTGAGCAGGAAATCAATTATGTAAATAAACCGAATGTGAAAGTGGAAGCCCAATACTTAAACATTGTTAGTAAAACTTAATTTTAGTACACATAGAACTTCTTTGTAAATATTTTTGTAGGTTACAATCAATAAGGTTTATGTTAGGTTATTCTAATGCCCCAATTTAATTAAAAATAAACTGAAATTGAATTTCCAAACGCTGAATCTTCGTAGAAGGTAAATTAATGTTTTTATTTATTTAAATTGTACTCAATTTTTGTTGCAAACATGATTTAATTCAATATAAAATTTGTGTTTTGTAAATTTTTGTTAAAAAATTTTTTGCGAATTTTTGTTAGAAGTTTTCGAATCAATTATGTAAGGGAATTTTCGTACTAAGATTAGCAAATGCTTGTAAAAAAGGTTATTTTTAGCGAGTTTTCTAGAAAAAAATTGTCAAGCAGATTTTTGTGTAAAAATGCTTTTGGCCGCGGACAGTCTATTTTTTGTGTAAATTGCTTGGATGACACCGTTGGGCACGTAAATCCTACCAGTTTTGCTTTTCAAAAAATAATTCACTAAGCTATAAAAGTATGCAAAACAGAAGATACTGTTAATTTATTTAACTGCCAATAACAAATGGCGGCGCCGCGAACTCACAACACTCTCACAACAACTGCATTCCGAAAATTCGTTAGTTAAATCTGGATTTTTTTGTTTTAAATTACTATGTTCAGTATAAAATGCCGATTCCACTACTGTCTGTTCTTTTATCTTATTATAAGAAAAAAGTCTGAGCCCAGCAAGTGCGTTATGGTAGTGAATTTTCATAGAAATGATCTGGCACCAAATAATTTTTGATAACTTTTAGAAATATAAATTTTGGTATATACTTTCCTTTTAATATCGTTAACTTATGTACCAAATTTGGTTACCATAGCCTTTCTATTTTTTGAGAAGAAATTTTTTTTTCGAAAGGAAACCTAAAATTTTTCCGGAAAACCTTCTGAAGATTAAACAGGAAATTTACAGTTATTCTGACAGCACCTCCCTGACGCTGTTTTACGTTATTTTGATTACGTTATTTTGAAAGTTCAAGTTATAAGACTTCAGATATTAGATTGCTGCATAAAAAATTCTGCTGGTTCAGAGAAAATTTTTTATATAGACTGACCAGTCACCAAGTGGGATCAACTATGAGTGCCTGACATAGGTTCACAGACTTCAATAAGAGGGGGGAAGCTGGAGAAAATGAGTGGTACCTCCCATCAATGGTTATATCTCAGGTGGATTTTGTTGTTCTAAAGTTGGGTGAGATAATTTATCCCATATGTCGATACGCTGAATTAATTTGACGGAAACTTCTTCAAACAACAATTTAAAACGCAAATTGGCTCAAATAAAATTCACTGCCAATTGACTCAAAATTCGGTGATACTCAGGAACTCATTCTGATTAACGTAAGAAATGTCTCAGGTCGTAACAAAGAACCACAACTTAACTCGCGTTTTTATGCTAAATACGACTTTTATTTAAACTCTAAAACCGTTTAAATTACTTTAAACAATCACTGACAATCATTATTAGATAGTATAGATAACAGAAAGGCCTTTATCGCCCATTTTTAAGATAAAGTTTAACCACCGCAATTGAAAGGTGTTTACGCGGTAACGTGCCAGTGTCGACTCTCCCGAGCTAACGTCTGTTTTCGTTGAGATTCAAATTCGCTTCTCCTTACCACATACGTCCCTCGCCAATAGTTCAAGGTTTTGCTGGAAATATCTGTTCAACACTCAAACTGTTGTTCTTAGGTGACATCATCGATACGGAGAAACCAGACCAAGTCGCAAAGATATTTTTTTCTTGGAAATATTGTTCCAGCAAAATGCGACGCAATTTTCCTTGAAAAACATATATTGAACTTTAACATACAAATTAGAAATGCAGTAAAGGGGTTTGCGGTACTTGAAGATTTAGCGACTTTTCATCAAAATAACATTTGAAATCCAAAACTTGAAGTATTTAATATAGATAGGGTTTTTGGTGTTATTTAGATACTTGGGGGCTTTCTAAGTGTTTTTAAACCAGTAATGATTCCAGATAACAGGTGAATCGTTACAAAACCCAGATTTAATTTAAATTTTACATAAATCGGGATCATCCCAAAAACCATAAATGCACATAACTCTTATTTTGTGGCTTTTGAAGTGATTTTGCTTTTTGTTTCAGTTTCCAACCACAAGGTCCACCCTCGGTTTATATTCTAAATGTTTCGGCACAATCCCTTCAAAATATTTTTAAGTTTGCTCAACTGTGCTCTGAGTTCCCAGCAGTTTGGAAGGTAGCTACGTTACGCCGAGTACACAAAAATTTTATACCTTCAAGATACCACCTCTTTTCATTTTATACACCTTTACCTTTGAGAGGGTGCTATATAGTCATATCTGCTGGCGCGTCAAAAGCGGAGTTTGTTAGGCGCAACATGAATTTATTGCGAAAACATACTACAATTTTTCATTTAGATAGTTACAATATACTGCTTGAGCAATTGATGGTGGTGATCAGGTAGACGTAGTGTATACAGATATGTCAAAGAATTTAAAGGAAGTACTCCACTTTTATTGATTCAAAAAATGCCTTTTTCGGATTCCCCGAAGATTTGGGTAACTTTTTTATTTATATCTTTCGAACAGGGTGCAATTGCTTAATTATAACAATTAAATGTATAAGTTTTTATTTGCCACCTGCGGTACACCAAAGGTCCCTTGCTCTTCATCCTTTATATTCATATTTATTTTGAAAATTATGTTTCAGGAGGTAATCCTCCGATAATTTAATGTTCTCTAGGGTTCGTTTTTCTAAGGAAATCTTGGTGCTGCAGGAAAAAATTAACGCTTGCTCTAGATGGTCTTCGACGAGTGAAGATTAAAACCTGTGATGATCATTGATAAAGATGGTTTGGAGCAACCAATTCACTAAAAGGCATTTTTTTAGGACTGGCGATCGTTTCGTTAACAAAGTTAGCGTCATCAAACGGATGAATAAATTAATGAATAAATTTATTTATCCCTCTGAATCGATAGGTTTTAGTGTAGCAATCATTTATGAGATATTTTATTTTCTGTTAGTATCCCTGTGGTTGAATTATTTTGTAGGGATAGTTTTTTTAATTAAAAAACAATAATATAGGATTAAAAATCTCAAAAACAATATGTGAAAAATATCATAGTAGAGGTATTTTCACGGAATTAAACACAGAATAATGAATTTAATCACAAAGGACAATAGTATCGTAAACATACATGAACTGCGAACTGCAGTTTTCCCTTGGCAGAACAAATTAAATTAATTGAAAGATAGGGTGAGGTTTGTCGCAGTAAAGAAAAATAAGTAGCCTGAAACATGCTAAAATAAACGGCGACGAAACTCGTTCCCGTTCTGTGTTCATTTTCCACTTCAGCTTGATGAATTTTCCCGGTCTGTATTATTTTTAGCCAACTTTTTAATAAAGAATAAGTTTAATTGCTAACTGCAAATAACAATCAGCACATTCAGATAATTAAATTTTCTAAATTATCGGCAGGCGAACAGTTACTTCTACATATAATATAAAAAAAAACAGAACATCATAGGAAAAATGCAGCTGTGACTCACATATATTTTATAAAAGAATATACCGTATTTAATAAGTAGCTGGGTGGCTATATCTAGAAGATACGTTTGTTTTAAATTCGCGCGTACAATAATATTAAAACCAACACTGTTCCTCATTCCCACAAAGAAATATTACAATTGCACAAATATACATTATGCGAACACAGAATAAACAAGAAATAACTCAGGAAGTAGACGAAGTTGGTATTTGTTTGGGAGTTTTAAATTTGCAATTAGTACTTATCATTACTCTACCTAACACAAAAAATGCACACAGCACAAACACACACACACACAAACATATATATATATATATATATATATATATATATATATATATATATATATATATATATATATATATATATATATATATATATATACATATATATATATATATATATATATATATATATATATATATATATATATATATATATATAAGTCAAGGCATTCGACCTTTTAGGGCAGTTAAAGCAATTACGAAAGTCCTTGGTTATACTGTGCTTTATGTATTTCGTGTCAAATTGACACTTCAACAGTAGCCAACAAAGAAGAGGCGTATTTACATAGTCATTTTGTTAAGAACATAGTTAGACTATTTAAAAACGTCTGTACGCAGCAAGTGCGATATGGTAGTGAATTTTCATAAAAATGTTTTTAATGGCAAACCTCTTTTTTAATCAAAGCAGTCATCAAATTTGTCTAAATATTTTTTGCACAAAATTTTTCTAAAAGAATACACAAAATTCAAATTATATACCTAATCTGTAGTTAAAATTGAAAATAAAATAATTTGTTTGCACGAAAATCCATTAAAACCTTATTTTTGACGAATTTCGTTTATAAAATTTTCCATCAATTGAATAATTTTTCATACAAAAATTCTGAAATGTTTCTTCAGAGAAAATTGTATAAGAACATTCGCTAATAAAAGAACATTTTGTACAAGAAAATTCTCTAACAAAAATAAATTAAATAAATAAAATACTGGTCCTATTTTCCTGGCCAACCAACCATTCCAAGTTTCTTACCCACCTACCAAAATATAATTTTTCACAAAAATTTTTTCGACGACACAACAAAAATTTCAGGAAAATTTGCAAACAATTTTTCAAGAGAATCCGTACACATTTTTTTACAATACGTTATGAAACAGTTATCATTAATTACCAAACTTTCACAAAAAGATCTTACAAAAAATGATTTCTACGAAGCACAAAAACACAACAATTACGGCGAAAATTAGCTAAATATCTCTTTACACAAAACTTGGCGAAAAGAATACATAAAAGTCAAATTATATCCTTAATCTGTAATTAAAATTAAAAATAAAATAATTTGTTTGCACGAAAATCCATTAAAACCTTATTTTCCATGAATTTCGTTTAAAAAATGTTCCAACAATTGATTAATTTTTCATACAAAAAC
This sequence comes from Tillus elongatus, assembly GCA_964006375.1. Lineage (NCBI taxonomy): Eukaryota > Metazoa > Arthropoda > Insecta > Coleoptera > Cleridae > Tillus > Tillus elongatus. The sequence continues at coordinate 130,456,700 of OZ023269.1, forward strand.
TTGCAACAAAGGTTTCCTCAAAGAAAATTCATTAAAATCATTTATCAAAACGTCGCTTTTAAAAGAACAGTTTGTAAAAAAGAATTAACTAATAGAAATAGAAATAAATTAAGTAAATTAAAAAATATTCAAAACTTGATCTAAATACAGACCGAGATACTTTTTCTGGGGCTTCACAGAGAAAATTATTTTACCTGTGGATGCTGTAAAAATTAAATCCGGTTGTAGAGAATAAAACAACGTCTTCTCATGTCACAAATCTTTATCTCTTTTTTTAAAATATCTTCCGTTGGTCGAAACACGATGATAACATGGGTGCGGGCCGGGCGTCGCGTTGCGGTGAATCTTAACCGCAGAAACCGTACAGAGTGCGTCCCTGTCTCTTCAGCGCATAGACGACGTCCATGGCGGTGACGGTTTTCCTCTTGGCGTGTTTGGTGTAGGTGACGGCGTCTCTGATCACATTTTCCAGGAAAACCTTCAACACACCCCTTGTTTCTTCGTAGATGAGACCGAAGATACGTCTCACACCTCCTCGTCGTGCCAATCTGCTGATGGCGGGCTTCGTGATGCCCTGGATGTTATCGCGCAAAACTTTGCGATGACGCTTGCCCCCCCCACCCCCCTTGACCAAACCTTTCCAGCTTTACTGCGACCAGTCATTTCCAAATATCTCTGCAACAAACGAACGACGACGTAATAATGCCTATGTTAACTGTGGCACTGCTTTACCAACTAAGGGCAAGAACAACTACTATAAAACTTGAATTAAAAGTCTACTGCTTATCTTTGATTTTCAACAAAAAGTCGTTAAAAAATATATTGTAATTACACAATTTGATCGGATAACGTTATAATGGAATCAAAGATGAAAAAAGTAAAAAGAAAGTTAAAAGAGAAATTCAGTCAACGGTGAGATTTGAACCCGCGTCCCTTCGCTCATCAGTCAGGGATCCTAACCGTTACAGTTCATTGCAGTTTCTGGAAAACTGCAATGAAAAAGGGTAGATAACCGATAATGGTCTTAAGTTATTTAGTTGTAATATGTAAGGTCTTTAAAGGCAGATTTTGCAGTTATTTTAACAAATGCGAAGAGTAGCATAAGTCTAGAACATTATAATACACATTTTATGTAATATTCTCCATTCATAAACAGGAATAGTTATACAAGTTTTTACGTTTGAAATCGCCAGTTTTACATTTACAGGACAAAATCATAAAATTCTCAAAGTAGTCTTTCTGGTACTTCTTGAACTTTTTGCGCCATGAAAAGATAAGCGTTGTCTGTTATATTTAATAGATTTTGTTTAAGACATACAAAGTTTTGGTATTATGTCTTCTCCGACTTTTAGTCGCACTAAAATTTTGCTTCATTAAGTGCCTATAACGTTTTTTCCTTTCAACATGGAAACCTACATTTTGGTGCAGAGTCTGTCTTTTACAACATAAATCATCCTGACAGATATGGTTGCCATAGCTTTGTTATTTCTAGAGATAAGAATTGTTTCCAGAAGAAAACCTTATATTCTCCCTGAAAATTTGCTCAGATTTTGCTGGCTAACGAACTTATCCAAGCCACTTGCAAAAGGAATTTACTCAACAAATTTTATTAAAATCGGCCCTTTTTTGAGTTAGCGGTCTGATATATATATATATATATATATATATATATATATATATATATATATATATATATATATATATATATATATATTATATATATATATATATATATATATATATATATATATATATATATATACATATATACATATATACATATATATTTACTTACTTACTTATTTACTTATTATCATAAATCGTACAACATGTCTACACAATAAGCTTGAGGCTTGTGCTGTATATTAACATAATTTAATAAAATTCCATCAAAAACTGCTTTAAAACTTCATCCAAATGTAACATACTTCTAATTTTGACATACCAAATTTGTTTGGCTTCTACTATATATATATATATATATATATATATATATATATATATATATATATATATATATATATATATATATATATATATATATAAACATATAAAAATTGAAACTAACCCCGGATATGTGTTCTAGGGGGCCTAGTTGGCGCTAATTTGAAGAAATTTGTCAAAATTCAAAAGTCGAGATCTCCTCATTAGTTAACTTTTTTAAGAAAATTCATTGAAATATTGATGTAATTCACAAATACGGCATGCTTAACCTCGTATTAATTTCTCCTTGACGGAATGACAGTTGAAATTTGTTATATATAATAAAAAATAAAAGTGCCGAGAAATTTGAAATTATATGTAAATCGCACTGTATAATTTCTCCATACAAAAAAGTAAATTTAGTGATAAAAGTTGAAAAGTTAATAATACAAATTGCGGTTTATCAAAAGATAGGAGAACTACCTGAATTGCTATCAGTGGCGCCATCATAAGATATGATTTATGATAAGCCTAATAACCACAAGGCAGGCGTAGGCATTTTCCGACAATCCGGGCTAAGAGAACCTCTAAGTCTAAGCAGAGACCGGAGTCTGAAGTCCGGTGGCTAGAACTTCCAGCTCCCTCAGATAGGTCAGATGGGTCAAGCCCCTTGCGATTTTAACCTTATTATGTGCTATTATGTGTGAAAGTGCGGGTTGGTAAGTTCGGTTTTGGCTTGGACTTACTAGTTATTGTATGCTTCCACTCCCTAATTCGATGCCTTGTGCCACACTCAATTTATCACCAAAGTGTTGATCTGATGTAATCTTAATTATCGTGGTCAACCACAGGGGTTAGGCAGTTTCTATGAAAAACTCACTTCCAGTCGATAATTATTAGAGACCTGTTAATTAAGATAGCCGTAAAAGCGTAACGCGCATTAAGGGGCATTAGATGAGCGACTCTTAGATGGAAAATGATGCAGTCGTTTACTAAATTATCTGTAAGCACATCGTGTCAGCCTTGTGCGAGATGAGGCGTCCATTTGGTAGGAATGTGGCTTTTTTCTTTTTCACAGACGTGCCCTACATATTACTGTATTTTTACTGAGTTCTAACAAGCTTCACTAACCGTATAGTTGCACAATTCTATCCTGAATGTTGTCACAATAGAATACGTCTTTGCAAAAATGCGTTAAAATAATGGTAGAAAGTACACAAAATGAAATATGTTTATATATAATAACCCAATTCGTCACAACATAGTCTTTAGACCTCACGATCATTTCGCTAACAAAGTTAGTGTCATCAGAGGGATGAATAAACCAAGCGAATACAAATTAGTACTGCTATGTTTTTTTTTTAATTCAACAACACACCACGAGGGCTTACAGCCTAAATACTATCGTACCGTGGGGGTCGAAAAGAAGGAAAGAGGCAACTTGTTAATTCTGGACTTGAAAGTTTGGAGGTTCGTAGGAGAAGGGAAAACATGTGCCGGCAAGGAATTCCACAACTTGGAAGTCCTCCGGACAAAAGAGCGGGCATAACAAGATGTTCTTTGTCTCGTGACCTGGACATTAAAAAGGTGCATTCACTCTGTTCCCCTGGTAGATCTTCTGGGGCAGCAGGTGTAGGAACTATGGAAGAAAGCTCCTCTGAGCAGTGCCCGTGCAGATAATTATAACAGAGAGAGAGAGAAGTCATCAACGGCACGTCGGTGAACAAGCGATGGCATCATTTGGGTGAGGGTAGGGTCACCGATGAGACGTATAGCTCTCTTCTGAATGGAGTCCAGGATAGCGAGTGTAGAAGCGGCAGCGGCACCCCAGATGTGGGAGCAGTGTTCGAGATTTGACCTTATTTATGAAGTATATAAGGTATAGAGATTTGCTGGTAAAAAGTATTTGCGTGCTCGAAAGAGGAAACCTAATTCCTTAGCAGCCGCTTCTGCAATTGATGTGACATGTTGGTACCAATTGAGATTTCGATCCACAGAAATGCCACAAGTGAAAAGGACTCATTACTTTGAATAACTTGGTTTTTCATTGCGATGGGTCTAGGGCTGGTGTATATCTTATGAGATAGAAGCAAGACTGAGATTTGGTGGAGTTGAGTTGTACCAGATTTCTACTTCCCCAGTCTAATATTTTTAGAGATCCACAGAGACAGTACCCTCCATGAGTCTGCGATCCTCATCTAATTGGGCTAAAGATACAGGCTTAGAATATTGTATATTTGAGTGGAGGCTGCTGTCGTCCGCGTTACTGTGAGCTGGGTTGGATGTGCTAGAGAGGAGGTAATTGATGTGGAGAAGAAACAATGGGGGCTAAACCTGAACCTTGAGGGATCTGTTAGTTGACAAGAATTTGCGAAGAGCGTCCTCTAAGAAGGTATACAGACAAACTCCCACTGCTTAGTCAAATATCCTTGTAATTAAAATTCCATTGACTGTTCTGTACAGCTGCGTGTCGTTATTCCATATTTATTTTAAGAAAGCGACACTGATTATTAAGATAAATAGAAATAGCTATATATATATATATATATATATATATATATATATATATATATATATATATATATATATATATATATATATACAGCTTGCCCGCTAATATATATAAGTCCTTTGAGGTTGGTACCTTCCCAAAGATATTTATAGAAAGAATTATAAAGCCATTATTCAAGAGTGGTCATATACCCGACCTGACTAATTATAGGCCTTTATCATTAACAACAAATTTTGCCAAAAAAAAAAATTTTTTTTAAATTGAAAATGAAAAGGGTAACAGATTACTTGACTAAATATAGTGTTTTGTCGGGCAGTCATTTTGGATTCAGAAAAGGTAGGTCAACTGATAATGCTAGGGCTACCCTGGCCCAGTATATATACGACGGGATAGATAACCGGGAACCATGCATGGGTGTCTTTATAGATCTAAAAAAAGAATTCGATACCGTGGACCATTTGATGCTGCTAGACTCTCTGGATGCAATAGGCATTTAAGGCATTCCATTAAAAATATTGAAGGACTATCTGTATAACAGAACATAAAGAATAGGAATCGGTGATGCATTTAGCGAGTAGAAATCTGTGACTTTTGGCGTTCCGCAAGGTTCTGTGTTGGTGCCCCTATTATTCATTATTTATCTGAACGAATTGCTTCTCCTTGACTTTGGCGGTAGTATCATAAGTTTTGCTGATGATACAGCTATATTTTCTATGGACAATGTCAAGTTTAAAAACGAAAGTAGAAAAGGTACTTTCTAAAATAATGCATTATTTTGCTGACAGGGAGTTGACAGTAAACGTTAAGAAACATATTTCTTGCTATTTGCGTCGTATACCAATAATCTGCCGGATTATTGTGAACTGAGTGTGGAGAATAATTATCAGTGCCAAAAGAGTAAAATAAAGATGACATCCACATATAGATGCTTGGGTATATACTTGTATCAGCATTTAAGATGGGATAGTCCAATATATAATTTGACTAGGAAGGTACGGTTCCTGACATGCAGGTTCAATAGATTTTGTCAGATATTTACCATACCACAGCTGTTTCTTTTATATAACGTTTTAGTAAAACCACATTTAATATATGTGATACTTTTTTGGGGTGGTGATACAAACAATTATATATGCATGTTGGAAAACGTACAAAAATGGATTCTCAAATCAATACTTACAAAGAATATTACATATCCAACAGAGAGCTTATATACTGAGTCCGGTGTGCTTGATATCACACAGTTGTTTTGGTTTTCGCTTTTAAGTTGGCAACATCGAAACATAAATCAAAATATAGGTATAAGCCATGAGTATTTTACCCAAAGATTTATAATAAAATACCAAGCGAATATAAGAGAATAATAAATTGGCTAATTTAAATGATAGAAAAGGGTCTCAACATTTTCTATCCCTGTTTTAATTAGCAATGACTTTTATAGCATAAATTAGCAGTATAATAATGATTCTAGTAACTAATTACGAAACCAGACTGTTCTAATATCTTCTTTTGAACTTGTGTCCTACTGCCCTATCACATATTACCCTGTGCCCTTTGAGCGTCTGTCTTCTCGTTGCGACACACTTACTAGAAAGCTTGTAACGTTTCTTTTCTTATAGCGTCCTGGTTATATAGGGATTTAAGATGATATTGGAAACTGCATGCACAATTTAGGATATTGTCTAATTTTTTCTTCAAATTACAGTAAAAATAATATAAATATATTCATAAACAGAATTCAGATAGTCATGCTACTTTGCTATTGATTGATTCAATTATATACCGATGGCTAAAAGCTTTGGCAGGCTTTAAGTTATGGTGGCGGACAATTATGTTTTACATGAAAAAAGTCTGCTTGCGTATATATTTTTTATTTAATATGTTTTACCAGAAAACATTCTGTTTATTAAAACCTCTGTTAAATTAGATAATTAGTGTCTACATCAGCTTTGGCGAGTACATGATTTGTCTATCGCAGCAATTTGTTCTAAGTTCCCTGAGAAAAGTGTCCACAGTTTAAAATTTTTGTGATCTGGTTTTATCTGTTCAAATATTGGTCAAAATTGAGCATCGGTGTTGCAAATTTAGTTTTGAAACGTAGAGGTATATATTTGGGTGAGTTGAATAAAAAGGCTTTTTCTTTCCAAACAAATATTTGATTCCTTGTCCCGACGCGTTTCGACCTTTTTAACTGGTCATCCTCAAGGGAATCAGGAATTTACAGTCAGAAAAACTGAGTTTTCCGGTGGCCTACTTCTGCGAGGGTACAATACAGGATATAGAAGATAAAATGAGGCGACAAAAAGTTTTTTTTTAATTTCAACAACACACCACGAGGGCTTACAGCCTAAATACTATCGTACCGTGGGTGTCGACAAGGAGGAAAAAGACAACTTGTTAATTCTAGACTTGAAGGTTTGGAGGTTCGGGGGAGAAGGAAAAACATGTGCCGGCAAGGAGTTCCACAACTTGGAAGTCCTCGGGACAAAATAGCGGACATAACAAGATGTTCTATGTCTGGTGACCTGGATAGTAAAAGGGTGCATTCGCTTTGTTCTCCTGGTAGATCTGTTGGGGGCAGCAGGTGGAGGAACTATGGAAGAAAGCTCCTTTGAGCAGTGCCCGTGCAGATATATATAAAAGAGAGAGAGAGAGGTCACCAACATTACGTCGGTCGGCAAGGGATGGCAGCCTTTGGGTAAGGGAAGGGTCACCGAAGCGACGTATAGCTATCTTTTGAATGGAGTCCAGGATAGCGAGTGTAGAAGCGGCAGCAGCATCCCAGATGTGGGAGCAGTATTCGAGGTTTGGTCTTATTTGTGAAGTATATAAAGTATAGAGATTAGCTGGTGAAAAATATTTGCGAGCCCGGAAGAGGAAACCTAATTTCTTAGCAGCCGCTTCTGCAATTGATGTGACATGTTGGTGCCAATTGAGATTTCAATCTACAGAGATGCCAACAAGTGAAAAGGACTCATTACTTTGAATAACTTGGTTGTTTATTGTGATGGGTCTAGGGCTGGTGTATCTCTTATGAGAAAGAAAGCAAGACTGTGATTTGGTGGGGTTGAATTGTACAAGATTTCTACTTCCCCAGTCTAATATTTTTTGGAGATCCGCGGAGATAGAACCCTCCATGAGTCTGCGATCCTCATCTAGTTGGCCTAAAGAGAGAGGCTTAGTGTATTGTATATTGGAGTGGAGGGTGCTGTCGTCCGCGTAACTGTGAACTGGGTTGGATGTGCTAGGGAGGAGGTCATTGATGTGGAGAAGAAACAAAGTAGGGGCTAAAGCTGAACCTTGAGGAACTCCTGCATTAATTGGATACAGTTTAGAGGAATGGCCATCCACGACAACAGAAATGCTCCGGTTGGAGAGTAAATTTGCTGTCCAGGTACAGAGTTTTGGTGGTAGGCCATAGGCCGGTAGTTTATTAAGCAGCGCTGCGTGCCAGACCTGGTCGAATGCATTGGATATGTCTAAAGCGACAATCTGGGATTCACCGTGTAGTTCCATAGACTTGTTCCAAGAATGGGTGTGTTCGCTCCTCGTATAGTGTAAAAGCAGTGGAATTTATAATCTTTATTTTGCGATAAGAAGAACAGACCAGAATTCCACGAATCGTCAAGAAGAACACAACTTAAGTAGTCAGCAACGCAAAACCGCGATATCGTATAGTACCGCTACCTTAAAATTATATGTGTGGGTGATACAGTCAAACCAGCCTTAACAAATCCATTAAACGCACCAGCAACCCAGGATAGCCTTTTCCGGGACACGCACGAGTTTCTGTGAGTCCAGTACTCGACAAGAGAAGAAATTCACAAAGGTAAGTGGCTTTTTGGTCATTCACGAGTTTGCATCAATTTCCACTGCTTTTGCCCCTTCTCTTTTCATTAAAAACCGTTACTTAATTAACAAACGCAAATTACAGTCCACTTTGTTCGTAATAGCCCGCTTAACGCCTATTTCTTCGCCCGCTCTAGCCCATTTCTTGGTCCTTCTCAGCCGGATAGTTTTTTTGTCTCGGAAATAATACGCAAGTAAATTTGGCTATTCAACTTTGTTAATTTTGAAAATAACTAAAGCGCGCTGGTTTAGCTGTATTCAATTCAGATTTTAAATTAATTTCCCGCAATTTTCATGTATATATCGCTAGAACCTTTATAATTATAGAATTTTTAAAAGTTATTTTCTTATCGCAAGAATCCGCCATTCAGTTAAATTTTGCTTTATTTTGAACAACGAGCACGGCTTTAGGAGTCGACGCATATCATTTCACGCATATATCGCTCTTTGCTTCTGTTTCATTCTTATCAATTTGTACCTGAATAATTCTTTGTTTCACATTGGTACGTATATCTGTTATATTTCCATATACGAGGCCTATTCAATTAATATCATGACTGACACTAAATTAAGGAAATACAAAAACCAACGCAATATTCAGCTATCTGAAATAGACACATTGTCTTCTCTAGCCCAGAAAGCCCAGTCAGATGTTTCGCTTTATAATTTACTTAGGGTTAGATCTTCCGAAATCGACTATTTAAGGGAACAGTTTATTCAAACGCACGAAAATATCGTTTCTGTAATTTTAAGTAGTGAACATGGAAACGCTTCTGATGAAAACACTATTTACGCTGGATTTATGGACGCTTATTTTGAAATTAAAGCCATTTGTTCTAGGTTATTCCCTGACAATAAAACAAATGTCCAGGAAATTCTAAATTCAAATACAGCTGGTCTTAATGAAGGTGCTAAAGCAAGGCTAGCTAAAATAGAAATTCCTAAATTTAGAGGTGACTATAAAACCTTTAACACTTTTATCGATTTATTCAATGCCTTAGTACATGACTGTCCCGCATATTCCGACATTGAAAAGTTTCATTATCTAACTAGACCAGTAGAAGGCCCGCCGTTATCTCTAATAAGATCTTTGCCTCTGACCGCTGACAATTATCAGATAGCTTATAATACATTAGTCACTCGTTATTCTAACAAACGTCTGCGTGCCCAAGAGCACTGGCATGCTATAGATAGCATTTCGAAATTTAATTCTGATGACCACGTCAATATTCGCAATTCGCTAGACATTATTTCGGAAAATCTTTCTGCTTTAAACACTTTAGGCTTTCCTACAGACCAATGGGACTTTGTTATGTTTATGTTGGTGTCAAAACGCCTTGACAGGAACATGTTGACGAAATTTGAGTTAGACCACGCTTCCACCGAGGTCCCTACATTTACGCAATTGCTTGACTTTCTAAATAAATATTGTATCGCTGGTGATGCTATGAATCAGAAGTCATTCCTTTCGCACTCTCAAAAGAAATATTCTGACAAATCGCAAGCTAGACCAACGCCTCGAACTTCCGCTTTTTTCGCTGATAATTTAAATTGTAAATCTATCTTACATACTTGTGTGTTTTGCAAAGATTCTTCGCATTCTATTTATAATTGCTCCTCATTTTGTAATAAAACTCCAAAAGATCGCTATAATTTTGTTAAATCTTCTCGTCTTTGCCACAACTGTTTAAGTAGCCTACATTATCTTAACAAATGCAAATCTACCAGGTCCTGTCGCAAGTGTGGTCAGCGTCATCATACGCTCTTGCATTTTGATAAAAGCTCCGCGCCTATTCCGTCGCCAGTGTGTAATAACCCTTCCAGATCTCAAGTTCCTTCCGCTCCGCTCGACCAAGAGCAGGTCTTTGCTGCTTCTGGGATTGTATCTAATCAAACCACGGTCTTATTGGCCACTGCGCTGATTGAAGTTCTTGATAACCATGGAAATTATCAGATTATGAGATGCCTTTTGGATGGAGGTAGTATGATGTCTTTTATCTCGCAAAGGGCTTTTAAGCGTTTGGGGTTGCCTAAGCAAAACTGCATGTTTGCAATCAAAGGACTGGCATCTATGCAGACTTCTTCTCAGAGTGGTTGTGTAACGCTCACTGGAAGACCGGTTGGTCAAGATTCTTTCAATTTTACTGTCGACGCATTGATCTTGAACGCCATTTGTGATAATTTGCCAGCAACCGCTATTTGCTCTTCCAATTGGTCTCACATTCGCAATTTAAAATTGGCTGATCGCCATTTTAATCGTCCAGGTCAGGTCGATATATTGTTAGGAGCCGACGTTTTTTCTAAAATCCTTTTAAATGGACGCATTTCCGGTGGGGAAGGTCAACCTGATGCCGTCAACACCGTCTTTGGTTATGTGCTCATGGGTAAGATTGGCAACACAGTTCATTCTTCTGCTGTCTCTTCTTTCTTGTGCAGTAACTTTGAATCAAATCTCGATCGCACCCTTAGGGATTTTTGGGAAGTGGAAAGTGTTCCGACTTCGTCGCATCACTCTAATGAAGATATTTTTTGTGAACATCATTTTAAGACTAAAATATCTCGCTCTCCTTCTGGCAAATATATCGTTTCGCTCCCATTTAAATCTGAGTCGCTGCCTATTTTTCCTGGCATTCGCGACCTCGTCGTCCAAAGATTTCTTTCCCTGGAACGCCGCCTTGCTAGAAACATGGACTTGTATACCCAATATTCTGCTTTTATGAGAGAATATTTGGAACTAGGCCACATGAAACGTGTTCATGACAATAAAGATTCTCCCGACGCATATTATATTCCGCATCATTGCATTTTGAAACCAAATAGCTTGTCTACTAAACTCAGGGTAGTTTTTAATGGTTCGGCGAAACTTCCCAACCAAAGCTCTCTTAACGATTGTCTACATACTGGACCAAAACTACAACAAGATATTGCCACAATTCTGTGTCACTTTCGCCTTCATAATTATGTCTTGTGTGCTGACATCAAAATGATGTATCGTAACATTCTTGTCGACCAATCACAGCATGATTATCAAAGAATTGTTTGGAGATTTGCTTCTGATGAACCTTTGGTGGACTATAACCTGGTTACGCTTGTATATGGACTAACGCCATCCCCCTTTCTCGCGATACGCACTCTTCATCAGTTAGTGAATGACGAAGGGGGCTCTTACCCGCTAGCTTCTGCCGCCATTTTAAACGACACTTATGTTGATGATGTTGTAACCGGCTGCTCTTCTTATGAAGACGCAAAGCTTTTACAGTCAGAGCTGATCTCGCTTTTTGAACGAGGCGGCTTTGAGCTTAGAAAATGGTCTAGTAACTGTTCCGCATTACTTTCACATTTACCTCCGGAACATTTGTCGCAAAATCCGCTTATTTTTGGTTCACTGGCAAACGACACTCCTTTAAAAATTCTCGGTCTGCAGTGGAGTCCCTCTGAGGATACATTCTTTTTCTCAGTCTCGCCGTTGGGGAAACCCTGTACGAAACGCAACATGCTCTCGGAACTGGCCAGAATCTTTGACCCGCTTGGATTTCTTTCGCCTATTACTATTTTTCAAAAGATTCTAATCCAGTCGCTGTGGACTTCTAAATTAGATTGGGACCAAACCCCGCCCTCGCATATTGTTGAGGCTTGGAACCGTTATCGAAATGAACTCGGTTTACTAAGCAATTTACGCATTCCTAGAAAAATCCTTCCACCTCATTCTGGATGTGGTTATGAATTACATGGGTTCTGTGACTCTTCTGAAAAGGGTTACGCTGCCGTTGTTTATATACGATGCCTCCGCCCTGACAAAACAGTTTTTGTTCAGTTTGTTTGCTCTAAAACCAAAGTCGCTCCGGTTAAGAAACTAACCATTCCTAGGCTAGAACTGTGTGGTGCAGTTTTGTTGGCGAAACTCCTATCGTTTCTTCTGAACGTTTATCAGACTCGCATGACTTTCGAAAGAATTTTTGCCTGGTCAGATTCGCAAATCGTCTTGAGTTGGATAAAATCTTCGCCTCATCGTTGGAAAACCTTTGTGGCAAATCGAGTTGCCTACATTCACGAAAGGGTTTCTTCTGAATTTTGGCATTATATAGATTCTGCTAATAATCCCGCCGATATCGCCTCTCGAGGTGTTCATCCTTCTCAATTTCTCGCCCATGATATTTGGTTCAATGGTCCATCGCTACTATGTCGTTCTGAGCTGTCTGCCTGCTCCCCGTCTTCAGAGCTGCAGTCTGAAGAGGTCTCTGTTGAGGAAAGGACAGTTTCGCTTTTAACATTTACAGGTGAAGAAAATCTGCTTGATGATTTGTTAGAAAATCATTCTTCTTTACATTACATACAGTCTATTTTGTCATACGTATTACGCTTCGCTTTTAATTCTAGACATTCTTCTATTGCGAAATTTGGACCGCTATCTCGGTTAGAGCTTCATGATGCTCTGACCCTTCTGGTCAAGCGCACTCAAGCGGTCTACTTTGAAAAGGAGTTATCTAGTAAAAAATTCCCTAAGTCCTGGAGAAAACTCGCCGTATTTCAAGACAGTACTGGTCTTTTGCGTGTAGGTGGTCGCTTGACTCACTCAAGTTTGTCTTATGAGCGAAAGCATCCGCTCTTACTTCCACAAAAGTGCCGACTCACGGTGCTTTTAATTGAACAATACCATAAAAGGTATCTTCATATTGGCCCTCGCACTCTTCACTTTTTGTTGTGTCAGAATTTTTGGATTTTGTCTGCAAGACGTGCCATAAACACTGTTATTTCGAAATGTATGCCATGTTGGAAAATAAAGCCTCAACCTTATCAGCCACCTATGGGTGACTTACCCCTTTCTCGAGTTTCGCAAGTCAAACCATTCTCGCATACTGGGGTAGATTTTGGTGGTCCATTCGCGATCACTATGAATCGATACCGAGGTGCTAAAACCTCTAAGGCATATATTTGCCTCTTTGTGTGTTTCGCGACTAAGGCTATACATCTAGAACCTGCCTGTAGTCTTTCGACTGACGCTTTTCTCGCTGCCCTCCAACGATTTATTGCTCGTCGTGGTCGATGTGATAATCTCTATAGTGATTGTGGTACAAATTTCGTTGGCTCCGCCAAGGAGCTTAAACGCATTTTTTCTGATGCAACTGCTAGGGAAGGAATCCATTGGCATTTCAACCCCCCTTCTGCACCACATTTCGGTGGTCTTTGGGAATCTGGTATCAAGAGTGTAAAATCTCATCTCTCTCGTGTTGTTGGCCAACAAATCCTATCGTACGAAGAATTCTACACTGTCCTGACGCTTATAGAATCTGTCTTGAACTCCCGACCTTTAAATCCCATGAGTTCGGATATCGATGACATTCACGCTTTAACTCCTGGACACTTTCTTCATATGGAGCCAGTTTCTACGCTTCCAACTCCCGATTTGTCGTCTGTCCCCTTAACTCGTCTGTCAAGATGGCAACTTCTCCAACGTATGCACCATGATTTTTGGATTCGCTGGCACAAGGAGTACCTTCACACCCTACAACAACGAAGCAAGTGGCTTGACGCTGGTGCTCTTCCTACTATTGGGGCGATGGTGGCCGTGAAAGCTGAAAAACTTCCGCCTTCTAAATGGCTACTAGGTCGTCTATTGTCTCTAATTCCTGGTCCTGATGGTGTCGTAAGAGTTGCTATTGTAAAGACCTCGAATGGTATCCTTCGTCGCCCTTTGGTGAAGTTGTGCCCGTTGCCAACTAATGACTAGTAGTAGTAGTATTTGTTTCTAATTTAATTTAATTTTTATTTTAAGTCTTTTTATTGTTTTGTGGATTCTTGCTAACCGGGATAATCATTTATTTTGTTTCTTGTTCTCTTTTTTCTTATCCGCCGCATGTTATCGCTTCTCCTTCGCGTTAATTATTTTTTTTTTGTGTAGAAAAATGTCTTGCTTATAGCAGCCATTTTGGCCGGGCGGGATGTTCGCTCCTCGTATAGTGTAAAAGCAGTGGAATTTATAATCTTTATTTTGCGATAAGAAGAACAGACCAGAATTCCACGAATCGTCAAGAAGAACACAACTTAAGTAGTCAGCAACGCAAAACCGCGATATCGTATAGTACCGCTACCTTAAAATTATATGTGTGGGTGATACAGTCAAACCAGCCTTAACAAATCCATTAAACGCACCAGCAACCCAGGATAGCCTTTTCCGGGACACGCACGAGTTTCTGTGAGTCCAGTACTCGACAAGAGAAGAAATTCACAAAGGTAAGTGGCTTTTTGGTCATTCACGAGTTTGCATCAATTTCCACTGCTTTTGCCCCTTCTCTTTTCATTAAAAACCGTTACTTAATTAACAAACGCAAATTACAGTCCACTTTGTTCGTAATAGCCCGCTTAACGCCTATTTCTTCGCCCGCTCTAGCCCAGGGTGACAAAGGAAAGGAGGTCGGCAGTTGATCTGCGCTGACGGAATCCATGCTGACTGTCGTGGATTAGACTGTGTTTTCCAAGAAATTTCAGTAATTAAGAAATTTTAGTAATTGTTAACTTAAACATTAAGCCAAAAAGTTAAAAGTTAGAACTCTCTAACTACACAGCTATCAAAGATTACAAGTACACAGTCATACACTATTAGATGCAATAAAATAAATACAAGTCAAATTGAACTGTAAGAAAAGCTAATTTGTTTTGAAATATAAAAACTCACAATAAATCTAAATCTAAAAACTCCTAAAAGTCTTAAGAAGTTTCAAAAAAAGGCTACCCTTTAGCAGGGTTTTAAGTTAGGCTGAATGAAATCGGAGCAAAAGCAAACAGCACAAACATTAGTAAGCCATGCAGCTGAGAAGAAACTTTCAGAGAATATTACAACCTATTAACCGAATGAGAGTGAAATCAGAAACGATTTTATTTAATGAAACATGAAAACGTCAAGATGGGGATCCAATTACTTGTCCATTATTAAACAGGACTAAAAAACTATACAGTTGAATGTCCAAGGAACACGCTTCAACTGTTGCTGTAGGATGGATCCATCGGCGTCAGAAGTGTTACTAACCCGAAAGGGGGCAACTTTTATTAAAAATAAGAACGAATTTTGGTTTTAACTTGCAAAAATTTTGATCAAAAAGACGTCTCCAGTGAAGACGGATACGAGCAGACCAAAACAGCAAGGCGCAAGATCGGCCTCGAGACCGAGAACGGAAATGACAACTGACAATTGACAGAAGTGACATATCGACTCGAAAATGCATAGACATAAGAATTAAATGACAGATCTGGACACCACAGAGCAAACCATCTGGTCTATTCGAATGGAGTATGGATTGGTGATCTGCTAGTTGACTATATAAGGTTGAGAAACTTGTGACGTCTGTATTGGAAACATTTAGTACATTTTTATTAGAACAATTGATATGTTTATAAATTTTCATCTCTTCAACAACGAACTGTTCAATGCCAAAATTGGAAGGGTGTAGAATTTTTGCATCGTTTTCTTTGTCGAGGGTGGCTTGACTCCCGACCATCTGATTTCTGAATATCCTTCCTCCGAGGTCACTATTCTTGGTGACTTCAATGTCCATAATAAGGAATGGCTAGGATCTTCAAAAACCGATCCACAAGGAAGAGCAGCGGAGGCCTTGGCAGTCAGCAATTATTTAGCCAATATGGTTCAGCAACCTACTTACTTTCCTCGCATCCCAACACACAGCTCAAATCCCTTGGATCTCCTTCTTACTACAAATCCTGACTGCTATAACATAGCAGTCACCGCCCCCCTGGGTCGCTCAGATCACGGCATGGTCACTGCTTCCTGTGCAATGCAACCCGAGGTCACACAGTCATCACACTCACGTATCGTTTGGCACTACAACTCCGCGAACTGGGACGAAATGCGAGATTACTTTTCCTCATTTCCATGGGCGTCTGTCTGCTTCTCTCATCCTGACCCCTCTGATATCTCTCAAAATGGTGAAACCCAGATTGTCGCTCTAGACATATCCAAAGCATTTGATCAGGTCTGGCACGCAGCGCTGCTTAATAAACTACCGGCCTATGGCCTACTACCAAAACGCTGTACGTGGACAGCAAATTTCCTCTCTAACCGGAGCATTTCTGTTATCGTGGATGGCCATTCCTCTAAACTGTATCCAATTAATGCAGGAGTTCCTCAAGATTCAGCTTTAGCCCCTACTTTGTTTGTTCTCCACATCAATAACCTCCTCTCTAGCACATCCAACCCAGTTCACAGTTACGCGGACGACAGCACCCTACTCCAATAGACAATATTCTAAGGATCGTAGACTCATGGAGGGTTCTATTTCCGTGGATCTCCAGAAAATATTAGACTGGGGAAGTAGAAATCTTGTACAATTCAATCCCACCAGATCACAGTCTTGCTTTCTTTCTCATAAGAGATACACTAGCCCTAGACCCATCACAATAAACAACCAAGTAATGAGTCATTTTCACTTGTTGGCATCTCTGTGGATCGGTATCTCAATTGGCACCAACATCTCGCATCAATTGCAGAAGCGGCCCTAAGAAATTATGTTTCATCTTCCAGGCTCGCAAATACTTTATATACTTCGCTGCCGCTTCTACACTCGCTCTCCTGAACTCCATTCAGAAGAGATATATACGTCTCATCGGTAACCCTACCCTGACCCAAAGGCTGCCATCGCTTGCCCACCGACATGCCGTTGGTGACCTCTCTCCCTTTTATAGATATCTGCACGGGCACTGCTCAGAGGAGCTTTCTTCCATAGTTCCTCCACCTGCTGTCCCCAACAGATCTACCAGGGGAACAGAGCGAATGCACCTTTTTACTGTCCAGGTCACCAGACATAGAACATCTTGTTATGCCCGCTCTTTTGTCCCGAGGACTTCCAAGTTGTGGAACTCCTTGCCGGCACATGTTTTTCCTTCTCCCCCGAACCTCCAAACCTTCAAGTCCAGAATTAACAAGTTGCCTCTTTCCTCCTTGTCGACACCCACGGTACGATAGTATTTAGGCTGTAATCCCTCGTGGTGTGTTGTTGAAATAATTTTTTAAAAATGACAACCAAAAATTGAAGCGCTGTTATGGGGTTGGTTTCTGCTTCTCAGGTGTTCTGAAATCCTCAAACTCAATGATCTCCCCGTCCTGCCGACATAGACTGTGTTGCAATCAGGTTCACCACACTTTAAACAATATACACCGGACCTCTTTAGAACTGGGATACTGTCTTTGTTTTGGATAAACAAACTTTTTACAGTGTTTGTGGATCTGAACGAGAATTTTCTATCTTGAGTGCTATTGTAACAGTATTGGTGATGGAGTCACAAAAAGTAAGCGGAAAATATGAAAGTCTCTATGATTTCTCCGGAAGCAGACTTGAACTCATTGACCTTAACAACTGGCGGTTTTTCTTATAGACTAATTTGTGTAATAGTAGAGGTGTACAAAAAATTGTGATGTGTTTCCTATATATTTGATGCTTCTTCTCTGCAGATTTGCAATGTTCCCAACAGTTTGAGAACCGCTGTTGTAGGTGGTAAAAAAAATAATAAACATTGGAAGCATAAGAATTTATGCAGCGTTATGTTCTGAACGGTTTCATATTTTCAAAGTAAACATCCAGTTATATAGCTCAGTTAAATTAAATATTCATCTCGGGTACATATAATTACATTACGGGTATAAATTTTGTACGAGTTTACTGCCACAAATTTTTCTACTGACTTGATTAAAATCTCTTTAATATTTTCTTTTCAATTAAACGAGGGTTTCCTAATTGTATTACAAAGATGTATAATAAGTATTTGAGTATATTAAATGAAGAAGAAAACCTATTTAAAAAGCACTCGCTAATACACAAGGAAATTTCAATTATGGATGAAATTAACCTCCTTATTATCAGCTATAATTAATTTTGTCCAATCTTGAGACAGTTTCTTTTATTTAAATGAGGTTAGCTGTTTTAAATTCAACTCTTTTCACTGAGGACTATTAAGTTTGACAAAGAAATAATTTTAACTGTCTAATATTCCATTTAATTTTTTGAATGCAGGAAAAACTCTCAAGAAGTTCCCTGGTTGACTTAGAGACATTTTAAACCAGAGCAAGTCCATCTAGACTATAAAGCAATTAGTGAAATGATAATTTGAGTAATCCGATAATGAAAAAACTTTATCGTCTCAAAAGGAATGCAACCTACATAAGGTAGAAGCAGTTATTTAATATAATGCATACAGTGTGTATTTCAAGGGCTTTTCCTGCACATTTTTCGCAAATAAATAAAAGGATAAAACTTAAATTTCCAGGAAAGCTAACAACACTTTGGAGAACCCAATTTTTTTTATTCAACAACACACTACGGGGGCTCACAGCCTAAATACTATCGTACCGTGGGTGTCGACAAAGAAGAAAGAGGCAATTTGTTAATGCTGGACTTGAAGGGTTGGAGGTTCGGAGGAGAAGGAAAAACATGTGCCTGCAAGGAATTCCACAACTTGGAAGTCCTCGAGACAAAATAGCGGACATAACAAGATGTTCTATGTATGGTGACCTGGACAGTAAAAGGGTGCATTCGCTCTGTTCCCCTGGTAGAGCTGCTGGGGGCAGCAGGCGGAGAAACTATGGAAGAAAGCTCCTCTGAGCAGTGCCCGTGCAGATATCTATAAATGAGAGAGAGAGAGGTCACCAACAGCCCGTCGGTGGGCAAGGGATGGCAGCCTTTAGGTGAGGGTAGGGTCACCAATGAGACGTATAGCTCTCATCTGAATGGAGTCCAGGATAGCGAGTGTAGAAGCGGCAGCGGCACCCCAGATGTGGGAGCAGTATTCGAGGTTTGGCTTTATTTGTGAAGTATATAAGGTATAGAGATTAGCTGGTAAAAAGTATTTGCGAGCCCGGAAGAGAACACCTAATTTCTTAGCAGCCGCTTCTGCAGTTGATTTGATATGTCGGTGCGAATTTAGATTTCGATCCACAGAAATGCCAGCAAGTGAAAAGGACTCATTACTTTGAATACCTTGGTTGTTCATTGTGATGGGTCTGGGGCTGGTGTATCTCTTATGAGATAGAAAGCAAGACTGAGATTCGGTGGAGTTAAACTCCAGAGGCATAACCCTCCATGAGTCTGCGATCCTCATCTAATTGGGCTAAAGAGACAGGCTTAGAATATTGTATATTTGAGTGGAGGGTGCTGTCATCTGCGTAACTGTGAACTGGGTTGCTGTGCTAGAGAGGAGGTCATTGGTGTGGAGAAGAAACAAAGTAGGGGCTAAAGCTGAACCTTGAGGAACTCCCGCATTAATTGGAAACAGTAGAGAGGAATGGCCATCCACGACAACAGAAATGCTCCGGTTGGAGAGAAAATTTGCTGCCCAGGTACAGAGTTTTGGTGGTAGGCCATAGGCCGGAAGTTTATTAAGCAGCGCTGCGTGCCAGACCTGTTCGAATGCTTTGGATATATCTAGAGCGACAATCTTGTATTCACCGTGTAGTTCCATAGACTTGTTCTAAAAATGGGTGACAAAGGAAAGGAGGTCGTCAGTTGATCTGCGCTGACGGAATCCATACTGCCTGTCGTGGATTGGACTGTGTTTTTCAATAACTTTTAGTAACTCGGTGTTAATATACTCTTCCATCACTTTAGATACGATTGAAAGGAGAGAAATAGGCCTGTAGTTGCTAGGAAGCACTTTGCATCCTTTCTTGGGGACGGGTTGTACTGGAGCAGTTTTCCAGTTAGTAGAAATATGCTTCTATTGTAAGATGTGTAACATAGACGAGTCAGGACAGGAGCAAGTTCTAGTGCGCATTTTTTGAGAACAATTGCTGGGATCTCGTCATGGCCAGAGGCTTTCCTGGTATTAAGAGAAGAGAGCATCTCTCGTACCTTTTTAGTTTTGAAAATGATATTTTATGTCATTTTATGCGCGATATTGGAGACTGTTGGGAATTGAACATTTGGAGGTGGGTTAACAGTAGAATTGCCGGCGAACAACGAGGCAAAAAGTTCAGCCTTGCCCACAGCGGTAGAAATAATTTCATCCCCTGAAACAAGAGGTGAGAACGTGCTCTTGCAGAAATTATTCCCAATAGATTTAAGAAGAGTCAAAAAGGGTTTGCTGCCATTGGAGCTTGAGAGGACTTTGTTTTTGATGTGGTTGTTAAACGAGTTTTTTGCCTCAGAAAGAATGCGGACATAGCGGTTTCTTGAGTCGTTAAATGCTTGACGTTCATCGTAACAGTTTTTTTATGCCTGACAATGGTTTCGTTAACACAGCTGAATAAATAGTTGACTTATCCCTCGATGAAGCTAACGACATTAATTATTGTTAACGAAACGATCGCCAGGACTTAAAATGTGTGGTGAATTGGGTTCTCCAAAGCGTAGTTATCAAATTTATAGCGAATAATTATGATTAAACTAAAAATTAAATTAATGACTAAAAGGAAACTTTAAATAGCTTCGACTCCGTCAATGAATCAAATTGACAAAAAAAAATAGATTGTCGATAGCCTTGCAGCTAAAGCTGTTATTGCAAAAAAAGAGCTTCCTAAACTTTCTTTTTCTCTGTGGTGGAGGTGAATGCTATTACGCATGCCAGTCGTTGGCTCATTTCGCAGCTCCAGTTCCATCCAGCTCTGTGGGATTCGCTTTTCCACAGGTCAGCACCATCCACTAAACACCGCCAACCTCTGCGTGGTTGTGCAATCGAATCACCTTTCAGTATTACTTCACTGCACCATACTCTTGTATTGCTCTAATATCTATCTGCCTCCTCTTTGTGTTTCATAATGTCTGAAACCACCCACTATGCGAAACAGGCCTGGCTTTATTCAGGCCAACTTCATCTTGTTCTTCTGTCTGTATTCTCAACCCTTTTAAAATATATGTACCCCTCTCTTCGTCTTCTTTCTTCTAATACTTACTGTCATCCATCATACATAATCTCCATACTATTGTCTTGCTCTAATATCTATCTGCCTCCTCTTTGTGTTTCATAATGTCTGAAACCACCCACTATGCAAAACAGGCCTGGCTTTATTCAGGCCAACTTCATCTTGTTCTTCTGTCTGTATTCTCAACCCTTTTAAAATATATGTACCCCTCTCTTCGTCTTCTTTCTTCTAATACTTACTGTCATCCATCATACATAATCTCCATACTATTGTCTTGCTCTAATATCTATCTGCCTCCTCTTTGTGTTTCATAATGTCTGAAACCACCCACCATGCGAAACAGACCTGGCTTTATTCAGGCCAACTTCATCTGGTTCTTCTGTCTGTATTCTTAACCCTTTTGAAATATATGTACCCCTCTCTTCGTCTTCTTTGCTTTTCAATATGTCTGCTCAATAAGTTTCCACTTTTCTTTGTCATCTAGCAGAGGCTTGACTGTGTTTTCGACAGGCACTTCTTCACCAATCTTATCCAAAGCCTTTCTTCTTATCACGTCCCATTTATTGCATATCAACACAGTATGCTCTCTAAGTGAAGATTCGAACCTGTGATGAGCACTGATAAGTACACTTGGAGAATATAAATCAACACAACAGATTTTAAAAACATGACTATGGTTTCACTAACCAAGTTAGTCTCATTAGAGAATAACTAATTAAGAAATATTCATCCTCTAACATTCGCTAACTTGGCTAGTGAAACGATTGCCAGGTTTTTTAAAATGTATTGTGGTGAATTCGGTTATTGAATTCTATGTCTCAAATTGTTCAAACAGCAAAGAATAATATAATAAACTATACAATTTTAGCTTTTTTCATCCTATATATCTTGTAATATATCGTCAACAATTACACATTTATGCGTTTATTGTAATTAAACTACTTTGATTGAAATATATTGTTGCACTGTATCCCATTCATCACGGGAAACTGTGGACAAATCGTTTACGTTGTACAATATTTACACAGGCTTTTTAAAAATATATTATATGACGAGTCAAATTTCAGCTGTTAGAGTCGTGTTTTTTACTTTAAACTTAATTTGAATGATCACAATTTTGCAAACTCATCTCTTTTTTAAAGTCACACGTCATGAAGGCAGACATATTCACTCAGCAGAGCCAGAATAAATTCCACTTGTCTGATATCATATCTCTGGCTAACTGTGGGACAAGTCCATGATATATTTTACTTTATACAGCTGAATTGCTTTAATTTATTTGAGACATTATTCAGGAGAATACTGTATTATGGAAATTTATCCTTTCCTATGTCATTTTATTAACAAAAAGTACACAGTACCCTAATAATTTTTGTCACCTCATACATTTTGATTGTGTCTAAAGATATTTGACTGACACTTAGCAAGAAGCATTAAAATTTGCCTTGGAAAATCTACCTGATCAAATAGAGGTTCAACTTTATTAATTTTCGGGAATTTTATAGAAAACGCTTGCTTTAGGTAAGATTACGACTGCAAATCTTCAAGAATCTCTCATCCTGACCTCTCTGATATCTCACAAAACGTCACCGAAATTATCCACGCTGGCATGTAATTATTTATTCCACGTACACAGAAAACCTCTTCAGCCACTTAAAAGCCCTGGTTCTCTAAATCCTGTAACAAGCCAGACTTGAAAAGGTCAAAGCTCATAAAACGATTCTACACAATCCCAGTCAAGAAAACCGTAAGCATTTAACAACGCAAGAAACCGCTATGTCCGCATTCTTTCTGAGGCAAAAAACTCGTTTAATAACCACATCAAAAACAAAGTCCTCTCAAGCTCCAAGGGCAGCAAACCGTTCTGGACTCTTGCTAAATCTATTGCGAATAATTTCTGCAAGAGCACGTTCCCACCCCTTGTTTCAGGGGATGAACTTGTTTCTACCGCCCTGGGCAAGGCTGAACTTTTTGCCTCGTTGTTCGCCGGCAATTCTACTCTCAACCCACCTCCAAATGTTCAACCACCAACAGTCCCCAATGTCGTGCAGAAAATATCGGATATCATTTTCAAACCCAAAAAGGTACGAAAGATGCTATCTTCTCTTAATACCAGGAAAGCCTCCGGCCGTGACGAGATCCCAGCAATTGTTCTAAAAAATGCGCAGCAGAACTTGCTCCTGTCCTGACTCGTCTGTTTCAGACATCTTACAATAGAGGCATGTTTCCTAGTAGTAACTGGAAAACTGCTAGAGTACAACCCGTCCCCAAGAAAGGATCCAAAGCACTTCCTAGCCACTACAGGCCTATTTCTCTCCTTTCAGTCGTCTCTGAAGTGATGTAAAAGTATATAAACACCGAATTACTATAATTTCTTGAAAAACACAGTCCAATCCACGGCAGGCAGTATGGGTTCTGTCAGCGCAGATCAACTGCCGACCTCCTTTCCTTTGTCACCCATTCTTGGAACAAGTCTATGGAACTAGACGGTGAATTGCAGATTGTCGCTCTAGACATATCCAAAGCATTCGACCAGATCTGGCACGCAGCGCTGATTAATAAACTTCCGACCTATGGCCTACCACCAAAACTCTGTATCTAGACAGCAAATTTCCTCTCCAACCGGAGAATTTCTGTTGTCGTGGATGGAGATTCCTCTAAACGGTATCCAAGTAATGCAGGAGTTTCTCAAGGTTCAGCTTTAGCCCCTACTTAGTTCCTTCTTTACATCAGTGACCTCCTTTCTAGCACATCCAACCCAGTTCACAGTTACGCGGAGGACAGCACCCTCCACTCAAATATACAATATTCTAAGCCTCTTTATCCCAATTAGATGAGGATCGCAGACTCATGTAGGGTTCTGTCTCCGTGGATCTCCAAAAAATATTATACCGGGGAAGTAGAAATCTTGTACAATTCAACCCCACCAAATCTCAGTCTGGCGTTCTTTCTCATAAGAGATACACCAGGCCTGGACCTATTACAATAAACAACCAAGTTGTTCAAAGTAATGAGTCCTTTTCACTTCTTAGCATTTCTGTGGATGGAGATCTCAATTGGCACCAACATGTCACATCAATTGCAGAAGCGGCTGCTAAGAAATTAGGTTTCCTCTTCCGGGTTCGCAAATACTTTTCACTGTAAGTTAAAAGATAAAGTTAAAGATAAGTTTAAAGAAAAATTTATTGGGGTTTTCCTCAAAACGTCAAAGTTACGATTTAAAACGTCAAAATTGGCAACATTAAGGCAAAGAACCTGAAACTAGTAGGAGATATGGAAAGAAAATCTCTCAAGAAGAATGTTTTACAAAGCCTGAAGTCTTAAATTCAATCGTCATTGTCCTTCATTTTACTAAAATATTTCCAGAAAATTCATTTCAAATAGACCCTTTCTCTGATGCTTTGGCAGTAGCCTTACCAAATGTTATCAAAATCAGCCTATTATTTTTTGAATTATCAGTGTGATACAGACACACACAAAAGTCGGGATCTCCTCATTAGTGATTTTTTTTTTTTTTAAATTCACTAAAATTGAAACTGACTCTAGGAGGCTTTGTTCGCGCTCATTTGAAGACGTTTTTTTAAAATTCAACAGTCAGGATCTCCTCATTAGTGAATTTTTTAAAGAAAATTCACTAAAAGAAAACCAGCTTAATAATGACATTTACAAAATGTTTCCAGTGGAAAATATTCACTTCAATAATCTGAATTCCAGTAGCGCGATACACTGGAAAATAGTAAGCTCAGCAAGCTTCAAAAGAAATGTGTGTGGTAACGTAAAGCTGACTAATGAGTAGTTCTCTCGGATTTCCTAGTGCTTTTTCATTTGTATAAAATATTTGAATAGAATATTTTAATACGTCCAACTGCAAACGATTGCGAGTATCAAAGTGATCTCTAATGATGAACTAGAGGTAAAGAAATATTTGACTAAGTCAACACATTGTATCTCAAAAGTCGTTTGCTACTACAAATGGAGAATATACATTTGTACATATTTGTTCTTGTTTTTGTAAAAACCTTTGTAAAATGTTTGCCATTAAATGCAAGAGGTACCCTGTCATAAAATATATTGATCGTTCGTAATCACCAATGAGTTGCAGTTCTGAAACGAACCTATTAGTATAGTAAAACGTTTCTGAATAAAAAATTGTTTTTGCAAGATACTTTACATCTTGGAACGCTAATAGACATGGCTGCGAAACTCGAGAAGCAGTGCTTTAGCATGTAGAACAACCGGGCAAAAGACTTGAGAAAAACGTTTATTGCTTTTGTAGACCTGGAAAAAGCATTGGATGAGGCTGTTTGAAAAATATTGTTTCATTTAATGGGGAGACCTGCCTTGGCTTTGAGGAATATTCTCATTGTAATCTACACAAAATTCTAAATACGTTTAACTCTCAGGTGCAAGTGTATTCAAATCAACAGGTTATATAAGGCTAGATGTATAATAATAATAATAATAATAATAATAATAATAATAATAATAATAATAATAATAATAATAATACCTATGATTCCTTCTCCTCTCACACTATATATATACATTCAAATCCAGATACAAAGTAAGATAAAAATTATCTAATTATAAACATTATGAGGATCAACAAATTGGACGGGATTCAGCTAAAGCTGTTCTTCCATCCCCTCCCAAACTATTCAAACATAAACGAATAAAGCATGTCCCACAGAGAATCGCAACAACAAAGCTGTGATTGATAAAACTTCGGTGCAATAAATTCACGTCCCGCGAGTATCGCCTCTTGTAAGATCAACACACTAATAGTCGAACACTAATAATCCAACATGGCGATCCTCCATACACCAGTCGGTCAATCTAATACTTACTGTCATCCATCATACATAATCTCCCCAAAATTAATTAATTATAAACATCCGTTCATCGTCCTTCTCACTTATTACCAGCAACATTCACCCCCCTTACCCACACCTACAGCTTCGCATTCTTAGATATATAATCTATTTTGTTTGAATTGTACATATTTTAGATATGATTTAACTTCCCTCTTAAAGCGCCCCAAAGATCTACAAAATGTTAGCTTATCAGGTAATTTGTTGAACCCTATATAAATTCTGTAGGTAAAGGACCTCCCAAATATCGCAGAATTGTGCACAGGTGGAGATAATCCACCCTTACTTCGAATATTTAAATTATGTACATCTGACCTGTATCGCATCTTCTGATAGAGGTACTGCGGCGCCCCAAGATCCAAAATAGAACCAAAAAGAGAGATCATGTGTACCTTTCGCCTATTGAACATCGTTAGCCATTCCATTTTTTTTTTTACCTTGTAAGTTACGCTATCATATTTTCGGATGCCCCAGATGTACCGCATATAGCACCTTTGAACAGGCTCAATTCTGCTCGCATCGGCCCGAATCAGGCATGGACCATAGACCATGTCGCAATGATTGAAATGCGATAGTAGAAATTCCTCGCATAAAACAGTTTTAATTTCCCGAGTAAGAATATGCCTTTGCGGATATAATAACTTCAGACCCGCAAAACCCCTCTTTATACATTCATTTACGTGAGCAGTAAAGCGCAACTTTGTATCTAGTGTAAGACCTAGGTTCTTACAACTCTGCATAGTGACAACCACCTCGCCATTAATATTGATTTTTGGCTGAGGAATTAAGCTATTCACTTTTGGACCAAAAACAAGACTAAAAACTTTGGACCGTTTATTTTAAAGCCGTGAGTCACCATATATTTTGCAACATTTTGCAAGTCAGAATTGACGTATTCCACTGCGTTGCCCAATTCCTGCCTGGGAAATGAGTATCAAATCTGAATATCATCGGCATAAGAATATGGTTTACAGTATGACAGTACTGAAGTCAAATTGCGGGTGTAAAGATTGAAAAAAGTGGACTAATAAGTGAGCCCTGAGGGGTGCCCCGCGCCAGTAGCATCCTACTTGATTGCCCTAAGTTAGTGCACACATACTGATATCGATGAGAGAAGAAGCGATTTAACAGTTTGATTGCGCCTGATGAAAATCCCAAATAGTGAAGAATGGACAAAAGCACTTCGCGACCCATGGTGCCAAACGCTCGTGAAAAATCCACTAAGACTATCGCGGTGTATAATTTGTGTCCAAAGCTCGTATTGTGTCGTCTGTTATATTCAGTAGGGCAGTGGCACAACTATGTTTTTTTCGAAAATCTGATTGATGCGAAGGCAAAATATTTTCCTACGTGTTGTAACATCTGGCATAGCATAACTTTTTCTAGGATTTTTGACATAGCTTGGAGTATACTTACGCCTCGTAAATCTTTAAAACTCTTTGGTTTCGATATTTTAGGCAAAGCAGTGATTCTGGCGGTTTTACAAGCTTTTGGGAAATAGTTTTCAGCTAAACAGCTGTTTATAATGTGGGTCAGATAGGGCAAAACTGTCGGCAGACGTAGAACTAGCATATTTACGCCGATTTCATCTTCACCTACAGCATTATTTTTTATTTCTGACACCAGTTTGAAAATTTCTTCTTCCGTTACTGAACGGATTTCAAATAATTCATTAAACTCACATTTAAGACCGGTCAGATAGAACTTTTTGGTCTGCACTGAGTTGTGACTAAATAGATTGGGTTGGTCTGGCAAAAATTTATTTATTTCTTCTGGTTTATTTAAAGAATCAGGAATCACTCTTTTGGAGTATTTTTTATTGACACTTAAATCCACGTGACGAAATGTTTGCCACAACAGCTTAGAGTTATCCCTCCTTGCGACGCTCTGTAAATATTGTCTTTTTTCTGTCCTTATTGCCTGTGTTGTAATATTTCGCAAATTTATATAATTTTGCCAGTCTATTTGAGAATGTGTTGTCTTAAACTTACTTAAGGTACACTCCTTTAGCTTTGTCATTTCTCTTATTCTTACCACAATTAGAACCGTAGACCGGTTTCGCTCCGATTAGAGCTCGTCAGTACGGCATACTAACTGCAGCGAAAATACACCTATAAAGTAATACGGCTATGGTAGCCAGCCTTCCAACACTAAGTGAGTTGTCAGACACGAAGTACGCCACCTAGTTGCGGAACCAAGTAGTATATTGTCACGGTAGCTCTAAATAACACAGAATGTTAAAAAATAGAGACTGTATACAACCAACCAACAATTTAGTATATTGTCAGCCCTGGCCCATTTCTACCCTAATATAGGGACAAAATATGTAAGTCTAGATGCATTCGCGCCACAATTAGAACCGTAGATCGGTTTTTCTCCAATTAGAGCAACTGGTATAGAGCCATTTCACTCACAAATTTCCTCAGATATTGATTTTGAAACGGCAAAAATCACTGACAGAGATGAAGTTGCACCAGTGCTAATGTTAGATGTAATTGAGCCGTATTTGTCAAATGTACAACCAGAAACAGAGGTTGTCGAAGATTCAGACGGAAATCAACCACTACCATCAACCTCAAAAGTTTTAACAGATGAGTCTCAGTCAGTATCGACATCAATACCGAGAAATTTAGACGCACCACTAACGCCGAATAAGGGGAATTCAAAAGAGCTGATTTTTGGACTTCTAGCTTCACCTCGAGCAGATCTAAAAGTTAGACGACCCAGAAAGAAGCTACCTTCATTTATTATTTTAAGCACTCCAGTTAAAGATGTCTTGGAACAAAATCAATTTGAAAAACAAGACAAAGAAAACAAAAAGCTTTTAAGGGGGCAGACAAAAATAAGAAAGTTATACAAAAGGTGCTCAGAGAATTAGGAAGAAAAAAACCTGAACTGAAGAAAACAAATAAAAATAAAAAGCGTCAAATTAAATTTGACCATTCCTCTGATTGCACTAGTTCCATAGAAATACCTTATGTTGGTAGCGATGATGACATGGATTTAGAAGTTGAAGACGATGACAAAACTTGTATTATATGTGATGATATTGGCAAGGACAATGAACTTTGGTTTCAATCTCTTTCTTGCAGGCTATGAGCACATGCTGGGTGCACAGAATTTTCTTCAAAAGAAGCTAAATTTAAAAAATGACATTGTTTTCGCTGCGATAATTGATTAGTAAGTATTAGAGCATCGTTCATTCTTTTGTAAGTATTTTGGATTGGGTCATTTTTTCTTAATAAATTGCCTTATTTCATGTTTATGTCTGTTTTTACTTTCTTATAATCTCGTCACCTTACCCACCTGATTTTGTCAACTTAGCGACTATTGTGTGTAAGATGACGAAAGTTAATTTTTTTGAAGGTCACAAATTTTCAAAAATGTATTGATTTTTAGAGGAAAAAATATGTAAATCAGGTAAAGTATGTACCAATACAGTCAGTCTGTAAATATATAATTAGTAGAGTATTTACAAGTCAAAAAAATTACGGATACAACCTTAAGTTCGTCAACTTACCCTAATTTCCTTAACCTGGCTATACTAAATTTAATTTTCTAGCTTCATAGAAAATTCACTTTTGGGCATTTTTTTTTCAAAGGAGCTTCAACATAACATTTTGTTGATAATAGCGAGATATCGATGGTAACACTTTAGACAAAATCCTTCAAATGACTGTGTATTAGGACCTCTAAAGCCGATCTTCAGGGTTTGTATGAGTTCAATGTCTTAATTTTAGTAATATGATGTACTAATATTGTACAAGTCTTAGGAAAATTCACTACTATAACGCACTTCCTGCGTTTCGAATTTATTTTATTATCCAACTAGAAAGATATAGTTATAATAATCCAGAGTACAACCACTCTAGAGCTTCCTTGCAAGGGATATTAAATTTGACTTCAATAGCTGTGTGAATATGTTACCGCAGCTTTATCGTATTCA
Organism: Tillus elongatus; assembly: GCA_964006375.1. NCBI lineage: Eukaryota > Metazoa > Arthropoda > Insecta > Coleoptera > Cleridae > Tillus > Tillus elongatus. Next base: position 130,486,663 of record OZ023269.1, read on the forward strand.
TAAGAGCACTAAACATTTGATTATCGTATTTGAATACATGAATAAGGAACATAACTCTATTATAATACAGATAATATAAATGTCATATCTCACAAATATCGAATTTTTCCATATAAAATGAAGTAGATTTTAAATATTTCAAACTGAATTTCCAGCTCTAAAAGTCCATGAAAAAGATCTCCTTAGTTATAAATTAAGTTACTGAAAAAAAATTGAAATGACTTGGACAGTGTATCCTGCACAATAAATACAATTTTAAATTTTTTTCAGGCGACAGTAAAAAACTGTCCAAATAGAAACTGTATTTCAGAAATATGCATAAGTATATCTTCGTTATAAGTTACTCAAAGTCCACCAAATTAGGGAAGTAGAAGTTTTGGTATTTTTGGCTAACTTATCCAAGCCACTTGCAAAAAAATTTACTCACCAAATTTTAGCAGAATCGGCCCATTATTTTTTGAGTTATCGATGTGATATATATATATATATATATATATATATATATATATATATATATATATATATATATATATATATATATATATATATATATAAACTTATAAAAATTAGAACTGACGCGGATATGTGTTCTAGGGGGCCTACTTCGCGATCATTTGGAGAAATTTTTTCAAAATTCAAAAGTCGAGATCTCCTCATTAGTGATTTTTTTCTAGTAAATTCACTAAAATCCCAGAATCTCGGTGATTCAGGGGTAAGAACGTGTGCCTCTGAACCGAAGGGTACTAGGTTCGATCCCAGGGTACTGCTTTCACTTTTTAAGTACAAACTGTAACATTAACGTCAACTGAAGTTCTGGCATTGTATTTGAGCAAGTTGAATGTCTGCACGTTCCGCCATTTGGAGGGGGCTTAAAGCCGTCGGTTCCGTGTCCATGCGATGTTGGGCACGTTAAAGATCCCTACCCTCTTTACAGAAAGTTTGAGGTTCGGCAAAATTTCCAGGATAGTGAGGTGAAACTGCTCCCTGGCGTCGGTGATTGGCCATAGTAGCGGAAATAGGCCGACGTTACAGAAACAAAACACACACACTCACTAAAATCCCTTTAGGATATAAAGTAACTGTTAATAACATGGAGTGACACTATTGTGTAATTTTAAACGCATCTATCCGATGGCAGTTTTGGCGGATGTAACATAAAATCTGCCAGAAAAATAATACTTCATCTTCAAAGCTTGAAAAATGTTCAGATGGTCTCACTGTATCTGACTGAGTCAATGGGACATCGCTTCTGTATTCCCTGATTTTCCATATGTTATGTGCTTATGGACAACAGATGGCCGGTACACTATTTTCGCTCTATGGTTCCGAGTGACAACAAATGTCAGCTGTCACTCACGTCAAATGAGATTTCAATGCTGAAAATCAATATTACATCCACTTTTTAGCGAATTTTTGAATTCTAAAAAGATTTCTTCAAATGAGCGCAAACTAGACCCCCTAGAACCCATATCCGGGTTTACTTTCTGTTTACATATATACAGGGTGACGCATTTCTACGGTAAAGCCCAATATAATTGTTATTATGCAAGATACGAGAAAAAATTGTATACATTGCCTATATGGTGTTTGAGCTGCATCTTATAAAATTATTTTGACAATCACAGAATGGCCCAAAAGTCTTTGGTGATACCTACTTTTTTTTGAACACTCCTTATTGCATTTTTGCATTTTTTATCGAAATATAGTGCATGTTTGTAAAAAAATCGAGACGCAGTAAGTGTGTTTTGGTAGCGAATTTTCATTAAATGCTTCAAAATTCAATAACGCAATTTACTATTAACTTAAGGTTCGTCAGCTAGGAAACGAGTTTTCTCGAAAACGTTTTAAGTTTATTTTCGGAAAATTTTTGTACATTTTCAAACAAGTTATTTTGATAAACAATGGTACGTTCTTCCTACTATATAGGTTATTTTATTCATTTAATTTATTTATATTAGCGAATTTTCTTGTGCAAAATGTTATTTTAGTAGCGAGTTATAAATAAATTTATATTTATAAATGAATTTAGTGAATTTTCTTTGAAGAAACATTTGAGAATTTTTGTACGAAAAATTATTCAATTGATGGAACATTTTTTAAATGAAGTTCGTCGAAATGTTTTAATGGATTTTCGTGCAAACAAATTATTTTATTTTCAATTTTAATTACAGATTAGATATATAATTTGAATTTTATGTATCGTTTTAGCAGAATTTTGTGTAAAAAATATTTAGCCAAATTTGGTGCCTGCTTTCATTAAAAAAAGACAGATCTGGCATTAAAAATATTTTAATGAAAATTCACTACCATATCGCACTTGCTGCGTCCAGACTTTTTGTTTATGTATATGTTTCCTCAGTTATGCACTAGTTCTATGGAGTTTTTTATGTTAAGTTTGTTTTCTAGTTTTATTTCTTTTTTTAGTACTTGGTCTATTTCTTTTGCTATTTTGTATGAAGGTGCATGTTTGAAGTTGATGACTGTTTTATTGGGTATTACGTTTTGTGTATTTGTATTATTGCTGTCATTGGTGATATATATATATATATATATATATATATATATATATATATATATATATATATATATATATATATATATATATTTCTACAAAAATTTACTAAAAGGAGAATTAATCAAATCAAACGTATCAATATTGATATTATTTAACCACAGCAAGAAGTGAGTCCAAGTTTTATTCAAGATTGTGTTATTCCTGGAAAAATACTACACAAGCCGGGCAAAATCTCAAGACAAAATTTCTTGCAAATTCCTAATCATCTTTAGAGCACAAATTCTAACCTTCTATATTAGTTGATGACCCGCATTAAACTTAGTCAAGCCTTTTTAGTGAATTTTCTTTAAAAAAATTCACTAATGAGGAGATCTCGACTTTTGAATTTTGAAAAAATTTCTTCAAATGAGCGCTAATTAGGCCCCCCAGAAAACATATCCGGGGTCAGTTTCAATTTTTATATGTTTATATATATATATATATATATATATATATATATATATATATATATATATATATATATATATATATATATATATATATATATATATATATATATATATATATATATATATATATATATATATATATATATATATATATATATATATATATATATATATATATATATATATATATATATATATATATATATATATATATATATATATATATATATATATATATATATATATATATATATATATATATGTATCACACCGATAACTCAAAAAATAATGGGCCGATGTTGATTAAATTTGGTGAAAAAATTCCTTTTGCAAATGGCTTGGATAAGTTCGTTAGCCAGGAAAATCTGCCTAGGTTTTCCCGGAAAATTTTGTATTTTCTTTCAAAAAAAATTTATATCTCCGGAATTAACAAAGTAAGGGCAACCAAATTTGGTACACAGGTTTATATCCTTATGAGTAAGTTACCTACCAAAATTTAGATATGTAGCTCAAAAGAAAAAAAAGTTATAAGCATTTAAAGAAAAATAAATTGGGGTTTTTCTCAAAACGTCAAAGTGGCGATTTAAAATGTCAAAATTGGCAACATTTAGGCAAGTAACTTGAATCTAATACGGGCTATAGAAATAAAATGTCTCAAGAAGGAGGTTTTACAAACCCTAAA